>CM034701.1:235963499-235979888 GCA_020142125.1 Phrynosoma platyrhinos | reverse complement strand
TGGGGGTGCTCCTTGACTCATCACTCCTGATGATAAATCAGGTTAATGCGAGAGTCAGGAGCACCTGTTATCAGCTCCATCTGATATGCCAGCTGCACCCTTTTCTGGAAGTAAGGGATCTCAAGACTGTTGTTCATGCACTGGTAACCTCACATCTAGACTTCTGTAACGTGCTCTACATGGGGCTGCCCTTGTACTTGGTTTGGAAAATACAGCTGGTGCAAAATATGGCGGCAAGATTAGTTAGTATCAGGAACATCTAGGAGGCACCATATTACTCCAATACTAAGGTCCCTTCATTGGCTGCCTATCACCTTCCGGGCCCAGTACAAGGTGTTGGTCATCATCTTTAAAGCCCTAAATGGCTTGGGTCAAAACTATCTCAGGGACCGCCTCCTCCCCTACAATCCTCCCCACACACTCCAATCCTCTGGGAGGAATTTGCTGCAGCCCCAAAAATCTAGGCTTTTGGCTACCACCCAGAGGACTTTTTCTGTTGTTGCCCCCAAATTGTGGAATGGCCTGCCGGACGAGATCCGCCAATTAACATCCTTAGACAGCTTTTAAAAATCTGTCAAGACGGATCTCTTCTGGCAGACCTTTCCAGGATAGAAAATCCTGGCCTCAGGCCCCTTTTTCTCAGGGAACGCTATCTGCCTCCCCGAAAACTATTTGTTACATTGCCGCAGCCCTCTGCTTTATTGTATAGCTGTGATTGTTGTTTTAACTTTGTTTTTAATTTGTAATAGATTTAATAACCTTTTAAGGGGCGGGTGGGGGGTAATTTGTTTTTATTATTGTACTGTATTTTATTGTGAGCCGCCCCGATTGATCCCAAAGGGGCGGGGTATAAATAAATTTTATTATTATTTATTATTATTATTAGAATCTTTCCTGGTACTGATGTCAGGCTAACCAGGTGGTAATTGTTTGGGTCCTCTTTTTCCCCCTTTTGGAAGATGGGGATATCATTTGCCCTCCTCCAGTCTGCTGGGACTTCTCCTGTTCTCCAGGAATTATCAAAGATTATTGCCAGTGCCTCTGAGATTACTTCTGCCAGTTCTATTAATACCCTTCGATGTAATTCATCTGGCCCTACAGCCTTGAATTCATTTAGGTAATCAATTATTCCTGTACTACCTCTTTACTTATTCCATGCTGCATTTCCTCTACTGCATCATCTGCTCCATTTTTCTCAGGCTGAGCATGCTTTTCCTTTTATGAGAAGAGGCAAAGAAAGTGTTGAGCAGTTCTGTCTTTTCTCTGTCCCCTGTTAGAATTTCGCCATCTTCTCCAAACAATGGCCCTACCATTTCCTTCTTCTTCCTTTTGCTATAGACATACCTTGAAAAATCCCTTTTTATCATTCTTAACCTCTCTAGCAAGCCTGAGAGCATTCTGTGCTTTAGCTTTTCTGACTTTTTCCCTACACATGCTAGCTGTTTGTTTTGATTTCACTTTGGTGATTTCCCCCTTTTTTCATTTATTATACATATCCCTTTTAACTAAGCTCAATTGAAAGGCCTTTAGTCATGAATCCTGGTTTCTTGAGACACTTCCCAATTTAACTCCTCATTGGAACTGTTTGAAATTGTGCCTTCAGTATCTCCCTTTTGTGAATTATGACTTTTCGACAAAAAAAGAAGTCTCAGCTACTAGGTTGCTTTTCAGACTCATGTAGCTTCCTCTAGTTCTAATAAAATAGTATTTCAACAACATAACAAGCTTCGTTTGAATATAAAAGTGACCAATATGTTTGCCAAATCTCAGGGCACTGTCTGGTGTCTCAGGGGCAGGAGGGAGACCAATATCAGGATAGGTAGCACTGGAAAAAGGAGATTGTCTGACTCTCCCCCCCCCACACACACACCTTTTTTTTTAATGAGGTGGCTTTAAGACCTGGTAGTTTTGCTCCTCCCTTTTCCCGCTGGTGTCAGGGCTCCTATGTATTTGCATATATATTGCATTTGCATGGAATTAGTAAGGGAAAGCAATGCTTTCTGAGAAGTCTCACTCTGCTCTTATGGTCAGTTCTTGTTTTCTCCTCCACAGCCATGTTGTGGAAGAAATCATTTCACAGTGACATGCCTTTCCTTCGACAAATGGAAAGACTCATTAAAAGTGTAATTGGCAAAAGAAAATTTACTGCTGCTTCTCAAGACCACATGGTAAAAAGAAAGTCTAAATATGCTGACTTATGGGAGGAATTGTAGGTTAATTTTACAGACATAGGGTAGCTGCTATAACTGGTTAAAACCATACCTAAATACAATAATGTGACATATACTCTGATGACTTTTCAAAAGGGGTTTGTGGGAATGAATAACTTTCAAAAATATTATTTATTATTTAAACTTATACAATATCTTTCTTGCAGGGAGCTCGAGATGGAGTGCCTGGCTCTTCTCTTCAACCTTCTTACTTTATTCTCACACGAGCCTCAGAGTGGATCAAAATTATCCAATTAGTTGCATGGTCCATCAGGGTCTAGTACATGTATCTCTTGAATTCAAATGCAATATTCTAGCTATTACACCACAAAAATAGGTCTCTTTGGGAAACAGTCAGTTATAAAATAAGTTGTTTTGATCATGAATTTGTGGACATGGTTGGGGGAAATTGATCTGAAAGTTTATGAGCATGAGTCCTGAAACAGACCACATGAGGTGTGTATGTGTGTGTATATAACTCTTTCTCAGACTTATTTTATAATTTTCATTTGTTGCTTATTGTAGTCACCTTGGTTTTGATGTATGGTAATCCTATAAATAAGAAATGGTTAAAGAAGGCATATTATTTTGAGGCCCTTTTTTATGAAGCCATAAATTGGTTTTCTAGACCATGTATTATCAAAGAGAGGGGATGCCCAAAGTATCAGTTTTAAAATTATGCAGTTGTAGTGGGATATTGGAAATAAAGCTTGTTCTTAAACAGCTGGGGTTCAAACATGCCATGTCAATGAAATGTTCTATCAAATGAATTAGGAATGCAAACAAATAGGGGCAATGTCACTCAAACTAGGCAGTTTTCTTAGCTATTTTCTGGTGACAAAAATCTAAGGAATGACTACATACTTGATCCATAGTTCTTTGAGCATAGAAATATCTCTGTGTATTATTATTAGTTTGTTGTTATGTGTTGTTATGAGTTATGCTGAATAAATATGAATATTTGACTTTGATGCATAAGGCAGGAAAGCTGTTTGTTGCCAGAGTCTGCACAAATTGTTAGGAATTCATATTGGAAAGGTACGGCTGTAGCCTAGACTCTGTCCATCTTGAGGGAAAGCCAAGCCTTGTTCTAAAGTGTAAATAGGAAATTCTCTGTAACTTCCTCCTTCCTGCTGATAAAGAAATTGTTCCATTTATGAGAGCTATCAAGGGTTAACTATATTTTTTACCTCCCTTGAATGGAGGCCTGCCAAACTGGCTCAGACTGGTACATCCCCCATTATGAGGTATTGAGTGAACATACACACAAATAAAAAGGGGGAATCCATTTCTAGTCTTCCTTTATAATTGGGAACCCCTGTTTTTTGTTGTTTATTCCTGTGGCAAGATTGTTTTTCTTCCCAATCTCATGGAAAGTGTTCACATGTAGAGGAAGCTTTATTATTTAGATTTATCACTTTCCACAGGTGGAGAGCAATGGAGGCACAGACTGAGATGGCAGGGCCAACATGCTCCTCTCTTCATGAGCTAATTCAACACTGTTACGTAATAAGTTAATATGTTTTATCTCACTCTCTCAGGCACAAACACACACACACACAATTTGACATTTTACCTGTGACATCACAAGAATCTGCCCCCATACTCAGCTTTAAGCACTGAAGTATCAACAGAGAGGAGAACAGTTCCTTTCTGGTAGGGAAGCTTTCTCCCTGAAAAAAAAATACACTACTGAAATGATCCAAGAGTATAATAAGAAATGTAATTCTTCCAAGATAGGAAAGATATGGGATTTCACTGTCCCAGTTTGGTATAGAATTGTAGGGGCGAGTTTGGGTAAGTTTGTACAGACTACCAATTGAGCATCCTCCACCCCTGACACACTTTTTAAAAAGAATATCTATAGTTTTTGCCATTCCCTTCCATTTTGTTTATTCCTAGAAATGCTTTTAAGCCAATAAACAAGGTCTTATTTATCAAGGTGCAGCACATGGGTCAATTTGAAACTAAGTATTTTTCTCTCTCCTCTCCTCATTCCAAAACAAGTTTTTGCCCATTCCAGGTGACAATTTAGGTGATTGAAAATGGTTAGGTAAATTGTCATTTAAGAAAGATAAAACTGAAACAAGACTAAAAGCAATCCCACAAAGGATGCAGCAGGTGGACCAGAAAGCTATACATTTTCCTCACTGTTGTGGGACTTTGATAAACTCTCTAATATTTTAAGCTGAAGGAACTATTCTTGACAATTCATCTAAGTTCTTTTAACATCATTAAAGTACCAAAGTGTTTTCCTCTTCTTCCAGACACTTACCAAGAGAAATTATGTGCTGCTTATCCATATTAAAATGTAGTGAAAAATCACCTTGCTGCATTGTTCCACTTACCTACCCCCTTTTCCTTTCTCTATCCAAAAAGCATACATAACTGGAAGACATAGGCAAATCAGAAGGGACACTCTGGATGGAAGGCAGGAGAGGTACCTTATTTTACTAGCAAAAATCAATCCAGGAGCACAAAAGTAATGCTCTCCTAGACATGAGGATAAGAGACCTTCCTCCAGGCTATGGATTATATAGCTCATGTATTTGGGTTACATTAGCATTTCACACCATACAGATTGGATTTCAGTCACAACTTCCAACAGTATAATGGTACAAAATGGAGCATCTCCAGGGAGTGAAAGCATGGCATTTTCTTTACGTTTTCTTGATGGATGTGAAGTGTAAAGCTCTCATATTCTTTTCACTCTCTTTATCTAGTCAGTCAGCTTATAACTAAACTGGGTGGGCTCACATGATCATCAAAATATGTGTGTCTTTTTTTAGTGCAAGTTTGCCTTCATCTTAAGATTATAACACTAGAAGTGTCAGATGTTGCCTTATAATGAGACAGTTGCTCCAGCTAGCTCTGCAATAGGAGCTTTTAAAAAGAGAAGAGCTGGTTTGGCCTAAAGCTGAGATGGTGAACCTATGGCACTCATGCCAGAAGTGGCACACGATCCCATTTTGCCTGGCACAGCAGGGAGCAGGAGGAACAGGCATGTGTGTGCCTATTGCTCCTTCTTCTGGATGTTTCCTGGCCTTCAGCTAACTCTCAGAGATAGCTGGGGGCCAGGAAAAAGGTGGGGGGAGGAGTGACCAGTGCACACCCATTACCCCTTCTCCTGGACCTTTTTCAGCCCTCAGCTGGCTCTGGAGGGACAGCTGGGGGGATGGAAAGCTTGGGGGGAGGAGGAACAGGTGAGGGTCAGAGACAGCTGGAGGCAGGGAGAAGGGCTGGGAGAGATGTCCCACTCCAGAAAACTCCCCTAGATGATGGAAGTCCCACCCCCAGCACTGGGTACTACCCAGTGCCAGAAAAAAAAAATACTTGGCGCATGCAGCCCCAAAAAGTTTCACCATCACTGGCATAGAGGATGCTTTGGATCTAGTGAATCTTTTATGTTAGATGGATGGAACACAAAGCAGTCTTGACCTATTACCTCTTCCCGCTCCACCCCATAATGGCTGAGATCATACATGGGAATATATGATTCCCATAGTTCCACATTATTCCCCCCCCCCCACCTCATACCTTATCAAGCCCTAGTAAGAGGAAAGGGAAGGGGAATATAATTCAGACCATTAAGTAGAAGGGGGACTCAGGTTGATGTAGATGGTGGTGCACTCGTGGGTGAAATGAGGGTGCACTAGTGGGTGAAGCGAACTCCCCCGTTATTTCCCCAGAAGCCCAGAACAGCTATATTTTCATGATCCAGATTGCTTCCTCCTTCCCTTCTCTTCTGACCAGTAAGAAATAGCAGGTGGCAGCTTTTCCCAAGGTTTGAAAGCAAGTAGGAAGTGGTTTAGGGGCAAAGTTTATGGGCAAGAGAATAGACCCTTTGCTTTACCAGAAAAGGACATGGATACACATAATCCACACCCACATATGTCACTAACAGGATGCCAGCTAAAGTGTTCTGAAAATCTAGAGGGAAACCTATAGGACAGTGAGAGGGTATTGCGAGTTGGATTACAAGGGTAGGATCATTAAAAAAATGTATCCCTCTTCTGCCTGTCAGTGGGAACATCCTGAGCAAAACTCCACTTGTGGACAGTGCTACTGGAGAAGTAAAAACTCTGAATCTGACTCACTAACTTTCAGCACATCTATATGAAATCCACCAGGATTCTTTCACAACTTCACATAAAAGTTCCAGGGACTGGATTTAGGATCATCATGCACAGCAAGTGCTCTGTTACTGGATCAGATTAAGACTGGAATCTTGTTGGTGATTTATGCTGGTTTAAGGATCACTTGCATGGGAATATATCCATGAAATAGTTGCACAGAAACTTTTGTAATCTCATCTAACAGGGAAAGAAACCTTTGAAATGATTCACACTTATATATGAGAATAAAACGACTAAAGATTTATGTCCCTATTCTGTGGTAGGAAGTTAACTTTGAACTTTCAGATCAAATGCCATAGAAGGCAGGCTCTTCCAAGCTGGTAAAGTCTAAAGCTTGACTTTGGGTGTGTGTCTGCCATCCAACAGTCAGCCTATTGCAATAGGAAGTGTGGCAAACAGTGATAAACTGGCAAGAGTCACTGTGGGAAAAGATTGCGTTGCATAGTTGGGTTTTCTTCACACCAGTGAGACTTCCCCCACTGAAGCAATCAGTCTTCAAGTAATGAAAAACATATTCCTCTTTACTATATCTGTGTAAAAAAACAAAAACTTCCATGGTGGGGCAGAAATATTCAAATAAATAAGTAAATAAATAATCTAAAACAAATGTTAAAAAGCAAAATCTAATTGTCTAATTTATTGATGAATTTATATAAAGAGGAACATACTCCTGTTTGTCTTGAATCTACCACCAGCCCATATCACTTGACTTTAAGTTCTAGTATTGCAAGACAATATTTTCCCTCAATCCATTTTCTCAAAGCCAACACACAAAAGGAAGTTGCAAAAAATGGGGGGAGGGGGAGAGAAAGGCAGTGTAATTTATAGAGACAATGTATCTCTATTATTTATTTATTTATTTGAAATATTTTTCTTTTTTATATATGACACCTATATTGAAATCTACCTATCATCTCTATCTCTCCCCTCTCTCAGAAGTAGTTCAATACTGGAAGTACTTCAATCCATTCTGGAACAGGAACAGCAAGGAAAGGATGTTAGCAGCTCTATGAGATATTCAGCAAATGACTATGATAAACTTTCACCTCTGTGCTTATTAGCTACATGAAGGGCTAAATGTGGGAATATCAGCCAATGTAGCTATGCTACATTGGAGCTCCCCAGCATTACACATACTTAAACTCTCTGACCTCTGCTTTTAGAGGGAGCCAGAAGTACTCAAGGTACTTTCTCCAAGCAATATGTTACTCTTTAAATTCAAAATATGAAGAAACAAAACTAAAAAAATTGATTTAAAAAACATTTATAAGGTGATTCTTCAAAACTTTAGACCAGGGGTAGGCAACCTTTCCCCATTAAGGGCCAAGGGACTTCAGCTCCCAGAATCCCAGGAGCTATTGGCCAACATGGGACTATTGGCCAATATGGCTGAGGCTTCTGGGAGCTGAAGTCCCTCGGCCCTTAAAGGGGAAAGGTTGCCTACCCCTGCTTTAGACTGTGTTTTCTAATAGTTGCACAATTTTTAAAATGTACTTGTTTTCTAGATAGACCCTCAGTGCTTAAAACTAAATGCAGAGATAGACTCACACAGGAAGCACACATTTTTCTTCCTGTGTCAGGAGAAGAGTGTACTCCACATTGTGCAACAAAATAAATATAGATCAGAGCCTTAGGAACTGCCGAGCCATTAAAACAGTTTACACAGCATCATAGATAATTACAATTATCCACCTCTTTGGGATATCGGAACTGCCAATTTTCTGCAAAGGAAAATAAATAAATAATTCAAAGCAGATGTTGACAACTCAAACTGGTTTAGTAGGGAGCTTTAGGCAGAGCTCTCAGCAGTAAATGTGAAAATGCTGATAGAACTAGAAAAAAATTCTTATGTTGTGTGTGTTTTTAAAGTAGCAAAAATATGCTTACTTGCAGATAATCCATTTTAGAAGACAAAAAGAATGGAAAAGACTTGTCAGGTCAGTTTGGATCATTAAAACCTTGGTGTCAGGCCAGGGAAAGGAATATGAATGAATTGATAAGGATTTGGTCACTAGTAGAGAAATGTTATATAAGCATCTCTCTCTGTCTTTTAACATAGGCTACACAACTTGTGCATTTAGTGAATTAAAATTAATTTGTTCCCATAAACATAGCACTTGCTCGAAACTCTTCCACCACTCTATTCTTACCCTGTCTTTGTGGAAATCTTAGCTCCAGGCTACTTATAAGTTATCCTTGGGGAAAATGCATCTAAACCAAGTAAGAAATCTAATAGGGATGTGGAAAAAATTAACTCTTCTCTTTTGTTCTGTTTCTACATATTTATTCTATTTACTCCTTCCATAAATAAGTTGTAGCTGGAAGCTTTTGAGGTGCTACCTATAAGAAAGAAAATATATTTCAAGACACAGAATTCATACAAAGAAAAACTGTGTGCAGTTCTAAAATGATCACAGATATGCTGTAGTTGTGTGGTTTCAAATAAAAGAGATCAAATTTACATAAAAATGCATCACATTGCAAAAATGTTCAAAAATAGTACACATTTGAAAACAAAGCACAGAAATATAACAATTTTGCTGGAGGGTGTATGTTGGGAAATGGTGAACCTTGATGATGAGGCTTTATAGATGCATATACTCCTAGCACAGATATACACCCTCTGTTCACAAAATTTCATCAAAAGTACATACCTACTTGAGACATATATTTCTCCTGATGCAGGATATCAGCCCATTTATTTACCATAAAGATAATACATACTCTTTGTATTTCTTACATTTAGGAATTCAATAGGTTTAGGTGAAAGATAGAGTAATTGTATTAGTACAGTACCCAATTATGTGGTCATTTATTATGGTATCCAAGCTTTGTAACTATAGAAAGGCTAATTTTTTTTCTTAGTCTTCTTTTTAAAACATAATTTTAACATGAATAATCTGATTTACAATCATATACAGTTGCCCCTCCATTTTTGTGGGGGATCTGTTCCGGACCCCCCTGCGAAAATGAAAAACCACAAATATTCAAGCCTCATTGGCTTGAATGGCTGCATGCTCCTGTGTGCAGCCCTGTGTGCACACTACAGGTGCATGTGCCATTTTATCACTCCCCGCTTGCTGGTCCATGAAGGAGTGAGACCGCACAATAAAAGTCTGCAAATGTACATTCAGAAAATAAAAAGACAGAAAAGAAAAAAGGGAGAAAAAAGAAAAAAACAACTAAGGGTTCTGACCTCTCCCAATCCTGACTGTAATGAGGGAAAAAAGTAAAAGAGAAAAAAATATTCTACTATTACAAATCCAACTAAATAATCCTACTACAATTATTTTAAAAACTGTAACAGTAGATTATTACATGTTCAGATTTGTTATTACTCAAAAAAGTTCATAAATGGTTTCCAATTTTTCAAAAAATCTTAATTGGCTTATCATTTGGAACTCATGTTATTTGGTCATTTGAGTTAACTGAGCAACTTTAATAATCCATCATTCCATCATTGTTGCTTCAGTCCATTTCCAACTTTGAGCAAATGGTATTCTTGACAATGTTGTCATATATCAAAGGGCCAGAGCTGATGGGCAGGAAAAAGTGTGATCATCCTGTGTGATCTGAAAGCAGGTTGAACCCCACTGTTCCCTCTGTCTGCACTGAAGTGGCTTTAACCCCATGGGCTGTCCACATGGCTCAGTGTCAAGCCATGCCAAGTAATACTATTATTTTTTTGACACCTGTCCACCATGCAAGTGTACCATTGCACAAAAACACCTGCCCATATAATTGGCCATATAGTTGCACATGTGATGCACTGGCTGCACAATGCATCAGTGCATTGGTATGTCCAGTGGCAAAGCACAATCATAGAGGCCCCTCCAACATGCCCCTTACACCTCCCTTTACCCCTTGCCACCCTGTTGGCTGATCTGGTTTGTGTATATTATAATTACATGTATTACGTTATTGTCTATCATGTTTTTGATTTCCAAAGTCCCTCACTAGCATCAGGCTTTCTACGTGATAGTGCAAAGATGGACATTTTCCACCTTGAGTCAGAGTATCACAGCTTTTTTTTTTTGCTCTGGTTTTTAGCCCCAGAGCACAACTTCATTTTGTTTCCCAACCGCTTTCACCCCATGGGTCATCTAAATCCCATGCCTTCAAAGCATCTGGAAGCTGCTTTATTTTACCCATGTGTTCCACCCCAAAGAACTAATCTATTTTTACTCTCCAGGACTTTATTCATAAAATCCAGCAAAAATATTTCTGGTAACTTTTAAAAATTAACATATAATTTTTTTTAATTTGCATATAAATCTTAGACATTTTGCCCTCTTACAAATCTACCACATATGGAAAAAGGAGCCCTCCTTATCTTGACATCCACAACACTGATTTGAAACATTCTGAGACATTTTCAAAAGCTTATTTGAAGTCAGATACCATCTATACATCAACTTGTACATATTTTATTTTATATCACACAGGATATAAACACATATGACAGCCTTTCCAATACAATGATTTTTAAATTCAGCATGTGTCTTCATTTTATCATACCAAAATTAACTGTGCAAACCAAACCTTAAATTATGGCCTTCAAATTCCAAAAGTCTTACATCTCTAAACAATATCCATTGCTTCAACAATATAACAATAATAATAATACACAGTTGGCTCTCTACATTTGTGGCTTTGACTTTTGCAGAATTGATTATTTGAAGTTTTGATTAATATGTTCTCTCTAGGAATCTCAAGGTCCTCCATCACAACTCAACCAGAGGTTGACCATAGTGTTGTGCTGGACAACTTAGGTAAAGGTAAAAGTAGTCCCTTGACATGAATGTCTAGTCATAACTGACTGTAGGGGGTGGTGCTCATCTCCATTTCTAAACTGAAGAGCCAAAGTTGTTCAAGGACTGCTCTGGTGGTCATGTGGTCAGCATGACTGCACCAAACACTATTACATTCCCACTCAGAAGTGGTACCTATCTACCTATTTACATGCTTTTGAACTGCTAGTTGGCAGAAGCTGGGACTAGTGTGGTGAGTGGCAGCGTCCTCGAGGCCGCGGAGGATGGAGGACTGCTTACCAGCCCCGGGAGACCAGCTGAGCGGCCTGAGCCACCCCACCTCCACCCCACCTATATAACGCCGCCTGAGAACACCCTCGCTGGCCGGTGAGCGGCGATGTCCTCAAGGCCACAGAGGATGGAGGACTGCTTACCAGCCCCGGGAGACCACCTGAGTGGCCTGAGCCACCCCACCTTCGCCCCACCTATATAACGCCACCTGAAAACACCCTCGCCGGCCGGTGAGCGGCGGCGTCCTCGAGGCCGTGGAGGATGGAGGACTGCTTACCAGCCCCGGGAGACCAGCTGAGCAGCCTGAGCCACCCCACCTCCGCCCTACCTCCACGGGTGCCGGAAGAGCGCTGGCGGCTATATAAAGCTGCCTGAGAATACCCTCGCCGACACTACGCTATGGCCACATAGGACTATTTTGCCATCTTGCAGTTCTCAAAAGACCATAAGACAAGAAAATTATGTATTTTTAAATTGTATTATTGGCTACTGTTATTTAATTTGTTTGTATGTTCGGGGGGGATGGGGGGGTGAAGGAGGGATCGGATTTTAATTTGATTTATTCTTTGAAGTTTTGTAATGTTGTGCGCCGCCTCGATTGCCTGGCAGAAGGGCGGGATATAAATATTATTATTATTATTATTATTATTATTATTATTATTATTATTATTATTATAGTGACAGGAGCTCACCCCATCATGCAGCACTCAGTTCTTGAACTGCCAACCTTCTGATCTTCTAATCATCAGGATTGGCATCTTAACCACTAAACCACCACATCCCGCTAATGACAAATGCTATGGCCAACTCTGCCAGAAATTGACCATGAAGTTGTGCAGGAGAAGCTAGAGGTTCCTGAAAAAAAAAAAAACACTTTTGACATTTGTAAGTCCTCTAGCATGATTCTGTGATCAACTTCAGGCAGATGTTGACCCCAGAGTTGCACTGGAGGATGTGGAGATTCCTAGACAGATGTTCTCTTAGGTAAAAAGATTTTTTTTTTTATTTGCAGCTTTTCCAGAGTATGGGAGTCCTTCACCTCTAACCCCAGCAAATGTGGAGGGACCAATGTAATAACAATATCACGATAATAATGATATAATAACTCAACTTAAGAAAAGAACTAAAATGAATCTAAAAATAATTTAATTGAATGTAAATGAACTGAATCCACTACAGAAGAGGCGAAATACATTAAAAATATGAATTAATTTGTCTTCAAGAGACTCATATAAGAATAAAAGATTGTAGACTTCTACAGAATAGAACTATGGGCTTAGAATTTGTTGAATTGTCATTTATATAGATCAAACATTACAACCAAAATGAATTTTTGAAGATAGACAAGGTAGGTGTGTAATTGTGGAAACTGACGAGATCAGGCATGATGAGGGTGGTATGGAAGGATTCTATTCCACATGATCACTGCTGTAAGAAAAGTTTATGTGCAAAATTTGAAAGAAAAAGAATCTGCAGCTGCAGTAGAGTGGAAATGGAAAATATATGATCTTGTGGGAAATGACAAACTGACACATCTGATTAGATATGGATCAACAGAAAATTTTGAAAAAGATTGGCTGCCAATTATAGAATGTTTGAATGTGTATTGGGAGCAAATAAGTCAAAACAAACAAATCAACAGTGAAAACTAGTGTGAAAACAAATTAACCAATTAAATAAATAATTTGGTCAGAGAAAAAAAAAAAAACTAAAGTGAATATCTTTATTTCAGCCAAACAAAGAGGATGGGACAAGTTAGGAGCAGTAGTAGAAGTTTAATATTTTACATAATCTTTTAGTAAAAGGATGCAGAACACGGAACAAAAATAATCCAAAATGTAGAGGACAGGAAGTCATTTTTATGTTATTGCATGTACTGAGTTTTGTTTTAGGTGGGGAATGTTTGAGATTTATTGTAATTGTATATGTGGTATATGGTATGTTGAATATGTGTATGGTTTTTTTTTGTCTACTATTTTAAGTCTAATAAAGCTTAATCAAAGAAAAAAGAAAAAGAAACAGGAATGGCAGGATAATTTAATGGATAATTATGACTCCAATAACGAGAAATCAACATTTTATGAAAATTTGTTTAAAAGGTATCTGAACAAGATGTACAAAATTTGGTTTGCATAGATTATTGGAACAGGGTTGTTGCTAATAATAAAGAGAAATATTCTAGTAAAGGAAATAAGGAAGATTAAGGGAGATTACTACTAAGGGAGCCCTGGTGGTGCAGTGGTTAAATGCCTGTACTGCAGCTGCTCACTCACAAACCACAAGGTTGCGAGTTCAATATCAGCCAGTGCTCAGGCTTGGCTCAGGCCTGCATCCTTCTGAAGTCACTAAAATGAATACCCAGCTGTTGGGGGGCAATGAGCTTACAGTTGTAAACTGCTTAGACATCCCATAGTGCGATATGAAATGGTATATAAATGAAGCTGCTTTAAACAATAACATACTCTAAATATAAAGAGTACTTTGGATTAATAGATGGTTGGGGAAAATCATCATCATCATCGTATTATAATCCTATCATGATATCACTGAAAATGGAGCAAACACAGTTTAGATGGAGAATCACTGAATGTCTTTTTCTGTAAACAGAAATATTAGAACAATGTAAACAAGGGTACAGATCCCAGAATGGGTTGAGATACAAGAAAATATGGTTCCACATTGGGGAAAAAAAAGAGAATTTAGAAAGAGTGAGTTGATTGACAAAATGCAGAATTTTAAGGGGGGGGGGGAGGGGAAGAGAAGAAAAAAGTCAATAAGAGACTCAACAAAATGTTAAGTAACTCCATCTATAATTTTCATTGTTTTCAGTCCAAGAAATTAATGTCATGAATGTTTATTTTATTTTATTTTTACCAAAAAGACAAGGAATAATATAAGAACTGTTCTTAATAATAATGAATTCATAGAACACAATAATGATAAAAAGGCTGTTTGACTATAATAATAATAATAATAATAATAATATAATTTATTTATATTTCCCGCCTCTCCCTACGGATCGAGGCGGGAGTACAAAGATAAAATGTACAAAATGTACAGTAGTACAATCAATTAAAAAACAAAAAACAAAAAACATAACAATAAAACCACAATTTTTCAGCATCTTAATTATTTTGTTAAGATGCTGAGAAAGAGTTTGATAATATTTCCTGGAATTACTTATTTCAAGTTTTGGAAAGAATGGACTTTGGTAAAAATGTCATTTAAGCAATATAAAAAGGTAAATTTAATTCTAGCATAAACAATTAACAGATTGCCGAAGAAGGCAGAAAATACATACCAAAAAGATGACAGAAGCAGGCACAAACTTGCATGCAATGTGAGTATTATGCTAATTTATATGTATAAATGCAAACTAGGGATGATTACTATATATTATATAGAATATGCATCTCACCAGAAGTGAGAAGACTCTATGAAATAGTTTATTTAGTCTGCTACCCCACTGTGCAACTTCAAAGGCCTCCACTTTCATTTCATATGGATCTTCATCATTATGTGAGACTTGGATTGGGCAACTTTTCAAACACATCATTGCTGGAAATCAAATGACCTTCCAGATGTTGGATTATAACTCCCAGCATTTTTCACCATTTGATAGGTTTTACCCCAGGCCCAAGCTTCTGATTGCCCCTCATATTTCATATCAAATTAATGTTAAAAGGAAAGCTAGGGGGTGACCCAGGCATGAGCCCTCTATGGACTCCTGACCACATGTGGAAAAACTGGTTAAGGCTAGAGAGGTTTGAGAAGGCCACTCCCCTGATGGGAAATCCTGAGGCCCCAGCATAATTCCTTTTGTCTACAGAGGGAAGTGAGAGGATCCTGGCCAATGGAGGCGATTGTTTGGGATTACCTAAAACAGGGAAGCACTAGCTAATCACTTTGTCTAGCACATTCACAGCAATCACCTGACTCAATTTGTAGTCCAAACTGTTCTTTTCTCCTAGGAAACCATTTAGCAGAGCTTCTAATCCTTTCAAGCCTTGTTTTTTGCCCCCAAGACAACTTTTGAATATAAATATAAGTGGAAAACACCCATTCACCAGTCTTGGTCTAGTTTGCAAGCAGACAGGTACTTTATCAGTTTGACTAGACTAGGCTCGTAAATTCACTAGCTACCCCCCCCTTTGCCACAAATGGCAACTCAACTCAATGTCTTCTCTGTTCTAGACTCCCATCAATTGGAATCAAGATCCACATCGGTAACATATCACTATTAGCAAGGTCTTAAATCTATTCCAGTTCTTCCACCTTTGCTTCCCTAGCTCTTGTGTGTGTGTGTGTATGTGACTGTATGTGTACTTGTGTGTGTTGGTTATTTCTCTAATAAAAATACAAAACCCTATTTCGATTTGCCTTGGAGTTCTGTATGGTTTGGACCTGGTATACATTGGGGTTGCTTTCCTGGATTGGTGTTACCCTGGCCATCCTGTAACTCTCACTTGAGCTAATATTAAATTCCCCCAAGATATATTAATTTGTGAGCATCCTCCCTGGACCCCAACTTCAACCAAAACAGAGATGGAAATAATACTAAAATATTATTATTTTATATTTTATATTTATATTTTGGACCAATCTGCCCCACCGGGGGTGGTGGACCTATTAGAATGGTCCGCCCTCGAAGGCTAATGGAGCCCAATGGATTCCGGAAAGCCTTGGAGGGTTCATTGGTTGGGAATGCCGGTGATCCTGTCGATGCTCTGGTTAATACCTGGAATACTGATCTTACCAGGTCTATCGACACAATCGCTCCCAAGCGTCCTTGCCAACCTGCTTCGAACCGTAGACCTTGGTTCACTCCAGAGCTCAGGAGAATGAAGCGGGTTGGGCAACGACTAGAACGCGAGTGGCAGAAGACTCGACTCTTATCTGACAGAACTCGCCATAGGAAATTCCTTAGTTCCTATTGGGAGGCAATACGTGCAGCACAGAGGACCTTCTCTTCTGCACGTATTGCGTCTGCAGAGTCTCGTC
>CM034701.1:235943263-235960287 GCA_020142125.1 Phrynosoma platyrhinos | reverse complement strand
CTTCTAGAACATGGCCACACAGCCCAAAAAACCCACAAAAACTAATATTTAAAATATTTGAAAAAATATAAAGAAAAATTATTCTTGAGTGTGAAGAAACTGGGCAGGTAAATATCTTCACAGTTCAGAATATATGGGGAGGGGGGAGAGAGTTATTTTAATATGTGTCTTTCCAGTCCTTTACCAATTATTCACCTTAAAAGAATTTTTAGCATCAGGTTTTATATCAAGTAAATTGAGGGTAAGATGAAAAATAATTTTCCTATCTGATTGAAAACCATTTTTAAAAATATAAAGAACACCAGCATTTTAGGCTGAAAAATAGACACATTTGTCCAGAGTTTCCAGCTCCTTCTAACAACAGATTAAAGAATGAGGTGGAAACATACCCAGTTCTTTTGTGACATGAATAGAGAGATGTTCCCCGCCCTTACATATATGGGCAAATCTGACCTATTACCCCATAGCACAGGAAATGAGAAACTTCTGTCACTGTATGCCAGAATGTATAGTTAATTGGCTTCTTTCTAGCACTAGAAAATGACACACAGGCAGTTATGAAGACAGCATCTTTTAAATTTAACCAATATGTATATGTTTAAGGTTTCACTATGCATACAAAAGTGAGAACTTCTGGAGGAACCAATTGTTTATTCTGTTGTATTGCTTAAAGTCATTATACAGGCATAAAGATCTGTCATTACAGATCCAATTATTGGAAAGTGGCTGTAAATTGCAATGATGTCAGTGGTTCCAATTCAGCATTGTCCTGTAGATAGAGGGCTCATTTATATTATTGTAAATCTCTTACAAAAACAATAACAAATCAGTTCAGTGGCACTTTACACCCATTTTGTTCTGCTATTGATTACATTTTAAAAGGTACAAAGCAACAATCGGGAGTTTAAACAGGTATACTGTATTTATGATGAGAAATAAGATCCAAGATACAAATTCCAGATATATTAACTGACTATATAAGAAACAGAGAGAGAGAGAAATCCCAAATACAGGTTAAATAACAGATTCTGTGCATTCTGGATGGTTCTTCCTATTCATTAGTGTCCTGAGTATTTAGGTACCAAGAATTCCTTTTAAAAAAAACTGTGAAATTATTGACTTTCTAACAAAAGATGTAACATATCCACTAAACTGGCATCTGCACATGGGCAATTGGCCATGTTTTCCCCCCTTCAAGGACCTTGAAGAATCCCAGAAATTATAAACTTTGTTAATAATTATATGCTCCATATACACATAACTATATGCTCCATTAGCTATCGTGTGTTTGCAGTGTGCCTCTACATTTCTGGAATCCCATTTGCACCTCTGTAATTTCTCTTTGGATGTATGATTGGAGTCTATGCTGCTGAATTTTGGGCATAATTTTGCCTGCGTGGGAAATTAATACTATGGTCTTATAGTTGCTGCGGTGTTTTGAACCTCCTTTTTTTGTGGATGGATGTATATTGATAATTTCCAGTCTATTGACCAACATTTTGTTTTCCATATTTGTTGGCATATATTAGATACCATTAGAGTAGATTCTGTCTATGTGGATTGTAGCAGCTCAGTTGGAATATCATCTCTTCCTGGTGATTTATTTTTCCCAATTTTTCTTGTTTCAGCTTCCATCTCACTTTTTAGAATTTGGGGTTCATCTTCACACAGTTCTTCATTCTATGTGTCATTCTTTTTTTATATATCTCTTTTATATACCACTTCTGTGTTTTGCATCCATCTTTGTATTTTTTTTTTCTTGACCTTGTAGTATGTTCTTTTTCTTATCACAAAGCATCCCAGTTCTATATCTTTATGCATATCCGTAATAGGACCATTTTTGGAATATTGTATGTAGTTTTGGTCACTGTAAATTAGATTTTTTAAAAAAAAAAAAAAAGGAAAAGAAAAGAAGATCAAGTTCCCAAATTTTGCCCTACTTTCATGAAGATACATGGGTGATGTAGGGAACACAAAAAGCCAAAATACACTCCAGGAAAGGTGCAACCAAGAGGGTAAGATAGAGTTTTGGCTGTCTTAATGGTAAGTGCCTTTTCAGGGTCTCTGTATAACCTGCAGATGACAGAGATTGAACCTGTCACCTTTTATATTCAAATAGGTGCTCCACCACTGAGCTTTCATGAAAGCCTGGCTCTTTCATGCAAAAACAGCTAGCAAAGTAACTTGGCCTCAACATCATATCAGAGATGCCAAAATTTTCTCCACAAATCCACTCACAAAGCATATTCCCATGAATTATGTATCCCTGAAATAATTTGCATCTCTTTGACATTTCAATTTTTTCACTCTGAGCAGTTTTTATTTGGCTCAGAATATAGTCTGAAGGCTCATCATGGCATGATTCCTCTTTGAAATGGAGCAATGCAGTTTTTCTAAGCCACTTGGATGGGAGACTGTCTGGGATTCATATTCCTGAAACTAAACAGGTCTGTGGGCAAGATCAGAGACTGCCCTGCTTCAGGTTAAACTGCTGAGTAACTGTAACGAGCAATCAGTAGTGATGTTCACTAGCTAGAATCCCTGAATGAATCAAGGTGATAGATATTTGAGGATGGGATGCTAAACAAATATGAGTGTTGGCTAACCTAACAACAACAACAACAACAACAACAATTTAATTTGTCTAAATAATCTGCACTTTTAATACATCAAACATGATAATTTTAAGTCAAACAAAAATGTATAATTTAATTATATTATGTATATTATATTAAAGTAACGAAATGACTTTCAATCTGTAAAGCTAGCTAAAATCTCATTCCCCTCCCATTGTTCTGATAGTTTTCATTATCCTTCCCCCTGAAAAAAGTCCCCCACCCCCAATGGCTTCAAAATTTCTGGAAGTATTAGACAATTTGCTATCTGGAAATTTCTGGAAGTATTAGACAATTTGATATCTGGAAAGACCCAAACAGATTTTATCAGTGATTGTTACTACCAGTGGGCTAAGAGATGAAAGATATAAGTACATACAAAGATATTCATATCATCATATGACAAATATTTAAGAGCATCAGATATCAAGTAGCTGTGGTCAAATGGAGGATATTGCCAAATAGTATGTTTGTTTTTTGCAACTAAAAATTCTCTCCTCAAAAATGAGAAATGATTTATGGGAACCTGCATTGTTTCGGTACTTCAACAAACTGAAATGGATGGTCTACAAAGCAACACTTCATAGCTGTTTAAGTCTGATATAATAAAGGGGTGTAGATATTCATGTATTTCATTCTCACACATGAAAATGTAGAATAAAAATGCAGGATAATCATAATCATCTAAAGATTTCTCCCTAGTCAGCAAGATTCCAATAGTTAGTGTGATTTTTTTCCATTTGGGAACTTTTCAGGGGAGGGGGGGATTTGCACAAAAAATATTGGTCACAATTCTTTATCAGCTATTTAGCTACATAGCCACCATAGTTATGTAGCTACAAAGTGACTCCCAACCTGACCACTCCCAATCCCCATTTATTGGGCACCAGCCACAGCAACCAATGGGATTCATCCCCCTGTTGATTGGGAAGCTACTGACTAATGTCCTCTCCTTAACCTGTGAGTGATCTTTGTTTCAACAGCCAGAAGCAGGTTACCTACTGCAATTCACTCTCACACCAGAAATTGTTCATACAAGGGATGGACAGGGATATCAGTCATCTGCTTTCTGAGCAACAGGGGAACATACTCCTAGTGTCTGCAGTAGATGCTGCTTGGTAAGCAGGGCCTGGGGGACTTTCATGGTCTCTACATATTCCCTTAAGTAGTCCATATGTAGGGATGGTTAATATATACCAGTTACAAAGGCATAATGTTATTATTTTTAAAATTAAATTTATTACTTATAAAATTACAGAACAAAATATAACATACAACATACCACAAAACAATGCATAAAGAGATAAGCAATCACATATATGCAAACAAATTAAAATATAAGTTAAATAACTGATGGATTTCATAATCATTGTAACTATCAACTATAAACTAACTTCCTGATCAGTTGTAGTCACTTTCACTAATAGAGATTTTGTGATTTTCTCAATAAATCTATTTAAAAATTAGGTCTTCATATTATATGGTTATCTGTACAATATATTGTCAGTTTTTATCTAATTTCTTATCATATTTCTTTATCTCTTTTCTTCTAAACCTATCTTTGATGCTTATAATATTCAATATCTTTATCTGTCATTAAAACCTATTAGTTATCTGTGTCTTCTTTTTAATTCAGTTGTATGACTTTTACCTGATATTTCAGTTATTTGGTTAATCCAAATTCATCCCTCTTCCCCCCCCCCCATAATTCTTAAGACAACTCCAATCTTATTCTATGTTTTGTCTTGGATTGTCTCTCATAGTAGCTGTCAGAATGTCCATGTCCATAGCTTCCCTTAACTTCATTATTCATTCCTCAACTGTTGGGGTTTGGGTGTTTTTTCACCTCCAGTATTTAGCATATAAAACTCTCACTTGTGTAACCATATATAATATAATACATGAATATTTCTTTTCAGTTTTAGTTTATACATGTCATATTTAACAAAAACAGATGAAGGTTAAATGGTAGTCTTATCTGTAGTGTCTCCATCATCATGCCGTGTATTCTTCTCCAATATTGTTCTGCTTCCTGGCACTTCCACCAAATATGAAAAAAAAGTATCTTCAGGTTACTGACATTTCCAGTAGTTTATTTTCCCCATCTTGTATATGGCATTAAACTTTGAAGGAGACATATACCATTGGTACATCATTTTAAGGAATTTTCTTAAAATGAGTGACTTGCCATGTCTTTTCCCAATTTTCTAAATTTATACATTTTCTAGGGTCTTGGCCCATTTTATCAAGGTATGTTTAATTTTTTCTTATTCCAATTCTCTCTCTTTTAAGATCTTGTAGTATTTAGTTATATGTCCTCTTTCTCCATCCAAGAGTATCTTATCTATCTCATTTTTTCCTTTGTTATTCCTACAGATTTCTTGTCTACCTTAAACTGTTCTGCCAATTGTTTGTGCAGGAACCAGTTGTAGCTTACCTTTTCCTTACAGAGTTGGTCTATATATTTCATATTATATTTGTTGTTTTTTTCCTGTGTCAATATATCCTTGTATTTAATCCATTTTTATTTATATTTAAGTCATTTTTATTTTTGCTCCTATAGAAAAAGGCTTCCTGTGTAGATACCCACATAGGGATTTCTTTATAGAACTGATTTTCAATCTTTATCCATACTTTTAAGAGGGCTCTTCTTATGAGATGATGGTTGAAATCTTTATTATCCTTTAGTTTATTATACCACATAAAAGTGTGGTATTGTAAGCAGATATGAAATTAATAAAATTTTGGGACACATGGAGTTCCCTCTATGACCCCGAACTGACCTCTGTGGGATGTCCTCTAGATGGCAAGTCAGGTAGGCATCAGGAGAGCCTGCCCAAACAACTGGAAAATTCCCTACCAGACAGGTTTGGGAATTGCTAAAAGGGAAAAAAGGACACATTGTCCAGAGTCTCACTCTTGATGGGCCAGTGATCAGATTTAACTGCACCCTGTTTCTCCAGTCTTCCTTCGTTGATTGAATCGAAACCAAATGCATTGTTTAGACTGATCTCACAACTAGGTTTAACAAAGCTAAGACAATAAATGCCTTTGTTCAGGCTTCAGCCAAGCCACTAAGTCTATAGCTAGAAGCAAGATATTCCCTATACAAGCCTCGAGATTTTTAGGCTCCACATGCTATTTTTGGAGTGCAGCTTAGCTCCACATCAGTCTGTGCCCTCATCATAGCTCCCTCGGCCATCCCTTCCTCTGTTTCAGTGGCCATGCATCATAATCATTATCATTAACATCCACTGCAGATCTCGGAGAAGCCTTGGGAAGTGAGTCCTCCCTTAGTCTGGCCCATCTCAAGCTATTCCTGCTTTCACTCCCTTTGCTTCTAAGAGTGCGGTGTATGCTATATTTGTGTGTGTGCAGTTTCCCTCTTTAATAAATATTTAGACCTTTAATTGAAGAAGCTGGTCTCAGCATCATCCATTGTGGGATCTCTTAGTCCTCTGGTATACATATTAGTACTCTGGTCTCACAGGCTGTTGTTAGGGCCCCACTCTTGCATATTTGAGCTAATTATAAATTCCCCTAATTAGATCATTCCTAACAGTAGCCATATCTTAGGTTACTGCTTTCTATACATACTAATCTTTCATTATCTAGCTTTACCCAATCTTTTCCCAATCGTGGATCCAATCTTTACCCAATCTTCAATCCAGTTTAAACAAGATGCATAGTAAACATCTGGACCCAATCTTCAATCCAGCTTAAACAAGATGTATAGTAGTACAATGGGTAAGGTACATTCTCCCTTTGTTTGGAAAATCTGTTAAGATTTTCCACCTGATTCTTGCTCTCTTTCCTTCCCATAAAAATTGGATAGTTCCTTTTGCCACTTCTCAAAGCACTTTTCATCACATACAATTGGTAGATTTTGGAACATGTACAAAAATCTTGGGAGAATATTCATATTAATAATTGCTACTCTTCCTAGGAATGATAGGTGTAGTTTTGCATATCTCTCTTTATTGCTTTCCACATTTTTCATAGTAGTTTTGGAATAGATGCATTTTTTTTTGGTCAGGTAGATACCCAATTATCTTACCTAACCTTCTATTTTTAAATCCATTTTTTCTTTGAGTTCTACTTCTGCTGAAGATAAATTTTTGGTAGTACTTTTTTTTTGTTATGATGTTCAAAATGTTCTATAACATTTAAGATAGTTCTCAAGTTGTCTTTGTTAGAATATAGATGGGTTATACAGTCAAAGGTAAAATGTAGAGATGTGTGTGTGTGGAATTTTCCTCATGAGAACAACATCTAGAGAAACAAAGTGAATCTAACACCAGATGGCCAAGAAGAAATAAACATGTACTTTCCCAAAGGTACAACTCATAGACACAGACTTTGTAATAGAAAACAAGAGATATCAAAAAGGTAAACAATCGTTAGGTCATGGGAAAGGAGTCATGTGGTGGATGATGGACAGCAAGAGGCTGGGTTAATATACATCATACAAATATTATCCAATCAACATAAGGTTAACACCTAGAAGGTGGAGTATGGGAAGGGCCTAGAGAAGCCTTTGTCTAGAATGTTTATATTTCAAGATGTGAGTGCACGTGTGTAGCTGGCAGCAGTGGTTTTAACTGCAACAAGTTGGTATCCTAAGCTTTTGGGATTGTTAAAGATGTAATCTTTCATGCTGAACTGGACAAGTTCATCACAATGGATTTTACTTAGCTATTTTATTTTACTTTTGTATGCATTAATAAAACTATGCTTTTGGACTTTACAATGTGTCTTCTTGACTGAGGAAAACAGGATCCTGAAGAAGGGAAGCTGAGCCAGTTGATGGTAAGAGTTACAAAGTGGCTGTGGATCACAGCAGCCAGCTTGTCCTGCAGATTCTGCTGGGTGCCAAAGAGCATCACTGCAACACCCATCATCCACACACTGACAAGGGTTACGGGCCCAGTTATGGCTAGTCTGCCAGTTAAGACTGTTCTGCCAAATATGGCTAGTCTAGCTGAAAAGGCTTGTTTGCCAGATGAGGCTAGTCTGCCAGAGGGCAAAGAGGCCAAATGTCCAGAAAGAAAGGAGCACATCAATGATAGAATCTGGTTATGCACATCAATGATAGAATCCTAGGGAACATAGGATTTGGTAGCTTGTTTAAGCTGGGGGGATATAGATCCTGCATTTTGAAAATGTCTCATTGTACAAATCATTTGGGAGATATTTGGTTAGCCACAGAGAAAAAGTCAAGGTTTTTCCTGTGACAGAACCAGAACAAGCGAATTGCTAAAATGACCTGTTGAGGTTGGTCCATGCTCATAAACAAAAAGCGACAAGTGTGTTACTAAGTGACAACAAATATTTCTTAGGAATTGTGGATAGATTTTCCAGTTTTATATGTCAGAGATTTAAAACAGAAAAGTGATACAATTGAAAGTTTTCAACAATGGATAAACATGAATGGAAAAAATTGATTACAAAATAGGGTCTTTAAACACAGACCACGAAAAGGAGAATTCATGTCTCACAGTTTAAGAAACTGGCTGAGAAAGAAGAAATCCAACACCATTTTACATGTTATGTGGGGAACCATTAAATTTAAAGTATCTGACAGATTTTGGATAATATGCAAATATATATGTGCCAGCATGTTTTAAAAGGGAAAATTGAACCAAAGTGCTACAGACTGGTTTGTGATTTCACCTTGGTGGTGGGAAAAGTTAAAGATTTCACCTTGGTGGTGGGAAAAGTTTTAATGTCCAAGAATAACAATTGTGAAAAACATTTAGGTGAAAAAGGATACATTCAAACAAAATGTTTTACTGAGGATAAAACACAAGTGCCAAAAATGGAGGGGCATACAAAAGACAAACTACAAACATTAATCCTCTGGAAGTGAGGAAAACACTTAAGATCATCAACAAATAAAATGACAAAAAACAAAGGACACACAAGTTCAAACACAAAGATGAGAGAGAGAACAATATATGTTATATCAAAAAAAATTTCATAGAAAGTGAAAAACAACACACAAATTTATTATATTAAAAAAACAAGAGTTTATACAAAAGTGGCTAGTGAGCCAAGGAGTTTTAGAGATTTTAAAAGTTTCAAAAAGTTTTTTTCTGTTGATGAAAGTGAGAATGATATGTTACAGTGCAGCAAGTGTTAAATCGACAAAGAGGCACTTAAAAATGTGTTGATAGACCTAAAAAAAATATCACAAAGTAATTGGATACAAAAATTAAAGATGCCTGATGGCAAACAGAGTTATAAAGCTAGGTTAATAGCAAAAGGGATTTGCTCAGCAAAGGTTTTAAAAACATTGATAAAAACATTTAGTCCAAGGCTGAGAGCTTGTGACTGGTATAGACTTTAACAGCAAGGAGGGGCCAGTAGGTGCAACATTTTGTTTTTGAGATTGCTTATTTAAATGATGGTATGTGTGTTTGCACAGAGGGAGATGGTATTTTTGGTTATTTAGATTCAGGAGATACAGACAGAAAGGAGAAAATGTCTAGAGAGATTTGTTATCAAAGGTTTTAATGTGTTTTTTTTTTTGAGATCTTATTTTAAGGTTGCTGGACTGCTGATGGAATATATTTAGTGAGTCAGCATAGAAAGATTAAAACAGTGTGGTTTACAAAGTGCAAAGATAGTGACAGGTTTAAAGTCAGTAGGATTTGTTTGGAGTGAAGTTACAAGGGGTTTTAAATATCCAGATATATGGAAAAGCTTTCTGAAGGGTTTGTTGTTTGTGGTTGGCAATAATAAATTAGACATTGTGTTTGCAATAGATGTTTTAAGAGAAGAAATTGTTTTTTTAAGGTAAAAGATTAGACAGCAATGAAATATTTGATAAGATTTATTTTTTAAGAGAAAGGGGCTTGGGATTTAGAATAGCCACATTGAAGATAGAAATGTTTTGTAGATAGTTCATTTGCTTTAAAGTTACATGATAGATACTCAGGCTAAGGATTGTTAATTAAATATAGATAAAGGCTCAGTAGTTTGAAAAAAATAATGATATATAGTGTTAAGTGCTGATAAAACAAAATATATAGCATTAAATAATAGAGTAGATTAAACAGTTGTTATAGAATTTACATTGTGAATTGTCAGTTATGATTTACAGAGATTCACAGACATGCATTTTCATGACAGAAACAAAAAAGTTAAGGTACAGATTAAAGTGTGTTAGAGTTAGATGACAAAATACCAGAGAACAAGTTTAAAATGGAATTGTGTGCCTACAAAATAAAAATCAAAACACAACACTACAGATATATGAACAAAGGTTTTGGAGATAGAACAACATTAACAATTGTTACAACAGATTGAGATGTCACTTTAAATATATAGAATTAAACATTATGCTTAGATAGTTTCACAACAGAAAATAGTGGTCTCACACATCTATACATTTCAGGAGGGGATTGTTAGAATATAGATGGGTTATACAGTCAAAGGTAAAATGTAGAGATGTGTGTGTGTGGAATTTTCCTCATGAGAACAACATCTAGAGAAACACAGTGAATCTAACACCAGATGGCCAAGAAGACATAAACATGTACTTTCCCAAAGGTACAACTCATAGACACAGACTTTGTTATGGAAAACAAGAGATATCAAAAATGTAAACAATGATTAGGTCATGGGAAAGGAGTCACGTGGTGGATGATGGACAGCAACAGGCTGGGTTAATATACATCATACAAATATTATCCAATCAACATAAGGGTAACACCCAGAAGGTGGAGTATGGGAAGGACATAGAGAAGCCTTTGTCCAGAATGTTTATATTTCAAGATGTGAGTGCACGTGTGTGGCTGGCAGCAGTGGTTTTAACTGCAGCAAGTTGGTATCCTAAGCTTTTGGGATTGTTAAAGATGTAATCTTTAATGGCTGAACTGGACAAGTTCATCACAATGGATTTTACTTAGTTATCTTATTTTACTTTTGTATGCATTAATAAAACTATGCTTTTGGACTTTAC
Organism: Phrynosoma platyrhinos; assembly: GCA_020142125.1. Classification (NCBI taxonomy): domain Eukaryota; kingdom Metazoa; phylum Chordata; class Lepidosauria; order Squamata; family Phrynosomatidae; genus Phrynosoma; species Phrynosoma platyrhinos. The sequence goes on along the minus strand of CM034701.1, from coordinate 235,949,706 downwards.
AATGTGTCTTCTTGACTGAGGAAGACAGGATCCTGAAGAAGGGAAGCTGAGCCAGTTGATGGTAAAAGTTACAAAGTGGCTGTGGATCACAGCAGCCAGCTTGTCTTGCAGATTCTTCTAGTGCCAAAGAGCATCACTGCAACACCCATCATCCACACACTGACAGTCTTTTATATGTCTGTTTGGAATAAAGCCATTTTGTTCTTCATGTATCGATTGTTTTGATATTTTTTTCTGTCTTTCTGCTATAATTGCAGTGAATATTTTGTAACTGGTATTGATTAAAGAGATGGGTCTTTAATTTTTTACTTCATGTTTATCTCTATCTTCCTTCAAAATCATCATAATGAATGCATCTTTCCATGATTCCAGTAGTACGCATTTTTGTATGTCGTTCAGCATGTTCTTTAATGGTTTAAGTAATATGTCTTGCATCTTTTTATAATAGATTACTGATAAACTTGCCTGATCTCATTTTTCTAATTGCATCTGATATTTCATTTGTTGAAATGTTTTGGTTTAATCTGTTTTTCTGTTCCTCATTCAACTTTACTGGTTTCTGGTCATCTAGATACTTTTGGATTTTTTCTTTGTCTTTTCTTGTTTCAGGTTTATTTCTATATAAATTCTCAAAATATTCTCTTAATAACTTTTTATATTCTTTTGATCTGTGGTTGCTTTTCCTTTATGGTGTAATTCTGTTATTATCTTCTTTTCTTTTCCCTTTCTTAATTTATTTGCCAACAATTTTCCTGCTTTGCTTCCAGATTCAAAATGGCTTTGTTGAGCCATCTGTAATTTCTTCTCTATTTTGCTAGTTGCCAGTTTTTAATTGTTGTTGGAGAATTTTTGACTTAATTTTTAATTTTTATCTCATTTTTCTCCATTCTTCCTCTTATAACTTCAATTCTTCTAGAATTATTTTTCTTTCCTCTTCTATTCTTTTCTTCATTCTGCATTGATTTTAATAAATATTCCCCTAATGAAGGCTTTGATGGTGTCCCAAAGAGGATTTCTTCTTTTGGTTTTCCTTAAAATGCAGTCTTAATGCTTCTTTAATTTTATTTGTTGTACTATCATTTAATAACTTGTTTTGAAGTCACCAGGTGTATTCTGTTCTTTTTGGTAATATTTTCAAAGCAATTGGGTTATAGTCAGAGATAAGTTTAGGTAAGTTATCCATTGATTGTATTAATGTTAGTAATGTTCTCATTGCTAAAAACAAATAAATTCTTGAGAAGGAATTGTGAACCTCTGAGAAAAAGGTGTATCCTCTTATCTGATTATACTTATGTCTCCATATATCTGACACAGAGAATTTGTTCAGAAGTGTAAAGAAAGCTCTGGAAAGTTTACCTTGATTTTTCCTAATATTTTATCTAAATTTGTAGCTCTATCCATATGACTTACCATATTAAAATCTCCTAGCAATAATATGTTGTTTTAGTCTGTGTTCTTTAGTTCATTGCATACCTATGTGAAGTAGCTTTCTCTATTCTCTAAGAGTGCGTAAATTCCCACTGCCAGTATTATTGAACTTTTTAACTTCATCTGAACCTTCTTTATCACTGAAGATTTCCTTAGAGTTGTATTTTATTTTATTTACAAAAATTGTTAGTCCTCTCTTTTTCTTTTCCACCACTGAGGTGTAACAGTGTTCTAGTTTTGGGCTATTTCATTTCTTTATCTCTTATCTTCATTTCTTGTATACAAATGATGTCACCCTTAAATTTTTCTAGTTGATGGAAAATCATACTATGTTTGTACTGGAATTTATTCATTTTACATTCCATTAGATAATATTCATGACCATATGTTATGGTACTTGTCAAAACTTGTGATTTTGGTTTTAATTTGCCTCTACTTCCTCCCATTTTAATTTGTGTATTTGTGTATTTATTTTTAATTTATATCTGCTGCTGCTTTGTAATCTTCTTGCTGATCTTCTCTTCTCTTATTGTTCACAGCTCTCTTTTCAGACTCACTTGCATTATCATCTTCTAAGTCTGAGTCAGGGTCTCTTTCCTCTGATTCTCAATTCCTTTTTATTCTTTCTATTCCTTCTTCAGTCTCCATTTCTTCTGAAGGGCTTTTTTCTTCTTCTTTTTTCCTTTCTTTATATGTTCTAGCTCTCCATTCTTTTGTTTGATAGGTCATTTCTGTTTTCTCTTCCCTTTATTTTCTCTTTTTAATCTCTGTTCCATTTCTGTTGCCTTGTCCAAGTTGTTGATCTTATGCCTTCTTTGCTTGTAGGTGAAATAAAGTCCTTCAGTTCTCTCCCATTTGAAGTCTGTTTTTAAATTCCTCAGAAGCTGAGTCAAGAATTTATATTTCTCTCTCCATCATTATTTGAAGAAGGATATCTTTAACTATCTTGATCTCATTATTTTCTATCAATAGGGTGGTATCATAGCTCTTGTGAATGATTAGGTCTCTTGTTCTTGTTCTGACAAAACAAATCAGTATGTCCTGTGGTAGCTTTCTGTCTCTTGCTTGAATAGAATTACCTTGAAGAGTTTATTTGTCTCTATTTCCATCCTTTCTTTAGTGAATCCAATATATTCTGCCAGTTTAGGTAGTGTTCTAGTTGAGAGGTTTTCATTCATCTTTTGTTAAACTCCTCTTATTGTTATACATCTGTCTCAGTATCTTAGGGGGGAAAAGATGGCTAAAAGGGCTGTCTTGGGGGCAAGGAAGGGGAGGGGCAGCCACACGGTGGGTGCCCCAACCCCTTCCTGAAGTCATTGTCAGAGCGCCACAAACGCTGCGGAGGAAGAGTCACCGAAGTTGCGCCGCCAGCTTTTTGTGGCGCACCTTCAGCGACTTGTGGAAGGAGCGCTATTTTAGCACTCCTTCCAGGGGTGGTGAAGCTGCGCCACAAGGCCAAGGTGTGGGGATACCTTGGCCCTGCAGCGCAGCTTCCCGGGGCGGCCCACGGCCACCCATCTGCTTAGCCCCTTAGTTCATTAGTCTATTCCATTAATTGTTGCTGGTCTTGTTTCTGACTCATTTCTTTTGAAGTTTTCTCCAATAAAGTAGTCTTTTCTTTTTTCTAGTTATTTTTGTGTTTTCCAACATCATTTTTGTTACATTCAATATCATTTTCCCATCTTTTTTCCAAAGTTATCTAGTTCCTTTTCCAGATCTTTCCTTATTTCTGTTCTTGTCTCTTGAAAGACTATGTTTGCTTGAGTTCTACTCGTTACTTAAATAACCAGATAGTACAAACTTATCTCTATCTTTACATTTACCATGCACTATTTATCTTACTCTTTTCTTATTCATTTCTTTCTCTTCTTCATTGTGTTTCTTTTGTATCCATTAAGCTTCTGTTAAGTATTCATTCTCAGGGGAGTCTCTCTTCCCTTACCTTTTCTAGACTTGTTAAATCCATGTTCTTGTGGTAATATGCTTTCATTCATTTTGTTCAATCTCTACTCTATATTCCTCCCAAGAATCTTACTGATATATTTTTTTCCTTTTATTCTTTTATTCAAATGTCTGTGACTGCAGAATCCTTTTATCTTTTGTTCTCTTTTGTTCTTAGTTTACTCTTGCTTTCTGCACTCTATCAATGGCTCTTCACTTTTTCTCCTTGCCTTACTCTCAAATTCTATATGTCTGTATCAGTCACAGTCCTTGTTGATGTTGTTTCCCTCTTCAACTCAGCATCTCTTCTATTTCATGCCTCTTATTTAGTCACAGTAGTTAGTTCCTCCCTCTCCCTCAGGTCTCTTCCTTTTTCCTAGCATCTCACCTCTAAAACACACAGTGTTTTATTTTCTCCAGATGTCTTATATTAGTTCACTGTTTACTGTTATTTTCTGCTTGCTTAAATCTTCTTTTTCTTACTTCCAGGTATATTATAATCAGGTTACAATCTTATACAGTTCCCCATCCCCCAGTCTTTTCAGTCTTCTTGACATTTTGTTTCAAACCTCCTCTTTTACTAAGCTCTAGTGCAGTGTACGCATCTTCTCTGTTGCATTGGCAGACAACTGCAATAATGGGCAGCACTAGCTCTTTAGTCTGGTTTAAACTGTGGTTGTTTGACTGGGAGAGGTTCCACTTTCCCATACTAACTGACCACAAGTTGTCGCTATAGACCTCTGATGAGCTATTTCTGTTAACCTCTAACAGGTTGAGAATGGGTTATGACTTGGTCTCATTCCCCCAGGTACCACTATTGTGGAGGTTTGGGTTATGAACTCTTTGCACCTGTATCCTCATAAAATACCGTTACACCAGAAGTTGGCATAACTTCAAGTTATGCATTCGTAACTGTCTTAGTGAGTTTTAGCCACTATAAAATGTAAGGTTTTCTGCACAAATTATTATTATTATACTTTGTGAAAATCTAACATAATTTTGTGAAAAACATTTATATTTTTTCTGCTATAAGGAACTTCAAACATGCAACAAATTCTAAGGCCTAAACTTAGGGGCTATGCAGATGGGCTTAAAGGGGTGTTTTGAGGGTGACCTGAAGGCATGCTCTTTAGATGACGCATGCAGAAAAAGTGTCCCCTACTTGCCTCTTCTTGTGAAAGTGCGCTTTAAAAAGGAGCCACATTCTTCCTAAAACATGCGCACCTATATAGGTATGTTGGTATGCAACGATGGAAGGACGGTGGAAAAAAGGGCATGCTGCTGTAAATGCATGTGAACAGGTGTGTTGCATTTTCAGCCGCCCCTGGGGAGCATGCACCCTGTGAAAAAAGCTTTAAATTAAAGCGTTTTTAAGATTCAGGTGTGGGTGAACCACCACAGGTGCATCTGCCTCAGAACCCTAGCCCTAATTTTTGTAGTGTGCATGCACCAGAGCGGAAAAGTGAAACTGTTGCAACTGGATGTAGCACTGTGAAAGTGATAAAGGGAAAGTTTCACTTTTAAGCTGGACTCCCACGCACATTCCAACACCATTTTCCCAGTGGGCCTTTCTTGCTGCAGACCTCCATAGCTGTGCACCTTTGGCACTCGTCTGGTACAGCGGGCAGAATGGCACAGCCATAGACAAGTGGCGAGCTAAAAAGAGCGAGAGGGACATTGTGGTCCCATGTGGAGACTGCTGATCTCATAGCTGTGTGGTCACAGCCACACATTCTGGAGAAATTGAGAAATTCATTTTTGAATGCCGATACATTTAAGGAGTTGGCAGAAAGCATGAGGGCTAGGGGCCACCAATGCACTTGGGAAGAGTGTCGTCAGAAGACCAAAAACTTCAGGTCCGATTACAAGAAGTTTAGGGATCACAAGGCCAAAAGCAGATGGGGCCCCTTCTCTATGTCCTTCTACATGCCTTCTTCACCAGGGATAGTAGCATACAGCCCAGCAGAATATGCACCAGCAGTGATGTTATGAGGGTCCCAGTGGGCCAGCCAGCCAGAGCGGAAACTGTGGAGGACATCTCCAAGGCAGAATGCACCCAGGAACTTTTGCCCCCTCAAGGTAAGACATGCCAGGGCCCTCGGGAAGGGGTGCAGAGGACAACACTAGGGTGGCCAGAGGACAGAGATGACCCCATCCCTTGTCATTTTTAGATGACCAGGAGGAACACCCTGACTCAGATGAGACATCCTGCAGTCAGAGGGCTAAGGACATCTCCAGCATCCCATGCCTCCACATCTTCCACCAGCAGGCCACCATCTCATACTTCAGAATGGAGCACTGTATCTTCCAGGATCAGTAACCACTGTGACCGCTCCCCTGTTCCATAGACCAGTACAGCGGTCAGTGACGATGAGCGTGAGGGTGCATGTACGCCTACACTTAAAAAAGAGCATAGCACTTTGTATGGCTTTTGTGACTTTTTTGATACATTGCAGAACCCCCCCCCCCACACACACCACTTTTGTACTCTAGTATGCTGGGGGGGAACATGGAGGAACATTTGTGCCTGTTTCCTGTTGACAATGTCCCTCACATGACCACCACCTGCATGTATCCAGTGTGTCTACACAAACCTCCCTGGAATGTATCTCTCCCCTCCACCCCCGATCTCTAAGGGATATGTTATGTGTGTAAACTGTGCCCTCTGACATATATGTCCCTAGAATAGGAAGTAAGACAAGAGAGAGAGGAGGATGAAACAGCTAATCTCAGAGCTGTGTTGCCACTGGCAGCCCGCCTGGCTGAGATCAGAGGGAAGAGGGCCTGTCGCTCAGCAGCCACAGCAAGTATGAGTGCTCAGCATCAGTTCATGGAATGCAAAACAGAACAAATCGACAAAGCCCTAGAACAGGACAAACGGTTTACTGAACATTCCTATCAGCTGAGGCAGAGTGAGGTAGAGGAACAGATGGAGTTCCAGCAGAAATACCTCCAGCATCAGGTAAGCATCGCCCATGAGTACCAATGTGTTGCTGACTCCCTACAAGTGCAGACCAGTCTGCTGACCCAGATTGTGGATGTCATAGAGGGGCCCCAGAGGGCCATTGGTGGCA
>CM034701.1:235921162-235937135 GCA_020142125.1 Phrynosoma platyrhinos | reverse complement strand
TCCTAGATTTTCCTCTGTTAAAATTGGGTGCATCTTATATGCCGGAGCGTCTTATAGGCCGAAAAATACGGTATACCATTTGGGGATAATGAACACTTAAAATGTTATTTTTCCAAGATAATGTAGCATAATTTAAAATCTGTAGTGTTAACAAATGAAATGTACTTGTCACATCTAAAACATTTTTTTGGGGGGGAAAGCTACATATTTTTTCCATGATATTTCAGTAAAAAAACTAATGATTTAATGGGGAAAAACAGCCAAGATCCTACCTCAGATATGAAGCTATGAGGTTGTGGCCACACACCATCTGCTGATCAGACTCCCCAAACTCATGTTAAAATCCAGACAGCAATACCAAGGAATGTAATTTCATGGTGCTGTGAATGGGGTACTGAGGGATGATGCACCCAGCCCCGTCCCACCAGTAAGTATCAGTGCAAGAAGTTGAAACAGGGACTCCTGCATGGTCCTGTTGCAATTCCTCATTACATTCCTCACTGGGGGAGGGGGCTGGACACATCATCCTGCAGCACCCCACTTGGCAGCACTGAAGATACCTCAGTACAGATGGATAGATTTTAAGGCTGTTGGGGTGGAGGCAATAGTGCTATGATTTATATCAATACCAAACAGTTGGAAGATAGTAAATCTAGTTCATGACATTGTAAATGCATAAGAGGATGTAGTCAATATTTTAGTAAAGAATAACATATTACTTGCCCAATAAATGACTTGTTACATCTAAAACATGGGGGGAAGGAGATTTCTTGCCATTTGTTTTGTTTTTTAATATAATTTAGTAAAAACTAATACTATAAAGGAAAAAAGTAATGAGTAACATGTTAGTGGTGCTAAGTAACTCCAGAGTGTTACTTTAAAAAAAGAAAGAAAGTGGGCTTAGAGTTCTGCTTCTGAAAGGCATTCTTTCACATATTTAAAGATCATTGTCATACCTCCACTTGATCTGCTCATTTCCATTTTGACAAATCATGAGAAGAATTTTATTACATGCCTAGGAAAGTACAGATGTTTGACAGAATTCTTCATAGCTCTTGAGAAAATGTTACAGAGAGGCCTGAGTCATATTTTTATTCTTCACTAGAATAGGCCCTATGAATCAATAAGAACTACCAGTAAATCAGCTTTAGAGACAACTCCGTTCATCTGATGACTGAGGATGCAGTCACACTGCCCTGTGGAATCTTGGGATTTGTAATTTGGTGAAGTATTCAGCCTGGCCTATCAAAGATTTCTGCTGCCTCATCAAACTACAAATCCCAGGATTCCATTGGCTAGAGTCATGTCAGTTATAGGGATGTCAAACTGCTTTAATTCTGCAGTGTGGCTACACCCTTAGCCTACAAAAGCTTATGCTAGAAACTTTTTTTAAATCTCACTTAATATTGAATGTGCTACAAAGGTACATTTATCCTTCAACAGTTATCCTTCTTTTTGCAATTCTTTGAATATTGTGATATCTTTTAGGCTCAAAAAGCATACCAAAATGTGTATAAAATCTATATCTTAATAAATTTGTATAAATTTGGGAAAATGAGAACAAAATGAGCATACTTTAGCTGATTGTGTGTTAAAATGCATATTTCATAGAAACACATTCAAAAATAATATAGATTTTCAGGAGGTTTTTTAATACAGAGATTGATGCAGAAATGAGACAGAACAGACAGAAATATAACATGGATTGGAAATAAACTGTTACATCAGTCCCTATGTAATAACTTTATGTTTCTTTGTTGTTCTTTTTTAAAAAAATTAGATGCTTTGAAGATATTCACACAAATAAGCAGTCTATAAGAATAAACAAACAGGAAAAATATTATGTAGTTGCTTAACTAAGGTACTATATATTAAATTTGTTAAATAATCCTTTGGTTAACTACCATTGTTGAGAATAAGCTACTTAGTATATAGTATATATATTGTAAATTCTCATCTATAAGTCAAGAAATTTATACCCAAAAATTGACTGCAAAATCCCAGGTCTACTTATTTATAGGTCAGTATGGTAATGTGATAGTAGCTCTTTATGATTTCCCTATGCAGTGTGGAGAGCAGTTTATTTCTCTCTTGAGCCAAGAAGAAAGAGTCCTGGGTGACTGATTACTTTTAAACCAACAGTCTCTCTCCCACCCCCATGCCACTGTCTGGGGTAGCGAAGGATGATATGAAAGCTGAAATGTTGAAGCAAAAAGCCTCAATTAGAGTTCCTCTTGCTGTGCACATATATGCACACTGAAGGAGCCTCCAAGTTTTACCCTCAATGAATTCACCGGTCATGACAAAATCCCTAATTTTGGCCCCAGTCTGCACTCGGCTTATACATGAAATTGACTTATAGTCAAGTATATACAGTAGTCAAGAATGAGCTATATCTAGATAGCTTCAAAAAACCTGTCAAGATGAATCTCTTCCAGCAGGCCTTTCCTGAATAGAATTCCTTGGCTATAAACAAACCCCCTTACACTTGTATTATGCTGCCTTTCTTCCCAATAGATCATTTGCTATTAATAGATTTTAACAGATTATATTTTTCAAACTGAGCTAAGTTTAATACTTTTTAGGGGGGGGTAAGATATATGATCATATATTGTTAATATGTATTGTTTTGGTTTGTTTTAACATGTAAGCCACTCTGATTGCCATTATAGTAGAAAAGCGGGATACAAACAAGTTTTATTTATTATTTATTACAAACCCTCTCTCAAAGACAAGTGCATCCTTTGTTGGATCCTCCTCCTGCCCATTCTTAAAGCTATTCTTGTACAAATCTACTCTTCTTAAACTTGACAGACTAGATCACTCTCTCAGAAAGATCAACTAATTTAATACAGTTTTGCCATACTGCTACTACAGCAAAGTATGTACTTGATCCTCCCCTTGACCAGGTAAATCCATTAAAAACAACAACAGACAATAACTATCAAACTGTTGGAGATCATTTATCAAGCTACATTTATATAAATGATTTTTAAAAACCTTTCCTTCCTTAAAAATCAGCATGGACCACCCTCAAATATATCTCATTTATGCTGCCTAGATTTAATTAAATCTGTTGAGCTGTTTCTGAATACTAACTATTCAGTTGACTACACATATACTTTGCTTCCTTTTGGATTTTTTTTTAAAGAGATGTGATCTGTTGCAGTAGCAAACACAAGAAATGCAATATTACTGGTCTGTTAGTTTGAGTTGACTATACCATAATATCCTCAGTGATGAAGCATATGACTTGTATGCAGAACATTCTAGAGTGATATCTCCATTTTGAAAGGATCATAGGTGCAGTACAAGGTGTTGGTTTTGACCTTTAAAGCCCTACATGGCTTGGGTCCATCTTATTTTAGGGACCGCCTCTCCCCGTATGATCCCCCCGTGCCCTCCGGTCCTCTGGGAGGAATCTGTTACAGCCAATAAAAAGCAGGCTGTCTCAGACCTCCCAGAGGGCCTTTTCTGCTACTGCCCCCAGACTCTGGAACGGCCTGCCGGATGAGATCCGTCTTACTACTACTCTTGCTGAAGTAAAGACGGATCTCTTCCGACAGGCCTTTCCAGAATAACAGCTGTTGTAAGGAGATGGGTTTTTATCTTACCTGGTTAGCACAACTGATTCCTTGTTTTTAGTATATTGTCTTAATTATATTGCTTTGTTTTAACTCTTTCTTGGTTTAATTCTGTTTTAAGGGGTGGGAGGGCAGATTATGGGATGAGGGAATGTTTTTAACTTGACTTGTTTTAAATGCTGTAACCCGCCTCAATTGCTATGCAGAGGGGCAGGCTATAAATAAAATTTATTATTATTATTATTATTATTATTATTATTATTATTATTATTATTATTATTATTAGGTTGCTGAGCTAGAAAATACCTCTGTCTGAGATTCTGAAGAGGTCTTACTTCTCAGTTGGAATACATTTGGCATGGGTAACTCTGAAGGATCCAGGCATACATCTACCCCATTTTCCATCACCATCCCTGACCAAATTGTTTCACATAAAATTATAAGTGACCAGAAGGTCACCTCTGATCTTTTAAAAAGATATTTCAAACCATCCAGTGTTGCTTGCATGGGGAAGATGAAAGTCTGAAAGTAATAGCCTACCCTGTTTTGGAACTCATATGTGCAAAAGATGCATGTGGCTAAAAACTTCTAATGTTTAACACCAGAACAAAATAAATCCCAGATTCCTCTGATTCAAGCCAGAAAGAGTGAACTATTGCATCGGTATGTGGACTGCTCACTGCTGCAGAGATAGGGAGGGGCCAGGCAGCCACAGGTGCCATTGCTGAACATAATTCCTTTTTGTTGTCCACCCACAAATCAATCACACAAGCACATAAGTTGTCAGTGGAACCATTGACCCATCACACACCCCACAAAGCAAAATGACAACAAACATGTCATATTATCAGCCAAAAAAATGGATTTAATAAAGCATTAATAAACTGGTCAGTCCAGCAGGAGGCCATGGTGAAGAAGGGAAAGAATGGGAGTGTGTATGGGTGGGAGGACATCATGGGTGGATAGGTGCTCATTATTCCAAGAGGGTTTGGATTTCTCTGAGCTAGCCCTCCATAGCAGCAATTCTCTGTTCCAGTTGGCAAACTGCAAGAGATGAGAAAGATAAAGGAAGTGGCTTCATGACCATGTTCTGCCAATGTGTTATTGGGTATTGTACAATTGAGCAGATGGTCACATGGGGCATCCCATGAACTGGAGGATGGGTGGGATAGGAAGGTGATTGGCTGCTGCTAGCAGAACATCCACGCACTTCTGCACATGTGCTTGCACTGGAACAGAAAAATAATAATGTGGTGTCTGGTAGCCATTTTGGTGGATCCATCCTTGCAGCAGTAGAGAGGTGGTGCTCTCTTCCTGATGGTTGTCCACCTATTGTGGGAGCCGATGTGTGGTCACCACATTCTCTCTGTGAATAATAATAATAAAAAAACCCAGGGGTGAGCTGGCTTTTCCCCTCTATATGCTTTCAGGTGAAGATGAAATAGCATTAAATGGGAATATCACACCCTGTGGAAGCTTGTGGGGGTGATATCATCAGTTCTTGACATGGATTTTATTTTCAGCAAGACTCTGGAAGCTGCAACAGGAATCTAGAGGCTGAACAAAAGACTTAGCAAGTCACATGTGGTTCATAGACTCTACATTCTCCACTACTGGGATACACAGTTCTGTGCTATAAAGATATATAGGTTGTTTTTGCCTACGACAATACCAGACCTCAGAAAAACTGATTTGTTGAATTATATCTCCAAGAATCTTCCATCCAGCATGGAAAAATGAGAGTTTCTGGGAGCTGTAATCCAAGAAAAGGAGCAGTTAAACCTCTAGTCAGCATCATATGTAGATACCTTCAAAAACAATATGTAGCAAAGTAATTTACAGGGACCTAGGATATGACTTGAAACATTTTAAATGATGTTCTACAACCACGTTATTTTGAAAGAGCAAAGACAACCATTGTTAATACTCTTGACTGCCAAAGGCTATAGCTCATTTTCTAGTTATAGAAAACATCTGTAAGAGCTTGAATAATATGAATCAGCCTAGAATGTCACTATAGTTCAACTGTTGGAGCAAGTTGTAGATTCAGAAGCAGACATCTAAATGAAGAGAATGGAACAATTCCAGCTGGCTTGGGAAGAGATCAACTAGGCCTGTACTCATGACAGGAATGAATAATAAACACCTGGTCTTATATACACTTACTTGGACACAAGTTGCATCAATTGCAACAGACTTATTTCCTACCCTTCTGCAACCAAAGTTGAAAATGGCCGAAGCAGCACCTAACTATTTAATGAGCAAACGTTTGATGGGAATGCCACAAAAGCTGTGTGAGTTGTCATTCCTTCTTTCTCTAACCTTCCAAGAGTCCAATGTGTTTATCACACACACCAGCTCTACCTCTTTAATATGGGCAGTACCAGTTTTTTCACTTGGTCTACAGCTTTCTGATATATTCTGAATTTCTATCAAATAGCCAGCCTGCTTGCCAAATGTAGCAATTAGGTGAGCAGAATGGAGCATTTTCTTATTTGAGCATTGGATCTTCAGATAATTGTGCTAGTATGTGTGGAAATTTGAAATTTTAAACATTTTATTCTTTAGAAAATGATATTATGTACAGATTTACGAGAATTCTGTTTACAATCTGCTCCTCTCCAAAAAATAAATAAATAAATAAATAAATGGGTAGGATACTAACCATGCTGAAAGTTATTCCCACAGGAATGGATGGGACAAGCTGGTCAGGATTTAAGTAGCTCCAATTTCAATGGGAACTAAATTCAATGTATTGTGCATCTGGCTCATGTTTTTCATTGGAATATAGGGCCTCTACAGACCAGTCCAAAGGGCCAGCCTGGAGGCAGAGATGGGGAGGGGCAGCCACCTGCTGGCCGCCCCAACCCCACTCTGACAACATCCTGATGCTGTGCACCGTTACGCATGATGTGTGGTGTCAGGACATACTCCTGGCGCAGTGTCCTGACACGCTGTACCGAAAAGGGCACTAAAGAGCTGCATGCCAGGTCTTAGGGTGCCCTTTTGCTGCCCTTGAAAGGAGCGACATTTTGCCGCTGTTTCAGGGGTGGCAAAAGGGAGGATCAGGGACGTGGTGGATGGTTGCTGTGGCCCCAATCCGTGGCTAGCAGGGGAGGCCCAGAGCAGCCCATCTACATAGCCCCATAGTTACGCATGTGGCAAAATCTCTTCTGCTAAAATTGGTGTGATGTTAACAGTAATGCTCAGTAAAGAAGAAGGCAGTAGAGAAAGAGAACAGCTATATTTCAGATGGATTGATTCAAAGGAGCCATGGCCTTGAGTTTGCAAGGCCTAAGCAGGCTTGTTGATGACTGTGGAGAGCAGGCAGAATTATGCCAATTGTTAGTGATGAAGAGTTCCATTGCTGACAGTTGGAGTCGGACTGGGTCTGGATGTGGAACAGTCCAGAAGACAGGGACTGTGAGGGAAAACTCCAGTAGTGAGGGACTAAGGGCCTGAACAGACTGCAGAAATAATCCAGCTTGAGACCACTTTAACTGGCCTGGCTCAGTGCTAGGGAATCATGGGAAGTGTAGTTTATTGTGGCACCAGTGCTCTCTGACAAAGAAGGCTCAATGCCTCAGAAAAAACTACAGTTCCCATGATTCCCTAGCATTGAGCCAGGATAGTTAAATTGAACTCAAGATGGATTATTTCTGGCAGTCTGTTCAGGCCCTTAGTTTGAATACAGAATTCCAGGTGAGGGAGTTTCTGGGATAGTTAGGCTGAGGGCTAGTATAGAAATAAGATTGGAAGGATAACAATAAATAAGGATGGTGTGAGGGACCTAAATAAGAGTCACTGGTGTTCACTATATAAAGAGTGTGTAACAAAGTATAACAAGAACAAGTGAATGCAACATTGTAACAAATGAAACAATGTTAACCATCATCCAAATAAAGTTGTTTTAAATACAAATACAAGCTTGTCTGAACCTGGAATCTTTATCCACACTACTAACAAATAAAAAAAAAAAACTAAGGGGGGATGCAGACCAGGGCGTTTGGAGCGCCCTGGTCCGGAGCGCCGCGGGGCTATGGCAGCCTCACCGCGGCGCCTCCCCGGCGACCCTGAAAGGAGCGCCAAAAAGGCACTCCTTTCATAAGTCGCAAAAAGAGCGCCCTAAAAGTGGCGGGCGCCCTTTTTGCGACTTATCCTCCACAGCGCGTCCGGACGCTGTGGAGGGAGGTCGCCCTGAACACGTCCGGCGTGCGGTGACCCGGAAGCGTTCAGGGCGACCTCAGGAAGAGGAAGGGCCGCCGCGCGTGCGGTGGCCCCTCCTCTTCCTGGCCTCGGAGACGGCTCAATTGAGTCGTCTGCCGAGGCCTTAAGTTTGGGGAGTAAACCCACAGATATAAATAAAGGTGGTCTGATACCATTTCACCTCACAGCGCCTCCTGTCTTTTCTAAGATGCTTCTTCCTCTGCTTCTGCTTTCTACACTCTCCACATACTCGAAGACTATACAAATTCAGTCTGTTCAGAACACCCTATCTTCCCTATGAATGTTACAAGCTTCAAGTAACACTCTCTTACCCTAGCTAAAATCCTGCTTTTTCTCTTTCTTAATGGTCCTTGAATTAGAAAGCTTAAAAGCACAGTGTCAACTTCTTTCTCTCAGAGGTACAACAAGATCTCCCAGTCAGTTGGCAACCAATAATATTATTGAGATAATTGTCTTTCTTTTTCTTTCCTGTTTTCAATCGAAGAGGAAGATTTCTTTATCTCTCTCACTCACTGTTTCCCCTCCTCCTCCTATTTTTCACATGTGACTTCTTTGTTCTTTGTTGCTGCACTCTAAACATGCTCAGGAATGCTCCTCCTTTCTCCTCTTAGACTTCTTTATTCTCCCCTTGCTGTGAGTGTCACCATGATGCCACTTGGCACCTCCTCTCAGTTTTGTTTGGTTCTCTCTACATGTTCAGAGAAAAATAGGATCAAATACTCCGAGTCTGTTTTTCTTTACTGTTTGTTTCAACTCTGCTTAGAATGTCCCCATTTTCTTTTTGCTAGACACTAGAGAGTGTGACTAGTCACACACTCTCAGCCCAAATACTCTCAGCTAGCTGTTCTGTCCAAATTGCTAATGTTGTTTCCTGCATTCATATTGCAAGAAAGGCCCTAAGCAGACGACTAATAAAGTCGTCTTCTGGGTAGAGAAGAGGAGGGGCAGCCGCACAAACGGCGCCCCTTCCTCTCTCCGAGGTCGCCCCCAGATGCGCCGGCCGTCCACACAACCGGCGCATTGGGGATGACCTCACGGCGCAGCGCCCACATGCGCTGCGCCGTTTGAGTCAGAGAAAGTGCGCCTGCTGCTTTTGCAGCGCACTTTCTCTGACATCTAAAAGGAGCGCCAATTTGGTGCTCCTTTTAGAGTCGCCGGCGGTGCGCCTGGATGCGGAGGCTGCAGCCCCGCGGCGCTCCGTTCGGTGGCGGCTCCGGGGCCTCCGTCTGCTGAGGCCCACAGAAAAGATGAAAGGTGTTGTTAAGTTCTGCCTTTAGGGAATGACAGACCTCATGGTTACTAAAATCACCTCTGGTGGTGTGAGTTTGTCTTTTTTTAAAATTTTATTTTTAATTTCCAATCAATTTAAAGGCTATTTTTGATATTGTCTTTTTTTTTTTTTTTTTTTTTTTTTGCTGATCAGCAAAGACCATATGGTTAAGGATCCTTCCTAGCACCATTTTAAAATGAGTTTCTTTAAGATTTTCCTGTTGTTTCTTTGGGCTGCTCCAGCATTGTATGCTTGATTAGGTAATGATTTTGCTTTTGCATATGAGCTAAGTGAGTTAAATGAATTGAGTTAAGAAAGAGGAAGGCTTTCCTTCCTGCCTTTCAATTTTCTTTTAAGGTTTTTGCTAGATTTTTGTGTGACAATTTTCTTTCAATCAAACAGGAATTTTTCTTTGATAGCAGGGGGGTGCCCCCATATTTTGCTTCCATTTGCCCCAACAACGATAGGAGCACAATGGAAGGATATGGTGCTCAAGATAGGTATTTATCATGAGAAGGTATGGGGTCCCCAAGTCATTCAGCCTGCTTCCCACATAGGTCTTCCCCTAGCAGAAAGCAACACCACTATGTGGCCTGAGAAAACCATACATTGGACTAATGGCACCCACTTGTATGACTTGTCTGGGTGTGGACGCACTGTTACAGCAACTTAATAGGAACCCCTATACAAGAGATGCAGGACCATGTTGTAGTCCCGGTCCAAGCCTCCACCCTGGTACAAATAAATCATGACTGTTTTTTCCTCTGCACCCCATGTGATCATATTCTCCTCATGCCATTCGAATGCATTTTAGACATTGATAGGTCATTAGGAAACCCCTGTTTCTGCCAAGTACATGTAAGAGAATGCTTTAGCAAGGAATTTTATTTTCATGAGACTATTAGGGAATACACAAGTGAAGCCCCATACCAAGTACAAGGATTTCATTTGGAGGATGAACTACAAATCTCAAAATGGCTGCACCTACTCACTAACTTGAGTCAGGCTGCCAAACAAATCAAGCAGACTGAGCCCAGAATTAAGGTTTCTGTAGACCTTAAGGCCCACAGATCATTGAAGTCACCCAGGTGATCAAAGAAATACTTGGTTTGGGAAGTGGGACTAGTCTGCCACAGAGCAAGCAATTCTAAAATTGGTCACCAACCAATTGCAATAATCCTGGTAATACAAGTCATCACTGTTGTAGGTGCTGCCAGTCTCTCATGTTGGGTAAGAAAGCAAGTGGCCAAGTTCCATGCCATTAGATACAGACTGGACCTCCCACAACAGCTAACCATTAGGTATTACACGCCTTTTCACCAGCCACGCTCCTTTTCGTGTCACCCCCTTTCCTCCAAGGATGGAGGGGGGGAGCCTCCTTGGATAAACACAGCCAGATCCAAAGTCTCAGTTTTCACTCATCCTCCCTTCCAAAAGATGTTGGTCTATCTTTTTCAACTCAATAGGGGATGGGGGGCTAGCCCCCACCTTTTGTAGTGCTGAAAAAGAAGACCATCTTTGGGTAGTGCGGCCATGATATAAGCCAAATGAATTCCTGTTTGGTGCCCTTGCTGAAGATCCCAAATGCAGAGGACCGTTCTCCTGAGAACATTCTTTGCATTTGTCTAGGCCATTCTGCAGGCCTGCGAAGACAGGCAAGGATTGGCCACACACAGTAGCACCACCCAAAGATGGTCCTCCCTATCAGCCAGTAGCAGGGCTCCCTCATAGAAGCCCTGCCTAGGACAACTCAGCCACTGAAAATACTGCCAGCCTAGATTTGTCCACCACCTTCCAGGTCATCATGACCAAACCGCTCAGAGCTCAGGATCTAAATCCCCGCTCCAAACCACAACCAAACATACTTTTCACATGGTCAGAAACACAACAGTTCAAATGATTCAGATCAGTTTTATTCCAAACAGAAATCTAATCTGCATATTTTCCCACCAGCCCTGACCCCGCTCCAACATGGGGACCCCAGCTTCACCCAAACCAGATGCCCACAGTTCAGATACCCTATGAGGTTCATCCTTTCAGTTTGCCTGACCAGTTTTGACCTATCCTTGCATCCCCATGTAATAGATTCCTCTGGTGCAAGCCCTAAGTCTGCAGATAGTTTTGTGCAAGTTATTGGGCTTTGAGACAGTGTAACCACTAAGATCTCAGCCCTTGGAATAGTTATTGATATAGTTGTAATAGAATGGCCTTAAGCCCTCACTAGACTCTTTGTTGAATGCTATATGCCCCCTTTTGGTTTGTTGTACTTCTTTGTTTGGTGCTATATGCCCCCTTTTGGTGATGAATTTCTTTGTGAGAATGATGGTTTGGAGCCCTCTCACTCTCCTTCTTTCTCTTTCTCAGTTTTTCTGCCACTGACTCCAGTGCTATCCTATGGCACATCCTTTAGCTGAGTCTCTCCGGAGACAAGGGGGTGGTGGAATTAATTCACCCTCACCCCCATTGCATGGTCTACGTATATCAATCACCTCTGTCCCTCTGAATCTTACAAGAGGAAGGTAAGCCTCCAACATGATGCCAAACCTACTGAGATGGCCTCCCGCTCCAGAACCCAGGTGCCTCCCTGGATGTCCCCTGATGTTCCCTGTCATCCCCTGATGTCCCTGCCATTGTGGACACCCTCATCCACCTCCAGCCCTTTGACACCCAGTCACTTGCCTGCATCTAGTGACCCACTGCCGGTCTCTGCCAAACCAGCATCTCTGTGTCCTCCCACCAAGACCGATGAGCAGCCTCCTCAGGAACTTCATGCCTGCATCATAAGATTTTCCTGCCAAGACACCCCGCCAGCTCATTTCTATGCTAACTGCCTGCATTCCTGGACACAGCTCACTGCCACTCAGTTACTACATATGGACATTATTGCCCAACCAAGCACATCAACACTGCCCCTTGGACTCTTAACTCCTTTTGCCCCTACCGACCTCTCTTTGATTGGACTCTACAATGCTCAGAATGTTCTCAGGAGAACGGTCCTCTGCATTTGGGATGCTCAGATCACATGGACTCTCATTGATCATACCATTGCTGCTACTGATGGTTTTCATTGACACTACTTATTGCTTTCTTCAATCACTGTTATTGATTGCTATTGAGAATGAATGGGTTCCAGATGTGTGATGTTGGGAACCCTTCCCTATGCGAGAGATACTCCCACATAGTGATATCTCCTTCCAAATTCTCACCCCAAAATGTTATGACAAAGGCGAATTTGAAATACATTGATCCCACACACCTGTGCTTTGGCCTCAATGATTTCAAGGGGGGGGGGGGATCTATCAGCATATGTGATTTTTCATAAAAAATTTGGACATGTGTGGAGTTTCCTCTATGAACCCAGACTGACCTCTGAGGGATATCAGACATAATCCTCTAGATGACAGGTCATGTAGGCACTGAGAGATCTGCCCAGGACAACTGGAAAATTCCCTACCAGACAGGTTTAGGAGTTGCCAATGGGAAAAACCATTATACTGGAAAAGACACATAATAGTGCTCATTTGTCTTGAGTCTCACACTTAATGGGACAGTGATCAGATTTGACTGCACCCTTTTCTTCAGCCTCTCTTCCTTGAGAGTCTTGAAACCAAATGCATTGTTTAGACTATCCTCACATCTAGGTTTAAGGTAGAAATTTCCTATTTAAACCCTGAGATTTTTAGGCTCCATGTGCTATCTTTGGAGTGCATGCTGACTCCACATCAGTCTGTACCCTGATCATAGCTCCTTTGGCCATCCTCTACCCCATTTCAGTGGCCGTGCATCATCATCAACAACATCAACATCAACAGTGGATCCTGAAGAAGCCTTCAGAAGTGAGTAACTCCCTCAGTCTGGCTCATCTCAAGCTATTCCCGCTTCACTCCTTTATTCCTAAGAATGCAATGTGTGTGTATGCTATATTTGTGTGTGTGCAGTTTTCCTGTTTTAATAAATATTTAGAATTTAGTTGGAGAAGCCTGTCTCAGCATCATCCATTGTGGGATTCCTTAGTCCTCTGGTATACATAATGGTACCCGGTTCCATGGGGCTTTGTTGGGACCCCACTCTTGCATATTCTAGCTAATTATAAATTCCCCTAATTAGATCATTCCTAACACAACCCACAGCACCTCACTGTGCTTTTACACATTTTAAGACTAGAAAAAGTAACAAAATTATTGCCAACTTCCATAGAAGTGACAGTATATATGTTTAAGACTAAGGGGTAAATCCTTTTCCATCTCTTTAACACAAGCTGATGTGATAGCAATAGATAACCAACACCCAGAAATTAAATCTACTCAATACTTGTTTTACTTGCTAAATTATCTTTGTTTCCCACCTTTGTTTAGATGCCTAAAATAAAGTCTCTTTTGTCTTAAAGCCCAGGTAGGCACAGAGAACATTTTTGGTTCCAAATTAGTTTGGAATGAACTTAACAAATTGCAACTGCAGCCTAAGATGTTAACTGACAGCTGTTTAAGCAGATACTAATTGCTTTCATACTAAATTAGCCATTGCTGAAATTAAGCAACAGCACAGCAAAACAATTATAGCAGCCCTAGTTTAAAGTCATGTTGGCTGCTTCAATCAGTAGATTCCCCTTCATCAGTATTACATGCTCAGCAGCAGTACAAAAACTTGGAACATAGACTATTAGGGTCAAGCTACACCTTATGTTCATTACATAGTGTACAGCTGCCCCTTTTGTTATTGTTCAGCAGAAACTGCATGCAAGGCCCATCATATCGATCGGGAGGAGTCTTGTAAATGGATCAAAAACCACCATGTATGCACAAATGGTGGTATCTTTGCACCGTTGTTACTTCCTCCCTGACACACTCATGAATTTATGGGAGGAAACAAGGCTTCTGTTTAGTTCTAATTCCCCTCACCCCAGATTTTTAAAACTCTGTGGAAGAGATACATTTCAGTGAGGAAATGTGAGGTTTAATGTTTCTCTCCCTAAGTGGGGTGGTTTTGATCCTTATTGAAAGCCCACTTGCTTATTTTCAAGTCATGAAAAACAAGGTCATCTATACCCTATTGAATTAAAATAAATTTGTAGTTTGACTATTATGTCCAAAAGAGATTTTGCTCAAATGATAGAGTTCAGACTTCAGTCAACAGATCATGTTCAACTGCAACTGCAGCAGATCATGTTCAGAAATGTACCATGTGCTAAATTGAGCTACAATTATCACTGTTCTTTGCTGTCAATCAGACTATGGGATTTGTGGTCTAGGAAATCTGGAAAATGTCAGGTTGAAGAAGACAACTGAAAAGCTTCAAAAAATTCTACTCTTGAAGGAGGCAATGATGACATCTCAATATGCCATTCTTTATAAATCCCATGCTTTCTGTAAAGTGAATGCTATTAACAAATTAATTAACTAGTAACAAAACAAATTAAAAAATGACCTTCCCAGCAAGAAAGTCCCAATGGAAACTGATCCCCTGTTCTCACCAATGCAACCTTCCTTGGTAACAGGAAAACTGAAAAGGTCCTCTGTTAATAATCTGAGTGTACAGAAGCTAGGGCTGGAGAAGGCAGTGCTTCAAGTTTCTTGGCCTGAAATAATTTAAGAATTTGCATGTTGTTTCTACTATAGGTTTTATAGGTTTTTCCTCATTCATGACAGAGTGGAATTGGTTTCCACCTTGAGGAATTCAATCTTTGCTAATTCCAGTATAAAGTGATCTGAATCATACCTCCTTAACTAACATGTGGGTTAGAATACTCACTAAAGTTCACACAGCTCCAAATGCCAGAAGCCATTTAAAATGTATCTGGGTGTATTTTACAATCTTTATTTTTTAATAAAATGTATTCAAAATGATATTTAAATATGCACATAAATGTATTTTAGAGTGTATTTTTTTTAAATTGCAGATTAATGTGGAAATAGAATTGAATTTGATTATGAATGAACACATGAAAAAGTCTTGAGGATCATTTGCCTGTTTGTTATTAGAATGAGGCAGTAGACTGGACTATGTTTGTTCAGGTGACAGGTCAGATACCACTTTTTAATGACCTCTAATTTTTAAAAAATACACTTTTCTACCAAAGGAAAAGTACCACATAAGGGAGAAAAGATCTCTATTTGCCATGTCCTACCATGGTAGATGTGAAGAGTTTCAATGCAGGGAAATACAGTGGGGCCTTGGTATCCACTGGGGTTTGGTTCCAGGACACCCTGTAGATACCAAAATCTATGGATGCTGAAAAGCAGTCCCATTTAATACAATGGATAGCAAAATGGTGTCCCTTAAATAAAATTGATCCATCTATCTGGGGATATTTTCAAGCCGTGGATGCTTGAATCATGGACAAAGAATCTGTGGATACAGAGAGCTGACTGTAATTCTGCAGAGAAAATCCATTCTACTACACATGCTTTTGGTCACCTCAATCAGTCTAGATTTATGTCTTTAGTTCAGGAAATTCTGGCAGCATGTGACAGCCTTAGGGCCTTTGCAGACTGCCAGAAATAGTGCAAATTGAGCCCACTTAAAGGGTTAAGGTTAGTGCTAGAGAGTCATGAGAATTGGTTTTTTTCTGAGACATTGAGCCTTCTTTGTCAGAGAGCTTTGGTGCTACAATAAAATACAGTTCCCATGATTCCCTAACCCTAACCCTAACCCTTAAAGTGGACTCAATTTGCACTATTTCTGGCAGTCTGCAAAGGCCCTTATTCTCTATCATATTTTTAAATGTGTCTGTGGGCTGTTCCTTTTCATCCTCATAAATTCAGAACAAACATTTCTGTCCTGAGTGTGGGGTCACAACAGGACAGGTAAAGCAACCAGCCAGTCAGAAGCTGGGCTGCCAGTCATTACATAGGATGTTATCACACGTGGGCCAGAAAGCGATAATAAAGTAGAA
>CM034701.1:235847388-235874927 GCA_020142125.1 Phrynosoma platyrhinos | reverse complement strand
CCTCTTGTGGCGGGTAATGACCCCCACCCCACAGGAAAATTAATCTGGGGGGTATAATTGGTATAAGACAAATTTATAGGCAATGATGTATGCAGTTAAATGCATGATGTCATTAATTTGCATGATGTCATATGACATAATATGATGTCATTTCTGGAGGGGAGGGGTTTGTAAATTTGTTGATATTATTGTTTATGTATTTTGTCACGTGCAGTGAAGGACCACCCATTTGGGGGTTACACCTTCACTTACACACGTGACAAATTTGTTAATGTTTATTGGTTTGTAAATAGACCCTGTACAGCTAAATAAAAGTTGTGGCCTGTTTAAATCCAAAAAGAGGCATCTCGTGTCCTTTGTGCCAGTGCAAAGACACCCCCCAATGAGTTGGGAGGGGTTTCTTGTTGTGCTGACCAAATAAGGACATGAGATTCCTGGTTTGTCAAGGCGTGCAGGGGAATGGGAACACCTGCGCGCCTTATCCAATTGGGTTGTTTGGTTGCTACTCCAAGTCTCGCAGTGCTACTGGTCTCATGAGACTTGGGATGAGAGTTTGTTCTTTATAGCTCTGTGCTGCCACTTGGAGGCAGTCATTTTCGAGCTTGAACTGAGCAACCCATCCCACCCACCCTTTATTAAGAAGTTATATATCATTACTCTCAGGATTAGGCTGGTCACCTTCGGGGTCCAGGAGGGAATTTTTTCCCAGGGTGCTTCCCTGGGTTTTTTGCCCTCCCTGAGATTATTAATTAAAACTGATTTTGGAATGGGTCATAGTGTGATAATTCATGTTGTTCTTGTTAATTGCTTTGTCACCACTTATGGGGTAGGGTCTATAATTTAGAATTGTTTGTTTTGTACTTGGGGGCAGGTAATGACCCCCACCCCACAGGAATATTAATCTGGCTATTTAAATTAATTGGGGTAAAATTGACATAAGACAAATGTAAAGTAAATGACATATTCAGTTAAATGCATGACATCATTAATTTGCATGATGTCATATGACATAATATGACATCATTTCCAGAGGGGAGGGATTTGTAATTTTTTTATATATTATGGCTTACTTATTTTGTCACATGCAGTGAAGGACCACCCATTTGGGGGGTTACACCTTCACTTACACGCGTGACAAATTTGTTATGGTTTATTGGTTTGTAAATAGACCCTGTACAGCTTAATAAAAGTTGTGGCCTGTTTAAACCCAAAAAGAGGCGTCTCGTGTCCTTTGTGCCAGTGCAAACTGCTCAGGACACTAGTGCAGATCAGAGCCACCTGCAGGTAGGTGGATACTAGGAATAGATGACACCAGTACCCCAGCACCTCCATTAGTTTTCAGTTATGTATAAAGAGATGAAAGACAGCAAGGAAGTCAGGAAATCAAAAAGAGGAAGGCTAGGAAATCAGGAATAATGAAACAAGAAGCAGCAGTCATGAATATTTCCCAAGCAAATGAGCATAGACTTATGACGACACAATTTTAGCAGTGGTTTCATGGCAAGGCAACATTTCAAGGGCAAAAAAATAGCCTATGATGGCTATGTGTGGCCCACAGAAAGGGATGGGGGGAGGACTTTTCACTGCTCCCAAGATTTTATGTGAATGGGGTTGTCTCACAGTAGCAAGATTGTAGTGGAAGTGGTGAACATTCTCCTTTAGAGATCTCATCTCCATTGCAAGACCAAACTGCTTAATGTGTTCTCATTTTTTTTCTTCTGTAGTTTTTGAAATATGCACAAAGTATAATTTTGATAGAAGTTGTTTCTAGGCAAAAAAAAAAAAAAAATTCTCTTTCAGGAATCTAAGTACACAGACACATGCAGAGAGCAAACACAACAGAAGGCACATTGATTAACCATAAAGGCACAAACAACTTAGCCATGGCTACCAGTTTGTACAACCAGGCAACAGTTTTTGCACTTGCCAGTCTTACAGAATGCACAAAGCCCATGTTTATTCATGCCACTATCAGGTTTAACTTGGGTTTAAATCAAATTACTTTATTAAAATAAAAAAAACTAGTGTTTTTTGTTTTTAAAAATGATTATTGGTGTGTGTGTGTGTGTGTGTGTGTGTGTGTGTGTGTTTTACTGGAACAACAATGAGAATCGAAGGGCCTCTGCAGACCAGGGCATCCAGGACGCCCTGGTCCGGAGCGCCGCGGGGTCATGGCAGCCTCACCGCGGCGCTCCTCCGGCGAATCTAAAAGGAGCACCAAATTGGCACTCCTCTTAGATTTCAGGGAAAGCGCGCCCCAAAAGCAGCGGGCGTACTTTCCCTGACTCAAACGCCATGGCGAGTGTGATCGCCATGGTGTGAGGTCAACCCGGAAGCGCTGGCTGTGCGGATGGCCGGCGCTTCCTGGGGCGACCTCAGGAAGAGGAAGGGGCGCCGAACGTGCGGCTGCCCCTCCTCTTCCGGGCCTGGAAGATGACCCAATTAGTCGTCTGCCGAGGCCCTAAATTTAAATATTTCAAGTTTAACAGTTTATTGGTAGTTGTTCATTGTTAGACCAGTATGCAGTGTCATTTGCTTCTTTCTAATCACTGTTTTATAGTACAAGAAATGCTATTCAGAAACAAATCCTTCTGTTAACATAAGTTCACCCAAATCAACTTGCTTTGAGAGAGAATTTTTAAAAAGAACAATTATTATTTAAGCTACAGGCCTTAACATCCTGACTGCATTTTGCTACTTAATTTTCTGGTTTAGTATTGGTGTAGTACTACATATTAATGCCACCTCCTCCAAAAAAACACACCTGGTTTAAACCAAAACAAACAAACAAAACTCAAATCCATTATTAAAAGTTTTTTTTAAACTGTTCCCTCCCCAACCCTGGCCAGTGTTGCTGATCTGATGACTCTCAAGCAGTAACAATGTGTATGCTCTCAGCTGCTTCCCTTAATATCAGCCAGGAGTATAATAAGGCTTAATTAATTGAAGTAAAACTCTTCAAATACAATGAAATCACATATCTTTGTGGAGTTGTTACACATTCTGCACAGGAGGCAATGCAATCCTAGGCATTTCTCCACCAGTGAGTTGAAGCATAATAATGCTTCTGTTCAGTCTGTTTTTTGAAGTATATATATTTAACGTGTCTGCCCCCCTGATAAATTGTGTATTGTATACAGTTAACACTATTGCAATGATTTGCAATATTGCAATGATTTGCAATATTGCAATGATTTGCAATAAAATCATTTGCAATGATTTGCACTATTGCAATGATTTGCAATGATTCGCAAAGATTTGCAATGTAGAGAATGATATCCTTAAAACTCAGCCAGAGAAATGATAGGAGAAGGTACAGGCAGTTCAAAACACAGATGAAAATTGGGAAGAGTCTGATTCTGAACACAAATGTGAGGATAGTCCACACTTGATTTCTCTGTGATTACTGTGATTATTGGAATGCTTGAACTGTCAGTCTGAAAATGCACCATGTAGGCAGACATAGGAGAATTTATGGATAATTTATTTCTCGTATGATCTATGAAGGGTCATGTATACAAAATCATTAGATGCTGTGGTCATCCATATTCATGCATATATGAACAGGCCCTAGGTTTGTTCCAGTGCTTTTGGAAGGCCTTCTAGCAATGTGGCTTCTTGCTTGATTAATTGCTCCTGCAAAGGGGAAACAGGATTACCCTTTTATGTTATTCTGCAAATATAAGCCAGGGGCCCTATTATACTACAGAATTATAACATTGTTTATACTTTCACTATCATAATGAAATGCTATGGAATTGTGGAATTTGCAGTTAAGGTGGGATTTGTCTAAGAATTCTAAGTGCCCCACCTTAAACTGTAAGTCCCAGGGTTCTATAGGATGCCACTGTGACAGTTAAAATGAAACCATAATGTTATAACTATGAAAGGGCCCCAGGCTAATGCCTGTTAATTTCTGTTCTTGGGTACCAGAATTAACTTGGTAAGTCTTATAGAAGACCAAGCTTGATCCCAAAATAGCTATTCTAATCCATTGCCTGGATGTCTTTCTTTTTTCATACAATAATAGAATCACAGAAATGGATTCTATTCCCTGCCATGCAGGAATACATAATCAAAGCATCCCCTCAGGGGAGTGGCTTCAAGGGGATGAGTTGATGAATATTTGGGACCCTACATTTAAGATTATTGGAGTGGGCTTTATGCAGACCTCAAGGATCAGATTCTACACAAGAGGTTTGAGAAGTATACCTTGAAGTATTGCATGATATAGGTCTGTTATCAAATATGTAACTAGGGCTCATGTTGATTCATAAAATGAATATATCCTAATTTTTCAATACCAAAGTGCCCTGAGCAAAAACCAAAACAAAAACATAGATTTTGCTGACATGGACCCATGCTGTTCCTTTTCAAGCAACACACTTTTAGTATAGAGTTATGATTCTTAACCTGTGGTGCATGGACCCCCAGGGAGCCACTATGTCCTCACAGGAGCTCTTGAAGGCTTGAAGGCTTCTCAGACCATCTCCTCTCCACAGCAGAATGGTCATTTGACAGAGGATAAGATTTTTAAAGGGGGTTGCTGATAAAGAAAAGGTTAATAACCACTGGTGTAGAGATTTTCAACAAAGGGGAGAATGTGTTTGCTTAATCTTGAAAGCCAACAGCAAATTAAAAACATATAGGTTTCTGCTCTGAGTTGGAACTGTTTTCAGATTAATAGAACCCCCTTTTAAAAAAACAGTATCTCTTTTCTAGAGTTTGATGTGTCAATTTATTTAATTCATATGTCATCTTTCCCCTCCCTTCACCCAACACTCAATCAGAGAATTTAGAATTTAATGCTCATAGGTTTCTTGTGTGTTCATAAGTTTAGATTTAGTCGACTTACATACACATATATGATATTTGAAGTACCATAATAATTCCCATTTATGTATATAATAAAACTAACACATTTTGGAGGCATCCCAATTATGTCCCCATAAATATGATTTCAGAAGGCACTCTCTATTAACATTTGCTAACCCACCCTAAGAAATGAACAGGAATTTAATATACTGTTCACTCAAGGGAGTGTCATTTCCAACTGTTTAATAATCTGTGAAGATAGTCATTTCAATGCTAAGTGAAATGGTAGTAAAACCAGGCTGAGGAGAATTCCTAAAATAGGCAGTCAAAGATCTTGCAATTATATTTTCCTTTCTGGGTAAGAGAATAAATTATTGGTAATTCAAGCAGTAGTGAATAAGAGACCAAGAGGTGAAACTGACAGGTAAAATGAAGCAGCTTCCAGCCACTTTGGAGGTGTGTAGATTATATGACACATCTCCAAAGTGGCTGGAAGCTGTACCAAAGCCATACTCCAGTCCTTTGGATGAGATCAAAAAGGAGCTTGGATAATCCAACTTCCATTGGCCCCTGGATGCACAGCCTGCTTTGGGAGCAGGCCATGTGGTCAGTGGGGTTCAGACCCACTTTTGGATAGAGTGGACTCAGGCTGCTCTTTCCCACCTGTCTGCTCCGACCACAAGAGAACCACTTGGCTTAAAGAGATACCCTCTTTCTAAAGCAGGACCAGCATTTTCTGGTCTAACATCTTCTCGAAACAGTTCCTCCTATTCTGAAGTTTTCCAAACATGTCACTCAATGGCAGGGGTGTCACAAGGGGTGTGTGTGTAAGGCATGGGGCACTCCAGGTGAGAACCTAACGGATATTGAGATCATTGTTCCCCAAACCTCTGCCTTTTTGAAGAAACAGGCTGTGGTGCTTGCCTGTTTCCCTTTAAAATGCTGGAAATAGTGTAAATGGGGTAAGGCTCAGTGGGAGGAGAAAGAAAAAGTCTCAGCTTTTTGATTTTTTATTTAAAATTTTAAAATTTTAAAATTTTAATTTATTTTTTTTAAAAAATCTTTAAAATATCTCTCTAAAATTCACATTTTTTGGAAAATAACATATAATTAATATTGAATATACAGGACAGAGAGAAGTTAAATGAAGATATAACATCTGAAGAAACTGAAAAGAAATCAAGAATCTTAAATTGAAAAAATCACCAGAACCGGATGGTTTCATCCCAAGTACTACGCAAAATTCGGAACATTGCTAATAGATCATCTAAAAACTACCTTTAGAGCTAAAAGAGTTAGGTAGCATTCAGGTTAGTGATCCATGTTTTACAAGGTTCCTATACTACCAACTACAAGGTATATTTAAATATGATTTAAAACATCATGGAATATATTTAATTAGAAATGAAGTTGATAATATTTTGTTATCTGAAAAACCCAGACAAATCTCTAACTTGTATAGAATCTTATTAGAAAGAAAATTTGTAGAAGAAGTAGTTAAAGAATGTATGGTAAGCTGGGCCAGAAACATTGGCAAAGAAATTTATTTGGAAGATTGGGCTAAAGCCAGACAATAATAATAATAATAATAATAATAATAACAAAAACAATAATAATTTATATCCCGCCCCTCTGCAAATGCAGTTGGGGCAGCTTACATCAATAAAACACCAAAATATACAATCTCAAAACCCACCCAGACAAGCAACGTATAAATTGATGGGAAATCAATTAATGCATGAAAACGTCTTTAAAATGGAAACAAGATAGTATCTAACTCCAGCCAGGTTAGCAAAAATGTATAAAAACAACAGTTTTGTTTGCTGAAAATGTCACAAAGGCTATGGGTCATGGTTCCATATGTGGTGGACTTGCCCTGTAGTAGCAAAATTCTGGAAAGATTTACGTGAAAAGATATGTGAAATCTTAAATACCTCATTTGAATGCACCCCTGAATTATTTCTTCTCAACATGGTACAAGGTAACAAATAAGATGCAAATGTGGAAGTTACTCTTATATAACTTAACATCAGCTAGAATACTAATCGCAAGCAAATGGAAAACAGAGGAAATGCCTACTATTGATAGCTGGCTGTATAAATTAATTGACATATTAGAAATGGATAAAAGATTAGATTTATCAGAGGGGAAAGCAAGTAATGAGGGAAATGAAAAATGTAAGCCTCTCTCTATGCATACATTGTGACAAAATTTGAGGAAAGTAACTTGGCTAATGTTAACAAGATAATGTTAAAGACTTCATTAGGAAAAATAATATGTAAGGAAATAGAAAAGATGTTTGAGTCAGTAGAGGAATCTTATAAAAACAAGAAGTTGAAAAACATGGAGTTTAAGTCTAACAACATATGGATGGGATATGGTGGAAGTACGGATTAGAGTCAGACCAAGAGTAAACAAAGCAGTAAGACTTTAAGTTAAAATCTAAAAGAGGATAAAGAATGCAGTTGTTTATAAGACTTTTCTTTGTGTTTGTAAAATTGATCTTTTCATTGCTGCCATAATTATGTGGAATTAACTTTTAAGCCATGTAAGATATTTTTTGGCATACATAAAAAAGCTACCTTTAATGATATCTTAATGAATGGAATCCCAGAATCATGGAAATATGCAGATATTGTTTTAATCCCCAAGGAAGGGAAGGATAGTACGTGGATAGAAAATTACAGACCAATATCATTGATGAATATTGATTACAAAATATACACTGCTATTTTGGCAGCTAAGTTAAAGAAATACTAAAATATAGAATACATGAGGACCAGGCTGGCTTTCTACTGCAGAGACAAATTAGACATAACATAAGAATAGTCATTGACATAATCAAATACTATGAACAAAACAATGATAAAAAACTTGGAATGCAACTTTTGGATGTAGAAAAAGCATTCAGTTCTGTGAACTGGGATGCCATGTTTTTAATATTGGAGAAACTGAACTTTGGAGACAAATTCATAAGATGGGTCAAAAGTATATACACCGAACAAAAGCTAAGATTGATTATAAATGGAGAAAAATCAAATGAATTTAGTATACAATGTGGAGTTAGACAAGGATGTCCTATTTCTCCTCTATTATTTCTTGTAGCAGTTGAGCTCCTTAATAATAGCATAAGACAAAATCCAAATATCAGAGGTCCAAAAATGAGATTCTGAATTCAAGATCAGAGCATATGCAGATGACTTAATAATTTTGCTTGACAATCCTATTGAATGTATTGATAAGTTAATGACAACAGTAGAAGAATTTGGGCTGTGTACTGGATTTAAACTAAATAAGGGTAAATCTGTAATTATTACAAAAAATATGTCAGCAAAGGAAGAAGAGCTGTTAAACAACAAAAAAACAACAACAACACAAAGTAAGATTGTTAAGAAGGCAAAGTATTTAGGCATCCTTATCTCTAATAGGAATACTGAGTGGTTTGAACTTAACTATGGGAAGGTATGAAAAGAAATAAATAAAAAAAGGATCACAGCTAAAGCTTTCCCTTTATGGTAGAATTTCAGTGATAAAAATGTTCATTTTACCTAAATTTATCATCTACAATAATAAACCTTTTTCATCATGGAACAAAGAACAGAAAAGATTTATATGCACCAGATGGAAAATCTTAATTGCTAAAAAAGGAAGTGGTGGCTGTGATCTACCTGACTTAGGGCCTCAGCAGATGACTAATAGAGTCGTCTTGGAGGCCCTGAAGAGGAGGGGCAGACACACGAGTGGCGCCCCTTCCTCTTCCTGAGGTTGCCCTGGAAGCTGCCGGCCCTCCGCACTGCCGGCGCTTCCAAGGCAACCTCCCTCCGCAGCGACCGGACGCGCTGCGGAGGAAAAGACAGGGAAAGTGCACCCGCCGCTTTTAGGGCACACTTTCCCTGTCTTGAGGAAGGAGCGCTGATTTAGCGCTCCTTCCAGAGCTGCCGCAGGAGCGCCGGGATGCGGAGGCTGCATCCCCGCAGTGCTCCGTCTGGCGGCTGCTCCAGGGCCTCCGTCTGCTGAGGCCCTTCGAATTTTATTTTCAAGCTTGTCCTTTAACTTGGATTCAAGAGTGGGTAAAGTTAAAAAATAAAAGATTGTTAATTCTGGAGGGATATGATCTTAGATATGGTTGGCATGCATACCTTTGGTACAACAAACAAAAATTACATCAAGGATTCAGTCACCATATACTAAGAAGATCCCTCATAAAAGTTTGGAATAAAATAAAAAGAAATTACTATCGAGGATTACCAGGATGGATTTCCTCACAGAAAGACATGCTAAGTAGATTTAAATCAATAAATTAATGGTTGAATTATGAAGAAGTTGTAAATTTTGATCAGAGAAAAGGGAGTTTAGAATTAAAAGAGCTAGGTATCATCAAGTGTCTTGACCCGTGTTTTACCTGGTTCCAGTATTATCAATTACAAAATATATTTAAGTTTGACATAAAACATCATGGGGTATATTTGGTTAGAAATGAAGTGGACAACATCTTGCTATCTGAAAAACCCAAACAGATTTCTAATTTGTACAAAACTCTATTAGAAAGGAAATTCAAAGATGAGGTAGTGAAAAAACATATGATAAGTTGGGCCAGAAACATCGGTAAAGAAATAGCTTTGGAAAAATGGATGAAAGCTAGACATGTAACATACAAATTCTCAAGAAATCAAACAATGCCGGAAAACTTCTTTAAAATGGAGAGAAGATGGTTCCTAACTCCTGCTAGGTTAGCAAAAATATACAAAAATAACATGCTGGAAATGCCATAAAGGTTATGGTTCATGGTTCCATATGTGGTGGACATGTCCTGTAATTAGAAAATTTTGGGTGGACTTGCATGAAACAATATGCGAAATCTTAAACATCTCATTTGAACGCACACCAGAATTATATCTTCTAAATATGATACAGGATGTAATAGATTGGAAAAGAGTTTGGAAGATAATTTAGTAACTACAGCTAGACTTTTGATTGTGAGCAAATGGAAAACAGAAGAAACACCTACTCTAAATAGTTGGCTCCATAAAATGATTGATATATAAAATATGGACAAATTACCTGATGTATCTGAGGGGAAATCATTAAACAAAGGAAATGAAAAATGGAAGTCTCTACATATATATTGTGATAAAATTTGGGGGATATAATATATATTTGCCCATTAATGTATTCATAACATATTGGCTTAGGAACATAAAAATAAAA
This sequence comes from Phrynosoma platyrhinos, assembly GCA_020142125.1. Taxonomy (NCBI): domain Eukaryota; kingdom Metazoa; phylum Chordata; class Lepidosauria; order Squamata; family Phrynosomatidae; genus Phrynosoma; species Phrynosoma platyrhinos. Next base: position 235,864,904 of record CM034701.1, on the reverse strand, counting down.
AAGGTTTGAGTCAACAGATGTTCTACACAAGAAGTGGAAAAAATATATGAACAAAAGTAACAACATATAGAAGAGATATAAAGAAACATTATGTAAAACCTTAGGAAGACTAAAAGAAATACAGGTTAAAAGACATAAGGAAAAAAGACAATACATGTGTATATAGTATTTTTCTAATACAATTTGTTTTCTAACTGTTGCTTTGTTTGCTTTGTAGAGAATATTATATAATGTAATGTTTATAACTTATAATGTTAATAAAAAATAAATTAAAAAATCACATCTTACCAAAATTTCACTATAGCCACATAAAAATTATGTGCATGTAAATACATGTAGGCTCTGTGTATAATATAATTCAAAGATATAATTTTAATTTTGCTAGTTGTTTATGTCACAACTATTATCATTACATTCAGTGATATATGGCAAATTATGATTAAGGAATAAAATTACTAAGGATTATGTGACATAGGAGGAGGTCAATGTGGAGTAACACCATAAGTTACCATATCAAGTGATGCCAACCCTAGTGACATCACTGCTCACTGGTATAGTATTCTAACAAGGGATTTTCTTCCCCTTGTCTTGATATTAAACTCAATGTGAGAACTGTCTTGCATATGGTGCCCTTGTGATTCCACTTGAGATGTGAAAATCTCTCACTCAATAAGGTTCAAAAATGGCTTACATACAAAGATTGACTGTCCTTTGGTAGAGAGGGTAATTTCAAACTAAATCAATAGAGGAGTTAGCCAAAGGAAAGTGAATTAAAATGGTTGACCTACCTGAAAATTAAAGAAAGATTTAAAGAGGATGTCAAAATAACAGGTTTTGAGAAAGAAAAAAATGATTTAGACAAAATAATGTTGAAATTTGAAAAAAGAAAAACAGTAAGTAAATTATACAGCATATTATTGAAAAGGGACTTCGAAGAAGAAGAGATTAAGGAATGTATGGCAAAATGGGTGCAGGAGTTGGGACATAATATAGATCTAGAAAAATGGGGAAAAGCGAGAATTAAAACAAGTAAATTTACAGTGGCTCAAGCCCTAAAAGAAAGTTACTTTAAAGTGGTAAATAGATGGTACCTGACCTCCTGCTAAGTAGAATATATAAACAAAATAATAATAACTGCTGGAGATGTCAAAAAGAAAGTGCTTCATACATACACATGTGGTAGAAGTGTCCTATTATAGAGAAGTCTGGATAAAGATTCATTTTGAAATGAAAAAGATGTTGAACTTAGAATTTGATATGAATCGAGAACTGTACTTGCTAAATATAAACTCAATACTAGGCAAGGAAGGAGAAAGAAAATATTGGAGAATAGGATTGTATTTAATAGCAGCAGCTAGAATGCTAGAAGCAAAAAATTGGAAATCCACATGTTTGCCAACTATAGACAAATGGAAATATAAAATATTTGATATGAAGGAATTAGACAGATTAACAGCAATATTAGATAAAAAGATATGGATAAATGGAATAGAGAATGGGTAGGAGTGACAATTAATCTGATAAATTTGGTAAATGACTAAAAAAAGTAAAAATTGATTTTTAAAAGAAAAATGTGATGCTATAGTTCTTTACAGATAGAAAATAATTTTGTTACTTTAGTAATGTATTGTATGATACATTGTACAATTTTATTTAATATAAATTACTGTGCTTGGTATATTAAAAAGGACATTTCAATCAGGAAAAAAGAAAGAAAACTTGCAAGATGTATTTTGTGCATTTTGTTTGGCCAATAAAGGTATCACTCTTTGAAAAAAAAAAAAGGAGACAATTGGTGGTAAAGAATTAAGAAAAACCTGGCTGCTAGGAAAAGTTATGCACTCTATATTTTGTACTCTATTAGTCTTATGTATATCTTATGTACTCTATAAGTTTGTAAAGGACTCAATATTTTATGAAACCTGAACCATCTTTATTTACTATGTTAATTGCATCCCCTGCCAGTTTTCCTCTGGAATGACACACTATGTGCACCCTCCTCGCTGTGTGATAGAAACCTCTAAAATTATTGACAATAAGGTTGGATAATAATCCACGTCTTACATTTACAAATTATACATTATTACTGTACATCTTATTTGCTTTGTTGCACATATTTGTGAATCTGGAAAAAACAAATGTTTTTTAAAAATGACTTTGAGGATATTAAAATTAATAGCAATAAAATAATAATAATAATAATAATAATAATAATAATATGTCACTCAATTTTGAGGCATTTCTCCAAAGTCAATGTACATTCTCCTCAAATCTTTAGTTCAATACCCAGTTGCAAGATGTGGTTTTTCATTCTTGCAAAGAAATTGGCTTGTATTGTTTTTCAATTTTTAAAATAAAATGGGAACTTTTGTGTACATCTTTAATGTTGACAATATTGCACACATTTTCACATTGGGGAAAAAACAACTCAAAAACATGTGTACATATTTTAAGACTGGACATAGTTTTAGCCATCTGAATTTGTAAAATGTGCCAAAGATTAAGGAGTTACATTTAAAAGACAAATTGTTACAGTTGAAGTCTAAGATCACTAAATAGTAAACATTATCATTGTACTTTGAAAAATGTATTTTGCTTCCCCATTTCCACAAAGTAGCAGAAATAGCTATTCTCAGGAGTTTATCACATGGGGGAAATCCTGTGCGGAAACGGGGGTTTAAAGTAGAAAAAAACCCACAAAAGCGGATGTTTTTTCAGACGATGTCGCTGTTAAAAGGAGGTTAAACTGGGGTTAATCTGAACGGAAACCCCTCATTGATGGCTTCTTTTTACTTTCAGGTTTCCCAAAAGTAAAAAGCAGTTTCCATTTGGATTAACCACATTTTAACATCACTTTCACTTTTCACACTGGGGAATACCGTTAATAAATTGCTTCTACTTTTGCGGGTTTTTTTCTACTTAAAGCGGGATTTCTGCATGGGACTCCCCATGTCATAAACTCCCTTAGTTATTTAGCAAAAAACACCTAAATGCCTCTGGTCTAAGATATTAAACTAAGGGCCTTTGCAGACTGCCAGAAATAGTACACATTAAATTGAGGCACTGCCCTGGCTCAGTGCTAGGGAGTCATGGGAATTGTATTTTTTTCTGAGATATTGAGCCTTCTCTGTCAAAGAGTTCTGGTGCCACAATAAATTACAGTTCCCATGATTCCCTAGCACTGAGCCAGGGCAGTGCCTCAATTTAATGTGCACTATTTCTGGCAGTCTGCAAAGGCCCTAAGGTCCAAAACATACTGCAGAAATACTGCAGTTTGATACAATTTTAATTGCCCTGGCTCAATGCTAGGGAATGCTGGGAACTGTAATTTTGTGAGACATTTAGCCTTCTCTGTCAGAAAGCTCTGGCACCACAATAAACTACAGTTCCCAGGATTCCCTAGCACTGAGCCAGGACAGTTAAAGCATTCTCAAACTGGATTATTTCTGCAGTGTGTTTTGAACCTAACTCTTCTCCTATCACTATATTGTTGCCTCAACACCCACAACAGAGCAGGAGGAAGCAACATGAATAGGAAGAAAATTGTTGACATTACTAACTGCTTCTTTCAAGAATGGAATCATGGAACAATTACATCTCTAAAAGATTTCAAGCTTCTTCTTTGGCACATAACAGACTGATGTCCCGTAACTGGGACTTCTCTGTGTTTACACCTTTACTTTGGTTTTCCCTCATTTCCAGGGTAATGGAAATTGTATTTTAGGATCCAAGTGAAAACAGATTTTATTTATCATGACTGGCAGAAAGTAGGAATTTTCCATAAGCCACGTAATGTAATCCCTTCCCTGACAGTCTTGTTGACCTTGGACTCCCTTGCTATCCATTGCCAGGAGGATCAGCAGCCTGATTTAAATGTTTCTGCTCTCCTAACCCTACCTTCAAGTGGGAGAATAAATGCATGAAATTTAAAACAGGCTGATCAGCAGCCATCCAGCCTTCCTCCAGTACTGAGTACTGAGCCTTCCTCCACTCAGCCCTACTCTGCCATTCCGTAGCAGAGATACCCATGTAGTGCTTTATGCTAGCATATTGCCATGTTATAGGTACATCAGTGCCAGCTACAACTCACAGTCCTCACCATCACAAATAATAATAATAATAATAATAATAATAATAATAATAATAATAATAATAATAATAATACCATATTTTCCGGTGTATAAGGCGACCTGGCGTATAAGACGACCCCCCATTTTTCCAGTCAAAATATAGAGTTTCAGCACCTCTATCCTCCTTATCCTTATACCCGGTGTATAAAACGACACCCCCCCCACTTTAACCACAGATTTTGCAGGTTAAAAAGTAGTCTTATACGCAGGAAAATAAGGTAATAATAATAATAATAATAATAATAATAATAATAATAATAATAATAATAATAATAATAATAATACAGCCCACACTTAAGCAATTGTACTAGTTGCTCATAAGGTATTGATATCCAAGAAGCACTGATGACATCTGATTGCAAACTGTGTCAACTTAGGGTCCATGTTAAAACAAGTTTTATTTATCACAATTGTGGCAGAAAGTAGGAATTTTCTTTAAGTCATGTATTGTAATCCTTTCCTTGCTATTCTTGTTGAGCTTAGAATCCTTTGTTATTCCTTGTCAGGAGGATCTTCCTGTTGATCCTCCTGGATTTCTCAGAGGCTTCTGATACCACTGATCATGGTGTCTTACTGGACTGGTTCTGACAGATGGGAGCAGGAGGCACTGCTTTATAATGGTTCCACTCCTATCTACAAGTTTGGTTCCAGAGAATGGCATCAGGGGACTCCTGTTGTTCTGTGACCATTGTGCTGTGGGGTGCCACAGGGTTCAACCTTGTCTCCCATGATGTTTCCCAAAGGCCTCATATAGGAGTTCTGAGATTGGGTGCCATCAGTGTGCTGATGACATTCAGTTCTACCTCTCCTTGTCATCTGAGTCAGCTTGGGCTATTGAGTGCTGGAGCCATGCTTGGATACTGTAATGGACTGGATGAAGGTAAATAAACTGAAGCTGAATCCTGGTAAGATGAAGGGTCCATGAATGGTTCTCAAGTCTCAGAATTGTGTAAGCTGCCTGCTCTGAAATGGGTGGTCTGGAAATACTCCTAGAGGTCTGGAAATACTCCTAGATCCAACCTTGTCATTTGAGCCAGAGTACTTGGGGCCAATTAAAGTCTTTCCTGGACAGGAACAAGTTAGCCACAGTAGTCCATGCACTGGTAACTTCCCAATTAGGTTACTGAAATGCACTTTGCATGAAGATGACTTGGAAATTGCAGCTAGTGCGAAATGCAGCAGCTAGACTTTTCACTGGGATTCCTTTCAGATATATAACACCTGTTCTGGAGGAATTGGAGGCTGTCAATACATTTCCATTCTGAATTTAAAGTGCTGGCAACAATAGCTGAATAGCTTTGGACCTCACCACTTGAAGGAGTGTTGTATTTAAACTAGATATTAAGCTTATCTCACAGCACTTACAAGAACAGGAACGGAACAGAATGGAAGAGAATGGAATGGAGCAAAAATGCATTTTACTGCATGGGAGAATGCCACCAATATTGCCAGGAGTCCCCAAGGTGCTCTCCAGCTGTTCCTGGCAGCTGATTTTTGAAGGACAGTTCAAAATCGTTCTTCAAAATCAGCTGCCAGGAATGGCTGGGAATGCCTTGGGGACTCCCAGCAGTATCGGTGGCATTCTCCCATGCAGTAAAATGCATTTTTGCCCCATTCCATTCACATCCCTTCCCTTCTGTTCCCATTCCTTAAGTGCCGTGAGATAAGCTTACATGTTTGCCTGGCTGATAACTGAAACCTATTGAAGGAACCCTTTTCAATGTCCCATCAAGAGGAAAAATACACTGTGGGAGAATATGTAAGAGGGTCTTCTCTACAGTGGCACCCTTGTTGTAGAATTCCCTACCACTGGAAGTCCAATTAATGCCAACATTGGAATAATTTCAATGCCAAGTTACAACATGGCTTTTTATTAAGACCTTCAGACCAAATTGATTTTATCTGGGCTGCACATGTTTTATGGTTGCATTAGTCTATATGGTTTTAACTAGGGATGTTATCACACGGGGCCCAATCCAAACAAAATCCAAACGAAATCCCGACCGAAACCAGATTATTTGCCCATGTTTTCACATGACATCACACAGAACCCCGACAGAAAGTGGACAGAAAGTGGAAAGAACTGAGATCTTTTGAAATTCGGTTTCTTGAGGAATTGCAATTGCGTCATGAGGATCATTTCGCATTTACCGTAAGTATGATAACCAAATACGTATTGGGGAGCATTTCCCTGTCATTACCCATGGTTCCCGTGAGCATTACTCTATCTGCGCAAGTGCAGGAGGCTCATTTCTGCTACATTTATGGGTTTTTTTCTCTTGTGTGTGGACGTTCAATGCAGTTACTGTAAATGCGCAATGAAGGTAATGACGTTTACGGAAACAAGGTTTTATTTCCCATTTATTTTTGGGATGCCTCATTTCCACATTATTTTCAGTTTCTGGGCCACGTGTGATAACGTCCTAGTTTTAAATTGTTTATTTTTAAATGGAAAAACTATTTTGATATATTTTTGATCTTTTAAACTTCTGTAAATTTTTAAAAGTTGATTTTATTGTATGTCACCCTGAAATCATGAGACACTGGGTAGGATAGCAACATTTTAATAGTAAAAATAAGTAAAAATCAATAAATACACTTTTTGTTTACATCAGAAATTGTGGGACGTTATTCTCATCATTTTTGTCTTATGAATCAGACCATTTAATGTTGAATGTTGTCAGATTTCTAATGATATTTATCACACTCATGCTGAATTTTATTATAAAAAACACCCTGCTTTGAAATCCCTTCCTTGCCCTCTTCTTCTTCTAGTGTGGTGAAATACCTGTGACAGGAGTTTATCATTCTTTTTTTTTTTTTGTCTTCTTCAGAGCAGTCAAACATTTGAAGGCAAGAGAAAGGAAGGCAACTTGTAAAGTGCTACTTTTGCTAAAAGCTATATTTGTTTCAGATGAAATGTATCCTATATCTCTCATGTGACATTGCCCTGTCTGATTTGTCTTACACATTACTTCTCCTATCATGTGTCACATTACCAGAGGTTGACCCACTTTAGTTCACAATAATACACACATAAGGAGAGCAGTAGTAGACTCCTTCATAGGTATTCAGGCTCCACACTTTACCCTTTGGCTTAAAAATAAAGAGCAAATGCCACTGAACCATCCAGCAATAGATACTCATAGAAAAGGAAAGTAAATTGCCAAATTCTCTAAGGACAATAGCTGGAAGAGCTGATGGAAGTTAATTTAGGGACTCCTGATACATTTCTTGCTGGGCCCGAACTCTTATTAAAGTTAAATGGCAGGCCATGAACCCCAGCCATGCATGAGATATTCTTCAAATAACTTACAACACTGGGACAGAATCCAATAGTACACCAGTCTTAGAAAGGGGGGGGGGGAAGAGAGATCAGGTTCATCCAACTAATCTGATCATGAGTCACTCCTTAGAATTCAGTGAGGTTACACCAGTGTAGCTGATGAAAGAATCAGGTCAGCAGCACTTATTCTTTTTCTTGGCATAGAGCTAAGAATGTGGCTGGTTTTCAATAAACAGGATATTAGAGGAGGAAAAGAAACAATAAAGTGATACTCAGTCAAGAAAGAAAGAAATCACTCTCAGAATTAATCTTTCATTAAGAGAATGGCATGTTGTGAATAAATGTCAATAGGGTTTTATTTCTGCATTGTGACTATACAGAGAAGCTTAACTTAATATAGCCATAACGCCAAGCAGATAGTAATGTTATTTCCTTTACCATTCTACATGCTGATATGAAGCTTCCATTAAGCTCTCTATGTAAATATATATATATAATCACTTGCCCATCATTTAATTAGCACTGTTATATAAAGACCTAAACAATGCTAATTAATTGATTATCAGCAAGTAGAATGGTAATGGAAGGAACTTTACTTGACACTATGGCAGTATTAAGCATCAATGTGCCATTGGTACCCAAGAAGGAGGACTGTTCCAGGCAAGACTGTTTCACATGGCAGACCCTTAGATGTTGGGAGATAGCACTGACAGTTCTCTCTAACACTTCACTACATTTTCCTCCATCCCTGCCATTCTGTCCGGCAAATGACACAAGTACAAGCACCAGAAAATCTAACTCATAGCCAATAAATTATATTAGTATTCTGAGGGGCAATGGAAGATGTTCTTTTGACATCAATCTTGAAGTAAAATTCAGTTGCCAGTGCAGCAGTTTCTGTACATGGAATGTGGAGCACATGCAAAGGCTTGTCCTTTCTGTTAAGCAGCATAATGTCTGGGGTTAAGTTATCAATGCCTACTGGTCATTATAGATATGTTTAAACCTCAGTAATAGTCAGTGTGGTATACTGGTTTCAGCGTTGGATTAGGATTCTGGGAGACCAGACCTCAAATCCTTGTTCAGCCATGGAAGCCCCACTGGATGACCTTGAGCAAGTCACACTTTCTTAGCTCTTGCCAAGAAAACTTTGTGATAGTTTCTCTTTAAAGTTGTCATAAATTGGAAATAACTTGAAGGTGCACAACAACAGCGGCAGCAACAATAACAATTAAATCCCACTATCAGATGTAGTGTGCTTCACAGTACTAACTGCTGTGGAAAATATAAAAAATATAATCTTGAACTCATGTCCTATCTGTGAGCTACCCACTGACATCTAATTGGTCACCAGGGAAACAGTATGTGGAAGTACACGGGCCTTTGGTATAATGTAGCAGGACTCTTCTGTTCTTAAATGCATCTTTTTCCATACAGCACTTAATGTAACCCTATATCCCCATGACACTGCACAGTTCTTGTCCTTGTAAAAAATATTGGAAGCATGTCTTGTCCAAAATAATTTTTTTTCTTTATTCCTCCCCTACTTTTCTATATTTATTGTATTCCCATTGTCAAGCTGGGGGAAAGTTCTGATTAAACATTTAAAATGTTAAAAAGTAGTACATTGGTTTACAATTTTTGAGTCATGGTATTGTGGTTTGAGTTTTGGACTATGACTCTGGAGACCAAGATTCCATTCCCAGTTTGGTCACGGAAATCCTCTGGGTGACTTTGGGCAAGTAACATGCTCTGAGTTTCAGGGGAAGGCAATGGCAAACCTCCTATGAGCAAATCTTGCCAAGAAAGTCCCATGATATTATGATGTTAGGGTCATCATATGTCAGAAACGACTTGAGGGCACACAACAACAACACCAGAAGTTCTATTATTGGTATGATATAAACCTGGGGTCCTTGATAATTAAAGCAAAGCAGAACCAGGCCTCCCTACAACCACAAAAAGGTTTTTGCCTGAAATTGTCCTAATGCTCTGTAGGGGTATGAGGGTACTTCACCATGTTTTGTCCCACTTTGTGGTCACTTTATCTCCTCGGCTTAGGGAGCATGGTGGACACTGCCAAATATATAGATAAAGATAAATAGATACAGTTATAGATAGATATATGGATTTTTGTTTACTCTTGGGGGGGTAGCAGAGGGCAAAGTGCCCCCAAGACCCCCTGAGTAGGCTAATTTTCCCTATAACCTCCAACAGTGACCTATCCTCTAATACAAGTATGGTGTTATCATTTCTAACACTTAGGTTTTATTGCACAACCCTTTAATGCCTGTAAACAAAACTTAAAACAATCAAGGAAATAAAATATGGTTTAGAACCAAAGGCTCATGCTTCTAAGGGTCTCTGTAATAGCAGCTACCAGTGACCATGCTGGTTTGGGGGATTCTGGGAGTTGCAGAAACAGAAAACTTCCCAAGCTTCAACTATGCTGCCTGTACATTCTAACTACTGCTGCAAACTTTATGGATACCTTCTGGTAAAGCACATCATTTCAAATGGGTAGTTGATGACCTGTTGCTGCATGTTTCTGCATATTGACAGGATTTTTCTGGTCTTTGACTCAAGGCTGTGAATTATCCATTTTAAAAATAATTACAGGATATCTGATATTGGCATTTCTTCATTTCAGCCACAGGTTAGGATAGGCACACTGAAAATTACTTTCACAGTGGGAGAGCTTATTTTATTTCTAATGAGAAAAAGAGTTATTTATAGCATAAGGAACTGCACTTCTTGAAGACCTTTAAGGCAAGGGAACAGGTAGCTACTCAGAAAAGAAAGGTAACTATTGGTGCATTGAAACCCATCTCAAGCTTCAAGATTGCAAGAGGGTGTCATGAACCGAGGTTCTCTGTTGTTCTTTTGACCCAGAGAGAAATTCAGCCACCCTGGACTATAGGACTTTCAACAAAGACACATAGGAAACCAGATCTGGGTTTAGACACTCTGCATGTAACATTTATTGAGACACAGAAACAGAGACACCTAAAACAATCATTTCTAATATCAGATACTCAATATAACAAACACCTTAAGTATCAAGAGCTCTTTTCATTCACTCACACATCCACACACATTCATACTCATGATCCTTCACTGGAAGTTTATCAAGCCTCCAAGAAGGGTGGATGGCCCCAGTTGCTGCGGAGCAGGCACCACAAGATGAAGTGGGAGAAGTACTGTCTTTTATACTTTTTTCCCTCTTCTTTCTTGAAATAAACATGTCTTTAAGGGCATTCCATAGCCTTTTATGATCTATGCAGTCAATGTCTGTTATAAACTATAGTTTATAAAACACATACTGATTTTCTTTTGGAATTTCCTGGTGCACTCCAGTAGCCATCATTTGTTTGCAATGTGGTCCCTCACACCTCTTCTTTTCCTGAACCCTGCTTGGATGTCTGGTATTTCTCTCTCCATGTATGATTGGAGTCTATGTTGGAGAATTTTGAGCATGATTTTACTTGCTTGGGAGATCAGTGTTATGGTTCTATAGTTGCTGCTGTCTCTTTTCTCTCTCTCTCTCTTTTTTTTTTTTTTTTTTTTTTTTTTTGTGGATGGGGATGTATAATGATCACTTCCAATCTGTTGGCCATTGTTTTGTTTTCCATATCTGTTGACATATGTTGGTTAGCACTAGAGTTGACTCTGTCAGTGTAGATTCCAGCAGTTCAATTGGAATATCATCTGTTCCTGGTGATTTTTTTTCTATTTCTCTTATTGTAGTTTCCACTTCATTTTTTAGACTCTGGGGCTCATCTTCATATGGCTCTGTTGATTTTTGTGATGTAAATGTAACAGAGTTCAGAAGCCTGCTTCCTTTCACCAGCCATCCTGGAAATGCTGTTTCCATGAAGACACATTTGTAAATCCAAAGTAAAGCTTTATTGTTTCACATTATAAACTGAAAAGAACTATGTACAATCTATCTTGCAAATGGTAAAGACCATAGGATCACAACTTGTTGTTATTAAGTTGAAAAGCAAGACAAGTTCTTAACAAAGAAGAACAAAGGAACCCTTGCCCCAACCCAGAACTCCACCTCCTGGGTGTCAACCTACATAATGATAGGATGATCAGCCGTATCCCAGCCTCTAGACTAGCCCCTGACTGTGTGTTACTCCCCATGTGACCTGGTTCTCATGCTAACCTGATGAGCTCATATAATGAGTTTATGATGAGTTTACCTGATGAGCTCATATGATGAGCTCATGATGAGTTTACCTTCTGTCATCCTGTTTCTCAGGCTCAGCATCCTTGCCTTTGTTGTTCAGTATGAAATTATTTTGGCTTTAAACCACCTGCAGGCTGAGTCCTTTTTGTTTACTTAGACACTTTCCCAGAAGAGATTTTTCACACACACATCTCTACATTTCCACTTTGACTATATATCCCATCCATATTCCAACAGGCTCTTCATTCCATGTGTCCTTCATTTTGTCATCTCTTTTGAATAATTCTTCTGTGTATTGTATCCAACATCTTTTTATTCCTTCCTGGTCTTGAATTATGTTATTTTTATTATCATAGATCATCCCAGTCCTTGGTTTGAATTTTCCTTTGATTTCCTGAATCTTGTGAAATAGATTTTTTTTGTTTCCCATTTTTTTAACTATATAAATATATAAATAAATAAGTACTATATAAAAATAAGTAAGTACTGTCACCAATGTAATCAAAATTAAACCCTCTACATAGAGGAAGAGGTAGGTTTAAGAGAACCTCAATGTTCTAAAAAAGTCTGGAAGGAATGACTTAACATGAGTTCTCCCAAGAGATATTGAGAATGTTTAGTGATCATGCAGTACACACTGATTATTGCTGTTGGAGAGAACAACAGAAAATTGAGTGTGAAGAGGGAGAGAGAAATATCACAGAGTAGGATATGACTTTGGGGGGGAAGCAGATGGCTTAAAGAGCCATTTTGGGAGCAGGGAAGGGGATGGGCAGTCACACGGTGGGTGCCCCAAACCCTTCCCCAGGTCATCCTCAGAGCAGCACGCCCTCCGCATGGCTGGCGCTCTGAGGAGGACCTCCCGCTGCAGCGTCCATACAAGCTGCAACGGAAGAGTCACCAAAGGTGCACCACCAGCCTTTTGCGGCACACCTTTGGCGACTTGTGAAAGGAGTGCCAATTTAGTGTTCCTTCCAGGGGCGGAGCAGCTTCCCTGGGCGGCCCATGGCTGCCCATCTGCTTCCCACCTTAGTAACTGAAATAGGACTCAGAAAGTTCTCCCCACTGCACTATTTTGGAGGAGTCCTATTTGTCATCTCATACTTTGGTTGAGTTCAGATTTATGCTGGTAGAACTATGCTGGCAGAAATGGATTCCACACCACTCTACCTGTTGACAGCCCCCTCAGTCCTGAATATGCACCACAGAAGTCCTGTGGACCCCATTGAATGGATTAAACTGTAGAGAGTAGGAGCCACCCAAAGCAGAGAGAGGCACCTTCTGTGAGCAAAATCATCCCATTCATGGCAAGCAGAATCTGAATCCATCCCTTTGAATTTGATCTGCTGTCTTTAACGGCATGTTTGCAAAGGTTTTGTAAATCTGTCAAATGTTCCTTAAACTGCAAGTGGCAGGGAGAGAAAGGCAAGCTTTTTAGAAGCATGTTCTTTCTAATATGTGGTACTAAGCCCAAAAATTATTAAGTGTTCCACAGTATTACTGAAAAAATATTAATGTTGTTTTCTCATCCTGCCCCTTCCAGTTCTCATTATTTTAATTTTCTCTCTTTTTTTTCTCCGAAAGAGCTTGGGACCAATTACTTCCCTTGTTTTCTTAAAGGGATCATCGCAGTGTATTGTTACAATGAAAAGAGATTGTGGGGCAGTAGGGAGGAGGGAAAAATGAGAAATCCATTTGCTTTAGTAACATAAAAGAGCAGCACTCTAATTGAATTTCATCCCATTCTTAGAAATCCTAACACTGAAAAATAATCATTGAAATTTAATATGAAAAAAGGATATATATAGCTAGATGATAAGCATGCTGGATTATATTTTAACTATTACTTAAATGAGAAGCCAGCAATATTTTTTAAGAAAATGGAATGTTTGTCATTTGTCATTCTTTTAACCTTGACTCTGAAATTTACAGTCTCTTAGATGGCATAATAACAATAACAATAACAATAACAATAACAATAATAATAATAATAATAATAATAATAATAATAATAATAATAATAATAATAATAATAATAATAATTTATATCCCTCTTATTGAAAAAAAACAATCCAAGCAGCTTACATAAAAACCCATGGGGTAAACACCAAACACTTTCATTATTGTAAATAGTGCTTGTTGGAACACAAATCAAAATCCTTTCAGGTTTTTTTTACTTCAGTCTTAAAAATTCATCAAATCACTGCACAATTTTATGCTTTTTATCTCCAAAGAAAGCTTCATAAGGTTTTACTCTGAGTAAGTATGCCTATATTCTTTACCCTAAAGCAGGGGTAGGCAACCTTTCCCCTTTAAGGGCTGAGGGACTTCAGCTCCCAGAAGCCTCAGCCATGGTGGCCAATAGTCCCATGTTGGCCAATAGCTCCTGGGATTCTGGGGGCTGAAGTCCCTTGGCCCTTAAAGAGGAAAGGTTGCCTACCCCTGCCCTAAAGGCATCAGCTCCTGTTTGATCTAAGACACTAAACAGGGTAATCTCTGGTAAGTACTTGGATAAGAAAACATACTTCATGGGAAAGAAATGGCAAAATCACCTTTCAGTATTCCTTTCCAAGAAATCCCTATGACATTCTTGGTATCTGTTCATAAAGTCCCAACACTATGAAAATAGTGTGCACGATTTGAGTGCAGTGGCACATTGCCTACTGTATCACACTCTGCATGATTATCCAGGTAGTACAATTAATAATAATAATAATAATAATAATAATAATAATAATAATAATAATAATAATAATAATTTTTATTTATATCCCGCCCCTCTGCTAGGCAATCGGGGCGGCGTACAGCATTTTAAAACATAAAATTTGTTGTGCTTCTGTGCCTTTGCACAAACCTACCCCCCCCTTAGTGATGATACAATCATCCCCCTCAAAGTCTAGGGCATACCCATCTGAAGTCAGTGAGGAAATGCTGACCAGACAATTTTGCAACTGGGGAGCATACAACACATTTTCAAAGTCTTTGGAAAACCCTGGAAGATACACAGTCCCCAAGTCCCTTATTTGGCTTGAACCCCCATCAGCCAAACCCACAGAATCAACACATGAGGGCTTCCTGTCCTTCAGCAAGGACTTCTGGTTCACCAAATAGTGAGTTGCACCACTGTCAATCATCCAAAGGTATCTGGCTGCAACAGCCAGATGGGCTTGACAGTCACTGTCCTTTGCTGCTGAAATAACTCTCTTCCTGTTTCCAGGAGACCAGTGTTGTTCCTTTTTTGCTGGCAGCAAGTGGCTTCTTGCAGTTCCTCTTGAAGTGGCCTGGCTGTCTGCAGTTATAGCATCAAATTACTTTGCAGACAGCTGCACTCTCAGTTTGTTGAACTGCCTCTGATGATGTATTTGCTGACCTTGGCTTGGCATGTTGCTGTCTCTGAATGCCTTTCTCAAAATGCTGTCTCTGGCATTCCTCCAAGACACATGTCGACACCAAGTCCATTGTGAGCTGGCTCTCTGGCACCCCCTGCAGACTATACAGTATGTGATCAAAATCACTGGATAAGCTGCCAAGCAAAATATATGCTTTTTGCTCTTTTGGAAGGTTTATTCCTCTGGATTCTACCTCCAAAAACAGATGCTTTGTGGTGGCCAGATGCTCCTCTGGAGGCTGTCCTTTCTGCGTCTTACAAGCATACAACCTCTTGCTCCAAAGCATCTTAGAAAGAGCAGAGTCAGACTGATGCACATTCCCCAAGGCAAACCAGACCTCCTGGGCAGACGTCTTGCCTCTCACATGGTCTAGTTGACTGGGTTCCAAAGTGAGATTCAGTGTGGCCTTGGCTTTCCTATCGAGTTCAGCGTTTTTCACAGTTAAACCTTCTTCAGTAACATCCCAGAGTCCTTCCCTTACTAGAACTGCCTTGGCATAAACTGCCCACTGGGAGTAATTTTGACCATTTAACTTTGGGAACTTCACAAAATCCATGCTGACAGCAAACAAAACAAACACTCAGCATTGGAAGCCTTTCCAGCTCTCACTATCTGTTTGAGATAAGAGCATGGCAAGCAGCTTGGCTTCTTAACTCTCTGCCTTCTGGCTAGAACTGCTTTTCTGGACAAGTGCACACAAACAGCTACTCACATGGTCATCCAGGTGGATCTCCTGGCACAGTGGAAGCGTGCTGGGCTCATAACCCTTGTTAGCACACTTACGCAGTGCGTGATGTATCACGTCAACATTTGGCACCAGGATCATCACCTTCTGGGATGCAGGCAGAAACTCATGAGCTAGAGAGGCACCTCTTCCCTTCCAGAATGAGAGAAGAAACACTGCAGACAGGCGTCTCACAGATGAGGCTTTTAATCTTAGTTCCACTGTATACAAAACTATTATGCAACACCTATGCCATCCACCGTCTACCATCATAACAGCCCACACTGTGACTTGAAGCACCTCCCTTATATAGCAAGGGCTCCATGTGGCCTTTTGGCCCTGCCTCTTCCTCCTGTGTCACAATTGAATCTGTCACCCATCCAGGGTGACTTTGCAGTTTTTTAGCCTGTTGCAACACTCTACTGCACTTGATGACCATCATCTGATGTCACTTCCTATGACTCAGCACCAGGTGGAAAGGTGCCTTGTCATCCTGACTGCCAGTGACCCTCTGTTGCCCAGTCACTATTATATCCCACAATGTACATTTTTCTTGGGATTCTATCTCAACAATATCACCGTAAGTCGACAGGTGACTTGAAGGCATGTACACATGCACACACACACACACACACACACACATACACGTACAAGTGTCTACAATTGCAACCTAAAGATTGCACCACAGTTCATGCTGACAACATCCCTGCCAGTAGGGGCAGTGCATTTGGATGCTAACTTTCACCTTTTTTCACTTTTAGATCTCTATAAAAATGGGAATTCAATTTAGTAGTTGTGTTTCACCATATTTTATGATGCAACTAAAAAAAAGAAATAAACAACAATGAAAAAGTATGTACAAAGACAAATTATGCAAATTATTTTGAAGGAAGTATGTACAAAAATGAGAAAAACACATACAAAAATGTGTTATTTATTTATTTATTCATTCATTTATTCATTCATTTGTTTGTTATCTCACTTTTGTCCCAGCAGAAGAATCAAAGCAGCTTATATTATATAAGACAAATGTGTTGCCAAAACCCCAGGAGGATCCACTCAATTCTCCTTCCATCCCAAGAGAGGATATATTGCCAAGCGTGAACCTCTGTAGTACAAGAAAATTTAGGGCCTCTACAGACGGGTGGCCATGGGCTGCCTCAAGAAGTTGAGGATTGGGGCCAAGGCTGCCCCACTCCTCGGCCCCAATCCACTCTTTGGCCAGCCCTGGAAGGAGCACTAAAAAAGTGCTGCTTCCTCAAGGTGCCACCTCTTCCATGTCTCTTCCGTTGCAGTGTATCCAGACACTGGGATGGAAGGACATCATTGGAGTGCTTGCCATATGCAAAAGTAGGTACTCTGATGATGTCCTCAGGAAAGGATTGGGGCTCCTGGCATCCAGCTGCCCCTCCCCTTCCTTGGCTCGAAGACAGTGCTCTGTGCCATCTGCAAAGCCCCTTAGTGGGTCCTATACTGGAAGAAGGGATATTAGACAAACAAAATGCCTCTACTATGAAAAGCTCCAGCCAATGGAAGGGGGTGCACTGTGTGTTTATGTCAGTATGGCTTTAGAGGACAACATGTTACCAGAGTTATGTACACTCTAAGTCCTGGGGAGTGGCAAAAGGTGTGGGTAAAAGAGTAGATTTATTTTGGGGGTGTCAAAAAATAAGGCAAAGGAAGTTCTCATATAGAGAAGTAGCTAGAGGAAAATCTTTTCCTGACTCTTAGAGCTACAAAGACAAGGAGGGGAAAAAAACACTAGTCTTTGAAGGGAAGTGTGTAATTTCAC
>CM034701.1:235788970-235799823 GCA_020142125.1 Phrynosoma platyrhinos | reverse complement strand
GGGGGGGACAACCACCACAAAACAATCCATGAGTATCCATTCTCATTCAGGGGTGAACTATTTCACAGCAGCTGTCACTTTTTTGTTTGTTTTTTAGGGAGTGGGATTTGACACTCTGTGACATTTTGACAAGCTATCTTTTCTCATTGAAAATGAGAATGTTTGCAAATATTCCTTACATCTCTACTTTCCTCTAAGGATTGCTAAACCTGAGTGAAGTTAACCCACAATATGTGATCCTAGTTTCAAGGCATAATTTTCTGGTGCAAATACTCCATGATTATTTGCCTTCAAGAGATTTGGAAACCCCCTCCTCCAAAAAAAAAAACCCCAAAAACATTTACTACATTATTAATTATTCCCCCACCCCTGAAGGGTTTTATATCTCTCTTGCTTTCAAATGGGTAACTTACTGAGATTTTGAGGAGCAATATATACTGCTGGTCTTAGCAAATCCACTTCTCTGGCTTCTAGCCAAATTTCTATACAGAAATATACATTGAGGTAGCAATAACATTAAAGCTCACCTGAAGGTAAAGTTATATGAAGATATGATTAACCATTTTATAGCAGATCATAATTGTTTTTCCTCACAGAAAGAAAATATTTTGATTTCCACCATAATTATAGGAAAGCAACACATTTAGCAATGATTCCAGTGAGCTAAGCTTAGACAGAGTGGGTTGGAGTTTCAATCAAGTGGAAAGTGCTTTAACTCTACTTTATCCCTCAAGCATTTTAATGATAAGTGGCAACTGAGAGTTCTCTTATGAGAGATTTATGAAAATAACCAGTGATCAGACATGCTACCTGAGGGAACATTTGTCATCCTCATGGCCTTCTTTTTAAAATAATTTGAAATGTGCTTGATATACACAGAGAGTCAGTATGGTGTAATAGTTGGAATGGCATGAGACTTGGGAGATCCAAATTCTAGTCTCCACTTAGCTTAATGTGAAACTGCAGATTCTCATGATCTCTCCAACTGATCAAACAGGCATTACTGTTGTAAGGATAAAATGGGAAAGAGGAGAGCCATTCACACTGCCTTCAGTTCATTGAAGGAAAGGCAATATTTAAATGCAACCTAGGGAGACCCAGTGTAGCACAGTGTTGGACTATGACTCTGAAGACCAGAGTTTGATTCCCCATTCAGCCATAATATTCACTGGGTGACTTTGGGCAAATCACATACTCTCAGCCTCAGGGGAAGGCAACAACAAACCTACTTTGAACAAATCTTGCCAAGAACATCTCATGATAGGATCTCCATAAATTGAAAACTAAATAATAATAATAATAATAATAATAATAATAATAATAATAATAATAAAATTTATTTGTATACCGCCCAATGGTTTCCCAATCCGGGTGGTTAACAGCATAAAATACAATACAAAATATATTCCTCCCACTCTTAAAACAATATTAAACAATAATTAATTGTTAACTGAAGGTACACATTATCATCATCATAATCATCATCAACAACAACATCAAGTATACAGAAAGAAAGAAGTGGACAGTCATCCCAGGCATTCTGTCACTTATGAGGGGAAAAAAAACTGGTTAGCTATCCCAGCTTGCATGGCAAAGGATGCACCCATACATAGGGTACCTCATTCCCCAGGTTTCCAGGTTGCTCTCAATGACTTTGCATATGCTTTGAATAAAGCCAATGTTTGCCTTTCAGTACATAAAACCCTTTCATACTAAGAGACATACAAAATTTTCATCAAAAATGTTTGCGATGTCAGAATAAATTTAAATTTCAAGTTTGGTTAAAATCAGTTCATAAATGTGCACTCTAGAGGGGAAAAAATTCTGAAACCAAAACTGTATAGGAAGTTCTTCAAGTAGAAAACAGCAGGGAGATCCAAAACATTACAACTATCTCTTTCTTGATTCCATTAGATAACAAACAAATGTCTGCTGACAAAGCATGTCAATTTGTATACTGTCACTGACAAAGAGGAAGAGAGACAAACATTTTAAATTACAGTATATTTTTGGATATGTGGCCTCACTAAACAATGGAGTAGGACTGCCACGTCATTCAAATACTTATATGTGCTGTGTTGTGGGTTTTGAGATGAAAAAGGGCACAGATGTAGACGTGTATTTTGTACCACAAGCCAGCAGTTTATCACATTCAGATTTTTTTTAAAGTAGCTAAAAGATAATTGCTTAGCCATTTTAAAGCAATGGTAGGAATCACTTTTTAAAATGTAAATATACAAGTAAATAACTACCTTTGGGCCTTGGAACTAAAATGGCAACTAATGAAAGTAACTTTTTAGATGCTGGGTTTAGACCAAGGTTGGAGAACATCTGGCCAATCAAATGTTGTTAGATTGACAAGGACTGGAATGTGTCCAGAGAAGAGGAGCAAAGATAATCAAAGGTCTGGAAGCCAAACCTTATGAGGAATGACATAGGGAGCTGGATATGTTAAGCTTGAAGAAAAGACATTTGAGA
Source organism: Phrynosoma platyrhinos (assembly GCA_020142125.1). Taxonomy (NCBI): domain Eukaryota; kingdom Metazoa; phylum Chordata; class Lepidosauria; order Squamata; family Phrynosomatidae; genus Phrynosoma; species Phrynosoma platyrhinos. Next base: position 235,797,345 of record CM034701.1, on the reverse strand, counting down.
AGTTGATATGATAGCTGTACATATTTAAGCATTCAAGTGATGGCATGCAAAAGAAAGAGTAAGCTTGCTTTCTCCTCCTCCAGGGACTACAAGCATTGGATTCAAATTGCAAGAAGAAAAAAAGATTCCAACTAAATATTAAGGAGAACTTTTTGACTGTAAGAGCTGTTTGACAGTGGAATAGACTGCCTTGGGAAGTGGATGGTGGGGTGGGTGGTGCCTCTCCATCTCTGGAGAGCTTTAAACAAAGGTTGATGGAGTGTTTTATTTTATATTCCATGGAATATGAAATGGGTTGTAATATGGAATATGGGTTGGTTTAGATTACCCTTGTGGTCTCTTCCAAATCTATGATTCTATCATTCTTTACAAATCTTAGAATTTCTCATCTCTGGATATGTTGGCTAGGGCTGCTGGGAGGTGCCCTAGAACTACATGATTCCTGCCCCTGGTTTAGATTTCATTGGAAAGGCTGCAGTATGGTGAGGATAGAAACTGGAAGATTGGAACAAAAAAGTCCACCCCAGCAAGGAAACCTTTTGATAAGAGTCCTCATTGAGTAAATGGGAAGGATTTTGACAAGATACTTATTCTTCCACAGGCAGCTATCAAATGTAGTTCTTGAGAAATGAAAAAGTAAAAGATGTTTTCCAGTGCTGGGTTAAAGAGATACATCTGGAAAGTAGCTCTGTAAACTGTGCTCTTGCTGCTAACAAAGAAGGGTTCTGGCATTCTACCTCTTGGTGGGATAAAGAAAGAAACACAGAAAGAACAAAGTGGTGAAATGGTATTCCCTTCTTCATTAAGCCTCCAGAAGCCCTGCCTCCCACATGCCAATGTGGCTTCTTTTTAGACCTTTATGTTTTAGCACTGACTTTTGAAGGGTGTATACTGTGAATGAGTTTGAAGGAATGTACTTGCAAATGACTGGGCACTGTTTTTCTGCTTTGTGAGTAGTTTGATAACATCTTTAGTTGGACAAACTTTCAAAAATCTCCTACAAATGAAAAACTAAAGAGTTGCTATATATGTGATGCTGACAATGGGGCATGTATGTATGATTGGATCAACACATCCTTGTCATCTTTGTATAAGCAAGATGAATGTCTGCCTAGGGCTTTTGGGAACTATGGTTCCATGATAACAGTAAAATGTTACCAAACAGAACATCCATGAGAATTTCTCAGCATACACCAAGAATTATGAGTGGAACTTTTGCCTATTTCCCTTGTTTTTTAAAAAACAAAAAACAAAGGAGCTTAACATTATATGCAAATGAAGAATAAGTGTTTGGTATTTGCATACATTTGAAACAACAAACAAATTCCACTTTGATTTTTCTGCATATGCCTTAACAAATGTATATCTTCAAAAATAAATAAAAAAGAACAGAAGAACGTTTTAAAAAATAATTATAAATGTGGATATGGAAAAAGAGAAAAAAAAAACAGCCGTTTCAAACAGAAAAGTGAAGGCAACTGAATGAATGATGCCATTTTCATATAACCAGTTCTTGGAAGAAAAATGAGTTAGTGGATAACTTGGGGGGAGGAGAGGGAGAAACAGATACTGCAGTTCTAGTGTATGAGCTAGTACAGTACAATACAGTTTAATTTGATCACTCGAGTTTGATACTGAACATTTGCATCTTATAGTAGATAGAAAGATTGTGTTGAATTTTTGGAATGAAAATATTCACTCATAGCTTGTATTTTAAATAGGATGTGCCTCTATGGTTTCCTTACATACACAAAACAAGGAGAAAAGTAATCATTCTGTAGGGGAAAAATATTCAGGAAGGGAGCTATGCACATGCATGAGCATTTCCAGAAATTGCAATCGATTTGATATTTTATTTGTGAAAATCTTGCAAACATATAATCCTTGTAAAAGTGCTGCTGGCTATATGTGGGCATTCTATACTTTAACACGCTGTGACTAGATTAAAAACAAAACAGAAAGAAACCTTGCTTCAGGTGCACCCCAGGGTTTGAACATACTTTGTGGGATTTTTAAAACTCCTTTTCTTTAATAGTAGAGAACACACATATACACAGGTACACACACACAAACACATACCATGCATTTGCAATATTTGTTGATGAAACTGCCCTGGTTTTCCAAGCTGTTCAGTATGTAGGATAACAAAACTATGAAGCTCATTTGATCACACAAAATGGGGCATAAAGTTGTATGGCTCTGATTCAACCATTATATTTTGACTTCAATGTCTCTTGCAATTGTAAGGCATGGAATGAGTTGCAATGGGGATGGGAGTATCTTAGAAAAGTTCCAGACAAAAATTAATAGTACATTATTATTATTATTATTATTATTATTATTACATCCAAATGGGTATTCTTCCATTCACAGATGGTTCTTTGATCCTGTAGAGCACAGATATTCACATTTTAAACCCTTGCCCCCCCCCTTTGCACATCCATGCACCATATATACTCGACTATGGGCCTCTACAGACCGGCCCAAAGGGCCAGCCTGGAGGCAGAGATGGGGGAGACAGCCACACACTGGGCACTCCAACCCCACGCTGTGGATGTCATGACGCCATATGCCGTTACACATGGTGCACGATGTCAAGATGTCCTTCCAACACAACGTCCTGATGCACTGCACCAGAAGGGGCACTAAAGAGCGACACGACGGCTCTTAGTGTGCCTTTTGCTGGCTCTGAAAGGAGCAGAATTTTGCCACTCTTTTCCAGGCCAGCAAACAGGAGAATCAGGGCTGCTGCATGTGATAGCAGCAGCCCTGATCCTCTGCTTCCCAGGGTGGCCCAGGGTATAAGTTGGCTTCCAGGTATAAGTTGAGGACAGGTTCTGGAGCCAAAATTGTAGATTTTAATATGACCAGTGGATAAGCCAAAGGTAAAAACCTAGGTTCATGTAACAAACCTAGGTTCATGCAAAGGATGAAACAAAGTAAAACAATCACAAAGAAATTACAAAATTCTAGCAGGCATGGTGGCTGTGCAATGTGTGTGGGAAGTGACCAGACACAGGTAGGGCTAAGAAAACATACATATGCTAAAAGGATGAAAAGCCAAAGCAAAGTCAATGGTGACTATGGGCTCAAGCAGAACCACAGCAACCAGATGCGGTGGTCCCAAGGGCATCACTTGCTGAGGTCCTCAATGGTAAGAAACCAGTCTTTTGTGGCTGGTTTTGGGCCGCATTCAGCAGCCTCAGTGTGGCCTTTGAGTGATCTGGGGGCATGTGTCATGTGCACACTCCACCCCCAGATTGGACCGACAAGCAGTCCTTTTGGGCCGTCTGAGGTCTGGGTTAGCACTGATTATAGCCTTTCACTTTAATGTGATAGCTTTGCCTGATTTTAACCCAGAAAAGCAGACAAGCATAGACAAATATATTTTTCATATCCTCCAAAGCTCAATTCCTCTTGGCACTCCTCTGAGGGGAAGCACCAAAAGCTACCATTGCCACCATTTTCTTGTTCATGTATTCAAAAAGTCCAGGTGCTCTTTTAGGTGTTCCCAGAACAGACACCACTCTACTCAGAGAAAGGGATGGTTCCTTTATTAAAGTTAAAGTATAGTCCTTGCACTGACCCATGGATAAGATGACCCAAGTTATTTGGGTAAATTTTTTTACTAAAATTTCTAAACTTACCCATAAGAATATACATAATATTCATATTTTAACACTGTATATGGAAATAAATTAGAACAGTTTTATTTAAGTAAATTCAATATTTAACTTAATGCACGTGTAAAGTTTACACACAAAAATGTTTGGGAGGAGGAGGAGGAGGCATCAGTCACTCCAAGTCTTGTATCCCTCTTGAGTAACTCTCGCATACACCGAGGGGTCCTGTCCCATCATTTGAGAACCACTACTGTGGAGGTTTCCATAAGTGGTAAATATAATTCCTCTCCTCTAGTATGTCCCTTTTACCATAAAAAGTGATCAATGCACACACATATATGTGTATTATAGTCAAAGTAGTGAGAGTTCCACACATTCTTTCATGGCTATTTTGCTCTCAAAGTGTTTTGCTTTGAATTTGGTGTTTACTGTAGTAATTGAAATTGTAGAGCCATGATTGTGATGTCTTGTGTAGGCTTCCACTCATTTCATTTTTATTTATTTTTTACCTTAATATTCCACTTTTCCTCCAAGGTTATGTACAAGGTTGGCCTCTTTTCCATTCCATCCCCACAACAACCCTGTCAGGGTGAAGCTAAGAGAGAGAAAATGACAACCCAAAGATCATCTAGTGATTTTTATAGTGCAGTGGAGACTAGAACCCAGATCACTGAATTGCTGTACTTTTTACCAATATATGGGTGATCTCATGGATCTCCCTAACACTAATGGCACACAAATGACATTATCATCATCATAAAAAAAATCATGCATTCTTTTAAAGACACACTTCAATAATGCTTGTCATTAGCACACTGATACAAGAGCTAAATGAAAGCAAGATTGAGGGTTTCTTATTTGTTGACAGAAATGAATTTCCTGGCCCTACTATTTGAAGGGACAAACTAAAAAGTCATACTCAAATTGCTGGCATGATAACATACGTGGTTTCACATTAAAGACATTCAGACTTCATTTTTGCAGATGCAAGAAAACTAATTAAGTGAAATACAGTTCCAGTCTCATCTTATGATCAGTAAACAAAATTGAGGGCTACAAATTGGAGGGTAGGCTTCAGAGTAATAGATACTTACCAAAAAGAGGGGAGGACCAAAGCACGGGAAAAACATAGCCATGCTTCAAGCAATATGACAATTAAGTAGAAAAATGATTTACTGACTCATAAATCACCCTCCCTTTTCTCACTGGAGTAATAGATTGACTGTTGATTTGCTTCAGCCTTCCTTTTGGTAAAATTTAGAAGGCCCCTTTTAGTGCTAGTTATATTTTTTATCCTTTTGACTAATGATCTCTTTGGATATTGTGGTAGCTTTTTTTAACATCATGGCTTTTGAATAATCAGATTTGTGTTTTTTTTTGTTTTTGTTTGAAATTTGGTATGATTATATTGGTTTTGCTAGGAAACAAAGGCCCCTTTACTAAACAAAGAACCTGGGGGGAAAGCCCACTCATTAGGAAGAGTGTTGAGAAAAAGGATGCTGCTGGTAATGTCAGCTGTTCAACAGAGACTCATTATATTATTTAATGTTATCATTACTCTGTGTATTTTTTGCCTCGCTTCAATCACTTCTTGGCTAGGCAAGGTTTTAGTGGTTATACAAGCAGATTTTCTTCAAATTAATCCTTCTGTCATTTTCCACATTATACAAGCAGGTCAAGAACAGCATTAAGGTGCAAATATTAATGATGTGCTAGCCTTTAAAATAATGATATATTCATATTTAACGAGTAGAGAAGGAGGAGCCTTTGGGATATATTACTTACCCAATTTAATGGGTACACACATACATACGCATCCATTTTAAAGTACTATTTTTGATTTTTTTAAAAAATATATGATTATGCTATAAAAAAAGGAAAAAAGATAAATCAAAATAAACAGGAATCGGGAGACAGGAAAATATGCATTTATTTCAGTTATATATCTTTTTGCTTAGTTGCAGGGTGACTGAATTATTCTTATTCAGCTAGTCCTTGGATCATAGCAGATTAATTACAATAGGATATTGGAATGTCCAGTCTTCCTGGAAGATGTGACCTGAAATAATTTGTCTGTACTTGTGCTGCCCAACAGACCATGCTATGTCCAAAGAACAAAACATAGAACCTTTCCAAGCAGAGTCTAGAATCTGAAACACAACATTAGTGACTCAACAAATTTAACACTCAAGAGTGCAAATATATGTCTTATAGCCCAAAGGCCTCCATTGCCCAGTTTCCAAATTGTGCCCATGCCCATGACTATTACAGATACTACTGAGGCAGCTCTGACTCTAAAGAATACATCCCAAATCAAACTCTACTCAGGGGGCTTGCAGACTGCCAGAAATAGTGCAAATTGAGTCCACTTTTAGGGTTAGGGTTAGTGCTAGGGAATCATGGGAATTGTTTTTTTTTTTCCTGAGACATTGAACCTTCTCTGTCAGAGAGGTCTGGTGCCACAATAAAATACAGTTCCCATGATTCCCTAACCCTAACCCTAACCCTAAAAGTGGACTCAATTTGCACTATTTCTGGCAGTCTGCAACCCCCCTTAGTCTTTAAATTTTAAGCCCCACTGATGCTGCATCTACACTGCAGAATTAATGCAGTTTGGCACAGCTTCCATGGCTCAATGCTATATAATTTTGAGGTTTGTAGTTTTGTAAGACATTTAGCCTTTTTGTTAGAGAGCTCTGGTGCCCCAACAAGCTACAAATTCTAGGATTCCATAGAATGGAGCCATGACAATTTAAGTGGTGTCAAACTGCATTAATTCTGAAGTGTGGTAGCAGCCATAGATTTAAAATCCTGTAAACTAATTAGACCATATTGTTCATTTAATTTCAGAACTAGCCTCAAATACAAATTCAGTCATAAATATTTTTTCAACTGCCCATTAAAAAACCTTCATGGTAGCTTATGTCAGTTTTTTAAAAAAAATCTATGTTTCCCTAAAAATGCAGGATTTGATATCACTATATAAACCCGCAAAGCAAATTTCAACAAAGAAACTGCCATATTCTACAGTCACAGCCACAGCCAGCAGGTTTTGTCTGGCTACAGTTATCCCCTGGAACACAAAAATCAAGACATATAGAGTAAATTGTTACAGAGTATTTAATGGAATCCCAACAATCTGAACTTTCATTTCAGAAAGAGTAAGATTCCATTCTTTACAAAGAAACCCCACCCCCAAAATAAATTTTATGAAGATATGTTGGTTAGGGTTATTCCAGAAGTTAAGACGAATGACATATGAGGCCTGTTCTTTCTTTCTATTTTGCTTCTGTTTGTTATAGTTCTGTTCTGCTCTTCCACAAGCATCACAACTTTCTGTGTACAGAAGTGCTTAATGGTTGTTATTTGTAGTTGCAAACATAGCTGTAACTCATGAAGTTCTTACTCACCTAATACTAAACATGCAAAACAAAGAGGCATGGGGTTTAAATGCAGAGGTCAAAAATGGACTTCAACTACCAAACAACAATTATTGCAAATGATAAATACAACCACACTCTAACACCTTTGAACATATGCATTTCAGTTACTTTTAGGAGCAGTCACTAGTTCTTCAGTGCATCACCCCATAAAAAGCCACACACACTCATGAAAATCCAAGGTTTGCTTGACTGACATGTGCTTTTGCAATAAATTATATTTTTCTTTTAATCATGTCAACAATTTTCTCTGAGTTCAAAAGAGAAATAGATCAGAGACTTTACTTAATTTGGGAAGAATAAATAATTCCCAGAATGTTTAGCTTTACTTTTTTTCATCTGATGTCTTATACAAGTTATAGAAAGAATAACTTGTCACAAAGATGAAAAAAGCCACAGAGCCAATATGAGGAGATGTTTCCTCTCTATATTTCTCTTTCAGGAGTCTTTCCTCATCCATTCTAGTATTATCCAAAAGAATATGATACAGCACTCTTTCAAAAACAAATACTCATATTGTTAGAGTATTGTTCATTTTGTTAGAGGAATGACACCATTTCTTAGAATCTGCATAAAGTAAACAACACTTTAGATTAGGAACACACTTATCTTTAAGGGCAACTAGTGTGCTTGCACACTGTAGTGAGTTTTCATGAACCCTATATATAGATATCAGGAGAGCCAGTATGGTGTAGTGGTTTGAGCACTGGATATGACTCTGGAGATTAGGGTTCAGTTCCCTGCTCAGCCATGGAAATCCACTGGGTGAGTCACACTGTTTGCCTTAGTTACCACATAAATCATAAATGACTTGGATTTCCGGTTGTCATGGCGTCCCTTTGAGAAGCCTTCCAAGACGCCTCTCGGTGACTTCTCAGGCAGTACGGCATATAGATCAATCATAGAATTGATCCTAAAAGACCAAGGAGTTTCCCTGGTATGGGAATCTCGGACGACCCCTATATTGCTCGTCAATTCAGTTCTGGATCCTCAAACCAGACGGATTCAATCCTCGGGGTTTGAGGACGAGAATTAGGAGCATGGAAGCGCAGCCGTGCTGCAAAGAAACTTCAAGATAAGTTCAGGACGCTTGCAACTTTAAAAATTATCTAAGCAACGGAGGTTGCAGTAAGTAAAGATCTTTAAATATATGCACAAAGCTGACTAACTTTGGACACGTTAACTTCTCAAAAATACCATACAAAGATTATCGTTGTGAAGGAAACAAGTTATCTAACAATGGGATTAACAGCTTTTTGAAAATGTAAAGAATATCAAAGAATATCAATATCAAAAAGAAAGAAATTATTAT
>CM034701.1:235756525-235772715 GCA_020142125.1 Phrynosoma platyrhinos | reverse complement strand
AGCCCGCTTCATCTGTCTAAGATCTTCTGAATACCAAGGTTTGCAGTTTGAAGTGGGTCGGAAAGGATGCTTGGGAGCAATTGTGTTGATAGCCCTGGCGAGGTCGATGTTCCAAGTATTCACCAAGGCTTCAACAGAATTGCCGATGTTGCCAAGCATTAAACCCTCTAAGGCTTTCTGGAAGCCAATAGGTTCCATTAGCCTTCGAGGGCGGACCAATCGAATAGGTCCACCACCCCCGGGGGGATAGGAAATAGCCTTGAGCTCCACCCTGATCAGGAAATGATCCGTCCATGACAAGGGGGAGATTGTCTTGAATTCTACCCACGGCTGTCCCTGCTCCGTACTAAAGACCGCATCGAGGGTGTGACCTGCACAATGTGTAGGCCCGTCGACCAATTGGGATAGGCCCATGATTGTCATGGTATCCATGAACTCCCGAGTCACACCAGATGGATCTTGTAATCTGGTTTCAAGTGGAATGTTGAAGTCATCCAGGACCAATAGCCTGGGCGACTCCAGCATCAACTCAGAAACCAGGGCAGTCAGCTCGGATAGGGAGTCTGTTAAGCAACGGGGTGGCCAGTATACCAACAGAATCCCCAAACTATCCCTGGTTTTCAGGCTTATGTACATACACTCAATGTTTGTTGTTTTCCGGATAGGTTTCCTGATCAAGGTCAAGGTGTTCCTGTGGACCAAGGCTATACCTCTCCCCCCCCGCCCACTTTCCCTCACCTGCTCAATAACTGAGTACCCAGCTGGGAGAGCCTGCGCCCAGGAGCATGAGCTAGATGAAACGACGCCTCTGCAAAATGAAGGAAATGACACTGGGCTGAAGGATCCTTCTTTGGGGAGTGGAAAGGGAGAAAGAACTAATTCAACTAGAGATGGATACTAAAGCTTTGATAGATGTAAGGCATCACATTTCTAAATGCCATGTATTTGATAGATGTAAGGCATCACATTTCTAAAATACTTAACATTAACTAAACATTAAAAACTAATGAACAACACAGTCTTCTCCAATCCATACTATAATGAAAGAAAAAAACAGAGAAAAACAAAATATATCATTCTATTACTAATTCCATCTAGATAATCCTACTACTTATATTACTAATAGCCATAAACACAAATTATTACATTGACAGATTTCTTATTGCTAAAAAAATCCATAAATGGTTTCCAATCATTAAAAAAAAATCTTCAGCTGTTTTGTCCTTTAAAATCCACATCAATTTGGTGGATAACAAGACAAAAATACATAATGATTTCAATCACCACATAATTAGAAGATCCCTCCTAAAGACTTGGTTGGAGATAAAAAAAAAAAAAGATATATATCAAAAACTACCATTGTGGATATCGCCACATGAGGCATTTCATGGTCGCTGGACAGCAGTTAAAAAATGGTTAAAATGCAATGATATCTTAAAGAAGGAGCGAAATAAAGGATGGAAATTAAAAACACTAGATGAAATGAAGCAAATTGATCCAAAAATGCATTGGTTGTTATATTCTCAATTACTAGAAAGATTTAAAATAGATGTTAAACAACAAGGGATAGAAAAAGAAATGATGGATTTGGATAAAATATTTTTAGAAAGCAACAGAAATAGAAGAGTAAGTAAATTTTACAAATTGTTAATGGGAAGGAAACATGAATCGGATATAGTATCGGAGAATATGATAAAATGGGCCACTGATTTAGGAAGACCAATTAATTTGGAATGTTGGGAAAGGGCAAGAAAAAAAAACAAATAATTTCACAAAAGCACATGATTTAAGAGAAAACTTTTGGAAGATGGAGCATAAATGGTATTTAACTCCGGCAAGAATAGCAAAAATAAATAACACAAATACAAATCTATGCTGGAAGTGTAAACAGAATGTGGGAACATGGATGCATGTGTGGTGGCGATGTCCAAAAATAAAAAAAATGGGAGAAAATACACAAGATAATACAAAATATTTTCAATACCAAATTTGAATTACAACCTGAACTATATTTTTTGAATATGACAAATAAAATAGACCCAATAATAGAAAGATGGTACTGGAGACCTATCTTATATATGATACAGGCGGCAAGACTACAATTGGCACATAAATGGAAAATGGAAGAGATGCCGACTAATGATTAATGGATTTTAAAAGTGATAGAAATGAAAGAGATGGACCGTTTGACTAGAATTTTAAGTAATAAAGATTCTGGGGACTTAGAGGTGGAGTGGGCTCCAATAGAGAAAAATATTAATGAAATATGGAAATAAGAGGTATGGAAAAATAATAATAGAAAGAAATATATATATAAAAATTAGAATTCATTAAAATGAAAACAAAATGGATATAGATATTAATACAAATAGATCTAAATAATGAAAAATGTAATTTGAGATTTGTTCTAAATGAAAAAGTAGCATGCTTACTTTGGAAGAACTATGGAAGTTTTTTTTTTGTATATCGGTATTATTTTGAATAGATTGAGTATGTACTCAAGATTAAGAAATGTATATAATGTATATATATAAAATTAATAAAAATAATGAAAAAATCCACATCAATTTGGTAAATTGGGCTAACTTAGCAACCTTAACAATTCTTTGCTGACCAATGCAATAAATAATGAGACTAGAAACAGAGAACTAGGTTACAAAATAGGTAACTATTTAACTCAACTTATTTAACTTTGGGGGGTTGCAGACTGCCAGAAATAGTGCAAATTGAGTCCACTCTAAGGGTTAGGGTTAGAGTTAGGGAATCATGGGAACTGTATTTTATTGGGGCACCAGAGCTCTCTGACAGAGAAGGCTCAATGTCTCAGGGGAAAAAAAAACACTTCCCATGATTCCCTAGCACTAACCCTAACCCTAAAAGTGGACTCAATTTGCACTATTTCTGGCAGTCTGCAACCCCCCTTTATTTCTTTGAGATCTGCAAAACACAGGGGAGAAACCACATGTGGGAACAGCTGGCAGGTGGTTTGTTCCCAGACCAAAAATAATAATAATAATAATAATTATTATTATTATTATTATTATTATTATTATTATTATTATTATTATGTCAATCCCAAAGCCCAAACTATTTCTCTTTGCCAAGGCTCCATAGCCCCATTGCATCAAGTTTGGTAAATCCACCACCTCTGGAGCTAATTGCCTGAATTGCTCCCTCTGCATATGGGAAAGAGAATCAGATAGCTCATTATTAAATCCAGGGATGCAAGAAACTGTGAAGAGAATATTATGTGACAAGAAATGTAACATAAAGACACAAATCAACTTCATAACCCCGGGTGATTTGGAAGTCAACAAATTTACCACTTGGACAGTTGCCATGTTGTCACACCAGAAACAAACTACCAAATTGGCAAACTCATTCACCCATAAATGTACAGCAACCAGGTCTGATGTAATGCCAGATTACACCCATTCAGCAGGCCACCTCTGCCACACCTCTGCCACAAAAATAAACTCCAAAACCTACTGAATCTGTGGCATGCAAAGAGACCTGCAGAGAGGCATCCAGTTTCTTTTGGGATAATGGGATAATGTCCAAACCGGGCAGTGAGAGAATCAATATATATAGGAATAGGTTTCTTCTGAAGGAGAAGGGGAAGCTCTGGCTCCCTTCTTTGAATCCTGATCTTTAGGTTGTGCTTGCCCTCATCCCTGTGTGCTGTTCTTAAAGGAGTGATTCCTGCCACACAATGAGCACTCATTTTAAAATCTACAAGGCTTCCTGGTGCACACACCCCTGGAAGCCAAACTCCCAGCATAACATCTTTTGCTGTTGTCCAGCTGGCCCTGGGCCATGAAAGGAAAGAAAGGTAAGTGCCTTCTATACCACATGTCCACTGTGTGATCTCTCTCTCTGTGTAGGTCTAGCAGGAGTCATAAGCTGCATCCATAACTGGAAATGCATCATATCCCAATGTAATGTCGGATAAATAGTCACTTGCATCTTAAATGCCTCATCATGCAACAATCATGTTGGCCCTGAATAATCCACATAAGCCCTATGTATGATATCTATATACTGAAATAAAGGGGTAGACTTGATAGGCTGTAATCTGGCAATAAATCCCACATAAATCATACAGCATGAGAGCCAATTGGACCAATTCCTCCCAACCTGACCAATTGGACCAATTCCTCTATGGTAATCCCCTGCCAGCTCCTGGCCCCTTCCACCAGTCAGAATAGGGCTCCAGGAGGGCAAGGAACTTCTACCACAATCCTGGCATGCTACTGGGATAAGCCTCAGCTGTCCTTGCTGTTTCCAGTTACTACTGCTTCCAGGAGAGCTGGGCTGCACCCAGCTGGCCTCCCTAGTCCAGCAACACTTTGATCACTGCAAAGCTCCCCAACTGATGCAATTAGCATACTGGAGTGGGAAACGACCCTCCCAGCTCCAGCATTTCCCCAAAACTGAGAGAGCATGAGAGCCAGCTTAAAATGGGCTGTGCCTCACCTGCAGCTCTCTCTTAATGGCTTGCCTGAGTGAGCTGTTTGTTTGCAAGTGCTCATTCCTCAACTGAGAGGCCACCAAAGACTTCTTGCCTCATCACTAGATTGAGGGAGAAGCATTCTTCTATCAATAATGCTTCAGTCAATTTGTAAGTTGAATAAATAGTGTTCTTGCTTCTGTAATCATATATTGAACAAGTCATCCATATTTTCTATTCAGTTCTCTATCCATAATGCCCATCAAAAATATTTCTGATAAAATTACAAAATCTACCTTTAAATTTGCTTTGAATCAATATATAAATCTTAGACTACTATTTTTTCACTTTCTTACATTTCCACCACAAAAGGGGAGAAGAGCACTCCTTATCTTGACAATACCACCATTGAACTAAAACATTTTTTAGGCATTTTTGATTACTTATTTGGTTTTAGATACCACATATACATAATCTTATACATATTTTCTACTGAATTGCTACTCAAAGTAAATTAGATGTCTTTGGTCCACATTTCCACCCATATATCATTTTGCACATTATGCCCAAAATTGTGATTGTCTCCTCTTTTACAGGTGCATCTTCAGTCTCTAGTTTCAAAAGGGATTAATGCACTTTTTAAATTACATGTTCATCATCCTTACACAATTTTAAGAAAAAATAATTTTATCCAGTCTCTATGGCTAAGGGCTGGGATAAGGCCTAAGCAGACTGCCAGAAATTGTGCACATTAAATTGAGGCACTGCCCTGGCTTAGTGCTAGGGAATCATGGGATCTGTATTTTTTTCTGGGACATTGAGCCTTCTCTGTGAGAGAGCTCTGATGCCACAATAAATTACAGTTCCCATGATTCCCTAGCACTGAGCCAGGGCGGTGCCTCAATTTAATGTGCACTATTTCTGGCAGTCTGCTTAGGCCCATAGACAGATCTGAAGGAGCAACTTGAAGATGGATTGGGGCATGACACAGCCCCAATCTGCCTTGAAGCTTGCTGAAAAAAGAGTGGATACGATCTGTTCCTTTTTCAGCTGAGGAAAAGCTGGCTTTATTGACCCCGCTATGGCCCCATGGCAGCTTCATGACACTCTGGCAGCATGTGGTGTGTAAACACCATGCTGGCAGAGTGTTATCAAGCCACCCACATCTAGGCAGCCAGTTGGCTTCAAGGTAGCTTCCTGGCATCAGGATGTGTAACACTTAAACACCACAGGTTGATAATGCTCAGAATTGGGCTTTTTTGCGCCATGTGCCCCAGTCTAAATCTCTTGTCTTGTTTAAATCTTTCTGAAGCAGCAGGTAGGTGGACTTATTAAGAAATTTATTTTTCATAAGGAGCACCTCACTTGATTTGAGCTCCCAGGTGTCATGTTCAAAATAAAAAGATTATCATAAAACAACAATTTCTGTTTTTCAACCTGATTTTTCCCTTTTTCATTACTGTGGTGAGGTCACTAATGTTATCTTAGGGAAACATCTGTTTATATTTGTTCCAGACTTACATTTTAAAAAGACTTTCTAATACAATGATTTTTAAATCTCTCATCAATAAACAACCACACAAAACAGCAGGCTTCATAATACAATTTAATATTTGTAAATATTGGACCACCCCTTTCTTTAGCATCATAGAAAGTTTTGAGGTTTATTCTGTGTTTCCTTGCTTGCCAGATAAATCTGGAAATTTCTTTCTGCCATTACATAAAACATAAAAGATATTCCAGTTCTTATGATGGAGATTGCTTTAAAGTAAATTAAGAATCTTGGTAAAACAATGACTTTTTTACTGAAATTCTCCCCCAGATTTTTTCATACTTATTTTAAATTATTATTCTTTAAGATTATGGGGTGAAACAAAGCAAAGCAGCTTCATTTATATACCACTTCATATCACACTATGGGATGTCTAAGTGGTTTACAACTGTAAGCACATTGCCCCCCAACAGTTGGGTACTCAGACTGCCCCAAAGGAGAGGCTTGCCATCAGCCCTTTGAGTGCCAGATCAGGGCTGCATCAACCACATGTCACGTCCCTGATCCAGCATTTTTCCTGCCCCTAAAGAAGCAGCAAAATGCTGCTCCTTTTTGGGGTGGAAAACTGTGCCCTTTTTCCATGTTTCTGTGTCACAGTGCATGTAAACACTAAGCCACAGAAATGCCCCAACACTTCCCACCATCTGGCAGTGTCAGGGTATATGGTGTGTTGACACCATGCCCCCAAACCACTGGGAAGACAGTGTATTTTCCCAGTCTGTTTAGGCCCTGTGTCTAATAAATATTTAATTCACCTTTTTTCCACTTTAAAATTCTGTTGTTGTTGTTAACTGCCTATGAGTAGATCTTGACCCAAGCTGAACCTATGGATGAGAAATGTCCAAGACTCTCTGTCCTCCACTGCTCTGCTTGAATCTTCTGTTCTCATGATGTGTCCAAAGTATGACAGCCCCAGTTTGGTCATCTTGGCTTCCAGGGAGGTTTCTGGCTTGATCTCCTCTAGGACCCATTTGTTTGTTTGTTTGGCTGTCCACAGGATCCTCAACACTCTTCTCCATCACCACATATCAAAAGAGTTGATTTTCTTTCTATCATCTTTCTTAACTGTCCAGCTCTCACATCCATACATGGTAACAAGGAATACAATTGCTTGTATGCATCTAGCTTTTGTGCTGAGTTGTATAGCTTTGCATTTTAGAATCTTTTCTTATTCTTTCATAGCCACCCTCCCCATTCTTAATCTTCTCCTGATTTCCTGACTGCAGTCCCCATTTCTATCAATGTTTGATCCCAGGTATGAGAATTCTTTTATTTTTTCTATTTATTCATAGAATCATAGAGTTGGAAGAGACCACAAGGGCTATCCAGTCCAACCCTCTGCTATGCAGGAACTCAAAATCAAAGTATCACTGACAGATGGCCACCCAGCTTCTGTTTAAAAACCTCCAAAGAAGGAAACTCCATGTTTCTGGTGTGAGTGTCTGGAGAGGAAGCTGTGGTAAGGTTCAGCTCCTTTACCCAGCCACTGCAATATTGGGTTTGGAGGAGCAAATTCTATCACTTTTTAAACTAAGCTGCTCCTAATCCCCCCTGATAAGAGACAAAAAGAGGGAAAACTGATTGGGGTCATTTTTTGGTTGCAGATTGTTGACAAGGCAAGAGCTGTTGCGATCAGCTAGGAGCAATGGAGAGACAAAGGCAATGGGACTGCAGAGTTAACACAGCCCAGATTGTTAATGTTGCTATGGAAGGCAACGGATTACCCAGACGCTTACACTAAACAAATAGAAGAAACAAGAAGTTTAAATTTAAGAATTCATAGAATGCTTATAATTATGCTTTGTGACTATATTCCTTCATTCGGTGCTCTATAACAAGTAGCAAAATAAAATCCCATGGGAGAAAAGTAAAGCGGAATAAAGGTGGATGTATAGTCAAAGACTCAAATAAAAAGGTTTGAAGGAAAGGAAAAGAAAAGAAAAGAATGATCTGAACAAAGAGAAATGAAGCGGGGGGAAAGCAGGGAGGACAGAGTGGAGGAAGAAGAACAATTAAATATCACAGACCTGCTCGCAGATGCGGTTGTAAAGGGTGTTTCCAGGGAAAGAACTGAGCTGGAGAATAAGAGAGAGCAGGAAAGCATGATAGTCACAGAAAGTAAAGAGAAGGTCATAAAAAGAGCATAAAGAGCATAAAGGTCTGGAGCTGGAGGAGTGAAAGTGGCTGAAAATGCTGAGCTAGAGCTTGACTACGACATTGGCAGAAGCAAGTTTTGGATAAGAACAAAAACAGTAAAGTATAAAGCATAAAGACTTGGAACATAGTATAAAGATTGGAAATAAAGCTTAAAATATAAAGAGTTGGAAAATAAGAAAAGGAGAGAGCAGAGGGAGTAGAATAAATGGAGTAAAATTTGCAAATAAAGAAAAAGGACTTAATTTCCTGATAAAGCAAATAAAATTAAAAAACCACGGAGACAAGAATCAAAGGAAAAGGAAAGAAGGTACATGATGAAAGAGGAAAGACTGGAAAGAGAGAAGAAAAAGAAATAGAACAACAAAATAATGTGGAAATAGAAGAGAAGAGGAAAAGTAAGGAACAATAATAAATAAATATTAAAAATTGATAAGGACTAAAGGGAATTTAAGTAGGAATTAGAGATTATTATTTGAAATTCCTGAAAATTCTGCATTAAAATAAAAAAAAACCAATGGAAGATAGTTAAAATACTGGAAAATAATAACATTTTAACTTGGGAAAAATATATTTGAAAAATTTGCCATTTGTTTATCTGTTATTTGTTAAAATGAAGAAATGCTGGTATAAAATAGAATATTAGTACAGGATAGAATAGTAGTAAATGGTGGTGTTGAAATAACAGAATAATAACAGTGAAAGTAGATTATTGATTAAGAATATATTACAATAAACTGAGATACTGGAGAGGGATTAGATATCGTAGAAAATAATATAGTGCGTTTAATTATATACTATTAAACTGTATGGCTTTGTGTATGTCTTTGTGATGAATCATATGGCTTAAAAGAGGGAGAATTTTTTCCCCTTTTTTCTCACACTGTGGATATATTGATATTTTTACAATTGACATTTAATTAAGAATAATATACATAATAATTGTTTATATTGTGATCATAGTGGGGAAATAATATATAATGGTTTCAGGGAAAAAAGATTCAGTCTCAGCTACAAATAACAATACAGAGGAGAGGATAGATGGAAGAGAACACAAAGTTGGCAGACATAAATATGATGCTTTTGGAGGAGCTAAGGAAAGTCAGGCAAGAAATGAGAGACATGAGACAAGAGATGAAGGATGAAATCAGGGAGTCGAGCCAAGAGACAAGAGGAGAGATAAATGAGGTGACAGTGGAGATTAGAAATGATTTGAAGAAGGAAATGGATAATATCAGTAAAAAATGGAGAAAATGACACAAGATGTTAGAAAAACACAAAATGAGATGGAGACAGTTAAATAAAAAACAGACAAACTAGAAAAAATTACAAAAGAATTAGAACATAAACAACATCAACAGCAATTAACAGATTGGATGCATGAGCTGAGACACAGAGATAGATGTGTCAAGGTGAAAGCATTACCTGAGCTTCGTATTAAAGATTTATTGAATAGAATAGCACCATCACTAGCGAGATATATTGGCTACACAACAGAATCTATGGATGCAGAGATAGACAAAATATTCAGAGTGAACTCTAAACAGACAAGAGACAGAAAAATACCAAGGTATATTGTGATTTGTATGGTTAAGACAAGAATGAGGGATGCAATAATTCAGAAAAGTTATGATAAAAAATTGTGGATAGAAGAAAATGAGGTTAAAATATTTAAAGACATCCCCCTACAAATCATGATAGAAAGACAGAAATACAAGAATCTGACTTATATTTTGAAGAATCTGAAAACTGAATTTAAATGGGATAGGATCAAAGGACTCTCATTTAATTTTAAACAAAGAAGAAATAAGATTGATACAATACAAAAGGCTAAAGAGATGGAACAAAGACTAAGCAAAGAAAATAAAGAAAGGAATGAAGAGACATCAAAGGAGTCAAATTGAGAAACAAGGAAATGAATACAAGAACGAATACAATCAGAAAAGTCAAAAGTGGAAACAGAATTAGAGGGGAATAAGGAAAGAGAAGGACAAGAGTCAAATATAGAAACATAAAATAAAGGAAAGAAAGAGAGCAAGAGAGATAATTAAAGAGATATGACAAGTCAAAGAAAAAAGAAAGCATGAACCAGATGAGGGAATAAAGAACAAAGAAGAAGGATTAAGTATTGGAATAGACACAGAAGAGGAAATGGAAATATATGATCAGGAGAAAGTTATAGAAGCATGGAGCATAGAATAAGGAGAATATAGTGAGGAAGAGCGAGAACAAATAAAAAATATTAATAAAGAAGAAAAACTGTATAGAAAATATAACTAACAGAAACACAAATAAATAAAAAAGTGGTAGAAGTGGAGGCAATAAATAAAATAAAGGATATTAATTTATATCAGAACAAATATTTTTTTTAAAAAAATGGATGTGAAAGTATTGTGGAATGTAAAAGGACTAAATTCTAAAAATCAATGCAATATGATATTTCATCATTTAAAAAAAAGATAAAATGCAACATAACATGTTTACAGGAGATGAAACTAAGAGGAAAAGAGGTAAAATATCTGAGAAATATGAAATTGGGACACTGTAACACATCTGCGACAAAGAATAAGAAAAAAAGGAATTGTAATTTATATAAACAAAAAATATAACTCAAAAAATATTGAATGATTCTAATGGTCATTATTTAGTGGTTGAAATTCAGCTTAAAAGCATGAAATTGTTTATTATAGGAATATATGCACTGTTAGAAAATGCAGAAAAATATTTTTTTAAAAAAATCTTAAACAAATTGAGAAACTATACATATGAAAATATTTTACTGATGGGAGACTTTAATGATGTAATAGAGCCAAGGATGGATAGAGTATCAAATAAAAAGAAATTAATAAAAAAATCAAGGTAAACTCCCAAAATCATTCTTTGAACTGTTAGAAGAAATGGAAATGAAAGATGTATGGAGAACCAAATATGATCAAGCTAGAGGTTTTACCTTTTTCTCCAAAGCCCATGATTTGTTTTTAAGGATTGATATGTTTATAAGCTTAAAAAACTTACTGCCAGAGATCAAGTTTATGAAAATTGTACAAAAATTTACATCAGATTATAACCCAATTGTAATAAAATTAAAAGAGAAAATTACAGATTATATTTGGAAACTAAACAAAAACATATTAAATGATGAAAACATTACAAACAGTTTAAAAACCTTTAAAGTTATACTTCAAAGAAAACAAAACAGATGGTATGCCAAATAAAATAATCTGGGATACCAGTAAAGCATTTATTAGAGGTGAATTAATTAAAATACAAACAGAAGAAAGAAAAAAGAAAAGAAATACAAATAGTAGAGGAATTGAAAAGATGAGAAGAAGAGTGGAAAAGAACAGGAGACAAAGGATTACAGATTAAGGTCAAGATGTTACAACAACAATTAAAATCATTCACAATAAAGGAACTGGAAAAAAATTAAGGATGGTAAGACAGAAGCATTTCGAAAGTGGAAATAAAGCCAGGAAATTATTACAAATAAGCTACAAAGAGAAAGAAAGAAAGAAAAATTATAACAGAAATAAAATACGAGGGGAAAACAATAGTGGACCAAAAAAACATCAAAAAGACTTTTCAAATATATTTTGAAAATCTGTACAACATTAAGCTTGAAACAAAAAAAAAGAACACAAAATATATAGAGAAACAGAAGATCATAAAATTAAGCAAAGAACACAAAGAGATGCTAAATCAAAAAATAACAATTCAGGAAATTTCTGAAGCAATTAAAAGGATGAAAACAAGAAAAACACCGGGACCAGATGGCTTAGCCACAAGATAATATAAAAAGATGGAAGAAGTACTAATAACACTGTTACAAGATACTCTAAATAATATAATGAAGGAAGGTGTACCAAATATTTGGAAAGAAGCATATATATCCCTAATTCCAAAAGAAAATAGAGATTAAAAAAATGTAAGAAATTATACACCTATTTCTTTGGTAAATGTGGACTATTAAATATTTGTATCTATAACTGCAGAAAGACTGAAAGGAATCCTAGGGAAAATAATTCATGAAGATCAGAACGAATTTCTGCCTAACATATATAAGGAAAAATATAAGAATTGTGACAAATATCATAGAGTATTTGGAAAAACACAATGAGAAAAAAATAGCAATAATATTTATGGATGCAGAAAAAGCTTTTGATCATGTAAAATGGTCATTTATGCAAGAAATATTAAAGGAAATGAACACTGGGAAAAACTTTGAAAAATGGATTGGGGAAATATACAAGGAACAAAGAGCCCAATTAATAATAAACAGAGAAAAAAACAGAATATATAAAGATAAAAAAGGGAACAAGACAGTGATGTCTGCTGTCCCTGCTACTGTATATAATGATATCAGAAGTACTTAATAACAGAATAAGAGAAGACCCAGATATAAAAGGAGTAACATATAAAGGATACTCTTATAAAATAAAAGCATATGCAGATCACTTGCTATGCTTTCTTCAGGATCCTAGTCAAAGTACAGAGAAACTCATTCAAGCATTTCAGGAATACGGTAAAGTTTCAGGATTAAAAATTAACCATGATAAAACTTCAATTATAATGAAGAATCTGCAGAAATCAGAAGAGAAAGAATTAGAACACATATCTAAATTTATGATAGAAAAAAAAAAGTAAGATACTTGGGCACTATTTGATGAAAAGAAATTTGGATTTATATCAAAATAATTATGAAAGAATATGGAAGGAAATTAAAAAAAAAGATGTGATAAAGTGGGTAAAATACCATATCTCCTTTCTGGGGAAAATAGCAGTGATAAAAATGAACATCTTGCCTAAACTTGTGTTTTTATTCCAAAAATTGCCTATTATTTCTAATGAAAAGTGTTTGGAGAAGTGGCAAAAAGAGATAGTGAAATTCATATGGGACAGGAAAAAGGCGAGGATAGGATGGAAGAATTTAACAGACAGAAAAGAACGAGGTGGGTGTGCGTCGCCCAATATCAGATTGTACTATCAAGCCAGCATACTAGAATGGATAGAAGAGTGGATTAATCTAAAAGATGAAAGAACATTAAATATAGACAGAGATAATATTAGATTTGGGTTGCATGGCTTTTTATGGTACAATAAACTAAAAGATAATAGAGATTTTGACCATCACATAATTACAAGATCTTTATTAAAAGTTTGGTATAAAATGAGAAAAAGATTTTATAGAGGTATAACAATGTGGGTATTGATGCAAGAGGCCTTCTTTGGTAGAAGCAGAGAAAAAGAAACTTGGATAAGATATAGGGGCTAAGCAGACTGGCGGCTGTGGGCCGCCCTGGGAAGGTGCGCCGTGGGACTGAGGCATCCCCATGCCTTGATCCTGCGGCACACCTTCGCCGCCCCTGAAAGGAGTGCTAAAATAGCGCTCTTTTCACAAGTCAGCAAAAGTATGCCTCAAAAGCTTGCAGCGCACTTTCGGTGACTTTTCCGCCACAGCGTGTCCAGACGCTGTGGCGGGAGGTTGTCCTCGGAGCACTGGCCATGCAGAGGGCCGACGGCTCCGAGGACGACCTCGGAAGGAGGAAGGGATGCCGAGCGTGCGGCTGCCCCTCCCCTTCCCTGCCTTCAAGATGGCTCTATTAGCCGTCTGCTGAGGCCCATAGAGACCTATTAATAAAAGATGAGGAAAAGAACTTTAAAATAAAAACAAGAGAATGATTATGGAGCAAAAATATGAATAATAATTGGTTCTTCTATTTACAACTCAGAGAAAGATTTAAATTGGATACAAAAAACCCAAGGAATTACAGAAGAAAAAATAATATTGACAAGTAATGATGGAAGAAGAAAAAGAAAGAATATTAAAATATAAAATCTTAAAAGAAACAGACATGGAGCAAGAAATAATTAAACATACGATGATCAAATGGACACAGGATATTGGAAAAAATATCCAATTAGAACATTGGGAAAGGACATGGAAAATCTCAAATAAATTCATTCTGTCGAAATTATAAAGAAAATTTTATAAAAATGATGTACCGGTGGTACTTGTCTCCAGTAAAAATCAATGCTGGGAAGCCAAATTGCTAGAAATATCGAGATCCTTATGGGACATTCTTTCACATATGGTGGATGTGTGGAAAAAGTAAAGAATACTGGAAAAAATACATGAAGAGATGATTAAAACATTACAAATTGAAATACTTTTGTCACCACAACTTTCCCTTCTGAATATGACATGGAATAAAAGAAAAAATATATATATACAAATAATATTATATATGGTAGGTGTTGACAAACTTTTTTTGTCAGGGGGCCGGGAGGGAGGGGAAATGGCTTGGGGGCTGGGCGTGCACACACGCGCTTGTGCACACTTGCACACTTGCCCCCGCACACACTTGCACACTTGTCCCCACATATGTGCACAATTGCCATGGATGCCATTTTGGAAGGCCCCACAGCAGCTACGCCATGGAAATTCACACAGTGCAGGCACAGTGGGGCCTTGGGAATTTGCATGGAAAAATTGCACGGCACATTAGGAAGGCCCCATTGGGAAGGCCCCATGGCGGCTGTGTATGATGCCAGCATGTTGGGTGTTCCAAAATGGTGCCCACTGCCATGTGCATGTGTGCGCAAGCACGGGCACCATTTTGGATGCCAAAATGGTGCCCACACATGAGGCAGCGGTGGTGGCAGTGGCGGGACCGGCCACGAGCCGGTTCCAAGATCTCGGCGGGCTAAGTCTGGCCCGCGGGCCATAGGTTGCCAGCCTCTGGTGTATGGTGACAATTGCTAGGTTTCTGTTTGCAAAATATTGGAAGAAAGTCACTACACCAACAATTGGAGAATGGAAAATAAAACTAAGAGAAGCAATGGATATGGACATGCTAACAGCCACTATGAAAGGAAAATCTAAGAAAAAATAGAAGAATGGAATAGATGATAAAAGGGTATAAAATATATAAAATATATAAAACAAAATAAAATAAAGTCATGTATAAGTTAAAACTGTTGGGAGAATGAGAATATGAAATAGAAAGTAAAGAAAAATATGGACTAGGAATATAGCTTGACTATACTAAATGGAAAATATAACAATAAGGAGATAAGAGAAGAAATGGGATAAATAAGATAGATAAGGAAAAGACAAATGGATATAAACGATAATCTGGAAATGATAGGTTTTTGTAATAAGAACAGATAAGAATACATAAAAAGGTTAATGATTGAGGAGATAAGAGTATCTTATGTTGATAAAATAAACCATAGGAAATCATTATGATTGGGTTTAAGAAGCAAGCTATAATGCATCCGGGAAGTTAATATAAAGCTGGAGTTAAAGCAACATCATTAATTTGTCATAGTCAATGTTTTGTATGGTATTATATTGTTATGTGTTTAAAATGTTGTTTGTTTTAATGTTGTTATACGTTTTATATGTATAAATGTATGTTTTTTTTTTCTATTTGTTTTTATACATTAAAATTTAATTTAAAAAAAGAAGACTCCACCACAATCCAAGGGAGTGTGTTCCACTGTAAAACAGCTCTTAATGTAAGGAGGTTCCTCCTAATGTTAAGGTGGAATCTCCTTTCCTGTAGCTTGGGTCCATTGTTCCTGGTCCTATTCTTTGGAGCAGCAGAAAACAAGCTAGCACCCTCCTCAATATGACATCTCATCAAATATTTAAATAGGGCTATCATATCTGCTCTTAACCTTCCCTTCTGCAGGCTAAACATACCCAGCTCCCTAAGTCGCTTCTCTTAGGACATGGTTTCCAGACATGTCAGTATTTTGGTCACCCTCCTCTGGACACACTCCAGCTTCTCAATGTCATTTTTTAATTGTGGTGCCCAGAACAGGATCTAGGCCAGGGGTAGGCAACCTTTCCCCTTTAAGGGCCGAGGGACTTCAGCTCCAAGAATATCAGGAACTATTGGCCAACATGGGACTATTGGCCAACATTGCTGAGGCTTCTGGGAGCTGAAATCCCTCAGAGGTTAGTGAGGGAGAGGTGACCTAGAGCAGCTAACCAAACACTGGTGAGGGGTGGGAGTGCCCTAGAGC
>CM034701.1:235701840-235711972 GCA_020142125.1 Phrynosoma platyrhinos | reverse complement strand
ACTTCAGGTCACCTTTTCCTGCCCATTTGCATAGCCCCTATGATTTCTGTAGAGGAGGTAAGAGAGGCAATAACACAGACAAAAAAAGAATAAATCTCCTGATCCAGATGGTTTTACACCTCTATTTTATAAAACATTTATAGATGAATTATGTGGTCCACCTCACACAACAGTAGAAAATATGCTCCTCAAAGGTCTACCTGATTCAGGGAAAGAGGTGAATATTATATTAACCCTAAGGGGAAAAAAAAGAAAAGATAATTTAGATCCATCCAATTTTAGGCCTGTATCACTTTTGAATGTAGATTATAAAATCTGTGCGTCAATTTTAGCAAATAGATTTAAAAATTGCTTACAAGATCTAATAGACAACAACCAAAAAAGATTCCTACCAGATAGGCAATTGAAAGATAATGTGAAATATGTGCTAGATTGTTTGGAGTATTATGAGAAGCACAATGAGAAACAAGTGGGATTTTTCTTTTTAGATTTCCAAAAAGCTTTTGAATCGGTAAATTGGGTTATATTAAAGAAAATTCTACTTAAAATGAATATAGAGGAAAACTTCCAGAAATTGGTGGGAGAGATTTACTCAGACCAAAAAGCACACATATGTATTAATGGAGAGAAAACACAAAACATTAAAATTGCCAGCTGAATGAAAGTGGCTATTGCCACTTTTGTTTTTAATAGTAATAGAAACATTAATAAGGAAAATAAAATCGGATAAGCACTTAAGAGGAATTAGGATGAGAGGACATCATTATATCATAACAGCCTTTGCAGATGATTTAGTGATAAATCTTGAGGAGCCACTACTGAAAGCAGAGAGATTATTGAGTATAGTGGATAAATTTGGCAATGCAACAGGCTGTAATTTAAATATTAAAAAATCAGTGATTATTGCAAAGAATATGAAACAAAATGAGGAGTTGGAACTTCAAAACATTACAGGAATTGTGATTTAAAAAAAGAAAAGAAAAATCTTGTGGTAATCATCTCAAAAAATGAATGAACTGTTTGATAATAATTATGAGAAACTATGGAGTAAAATAATAATAAAAAAGAAATTGGCAAAAACTACACCTCTCACTGCTAGGTAAACTAGCAGCAATCAAAATGTCAACTCTGCCTATATTTTTATTTTTATTTCAGACTCTCCTGATAAGGATTCCAAATAAAATTATTAGGACATGAAAAGGAACTATTATGATTTTTTTTGGAATCACAAATAAGCTAGAATAAAATTTAAGATAATGCAGAATTCAAAAGAAAGAGGAGGATTGGTTGTTGCTAATCTAAAATTGTACTATGAAGCTGCTTGTTTAACATGGACAAAGGAATGGATAGATCTCACTGATTAAAAACTTCTTGACTTAGAAGGTGAAGGACTAAAATTTGGATTCCATGCCTGCTTAATCTACAAGAAAGAGAACTTCAACAAACAGATAAATAGCCATTGTATCAGGTGGCCATTACTTCATATATGGAATAAATATGAAAAAAAGAATAGTTGCTAGTTTAATGGGATGGATATCCCCCCCCCCCCATGAAGCATTTTACAGAAGAGAAATGTTTCAGGAGGGAGAATGGCTTAAATATCAAGATTTATTGGTGAAAGAAGGGAGGACTATGAGGATTAGAACACAACAAGAACTTATAGATAAAGGTATTGTAGTAAATTGGTTTATATATAGGCAATTATATGAAAGGGCTAAACAAGATGTAAAGTTACATGGGTGAAGTGGATAAGATGTTTGAAATGGAAAATCTTTGGAAAAGGGGACAAAAATGATTAATGGGAAGAATTTATTACTTACTACTTAGTTGGGAAACAGAAGAGGAAATTATCAATATGTTAAAGTGGGCAAAAGATTTAGGCCAGGGGTAGGCAACTTTCCCCTTTAAGGGCCAAGTGAATTCAGCTCCCAGAATCCCAGGAGGTATTGGCCAACACGGGACTATTGGCCAACATGGCTGAGGCTTCTGGGAGCTGAAGTCCCTCAGCCCTTAAAGGGAAAAGGTTGCCTACCCCTGATTTAGGCTTTCTGGTCTACTTAAATCAATGGGGAAAAAATGGAATAAAGGTTTAAAATACACAAAAGCATAAAATATGAAGAAGAATTGGCTTAAGATGTTCTTCAGGTGGCATCTCACACTAACAAAGACTGCAAAAATTTATAAGGAAAAAAGTAATCGATGTTGGAAATGTCGTGACTCTCCAGGTACATATTTCCATTGCTGGTGATTATGTAAAAAGGCCAAAAGATTCTGGTCTCAAATCACCCAAACAATAAATAATCATTAAAAATAGATTTGGCAGTAAAACCAGAATATATGCTTCTTAGTTTGTTAGAGGATGAAATTGACATAAAATATTATTTCACTTGACCACTATGGCTAGGATATTACATGCCCAGAAATGATAATCAGATAAAATATCAAATCTAAAAGAATGGAGGTTTAAATTATATGATATTATGGAAATAATGGAACTAACAGACACATTAGAAAATGAGATCAAGGACAAAAGTGGTTGGGATGCAATAAGAAAATTTATTAAAGAAAATTGGGGAGATGCTGTGATACAGAACCAATGTAGCGATAGCTCTACATATATAGGTTCACTGCTCTTTGTAAAGTATGCATGGTACATATTAACAGTATATATTTGTGAAATAAAAGTATTATGATGCTAAGCAATGATATATAGGTTTTTGAGGTCTTTTTTATAAGTTGATTGTTTTAATACAGATAAGCACACAATAGTTATATAAATATTGTTACTGTTTAGTAAAATGACAAAATGATAAAGGACTTAAAAAGGGACCAAAGGAAGACATGTATGTATAGCACAACTCTGGTGGGTGAAATTTATCTCACAGAAGTCTGTACATTTTAACAAATGTCAATAAAGAAATTTTTCAAAAAAAGAAAAGAAATCTCCTCAAGGGTCAACCTAGAAGTCCACATCACTCTTTTCTTATTTCTAAAAAACAACGAGGTTTATTTCTAAAAAAAACAATGGGAAAGAAAATGGTGATGTTCTTTACTTTTGAAACCTTACTAGAATCTTTTGAGGATTTAGAAACCCTAGCTAGAAAGCTGTTGGTACAAACTGATTGTGAATCAAGGTATATCTCCCTTAAACTGGAATGCATTTGATTTTTCAGGGAACAAGAAAAGAAATGTTGATTCTAAATGGAACAGACACAATAATCTACTGGCATAGATTCTTTTGAAAATATTGGCTCTTGGCAAGCATGGTGGCTGACTGCCTTAGTGCATTTGGCCTGGGGATATCCATCTTAAGCAGGAAGTTTGAAATGAAACCAGACATCAAGCCTGGATTTAATAAATAAGAGAAGCAAGGAGGTCACACTTCAGTTCAGGACAGTATAATTACCTCCTACAGGATAGTAACGATTCTAGTCATCCACTCTATCGATGTGGGATCTACAGGCTGTGCTTATCCTATTGATTATGCATTCACTTCCTCCACCTGCCCATCTTTACAGCTCTTGTAGCATCCTTTACTAGAAAGGCTTGGAAAGCAGTGTATATCCACAGAGAAGTTTATATCCAGAAGATGGCCATAAACATGCAAGAAGAAAAGTGCCTATACAGTCCTTGCATTCTTGGCATTTTCAATGAAGCATCTTCTACAGCCATTTTTAAAGGTTTAGTGTGAAGACATGTAATTTCTGCATGTGGGGAAGAACTATGTGCACACACTGGTATCTTTGGCATTGATTAATGGAAAGGATACACTTTAACACTGGAAAATGATTTCCATCCATTTCCTCCATATGTTCTTCTTATATGTACATTTTGACATTATGGGACAGCTCACTTCATAGCCATTTATCACATCAAAGAAAGAAGGGATGTTCTCACCATCAACCTTGTTAGCCTCCTTACACCCCCTCCTCTTTCATAACAGATATGCAATAAAATGCAGGTTACTTCACCCTTCTATGACCCTACTGTGAATGCCACTACTTGGATTCCTTCATCACAAGCAAGCTAGCAATAGGAGTCACCTGGGCCCTGTTTTTCTGGACATCTTTGAGGAGATGAGAAAAAGCCATAACTATAGGACAATGGCTGGAATTCAAGCCTGCCATGGATTTGGGGCATCTACAGTGGGGTGATTCTCAGGTCACCCACACCCACACCAAACTTTATTAACTTTATATCAAATAAGGAGAGGTAAACAGGGGCCAAATCTTGGGGCAACAACCAGCTAGGCCAGCTTATGGGTAGGGATGATGGGGAAATATAGACAAAAATGTCTAGAGGGCATTATGTTGCAGGAGACAACTTTTTGATGTGACACTATCAGGCAGCATAATCGTGTGGCTGAGCTTTATTGTTTGTTCAGCTGCCATGGAAAAAGCTCCCTGTCATCTGGCTTCTTTGATGAAGGGAGGAGTAAAGGAGGGAAGGTAAAGGCCATCTTTCTTCATATTATTTCAGGTTGATTCTAAGAACATTGCCACAGATGGCTTTTAAAATGTGAGAACACTGGGAAGGAAAAAGCTTTGGCGATACTGATCAGACAACACCATCTTCAATCCATACCTGCCCTGTCTCCTATACATCCTTTTCATTCATGGGGGAAACCCATGAGTGACTTGACAATCACACAAGTCCCCAGATGTGAAACATCACTTCCTGAGCTGCTGCATGATTGCAAGTCATAAGGTGTCGCGATGTCCCCTTCTTTCCCCTGTCCCTCCTCCCCCTCAGTATTATGAAGCACCCTGGCCACCTATTTCTTTTCTTTCCTTTTTCTTTTTTAACTTCAATGAGGCGGCAGAGCTGCAATATTGCACAGAAAAGGAGAAAAGTGTGAAAACAATTTTTAAAGGCATGCTGGGTAGGGAAAGGGAGAAAGGCAGGGTTAAGGGAGACTTCAAGAAGAGAGCAGGATGGGCCCAGCAGCCCTGGTTATGCCATTGAGTGACTGTGATGATGGATAGCTGAAATTGTTGGGGTATGTTGTCATTTTATTTTTTCTTCTTGACTACTGTGAGAATGGGGCTGGTGTTATAATATTCTGAGATGTTAGTAGCAACTTGCAGCATATTAGGCCAGAAAAAAAATAGTCTTTTTTAAAAATAAATAAATCTGAAATTACATGTTAATTTTCCCCCCAGAACTTTATAATGTAAGGTTGTACAGCAAGTAAATGGATTTCATGTTTAATCATTACATAGTGAAAATAAAACTTCCCAGTATGTAGAAAACTAACATGTCAGGAGTTTGGTTGTTTGGAATCAATTGTATATTGCAGCCTGTTCTGTCCAATTTTCTGAACTTTTCTGCTCCAGTTTAAGTATGGTTGTGAATTTGCCTCAAGCCCCCATTACACAGCAGCCACCAGTTGTCACCTCTTCAGATCAGATGATTGGCTACTTAACTGCTGTTAACTGATATTGTTTGATCAGAATGATAAGAAACTACATATAAACTATTTCACATGCTAAACCTTAGCATCGCAAGCATACTCCAGGGTAGGAAAAGTATTGTTGTAATGATATTATTAAATTGCTACATGTATCTTTCCTTATCTGATTAGGATAGGGTGACCAGGGTTTGTGGGACCTACAGTCCAATAGCATTTGTTCAGCCGCACATCCCACACCACTGTTTTGATCAGTTTAGTAAATAGATTGGATGGGACTTGTTTTCATTGAGGGGCTTCCAGCTAAGGGTATATTTATTATTTGTAAGGCTATTTTGCCTTTGGAAATTGTGTCAATGTGTCAACAGGGGGATAAGAAACTAATCAAGGTAACATTTCTATCTAACAAGAAGAACATTTGTTTATTGGATTGTCCATTTACCAGTCTTATACTCCCCATCATGTAGCAAAAAAGTAGCTATAGTAAGATTTTGATAACATGAAGTTTTGTTTCAGTTTTATTAATTGATAAAATGAAGATGACTTAAGTAAAATTCCTTTATTAGGTGACAGCCTTAATTCACTGAATCCTTTTTAAAAAAATTACACTAGTGACAGTAATCCATCTCCAAGACAAAGTTCTTATTGTGGTATAATTAAAGCTGTGATAAAATAATTACTTTCTACAAGTAATTTAACAGGTACAGTGAGAAAAGTTCAGGAGCAGCAACAGATGAAGCAATTTTGCCCCTGTCACTGTTGTGTCTAGTTTCTTAGGCTGGCAGAGAAATAGTTCCATTCTGTAGCTGCTGACTTCCCTTATTGTTGCAAGGTTACCCTTTGGTAATCAGTGAGAATGGGGAGTTCAGTTGTAATGCATTTGGAGTTGCCTTCTTCTCCTTCAGAGTCAAATCATGTTAGAAAAACTGCTCACTACACTTTCAACAGAAAAGAAACAGAGGCACAAAAGACAATTTATCAAAAGTGACATTAGCACAATGGCCCAGAACTGGCCTAGCCCAACCAAATCATCAATCACCACAGTAAAGAACTGTGCTTGTCCTTGCTATAAATGAACTGAAATAAAGAGCATTGCCAATGAGATATATCCAGCTCACAGTCCTCTGTGCAGCAGTCTGATCTAATGATAAATGTATATGTTTTCATTTTCCCTGAGAATCTTTTTCTTTTTCCCCTGAAATCATGCAAAGGAGTGCTTCATCTCATTATTGGCTACAGATGTTGAAACTCTCTGTGTGGTCATTTCTGCACTTTGCTGTTTACTGCAAGAGAATAAACAGTAGTTATGGATGTAAAAGATTGTCAAAATAATTTGATTAGCTTTAATTTATATTCCATAGCATGTTGGCAAACCATGCTAAGTTGCAATAATTAATTGGCAAAGGACAATAGGGTAGGTATTGTGATTGATGTCCTAGAGGCCTTCCATAAAACTGGGTGGTGGCTTTTTCCCATTTCTTTTACTGCATTTGCTAAAGTATATCCTGATGAAAAGGCTGTAACTTATTTAAACAACCCTCATAAAAAGTGCACACAAAAATATGACAGTGCTCTGTTCACGTACTACAGTTCTGTCCCCTTTCTAAATTAGATGTCATTCAAGCTGTGAGAATGATTGATTGTAACAAATGAGGATCATAAACAATTGGGAAAATGCCACTGAAACAGAGAAAGGGAAGAACTTTGACTATGAAATCCAAGCTGCTCTAGCTGAACCCTAACCCAATGTAATTCTGGTATCTTATGGTTCTGAGAAACACAATTTTTGGCATTCTTCACCTTGTTTATAGGCATATAAGTCCCATGCCCTGAATGACATGGGATTGCCAACACATCTGATAGTTCTGATGAGGAATCTGTACTCAGGACAAGAGGTTACTATCAGAACAGAACACAGAGAAACAGAATGGTTCCCAATTAGAAAAGGAGTCAGACAAGGTTGCATACTTTCATCCTATCTGTTCAACTTGTATGCAGAACATATTATAAGAAAAGCAGACTTGGACACAGAAGGAGGAGTGAAACTAGTAGGAAGAAATATCAACAATCTAAGATATGCAGAGGACAACATGATACTAGCAGAAAACCTGGAAAATCTGGAACACCTACTAAGGAAGATAAATGAAGGAAGTATAAAGGCAGGCTTAATGTTGAACATAAAACAAAAATAATGACCACCAAGGACCTTCACAAGTTCAACCTAGACAATGAAAAAATAGAAATAATAAAACAATTTTCATACATGGGATCAAACATTGATAGAAATGGGGACTTCAATCAGAAAATCAGAAGAAGATTAAGAATGGGGGGCTATGAAAGAACTAGAAAAGATTCTAAAATGCAAAGATATACAACTCAGCACAAAAGTTAGAATCATACAAACCATTGTATACCCTGTTACCATGTATGGATGTGAGAGCTGGACAGTTAAGATGATGATTGGAAGAAAATCAACTCCTTTGTGATGTGGTGCTGGAGGAGAGTGTTGAGGATCCCATGGACAGCCAAAAAGACAAACAAATGGGTCCTAGACCAGATCAAGCCAAAAACCTCTCTGGAAGCCAAGATAACCAAACTGAGGCTGCTGTACTTTGGACACATCATGAGAAGAGAAGACCCATTAGAAAAGACAATAATGCTGGGAAAAGTCAAGGGAAGTAGGAAGAGAGGAAGGCCACATGCTAGATGGATGGACTCTATTAAAGAGGTCATGGGTATGGGTTTGCAGGATTTAAGCAGAGCAGTGGAAGACAAGGGGTCCTGGAGATGTCTTGTCCATAGTGTTGCCATGGGTGAAGATCGACTTGAGGGTAGTTAACACCAAAAGTCCCATTAGACAAGAATTTTACTATTTAGTAAGCATGCAGACTGAATTGCTGCCCTATCAATGTGGTACTTTTTTTGATTTTTTTAAAAAACTAGGAAGCCATATAAATTTGAACTATACATAAGAAGGCAAATTTCAATATTCTTATGTCCTACTAATGTTACTGGAAAATATTTCAAAGTGCAGGATTGACCAAACCCTTGTACTGCTGAAGGCAAAGGACAAAATTACACCCCATACATTCTATGTACCAAGATAAGAAGACTGGCTGGCAATGGGGCATCATCTGCTATCCTGTAAGATGACATTAGTGAGATGTGGGATAAGCCACACAGTACTTTTCTGAAGCCTCCCCATTGTCACTTTCACATGCATTATCTTGTGCCTGAGTTGGCTGTTCCATTCTCTGTAATGGCATGATAGGCCATACTAAGGTGTATTTAAGTGTGGGTTTGCATTTACTTAAAATCATGTCCCTCTTTTGCCAACATAATAAACATGTGAGGTAGGGTAAGAAAATTTGAAGATTATTTGCAGTTTGGGATTTATTCTGTGCAAAAATGCATAGAAATGTTATGCAGAAAACAGTAATTTTTGCACCAAAAATAATATTTCTGCAAAGTTAATGCCATTTTCTGTGCAGGAATTTTGTTTTTTTGCAAACTTTTTTCAGTGCAGAGAATGCTGTTTTCTGTGCAAAAATAAAACCATGGCATGGATTTTTTTTTAAATGTAGAGTAAGTCCCAAACTGAAATAGAAATAGCATTTACATTTCGATACCAATTAATAATGAACCCAGCATTCTCACCTGTCTAGGACTCTCACCTGTCCAAGATGTTTCTCACCTGTCTAGGATTCTAAGATTCTCAACTGTCTAGGATAACCCCATTGTTTTTGTTGTTGTTGTCATTGCAGCTGCTGCTGCTGTTTACCATTTTCCAAATTTTTTTAAATATTCTTTCCATCCCTAGCACATAGTTTAATACTGTAACAGATTAATTCTCTTTTAATGCTTGCTTTCTGTATGTCTTTTAGTTGTATTGTTCTTTAAAACTGTGAGCAGATTTGAGTCCCAATTGTGTTGAAAAAACAGGATAATAGTAGTAGTAGTAGCAGCAATAGTAGTAGTAGTAGTAGTAGTAATAATAATAATAATAAATTCATTTCTATACCGCCCTGTGGCAAGCCAATCCGGGCGGTGTACAAGTATAAAATACATGCAGATTAAAATAGTACAATTTCCTCCTCCCCCCTTAAAAATTATTAAATCCCATCACAATTAAAACGATCTACAATTAAAACACACCAAA
This sequence comes from Phrynosoma platyrhinos, assembly GCA_020142125.1. Lineage (NCBI taxonomy): Eukaryota > Metazoa > Chordata > Lepidosauria > Squamata > Phrynosomatidae > Phrynosoma > Phrynosoma platyrhinos. The sequence goes on along the minus strand of CM034701.1, from coordinate 235,702,403 downwards.
ATTAAAATTAAAAATACTAATAAAATACAAACCAACAAACCCCTGCGATTACAAGTTCTAGCAGGGAATATAAATTTTCCTAAAAAAGAGGGGGGAAGGCCCAAAATCTCGAGGCTGTGTGATTTAGTCTGGAAATATAATAATAGTAATAATTTTTATTTATAACCCACCCCTCTGCGTGGCAATCAGGGTGGGGTACAACAGTTTAAAAACAAACAGAGTTAAAAAAACATTCCCTCACCCCATAATCCCACCCTACCATCCCCTTAAAATAGAATTAAACCACCATCAAATTAAAAAAGTGCCACATTAATTAAATTAAAATTTGTTAAAAACATATACTAACAATAAAACAGGAGTTGGAGGCTACGAGATTAAAACCTCATCTCTCAATTGCGAGTTATTCCGGGAAGGCCTGCTGAAAGAGATCCGTCTTTACTGCTTTCTTAAAAGCAGCAAGAGTGGTGATAAGACGGATCTCATCAGGCAGGCCGTTCCAAAGTCTGGGAGCGGTAGTGGAGAAGGCCCTCTAGGAGGTCTGAGACAGCCTAGTTTTTATTGGC
>CM034701.1:235640430-235661737 GCA_020142125.1 Phrynosoma platyrhinos | reverse complement strand
GTCATAAATCATTTTTGACAGGAGCTACACAGGTATACTACTAGTGAATAGTAGACAGCTGGATATTTGCCAAGGCTTTAGGGTTTCCTTGGTTTAATTAATGGGTTGTTGTTTTTTTTTAAAATTAAGTATTTTATAATTATGAGTTCTGTTTATGTCATGGTGAAGAAGATGGCTTAAAAGGATTTATCCATAAATTCTTTATGGCATGATCATATAGCATACCAATATTTAAATAAAAACATCATCACCATTATCACTATCAATAAAAGGATAACCCAGATTATATAAAGTTTATTTTTATGGCTTTTCCATAGATTGAGGAAGAAAGAAACTGTGACTGAGGGATGGGGATTCTCATTTTTTAAACTTTCATTAAAGAGGAACTGCACTTGCTAATTAATTACATACTACCATGTCAAAATACAGTAGTATTAACAAAAGCTGAAAGTTAATAGTGGTTCATTATTCCCCCAACTATCAAATTCTATCCCCTAGAGAATAATTAACTAGAAGCAACCTTTGCCTACCTGGATGTTATTATTAACTCATGCCCAATTCTAGAAGATGCACACACTGCATGAGAGCTGCAATTACCTTTAGGGTCTGGGCAGTTCATAATGAAATCAAAGGGCAGTGTTTGTATTGAGCAGCAGTGAATATCTCTTTTTCATTCGCCACCAGAAATGCTGGAAAAGCTCTTTGGGCTCCCAACACAATTACAAGGTTTGGGAGCTCATACTCCTTGCCTCAAAAAGAAGCCATGCATGACAACCTCTAAATTTGTCACTGGGTCAGAGTTAACTGGAGTGGGACTCATACATTGTTGTTGCAATGTAGGTCCCAGTGCCTTTAGTAATGATGAGTAAAGTCAGGTCCCAGAGCTGCATGAGCCCATCTTTTCACCCCCTGAAACACCCCATCAGTGCTCCAACCCCCTAACTCTATTTTAAAGAAAAAATCTGGACAAATTAGGGGCAATTTTAGCCTTAAAAATCACACAGAAGCCCCCCAATGCATAAAAAATGCAAAAATACCCCTATCACCATAATACTGTATTACCCCAAGAATATCCATTTTGTCAGCAACCACTGAGCCACCATTTTAAAATGGTGACACCAAATGTTAGTTTCTTCCAGTTGCCTTTTGAGAATGGCTGCAGAGGAAAACAGAGGCATCAGGGTTTGGTTTTGGGGGTTGTACAGGTGGTGGGGGGGAGGTGTCTGGAAAAATCAGGAGCCCTTTGTTCCCACACTGATGTGGCTATCTGCATGGGCATCCATCCGGCCCACCTGGTGCATCCATCACCACCACAGGTCACACACCCTGAGTTGATAACAAGGCATGCAGCACATTATATGTATTTTAATGTGTATCTCAGTAGTTCATTGAGTGCCATCCAACCTGGGAGTATCATTTTCTGGCACTATCTCTTGTTTCATTTTGGATTGTTTCATTACTGGATTTTCATGCCAAGACATTCAAAAGGGTTGTACTGTGCCTTCTTCTGTGCACTACTAACAAGTGTTTGCTATGAAGACATTGTTGTCTCTGAGAGATTTTCCAACAGTGTCACCCTCACATTACAGTAGCTATTTGGCACATTTAATATGGCTCCTCAGCAAAAGTCTGTCCAACATGGGAGACCCTGCCAGCAGCACTGCTGCCATCAATATAACTTCTTGCCTCTCAGGAACATGCAACTCCACCACCATAGAATGATTGTGTTATTGGTGGGACAGCTCATGTGTACCTGAGATGGAAAAAAAAAAACACCTATGTGTACCTGGGACCAAACAAGGAAATTTTACTGAATCTTCAGTCATTTAGAAAGGTAGGAATAAAATTGGGAAGTTAATAATAAGGTGGGGAAAGAGACACAAAGCAGCAGTTCTCCAGTATAATTCCAGCAACTCCTAATAAAATGAATGCAGAGGAAGCTCAGTATTTCTTTGCACTGAGCTCTCCTTGCAATGCATGGCTTTGCTTGTGGTTTAGGAAGGGAAATTAAGTGAGAGGAGCAGGGGGGACCTAACTGATGCATGATGCTTCAGAGAAGTTGCTGTCAACTTTCCAGTGGAGTCGTATTTCAGGGTGTGAGAAAAGTAAACATTCAGGGAGAATATCCAGGGTAGCCATGTTGGCCATATAACAAATCTAATGGAAAATTCACTCAGGGAGAATGTTAGTTTGTTTCCCTAATATGGATAGTGATTACTTGTTTTAGCTTCTCCATACCATCAGGAAGCCTGATCAGTGCTCCTTATTATGTGTGAGCCTCCAGCTATAGAAGAGGCTCTCTTCTTTACACTATACGTCTCTATTTGAGGAAAGACATAAAAAGGGAAATATCTATGATATGCTTCCCTTCCTTTACATGTTTACTGACATGCTTTTCCAAAATCTATTCAGACTCAAAGTTCCATTTCTCTCTAAGATACTGAACCTATATTCACATTTCAAATTCATTTTTAATGTCTATCTGTCCCTTCTCTCCCCCTCCCCTGGGGAATCAAGAAAATATAATTTTGTGATAGCACCTAGATTTCTTTTAACAGAAGTACACAGAAAATTCCCCACACTATATTTTCCATCAGTTGTTGTAAGAAGCCAGAGGTGTCACTAGGGTTGGCATCACCCTGTGTGGTAATTCATGGTGTCACACACCTCTGACCTCCTCCCATACCATACCACACAGAATTCTTAGCAGTGTTTATTGTACTAATGTTATTCATAAATCATAATTACTATATATCACTGAATGTAATGGTAATAGTTGTGACATAAATATATTTATTTATTTATTTATTTAATTTACATGCCACTTTTCTCAGTCTCAACTAGCAAAATTAAAATTATACCTTTAAATTAACAATATCATATGCAGTTTAAATATATTATCATGTACATAGTTTCATGTAGTTAAACTGAAAAAATTGTAAGATGTGATTTTTTAAATAAAAATTTTAAAAAAATAAAAATTAAAAATATATATTTTTTAAAAAATAAATTTTATTTAACAACAAGAACAACAAAAACCCAGGGCCTCTCAATTTTTTCCCCATTGAACCTAACCCCATTCACACCATTTCTTCAGCATTTTATAGTGACATAGCAGACTGTTGCAACCCATTTCTTTCCAAAGAGAGATGTTTGGGGAGCAATAGTGTCACTCTTCCTTAGGAGGTAATTTGGTGCAGCCAGGAAACCCCCCCCCCCACACCCTCCTCATGATGACCCTGTGTGAAGCCATTACAGTTCAATGGTTATAAACTTCCCACAATACCAATAGTATAGTAGGCTGGAGACAGAGCCTGAAATTATTTTCATCATTCAAAATAGGGCATGACCTACACCAAATCACTTCTTTATCTGAACTACATAGATGACCTATTTTGGTTGCCCCATCCTAATTTAAACCTTCTACAGTTTCTAAAGCATACTAGTTTGCAAAACTGTGGTTGATGAGATCAATTTAAAGGATATGGTAAAAAGGGAGTTCATTTCTAATAAAAGGGACAAAACACATGTGGATCAAGTTGCAGTATGCCATCCTGATGAAATGTTTCCCTCTTTGTATTTCTGTTCCCAAAATGAAATAGCTTATCCTGAGTGGGAGAAGGAGGAGTATCTTTTCTAATTAAAGGCATACTGCTGCAGTTATTGAGGCCAGCTGGTGCTTCAATTTGACATCTGTCAACTATATTACTTTTCTGCTGTATCTGTCAATGTGTTGCTTCACACTAAATTATTGCAAATGCCTTGGTTGGGCCATAACCCAGAGTGTCTAGTAAGGTGTGCACAAATAGCATCTCAGTTCTTTTTATGCTTCTCTTCCCTCCCCCCTAATTATATTGCAAAGTACATTTGGAAGTCCCCAGATTTTTGCAGTACATTTTCAAATTATGCATGGAGCTGTAATAAAAGGTATGCAGAAGGTTATGGGTTTCTTTGTAGTTTTTTAAGCAGTTATGGCTACAAATAGTATATGGTCAGTTCGGTTCTAGGAGAAAAGAAGAGAGAGAAGGAAAGGAAAGGAAAGGAAAGGAAAGGAAAGGAAAGGAAAGGAAAGGAAAGGAAAGGAAAGGAAAGGAAAGGAAAGGAAAGGAAAGGAAAGGAAGAAAGCAGTGCACATCACTGTGATATATCAGTTGTGGGAGAGATGTATCAAATAATGTATCTTTCCTGGAGGGAAAACAGGTGTAAATCAGTTAAAATGTTTGTCTGGGAGCTGGCAGTTTATCACCTAGGTGATGACCCCTTTATATTTTTACTTTGTTGTGTGAAACATAAAACAATTTGGGGTGACAGGATGACAAAATGCTGCTTCTCCCATCTGAAATCTTTGCCTCTCTGAGATTATGACTCAGATATATTTTACATTCGAGATTAGCATCTGCAAATCCCAAATCCCAGCATTAAGGCATTAAATAGCTGTTTGTACATTTGGCAAGGAAAGTTTTCCATTAATTTTTTTAAAAAAATTACACACACACACACACTACAGCAACCCACACAAAATACAGAAGATTCATATCTAAAAGGGACTAACAATAACAGTATGCAGGATGCTTCACAGTTTATATTTTGCATAGAAATAGAATTGTTTTCTAATCCAGCCTCTTGATGGAACTGGCTATCTTTTCAAAGGCACCAAGCTGGAAGTTAATATGAAATGAGTTTGTGCTCTGTAACATCCACATCTGTTTAAATCGGGCTGGAATAAACATGCTGCTTTAAGAATCTGTGTAAATACCTTGATTCACTAACAGCTCATAAACCCAGTATTAGAGCCAATCTGTTCTGTCAGAATAATCATTTGAACACAAGAAAAAGGGTAGGTGACTCATACTGAATCTATCAAACTCAATAATGTCAACACTGACTTGCAGCAATTATTCATGATTTCAGGCAGACCTTTTTCCTTTTCCTTTTTTCTTTTGTAGCTGTACACTGATTAGATATGTAACTTTTCCTTTATTTTATTTTCACATGGAAGTAATAATAATTTGCAAAGGCTTTGACCTGGGGAGTGCACAAAGCATTGCTGTCATTGTTCCCCCCCCACCCCCCACAAAGAACACTACCTTGTGGGGAAGGGATAGGGTGGTTTTGTGAGTGGGGAGATTATTTATCTTATTCTATTTCATTGGTGATTAGGGGCGCAGCTACACTGTAGAAATAATGCAGCTTGATATTGCTTTAAGTGCTGTAGCTGCATCCTATGGAATCCTTGGATTTGTAGTTTTACAAGGTCTTCTGCATTCTCTGCCAAAGAGTAGTGGTAGTTAAAGTGGTGTGAAACTGCATTATTTCTCCAGTGTAGTATCCCACTGGAGAAATAGTGCAAAAGTTGAAAAAATCTTGCAGCAGTTGACCACTTTTTGATAGGTATCTCATTATGTTTCAATGAGTATTCTTTATTTCCCAAATATAGAGATGCTAGGAAGGGAACCTGGGCTCTTGTTAATACAACCCAAACTGTTCCACCACTGAACACCATGCCCATTGAACATTTGAAATAGAACATATTTATAGAAGATTTTCATATTCCAAATCAATATGTAATACAGTCCAAACCCTCATCAGATCCCATGTGCCTGCCAGAGCACTATGATCTACTAGGGGTGGTATCCTCTGTGTCCCACCAGTAAGATTAGTATGCCAAGCTGGAAGATTTAAGCATAAAGTTAAAACTTGATTGTTCATAAAAGTCTTTGGACCTCATGTATCCCTCCCAAATTTGGTTGTACATAACTTTTAAATCTTTTCAATTTGTTTTATACTTATTATTTTTATTTAATATGCTTTTAGCTTATTTAATTATTTTATTGTTTTAAACAGTTTAACAGTTTAAAAAGTTAAGTTAAAGAGTTTAAAAGCAATAAATAATTAAATAAGCTAGAAATGTATTAAACAACAATAATAAGTTAAAATAGATTTAAAAGTTATGTACAGTTAATATTATTTGTAAGCAATGTTAGGATCTTTGATCTAGGGCACAGTATAAATAATATCATGATGATAATAATAATAATAATAATAATAATAATAATAATAATAATAATAATGTCAAAATGAAAGTAGAAGAGTGCTCATAGATTTTCTTATCTTCCATAAAAAATGGTGTCTCGTCAAGACAGCACATCTTTAAAAAGGTTAATCACTGTAAATTTTATTTATTTTCATTTTTAAATTTAAATTTAATTTTTTTAAAAATGTCCTGAGTATTGGCAAAAACAATATAGATATCCACCTTCAAAAGTCAGAGTTTGTGCAAAAAGCTATTTTTTAAAAAATATGTGTAAGCTTTCAAAATTCCTTTAAAAATAATATAGTTTGGCCTTTCTGGGAATGCACAAAACAATATGCGTATTTTAAAATTTGGACAGCTAAACTGTGTATCATTGAAAAAGTACACACATACATTATTTTGACAATGAGAAAAAGTATAAATTAGGTGAAATTGGCAAAGATGTGCACACTGGAAAAGTGGCACATAAATGTGCACAAATGGATGAAATTGAAACTGAGAAATATTCACATCACTAGAAATAGGCACTTAGGGCCTTTGCAGACTGCCAGAAATAGTGCAAATTGAGTCCACTTTAAGGGTTAGGGTTAGTGCTAGGGAATCATGGGATTTTTTTCTGAGTCATTGAGCCTTCTCTTTCAGAGAGCTCTGGTGCCACAATAAAATACAGTTCCCATGATTCCCTAACCCTAAGCCTTAAAGTGGACTCAATTTGCACTATTTCTAGCAGTCTGCAAAGGCCCTTAGTCAGAAATAGTGCAAATTCAGTCCACTTTTAGGGTTAGGGTTAGAGCTAGGGAATCATGGGAATTGTTTTTTTTCTGAGACACTGAGCCTTCTCTGTCAGAGAGCTCTAGTGCCACAATAAACTACAATTCCCATGATTCCCTAACCCTAACCCTAACCCTAAAAGTGGACTGAATTTGCACTTTTTCTGGCAGTCTGCAACCCCCCTTAGTTAGCAGAGGTATAATATATCTTATACTATTTCATCCTTTAGTGAAGAAGAACAAAACAACCAGTCTTCATTTGTTAAAGAACTGAAGTCAACATTTTTATTTGGCTTCATCTCTCTTAGAGCATTCATCTGTTAGGAACTTTTCCATGGAACTGTAACAAAAAGAGAGGTAGATATTTGCGGCCTATTAGCTTTTCTGGGAACTCAGACTATTTGTTACTTTCTTCTTCATTTGCCATTTGATCTGATCATGAAATGTTTGCAAAGTTATGTGAAGATTCCATACCTGAACTGGCTTATGCTCTGTCTTTCCACTAAAAATAGTATCCAAGGTAATTAACAAACATTATCCAAAAATTAAATTATTTTGAAACTATTACAATGACCAAAAGACCAAAAGACCAAAAGACCAAACTGAAAAGGTGTGCCTTAACTATTTTCCTAAAGGCAATGAGAATGGGAACTTAATGCACTGCCAAGGAGAGGGCATTTATCAATCTGTTAGCAACACAGGAGAAAATTCTCTCTTGCATGCTATTAAGTAGGTTTCCATATGTTATGGGGTCTCTTCAAGGATCTTAATAGCTAGGCAATTTCATCATAAAATAAATGTTCCTTTTCAGATAGCCAACTTCAAGTTGTTTAGGCCTTTAAGGGTTGAAACCAACACCTTGTCTACTCCTGGTCTGGTTTTCCCACTTGCAAACTTGCAGCCCCTCCATATGAGAAAAAAATATTTGAAAAAAAACAAACAGGTTTTGTTCCCATTGTTGTTGTTGTTGTGTACCATCAAGTCATTTCTGACTTGTGGAAACCTTAAGACAACCTATCATGGGGCTTTCTTGGCAAGATTTGTTCAGAGGAGATTTGCCATTACCTTCCCTTGAGGCTGAGAGCATTTGATTTGCTCAACATCATCCAGTGGGTTGCATGGCTGAGTGGGGATTCAAAACCTGGTCTCCACAGTTTTTCATTTGAAAATCCACATGATGTTTTCTTCATCCCAAAGTATTTCCTGGGAACTCTTAGCATAATCAAGGACTTTTCATTCCTACTTCCCAGCTCAGTTTAAATTAGCCCAATATTTTCCAAAATGAAATACAGTTGGCCCCTGAATCCATTGATACTTTATCCATGGATTCAAAGCTTGAAAAAAAAAATCCAAAAAGGCATACATTGCAAATTGCAAAACTTGATTCCCCCCCCCATTTTATGTAAGGGAGACCATTTTACTACACAACTGTATTTAACAGCTGTTGACCATCCACAGATTTTGGTATCCATGTCTCAGTGGAAATGGGAGAAAATCAGTTTCTGAAATGTTGCATGAGTCTAGATGTTTTCAGTGATCAAGGAGAAGAATGCAAGGAATGGGGAGTGAGGGAAACCCAGGATATTTAAAGAAAGAGTTTGGATGCAAACTTGGATGAATGCAAGTAAGATAAAATAAAACAAAACAAAAACTAAAAACTCTTAATACTTTCCCCCCTTCTGGAGAGCCCTTACCTGATGGGAGGGACTATACCTCACTGTACATAATGGGAGTCATTTCACATTAAACATGTCAAAGAGGGATGTGAAATATGGGGACTACCTAGATGTTTTTGGACTCAGATGCAAATGGAACACATGGTTCACTGTTGGTTATCCTGGTATGACTGATGGCAGTTGCAATCCACAATATTTGGGGGGGGGGGCACATCTTCCTGCATGACTGTTGAAAAGACAATCAATCAATGTGCCCAGGAATAGACAGAATTCTTTTATTTCAAGTTCCAACCTTGACAAACTCTGAAGCAGTTCAACAACTGCATGGATTTTTTGTTGATTTTTAAAAATAGTTTGACACAGAATAAAACTTTGCTTTTATGAAACCATTCTTCAAAAAGAGTTTAGGTCAAAATACCATTCTGACATTCTGCAGGAACAAAAAGTGATCCATCTTTGCTTTGCACCTTAACCAGGCAAGCTATCCTCTTCATTATTTTCACCCAAACAGGGTCTTCTGGAGTGCTACCTTTGAAAGTCTCCTTTATCTTCATTAAAGTGTCATGCGAGCTGACAAAACTTTATTGCTGAATTCCTGCAGTCTATGAGGCTAACAAGTTCTGAAAGTTTTTAGAAAGAAGCAATATTTGTGGAAATTTCAGAACACAGTGAATTATTCCTTCCTCCACTTTCTCAAGGGTATCTTTATGGCTGTGCGGCTCTGAAATTGAGAAAAATCAAAGCAGATGACCAGAGTGGCTTTCTCCTCATCACTTCCCAGAAGGAGTAGTTTCTTCCAGTTATAAAAAGAGCAAATTATGGATTATAAAACAAAGCCTTGTGAGTCACATAACCTCTTTGAAAAAACAGCAAAATAATGCAGCATGATTCAGAATTGACTTATCTTTTCACCTCTGCTTACATTTGTGCAGTGGAATGTAAAAAAATGTAACAAAAGATGAAGAGGTTTATGGGAATTCACCTATAATACATGGCTCCTGTGGAGGAACTGAATAGTCAAGAGTGCAAGAGACCAGTAGAGATGATACACAGCCATGTATGTTTGTGGGTTCTCTTTTTGCTAACCCACAGATAATACACACATTAATGTGCACCTATTTACCCACTTTTCAGACTAGCCAGTTAAAAGATTCCTTACAGAAAAGCCCCACTCATTTAACTATAAACAGCACAGCAATATTGTTTTTATTTTAAGAGTTATGTCTTAAGGATATAAAATTAGTAACAAATATGATATTGAGGCTGCATCCACACTGCTTTAACTGCCATGGATCAATGCAATTGAATTCTGTGAATTGTAATTTATTGTGGCACCAGAGCTCTCTGACAGGGAGTGGCTGAAAATCCTTGCAAAAAAAAATTACAGTTCCTGGAATTCCAAAGAACTGAACAATGGAAGTTAAAGTAGTGTCAAACTAGATCATTTCTGCAGTATGGATGCAGCTGGAGAACAGGTTGCAGGTTTGTAGCTACAGGGGGACAAAATGAGGCCTTCTATAGGAATTCTGTCTCCCCATGAAATTTCCCTTCAATCCCCAGGTTTGTAGCATTGCAGTAATTTAAAACTTCAGTTGAATGTTGAGAAATACAGTTTAGCCATAGAAAGAATAGGAACAGGCAATGTGAATGCAGAAAAAAAAGTTAGTTCTAGGTGTGAACAATTTTCATTGTCTCATTCTCTGCGATGTTTGAAATTTGGAGAGGGAAAGAGGTCAGAGTTCTTATTTGGGTTGAACACTGCCCTTATCTGCCCCCACCTGAGCTAAACCCCTGTGGTAGGACCAATAGGATAGTTTTCCTCTCAAATTCATATAGGAATTCAAGGAAGTCAAATGGAATGTCATCCCAAGTTAGATATGTCAATAACTTGGATTAATGGGTGATATAAGTATATATATATGTATATATGTATATATATAGCTTTTTCATGGAGGTCAGGGTGAATAAAGTCTTACATACATGTACAATCATCTTCACTAGCACCATAAATTGTACAGCAAATACTGAAATATGCACATTATCTTAGCTACCAACATTATCCCTTTTTATTATTAATACCAACACCAATTTGTGAAGAAGTCTGCCAGCCACTTCCATCTGCCCATATCCACCACTGATCACCAGTTTAAGCTTTCTCAATTTAGAGAGGAAATGGAATTATTTTTCATTGCCTTCTGCCCAAGTCACTGGCAGCCATATCAACATTTCCATCTGTTCTTTCCCTCTGGCTTAATCCCACACAGATTTGTATTTTCAGGACTTTATTAGAAAGAAAGAAAGAAAGAAAGAAAGAAAGAAAGAAAGAAAGAAAGAAAGAAAGAAAGAAAGAAAGACCATACAATATAGTATCCAGCAGAAAGCATCCTATACATAAGACGTATTTGCACACAGATACATAATTCTGTGTCTATATGTATATGGTCAGTGTTATCATATATGTGAACTTCCTGAATATTGCCAATATGATCTTTTCTTTTCTTTCTTTTCTTTTCTTGTTTCCTTTCTTGCTTACAAACAGGGATGTCATGATGCTCCTAAATCATTGAAACGACAGTACACTCTGTAGTTTATTCAGAGCTGGGCTGGAGGCAACAAAATAAGATGTCGACACATACATCTTCCAATTGTCACCTTGCATCACATTGCACTTTTCGAAGAGTAGAGAATGGTGACAGTTCCTCCCGTAGTTGAAGGCTGCAATTGCAGTTTCATTACAGTCTCGATTTTCCCCCCTTTGCCTTCCATCCCTTCTCTCAAAGCCATCCAAACCACTTCATTTTGTTTTTAAATTGGTAGGTTATTTCTGAGGCCAACATATTGGATACCCCACAAAAGAAACCTGAAATAAACTGAACTGGAAGTTCAGTTTTTATTTTCTTATACACTGTTCCAAAAGTTTTAACTTATGCATTTTCTGAGCTTCAGCCAACAATGGGAGGAGGGAAAACATGCACACACATATACAGAGTTTCCAAAGGGATCTTGTAGCACCTTTGAGACTAACAGAAAGAGATTGTAGCAAAAGCTTCTGTAGACTTAGGGCCTCGGCAGACGGAGGCCCCGGAGACGCCACCGGATGGAGTGCCACGGGACCGCAGCCTCCGCACCCCGGCGCTCCTGCGGCGTCCCTGGAAGGAGCGCTAAATCAGCACTCTTTCCTCAAGACAGGGAAAGTGCACCCTAAAAGCGTTGGGCACACTTTCCCTGTCTTTTCCACTGCAGCGCATCCGGTCGCTGCGGCGGGAGGTCATCCCCGGAGCGCTGGCCGTGCGGAGGGCCGGCGGCTCCGAGGACAACCTCAGGGAGAGGAAGGAGCGCCACGCGTGCAGCTGCTCCTCCTCTTCCTGGCCTCAGAGACGGCTCAATAAGCCGTCTACCGAAGCCCTTACTCAGATGCATGGAGTGGAACTCAATTCATTTTCAGAGTTAGTCTGAAAGGTGCTACAAGATCCCTTTGCATACTGATATTCAAGACCAGGGGTAGGCAACCTTTTTGAGCCGGGGGCTGGGTTGCTATCCCTCAGACAATTGGGGGGCCAAAGCACCATAAATAAATAAATAAATAAATAAATAAATAATAAATATATATGCATGCACACTCTCTCAGCTCCAGAAAAGCCAAGGCAAAATGCCTGTGGAGATTTTGCCAAGAAAATCCCAAGAACAAGTAATAACAAAAATAATATCATCATGGGGGGGTGGCAGCAGCGGTGGCAGCAGGACCGGCCTGGGGCCGGTCCAAAGGCCTTGGGGGGCTGCATCCAGCCACCTGGCCTTAGGTTGCCTACCCCTGTTCAAGACTAACACAGCTAAGTTGTTGAATTCTACCCACAGAGAGAGAGATGAACAATCTAAGCCAGTGGCATTTTTACATATCTGTTGTCTGGGAACAACGCTGATGTTGTTAAAACATATCACTTATTATCATTTGAACTGGGGAGTGTAAGGCTTGGAAATCTCAAAGGAATGTTGGGAGACTGAGGCTAAAAGAGGATGTTATGAAGGATGCATAAATACCATCAAGATAGCCTGATTTTTCATTCTCTCTTTCTCTCCTTTAGTGTAGCTATGGCTCCTAGGGTCAAAGTTACAGGACTTTCAGATTAACCTTTAGGTTTACATCATGTACTGCCCAATCCTTACACTAACTGGGGGAGACATTCCTTCTTCATGTATGCATACTTCTATATATTCCCTGTCTCTCTACCATCTCCTTCCACATCCAACTCTTTCAACACCAGTACTTGCTCAGCTACTACCATTGCACATTTAGGGGTACTTCATTTTTCTTTCATTATAACCTCCAAGCTTTAGCCCATCTTGGTCACCCACCTACATTCAGATTTCTCTGACTTTCTTTGTCTATTCAGTCCTGAACCCTTCAAGAAGGTTAAATAATTACTATTTTAAATATTAAATAATATTTTAAAAGGAAGGAAGGAGGAAGGAAGGAAGGAAGGAAGGAAGGAAGGAAGGAAGGAAGGAAGGAAGGAAGGAAGGAAGGAAGGAAGGAGAAAAAAGAAAGAAAAGTAAAGAAGGAAAAGAAAAGAACAGAAAAGAAAAGAAAAAGGGGCCAAATTTCACAAGTTGGTGTCTCTTTTATATATTTAAGGGCATGTAAGTTAAATTCAACTATAATTAAAAATCATTAGCCCAGATTTTTAGGAGGAAAACCCATCTGTAATACTTAATTTTTTATTCCATCTTATAAAAATGCATCATAAACAAAACAGCCTTGGAAAATAAGAAAATACGATCATCTCATCACCAATACAATTGTCCTTACTGATTAAAATTGGCCCCACTGATTCATCAACTAAATATTTGCTAATCACCCTATTGATTGAATTACCTTGTAGTCCTAGTTTGATTTTAATGTGTAAATGCTGAAAAGCAAAATGGATGAATGAGTGAGTGTTCATAGTATCCCTAATTTGAGGGGCAGAGTTCTGGAGTCAACAGGCATTAGAGTGAGACTAGAGAGACAATTCTTGTGATATTAGATTAGGATTCATTAATTGTGTTTTGAGTAGCACAAAGTCATATTTTTCTATGGATAGACTGGCCTAGTTGTTGGGCTACATTGTGACAACTGTGCCTGTAGAGAAAATGCTAGCAGTTTTTGAATTTGTTTTGAATAATGGTGAAATTAAGCCAGAAATAACATTGCAAAGGATAACCAGTTTTTGTCCAAAGCAGACATGTCCCTCTTACTCTTCTCTTGCATTGAAATTTCTGGTAGTAACACAAGCTCCATGTTATCATGTTCCCAATATCCCTGTCTCCACAAATGGTAGTTGGTAGTCTATAGTACTACAAAGATATTACTGGCAGTAGTATATTACAGTCAGTCCTTCATATCCATGAGTTCTTTATCAATGGATTCAACCATCCATGACTTGGTTTAAAATAGCAATAATGGACTGGATTGGGGCTACACACATATGGTTGCTATGATGCAGGGGTGAGCTGTGCTGGGGTGGGCCCAATCTGCCCTTTTTGAGAAATCTGTTTTCCCTTGTGTTCTGCTTTTCAGCTGATTCCATTTTTTTTTTTTTTAGTCCTCCAGTCCCTGTTATATAAGTAGGGGCTTCCTATGTATATAGAATCACCACACCATTATGGGCAAACACACAAGCCTTGAAAAAATTGCTTCATGAGTCAAAAAGTCAATGATTAACTGATTAAAATATTAAAACAATCTTTGCTTTTAAAATTCCTTTCTAAAATGAATGTTGTACATTTATTATTATTATTAAAATTCAGTAAGTTGAGTTGAGTGCAGGGATACAGTGGCTCACATAGTTAAGACACTGACTCTGTTGATTGCAAAATTGGCAGGTTGGCAGTTCAAGGCCTGGGTGCTGCATAATGGGGTTAGCTTCAGTCACTAGTGCCAGCTTCTGTCAACCTACCAGTTCAAAAGCATGCAAATGCAAGTAGATAAATAGGTGCCACTTCAGTGGGAAAGTAAACAGTATATTGTCCAATCATGTTGGCCACATGATCACAGAGTAGTCTCTGACAATGCTGGCTTAATAACAGAGATGAGCACTGCCCCCTATGGTCGGACATGACTTGGCAACCTTGTTGATGGGGAATATCTTTACCTTTACCTTTACCTTAACTTTTGAGTAGTTCTCATTAGTGTCTCTGTGCTACTATTGACATTCCTGGGTCCTAGAACATTTAGAACACCACACAAAATGGATGAATTTTCCAATACACTTTTGTTTTCTCAAATATCATCAGCCTTCCACCTTCTGGGTGATCTACAACCTTTGTGAGCATTAATATTTGTAGTATAAATACTAATATTTTGAGCAAGAGCAGCCTATTCACATGAAAGTTGATTTACCAGTACCTATGCCAGATGCTAGAAATTCTTAAGAGTAATATATACATTAAAGTTGGTATCTCAGGGCATCTGTGGCTCTGAGGCAGTAGCTCCTTCCCATTAGCAATGAGATGATATGCAGAAATTAATTACTGGAACATCTAGGAGGGAGCACATTACACCAGTGCTTAAATCCCTCCACTGGCTGCCAATTAGTTTCCGGGCACAGTACAAGGTGTTGGTTTTGACCTTTAAAGCCCTACATGGCTTGGGTCCAACTTACCTTAGGGACCGCCTCTCCCCATATGAGCCCCCCCCATGCCCTTCGGTCAGCTGGAAAGAACCTGCTTCAACAACCGAAGACAAAGTTTAAACAGACCTCGCAGAGGGCATTCTCCGCCATTGCCCCTAAACTATTTAATGGCCTGCCGGATGAGATCCGTCTTACTACAACACTTACTGCTTTTAAGAAAGCAGTTAAGAAGGATCTCTTCCGGCAGGCCTTCCCAGAATGATTCTCCTTAGAGGAATAAGCATAGCATCTTCTCCTCCCCTGGCTCTCTGTTGTCTGTTGACTGTAGTGTTATATATTGTTATTCATTTATTTTAATAACTTCTTTGTTTTAAATTTTCCAAGTTTAATTTTGTTTTAAGGGGTGTGGGAGGGATATGGGTGGAGGGATTGGGAAATTGGATTGTTTTAACTATTGTATTTTAACTGCTGTAAGCCGCCCCGATTGCCATGCAGAGGGGCGGGTTAAAAATAAAACTTATTATTATTATTATTATTATTATTATTATTATTATTATTATTAAAAACCATCATCTTTCCTTCTAAGCTCTTCTAAGATGTGTGCTCAGCTAAGAGATTCCTCTGCTAGCCACTGAATATTAGGCTGGGGCTATCATAGTAGAAAGTAAACTTTCCAAGAAAGCCTTTGGAAATGCTTGGATTTAACATGCATAGTCCTGAGGACCAATAATGAAGATCCAAGTGATCCACAGGAAGACTCAGACTCAAGATGAATTTAAGTTACTTCAGTGACAGACTCCACTTGGCAATAAATGACACACTGACTCCACTGATTTGTGACTTGTATATTTTTAGCAACTGACCTGATGGCCTAATTTCATCCAGAAACAGCAAAATACATTAAGCAATGAGCTTGAAATGGGTGTTGAGGTGTGCTCTGCAGCTTGTCCGCATTGCACACTGGAGGTGCCTTCTAAAGCTTTTGAAAAACTTTAGAAGAATCTTTCCACCTGCCACTTGGAACAACTCTTGCCTCTTTCACTGCATCAGGATTTTGGAAAGATGTTCTGTATAATGTTTAAATATTATAGTCAATGGTAAGGCTCATTGTTAACTGTTTTAATTAATATATTGTTTGATAATTTGTTATTTTTTAATAACAAGAAAAAATATTTGTGAATTGCATTTATATCTTAGATTTTCATAAGTGAGCTTTTCCCCCACTAGGTATTACATTGCCAATGTGTCCCCCATATTTTCATATGTGACACATTAAGGTTTTGGATATTCTGAAAGAAGAGTGGTGCCTACTGTATTTGTAAAGAACATATTTTCTGGCTGCATTGCTGCAGAATTGTTAGCCAGGTAGCATCTGCAACCCAACTTGAAATGTTCCTTTGGGGAATGGAGGACTTAACGGTGTAATTCATCCAGGTATTGTCAGTATTCATAGAATGTACCTGCCTCATTTAGCTGAAAACATGCAAATGGGATTTGAAAACAAAAACTGACATGGTGAGAACACTGATAGAAGACAAGCTGTAAAGCACTCAAGGGAGCTGATCAAAATCCTCCTATTGACTGTGGTGGGCTTTGTATCTTGTTGTACTGTCAAAGGAATTCAGAGTATAAAAGCTACCCTACAATGGCATATGGAACAACATGGTTTTCTGTTGTGTGCCCTCTTTCACAGCAATGGTGGGATTAATGTACTTTACATTTAATGGCCTTTTATACCACTTGGTCAAGAGAGGAATAACAGAGAATCAGAGGAGTTCAGATTTGTAAATTACATGAGAGCAATTCTGTCTTTCCTCAGCAATGCAACTGAGAGGACTGGAGCAAATTAAATATGACCTCTGCAGAATTTGGAAAACCTCAAGAGCTCCCAGAAGAAACCCACAGCCATATGGTTGTTAGTCATACTGGCTGGGGGATTCTGGGAATTGTAGTTCAAAAAAATAAGGTTTCCAAGTTCTGATTCTGGTTCTATGTTTTGTTCCACATTCTCATTCTCTTCCAGTTCTATATGAGTTTTGATTGTTACTGGGCAGAAATTAATTTATATTTCAATCCAGTTACAATCCATAAAGCCCTATATGATGTGGGGCTGGATTGTCTGAAAGAACTGGATTTTAAGATCTTTTACAAAAGTCCTTTTCTTAGTTCCTCCACTACTGCAGGACAGGGATGCAAAAATATAAACTTTCCAGTAACTCCCTCCAGCTTTTGGATCTCCTAATGGTGGAAAGCCAAGGGGGAACCAGACTGACTACCCTTCTTTCATCCTTCCACTGACAAGCAAAGTCCTTTTAATTCTCTAGCAGGCCATTGGCATATCATCTGGCTGTTACTGAAGAGGATCTCACTGATTGGGTCCTGGAGCACCTCCATGAGTCTGGTCTAGATACGCATACAAAAAAACCAGCAGCAGCTTTCCTCTTTGGTCAAGCAGCAGCTGGTGAATAAAAATTGGGATCATGACACCAGTGGCAAAGGATCAAAATGGGCAAGTGTGTCAGAGGGAAGTTTTGGTTTCTGCACACCTTCAGCAAAACAGACCACCTATTTCTCAGCTGAAATTTGTGGAACTGTGTGTCATTTGTGGAACTGGGTGTCTTTCAACCTTTGGTTTGTATTTGGAGAAGGGCTGGAGTACTACCCCTGAAGATTTTCAACAATTCAGTAATGTTTTTCTCCTGAGAATTTTCATACCCCAATTAAAAATGGGGAGGTAGAGGGACTCTACAGGGGGTCAGGGCCTTGGAAACTGCAGAAAGGATGTTTAGAAGCCACATAAAGCCTGCGGCTCACACTCACCTCTCCACCCCCAGATTATAGCCTGCTGTCTTCTGATATGGATTCCTTCTCCCACCATCCCAGCTGCTTTTTAATAAAGAAAAAAACAAGGACCCAGGAGCAGATTACATTATTACGTTCCGTGTCTAGCCTGGTCAATAGTTAATAAATGTTATAATTGTCAATTTTTGAAGTTATATTTCTCATAACTGAAGAGTCACTTTTTGGTACTTCAGATTTTAAAAAAAAGGATGCTATATGCTACTGACAAAACACACTTCACTGTCACCTTAACATTGCCACCAGTGTTTGAACCAGTAGTTGGTATTCTTCTTTCATTATTTAGTGCGGCTAACTATAAAATAATTAAACAGAGCTACTGTGCAAAGGGAATGAAGTTATTTTTACATTACAACTGCCACTTCAGTATGGTTAACATCTCTCCTTTTGCACTGTAGCTGTTTTCTTTGAAACTCTGATTTGATTATTATTCAGAAGAATTTATCATACAGCTTTTAAACCACCTTTGGCAACATCTATCACACAATGCTGCCTCCCTCTTATTACTTTCAATTATTGCTAGCCTATACTTTAACTATGGCTTCATCCACACTGCAGAAATAATACACATTGACACCACTTTAACTGCCCTGGCTTAATGCTGTGGAATCCTGGCTTAATGCTGTGGAATCTGACAGGGAAGACTGAAGGCCTAAGCAGACTGCCAGAAATAGTGCACATTAAATTGAGGCACTGCCCTGGCTCAGTGCTAGGGAATCATGAGAACTGTATTTTTTTCTGAGACATTGAGCCTTCTCTGTCAGAGAGCTCTGGTGCCACAATAAATTACAGTTCCCTGAGTATCTTCCAAAACTACAGTTCCCAGAATTAGATAGCACTGAATAATGGCAGTTAAACTGGATTATTTCTGCAGTGAAAACACAGCCATTGACAGGGAACACCTATTAATAAGCTTTCAAACAGTCTAGTTATCAGGTGCAATAAATTATAATGTTGCAGTTCTAGGACTACATGGTTACATGGTGTCAATGTCTCCTCCCCTCCCCCTCCCCCTCCCCCTCCCTTTAGTTATTCCAGCACAACTGGGTTTTTAAAAACTTTTTAATTATATTTTTTAAACCACAGAGTTTAAAATCATTGAGTTAGAATAACTCCAGAATCACATTTTAAAAACAACATACACACACACACAAGGCACACTGGGTAGGCCATAGGGCAGGTGGGCAGGGTTAAAGATGAGGGCAAAAGACAGCATGAGCTGCCACAACAGCCTGGTCATGCTAATGGAGGAATGTGCGGTAAGGAGTGCTTCCAAACTGGTATGTATGCACTTCCTTTCATTAACATGATTGTGGAAAGAATGGGGGTGGTGTTATAATGTCCAGAATTATTCAGCACTATTCTTATTACTCTGTAGAAAGGTTTTAGATCTAGGCTTTGAAACTTGCATCTTCTAGATGCTGTTGGATCTGTTAGTGATGCCTAACTATGCTGACTTGTGCTCATGATGGGAATCTCATTAACATCTGGAAAGGCCTAGGTTGCCCACCCCTTAGTGGAGCATTTGGGGTATTAAAAGGTATTGATAAATTACCATGATGCCATGAACCAACCATTCTTACCCTTTCCTTTTGCTTTCTTTGCTATCATCTACAAACTAAATCTGTTGTAGAATAATTGAAGGTGGAGGGAGTCAAACAGACTGATGGAAATGAGCAGGAGAGAGAAGAAAAGACTGGCATTATTAATGCTGCTGCCTGAGCTATTGGCATGAGGAGCTTCACTTCTGTTTGTGGGGGACATTACAAGCATATGGACTCATCTGAGTTCTTGTCAGTTTGCCATAGTAGAGGAGCTTCAGTGAGTGAGGGTCAATCTTGCATCATTCTGAGTTTCAGAACAGCATATGAGAGAAGAGAGCAAAGGGCCAATGAGAGCACTTGTGTTCACTGGAAAATGTAAGATAGAGCTGTGCCTTGTCTTAGACAAGCACTGCCATGCAGTGATAGAGCTGGCTACTTTCCAATGTTTACTCTGAGTGAATCATTCCTAAGGACTGTAGGAAGAGTTGTCACTCATCCAACACAGCATTCACTAAGGATAACATGTTGAGTGCCTGCATAGGTTTGCCTAGCCAAGAAGTAAATTAGAGTCTATACAATACACACAAGTAATTTCCCACCCTCTACAATTTCACTAAAAGGCCTGGTCTAATTTGTTAAAATAATACTGGCAATCTTGTGCTTTTATCTTTCACCATGTTCTCCAAAGAACCCACCTAAAATTTGATTTTATTATTTCTGCCCCCCCTCCCAATTTTCTCATTCACTGTTCTGGAATTTTTTTCCTCTTTCCATCCTTTTGGCTACTTCTTTTGTTTTCTTCCCAGATAGAATTTTAAAAATGTGTGTGTGCTTACACAAATGCATTTAACTGTCATATAGGTAGAATAGGTTTTTAAAATGCAGAGAAGAATAAAATGAAGACCTTATGTGAACTGCAGAAAATGGGTGCTTTCCTCTACATGGAACTCATTCATATCCCTTCTCTCTGTGAACTGCTCTCAGTTTGTCCATCATTCTACTTTTAAAGTGTTCCATATTAGGTAAAGAGAACTTCCTCCACACTCCTCTTCTGGTTGTTGTTGTTGTTGTTGTTGTTGTTGTTTGTTGTGTTTATGTGCCTTCAAGTTGCCTATCAACTTGTGGCAACCACATGAATTTCATAGGGTTTTCTTAGGCAAGCAATACTTAGATTGTTATGCCAATTTCTTTTTCTGAAAAAAGACAACCTACATGTTATTCATTGGTAATCTCCCATCCAGGCTCTAAACAGAAATGATCCTACTTAATGTCCATGATCAGACATGACTTGGTGCCTTTAGGTTATATAGGCCTTTTCTGTTGTTGTGTGTCTTCAAGTCATTTCTGACTCATGACAATCTTAAGGTGAACCTTTCATAGGATTTTCTTGACAATATTTGTTGTGTGTGTGTGGGTGTGGAAGATGGTTCCCATTACTTCTTAGGCTGAAAGTGTAACTTGCTAACAACCACCCATCAAGTTTCCATGGCTGAGCAGGGATTTGAACCCTGGTCTCCTGCAGTTGTTGGGAAAATCAAGACCTAATTTTGGGGAGTTTATAATTAGCTCAAATGAGAGGGAAGCACCCAACTTCGCTTCTAATATCTTATCCAATTGTCTATGGGAGATGTAAGAATTCTGGCTAGGAAGACACTGAAATGGACCAAGCTCCAATTAAAGTCTAAAATATTTATTGGACAAAATAAGCAAACAAATGTGACACACGCACACACACACACACACACACACTAGAAGAATGAGCAGAGAAGAGTGAGAGCGGGGGAGGCAAGAGGGAAACCAGGATAGAGGGAGA
>CM034701.1:235603113-235613298 GCA_020142125.1 Phrynosoma platyrhinos | reverse complement strand
GAAGTCCCTCGGCCCTTAAAGGGGAAAGGTTGCCTACCTCTGTACTAAACTATCTTCAGGTTCTGACAAAGTAATCAACAAATCATCAGCATAGGCTTTTAACTTATATTCAAAGCCTTTAAACTTAACACCCTTTATCTCTTCATTTCCTCTTATCTTGTTCATAAGTATTTCCATCACCATTACAAATAAAAGAGGCGACAGCAGACATCCTTGACTCATTCCATTTTAGATTTCTATCTTTTTTGTTTTTTCCCATTAAGCAATACTCAAACCTCTTGTTTAGAGTAGATTGCTTTAACACAATTGACGAAATTGTTGCCTACATTAAGCCTTTCCAAAAGTTTACATAAAAATTGCCAATTAACTTTATTAAAGGCTTTTTTGAAATCTATGAAAAACATATCTAATTTCTCATCAATTTTCCACTCATGTAATTCAATCAGGTCTAATACAAATTTTAAATTGTCTTTTATTTTGTCTACCAGGCAAAAAACCATTCTGATCTTTTCGGACCCATTTTTTTAAGATCTTCAATCTTTCTGCTAATATTATTGCGAAGATTTTATAATCGCAATTTAATAATGAGATTGGTCTATAGTTTTTGATATTTTGACAATCTTTACCTTCTTTTAATATCAACGCTATATTGGCTTGACCCCATGTAGGGGGAAGTCTCATTCATAACTCTACATAATGGGTGTATTAACTGCTGTGTGAATTTCTTATAGAATTTCACAGGGAATCCATCTGGGCCAGGTGTTTTACCTATTTTAACTTTCTTTATTGCCTCTATTACTTCCTGTGTTGTAATCTCTTTGTTTAGTTGCTCCCTTTGATCTTCACTAAATGGCATTAATGCAGTTATCTAGATATTCTTTCATCTTTTCTTCCTGTATTTTGTCACTTGTATATAATTGACTTATGCACTATTTACTTCTTCTCATCTTGGTCTGTGCATTGTTTCTCCTCTTCTTTCAGACATGTTATCTGATTCTTTTTCTTTTCTTTTCTTATTTGGTAGGCCAACCATTTTCCTGGTTTATTGGCTCCTTCAAAGGTCTTTTGTGTGAAATATTTATTTTTTCCTCTGTTATATGTAGTGAAATATTCTGTTGCAATAATTTGATTTCTGTTATCAATTCTTTCTTTCCCAGGGACTGTTTTAGTTTATTTTCTTTTTCTTCTAAACTTCCTTGTAATTCTTTTAATTTTTGGATCTTTAATTTCTTAATTAAGTGGCCTCCTCCCCCCCCCAAAAAAACACAACCCTCTAATAACAGCTTTAGCTGATTCCCATACTAAGTTCATGTTCATACCTCCATGTATATTTTCTCGTAATAATTATCTATACAGATATTCGCTTCTTTACAAATTCCCTCCTTATTTAGCAATTCCTCTTTTAACTTCCAATTAAATTCTTTTTGTCTTACTCTAATTTCCATAACAACTGCACTATGGTCCAAGAATATTCTAGGCTTAATTTCTACTTTATTGACTTTGGGGATTAAGTGAGATGACATTACTATCATATCCAGTCTCAACCATGACTGGTGCCTTTCTGAGAAAAAAAGTGTATTCTCTTTTATTTCTATATTTTTCTCTCCATATATCCTGTACACATAAGTGTACTATTAGTTCAAAAAATTCCTTGGACAGTTTGACTTGGTTTATTTTAATCTTTTTCTTTGAGTATCTGTCCAATAATGGATCGAGAACTCCATTCCAATCCCCCATTATAACACAAGCATCAAATGATATCTTATCCATTTTATTTAATAATCTTTTTAAAAATTTACCTTTTTATTGTAGGGGACCATATACTACTAATTCAACCTCTAATAGCATCTGCACACCCACATAGTGCCCTTGTTCATCATTTATTAGTTCTAGAATCTCATATTTTGAAGTGATGTATAAGGCCATTCCTTTTTATTTTGGGCTGCCAAAACAAACAGTTTTCCCAATTTGAGATTTTCCAATAGTCTTCTATCTGCCTTTCATATTCCAGTCTCTTGCAGACATACAATTTCACAGTTTTGCTTCCTTATGTAGTGGAACACTTTATTTTTCTTATTACAACCATTTAACCCTTTTATATTCCAGGATATTATTTTCAATGTATTCATCCTTTACTTTCCTTTGATCTAAACTAGTTTTCTTCTGTGTCACTTTCTTTCCCGATTTGGTCTGTAAGTAATTCTTCCTCTAGATTTTCCTCTCTTTCGGAATCTCCTTTGCTTTCTTCCTGTGAGGATTTTATCTCTCCTCTATCTATTACATTATTCTTTTCTTTTGACTGCTGAGTCTTCCTTTTTCTTTTATCTCCTATTTCTACCTTTCTATTTTGTATTTTCTCTTTCTCCTCATATTTAGCCCTCAGTTTCTTATTCATCTGAGTAGCTTCTATTCTTTTCCTTTCTTTACAATCAGGATCTTCTGCTTTCTTTCTTTCTTTATTATGTTCTCTTCTACTTTCTTTTCTAAAGTGTTTCCAAAAATCTCTCATGCCCTGTACTGATTTTATTTCTATTCTTTTTTTCTGAAACTAGAAGATTAAACCTTCTGGCAACCTCCATCTATAATTGATCTGCATCTCCCTGAGCATGACTGTTAAGAAATTATATTCTTGCCTTCTCCTAATTATTATGTTAGGTATGTCCTTAAATAATTGCAATTCCAAACCCTCAAAACTGTTTTTATTGTTTTATTGTTGTTTTTATGTTTGTACAAAATGGTATCTCATAGTTGCTTTCTAACAAAATAAAGAACTACATCTCTTGGGACTTTATTCCTTTTTTGCAACATATAATTTCAATCTGTATAAATTGTCTATTTCCATTTCACATTTATCATAATCTTTTTCTAAAAATTATTCTAAGACTTGGGTAATTTTTTGCCATAGGTCTTCCCCTTCTTCTTCTGTGATACCTCTTATTTTTAAATATCTTTCTCTAATTTTCATGTCTTTCATAACATTTTCCTCTGCCAAATACTTTTGTTTTTGTCTTATTTCATTTAAATTTTCTTCAACATTCTCATGTTTAACCTCAATCTTTTCCATTTTATTTTTTTATTTTATTTACTTCTGATGACATTCTTTCTATTGCTGCACTGACACCCTTTAAATCTTCTTTTAATTCACTTTTAATTTCACTTCTCAGCTCTACCATTTCTTGCCTTAAACCCTGGATTTCTTTACTTAATTTCTATCTAATTTTTCTCATTTCTTCTATTAGTGCCATATTTGGATCTATCCCCTTAGGTTATTCTATAGATGGTCTACAATTTACCTGTGCTTGTGTCTGAGCTTGAGTCTGTGATCTGGTGACTTTTCTCATGGCCATTTATCTGATTTATTTTTCCTTTCCTTCTTTGCCCCCTTTCTTTTTTCCCCTACTTTTAAATTAGGACAGGTGGGTTTAAAAATTTTAAGATTTTAAGGTCATTGCTAATGCTTCTGCCACACTTCTCTGGGCTTCTCAGACTCTACAGAAGCTGCCAATATCAATAAAGGCAAGTGGGTTTTAATCTTGCCACCATCACCACCATGTCCCTTCAGGTCATGTGAGCCAATTGCTTAAATCAGTGAAGTTAATGAGAATGCACTACTGCCACTGTGCTTCTCTGGGATCCCTGGATCTGCTACTGGGGCTATTGATGTTAGTAGAGACGGATGTTTCTTATTATCTTCACCACTGCCACAGCCATGCCTCTCGTGCCTCCGTACCTCATAGGCCCATTGCTGAGGCTGCTGATGCCAGTGAAAACAGACTGGCTCAGAGATCCCCACTGCTGCCTCTATCACTGCCGATCCTCCCCAGGCCTCATGAGGGTGAGCAGGCCCTATCACCACTGCCACTACCAAAGTTACAAAGGCCACTAGTGTTGGCAGGGGCAGTCAAATTCCCAGAATCACCACTGCCTTCACTTCCATGCTCCTCCAGACCTCTTGTGCCCTCCATTAAAGCCACTAATCCCAAGAGGGGCAGGCGAGTTCCAAAATCACCACCTTTGCACCCTTGCCCCTCCAATCCTCTAAGCCACCACAGGACTCCAATTCCCAAATGCCCTTGCATTCTAAGAAGGCTGCCTCCACTTCTGCTCCTTTAGAATTACAGTTCCCAGGGTTCTCTCTGCTGAGGGCTTCCTGCTTGAAGCTTTTTCTCCTCCCTACTTCAGTTCCCTGACACGCAGGGCAAGGCCTATGGGATTTCTCTAGTGTAAGTCTGTCTTCTTTTATTTCATATCAAGTTGAAAATATTATTGTCCTCTTTCTTTTCCTTAAGTCATTCAGTTTACCTAGTAGCCATTTATAGCTATTTAAAGACAGTTCTGTTGTTTTACCTTCCTTTACCTAGCCCTCTGCTAAGAGAAAGGTGAACAATTAGGCTTGACAAGGTGTTCCACTCTTATTAATAAGCAAGAGAAAAACAAAACAATGAACGAATATAACATTTGACTCACAATTATTTTAAAAAGTTGGTAGCATTCCTGGACCCCATACTGGGGAAAACTAAAGGTAGATGTGGTTCCCTTTCCACAGCTGCTTCTCCTGCTGGTTCTTCCTCAGTATTTCTGATTTCCTTTGATCTTTCTGTGTTCTTCTACTGCAAAACAGCTCTGTAGACATTCCCTTCCAAGTCCCTTTTACCAAAGGGACAATTTCTGGCTGTAAATCATGTCAACAGTCAAACTCTGCTTTTAGTTAGATGGTTCCCTCACAAAGCACACTTAGAACACATCTCACCAGTCTGCCATACCAACCTGTAAGTCCTCATTCTGGCAATTCTGACAAAGTCCATGTCTTCTTTTGATATAAAGATTGCATTTCTTCACTAGCAGCTTGCACTCACATCTCAGAATCTGTCTTTCGAATTCCCTTTATCTTTTTCTAATCAGAAGATTTTGGAATTAATTCCTCTGTGTCTTGATAAGAGAATATGTAAGGTGGTACAGCTTTATTGGAGCATTTTGAACTTCTCACTTGCTTGTATACCTGGCTCTGCTACTTGCAAGTGACCTGGTTCCTCATCGTTAGGCTGATTCACCGCAAATTTAGCCCCTTTTGGTTGCAAAACCTCTGGAGGACAAAAAAGCTCCATAGATCATAGTTACTAGAGGGAGTCTTCTACCATTGCAAATAAATTTGATTTGGATTAGTTTTGGGTTGTGATCTTTCATCAATATAAACAACACTTGTTAATTTTATTGTTCATCCATCTAGATTTAGAATTCTGTAACAATTTTTAGCATAATCAACAAAAATTCCCTCTTCACTTCTGCAGTCAAGTTTACCTCTTTTCTGCTTCAGAATATAGGTAAATGCTTCACTTCCAAAAACCTTCAGATGGTTTAATTTTGGCTTAACTGCATGCCATAACTAAAATGGGGCTACATTTTTAGATTAGTTGGCAGTTGGTTACACAGGTATGTTGCAGTCATGATGGCTTCAGATAAATAGTGTTTAGGAATATTAGCTTCCAAAAGTATAGTGACTGCCATCTCCTTGAGAGTTCTGTTCATTCTCTCTGCCACACCATTTTGTTCTGGAGAATAAGCCTGTATAGTCTGATGCTCAATGCCATGTTCTTTCCAAAATTCATCAAATTTTGGTTTGTAGCCAAAATACATTAAAACTCTATTAAAATACTCTTTGAGTTTTTGAAATGTTTGACTCCTCTCTGAGAAGGTAAGTACTTGTGTATCTGCTGAAATCATCTATAATAGTAATAAAATAAGAGATACCTCTTGCTGACTTTTGATTCATTGGTCCAGAAAGATCAGCATGTAAAAGATCCAATTCTTTGTTGGATTGTTGTTTAGTAATGGGAGGGTGTGGAGCTCTTGTGGTCTTTGCTTTCAAACATTCTACACATTTTTCATTGCTAAAGCATGATTTGAATTTAAAGTCTCTTGGAAGCTCTTCGTTTGCCAGTCTCTTAATATTTTCAAAACTTTGCTAAGCAAATCTGTGATGCCATAAAGTTGAGCAGTCTTTGTTATTACATTAGGTCACACTGTTTGCAGATGAATGCAAAACCTGCATATGATAACAGCCATGAGATCTTAGGTCTGCTCTAAAAATCAAATTCTTGCCATGAAAATGAAAGCAGTTTTGCTTTCTGAAACTGACATGGTTGCCTCTTGATGTGGTGATTTGCACACTTTAAAAGGACGCTTGCAAATCTGGAACATAGTAAGCATCAGGAATTTGCAAGGTTCCTATTCTGTCAAACTAGGTTTTGTTTGCAAAATAAGTGTCTTTTCCTTCTGCTAAAACTTCTTGACCATTAGCAAGATAGATAGGAAATGTTACATTTGCATAAAAATCAACAAACCATCCTTTGCTGTTGAAGTAATGTGCCCTTGCTCCACTGTCAATAAAAACTTGGTTTTTATATTTATCTCCATCAAATTGAAATAATTGTTGTTGAATCAAACTGATATCAACATGACTAGAAGATTTCTGTTTAGGATTAAAAGCTTCTTTCTTAAAGTTGCTTTAAGTATTCAGTCCCTGATTTTGCAACTTTTGTAGCTCAGCTCTAGTCTTTGACTTATTAACATTGCTTCTATTTGACTTGGGGGAAAAGGAAGTCCTTTTCAAATCCTCTTCTGCAAATTGAGCTAATTCTCTGTCTATTGTTTTTGTATTAGATTTGCCTTCCATCAAGTTCTATTTTGAATTTCAACAATTTGAGCAATAGCATCTTGAAAAGAAACATCTCCTTTAACTTGTAAAGCATTAATTATTGGAGAGTAATATTTTGGAATACTTGCCAAAAACAATCAAAGTTTTGCATGTTCTGGAAAAGATTCTCTAGCTGCTGTAATTTGAGACAAAGTTGTTATAAATCCATTAATATGTTGATTTAAAAATTTAGGATGACACAACCTGCTGTTAACAGTTTTGATCAAGACAGCTATTTGATTAGAAGTACTTGGAGAATTAAATACTTTCTGTAGTTTGTCCTATATTTGTTTTGCATCAGTTAAACCTTGAATATGGTAAGCAATGCTGGGATCTATAGACTAGCAAATATAAGCTGCTACTTTCTCTACATTTTCATCAAACTGTTGTTGATGTATTTCTTCTTCTGTGTGCCACTGCCCATTAATGCTTTAAATAGTTTCATGGTAATCAAGTACATTTGCATTTTCCATGACCACATTTTATAATTTGACCCACTTAGTATTTTTGTAATCATTGTTGGATTAGGATTAGCAGAAGCCATTCTCTATTGTTTGAGTGGGAAAAAATTATTGTAGTCAGTATCTTCAGGAGAAGCAGTTTAAAAATAATCTAGAACCTCTTCTGGGACCTCCCTGGTTCTAGTGGCCCATAACCCAAAAAAATGGGGTGCAATTTGAGTTTTCCTGAGTGTTAACTTGTTAGAGTCTAGCATTCATCAGCAGAGCAGCAAAAGTGTGGATCAGACTAATTATTGGAAATCTGCCTTTCTAAAGAATAAAGACTTACTCCAAAAAAAAACAAACATGCTATTTATGTTTTAAAAACAAATAATAATGGTTTGAATAAATAATTGGTTCTATAAATTTGTATAATTTTTGTATAAATATTTGTATTTTTGTATACATGTTTGCATAAATGTGTTGTTGTATACTTTGTAAGGACCCCTTCCCTATCAAATATGCCCACCACATGTTAGCAGGGCTGTTCTACACAGCAAGTCATCAAGTCAGAGCCTGGATCCAATCTATACATCCATATGACTGGTTATTGTTTGTCTGTCATCCTGTCCCTTAAAAATTATTCCTTTTTTTTTTTCTTTTTGGAGGGAAATGTGGAATACAGCTATTATGTTACACTACTCTGCATTGCATAATATATATTTGATATAATTTTATTTGGCTCCTTTTAGTTATTTCTTGCATCCTATTGTTTAAGAAATTGTATTGTTTATTTCAGAAATCCCAGCAGTGAGATATCTACAACTTTTTCCTCTTGCAGCTCCTTTTCACATTCACATTCTCCTTTTTGCACTGGGAATTATTTGCTGTTTCTATAGGGTGCTTCCTTCTTATCTTGGTGTCCATCAAAATAGTTTTTTGGAGGTGGATATGAAAAACAAAACTCAGATCTCACTGGGTTACATATTCTAAGTGGTTTCTTAACATGCATTAGTTGAACGAAAACATGATGGTTTCCAGTTCCTGGAAATATTAAGAAGAGTTGCTGAAGAAACCTGGGACTTCTTATCTAGGAAGCACTTGAGGCCTGTCAGGGAAAGTGAGGAGACAGGCTTATAGAATTTTATGTTGAACTACTGTTATATTTGCAGCAATATGAATTAGACAGGGTGAATGAGAGTTGAATGAAGACAAGTGAAAAATGTCCTTCTTCTCTTATGGATGGGTTCAAATGTTCAGGCTGTCCTTTCAGTGAACCCACCATTTATAGGAAACTCTTTTAACCTATATATAATTCATGAAGAAATCTGTACACAACAATCTGAGTTGAGGATGATTGTGTGAGGCAGAACTGTAGAACCATGCAAGCACTGCATCTATCTTGAACACTCAGAAAAAAATGAAGGGATGCAGACACACTGACATTGTGCTCTAACCAACTTGGAGCCAAAAAGAATTTCACAGATCTTCCTAAAATTAACTAAGCATGAAATTAAACAATCTTTCAAAGAAAATGTAACATTTATCAAGACAAGTCTGGAATACATCATTCTTCACATTTTGTGGGGAGATGACATAATGGTTTTTCTTGTTCTCTGATTGTTTTTACATTTGCTTCCATAATGTTTAAAAATCAGGTTATAACAGGAAAAGCAGAACGGTCTAGTAGGATGATGATCTGAGACTACAGACATGCTTCACTGCTTGGAAGGGAAGGTGATTGAGGGAGACAGACAACCCTTCTTTCCTCCTTACCAAAACTCTCAGAAGGGTGTAATGGATGCAGAAGTAGCTGTCATCTCCTTGTATGATTATTGATTAGCTAGTGACATCTGGAGATCAGGGTTCAATTCCCAGTTCAGCCATGAAACCCACTGGGTAACCTTGGGCAAATCACATGCTCTTAGCCTTAGGGGATGGTAATGACAAGCCTCTTCTGAACAAATCTTGTCAAGAAAAATCCATGATAGAGTCGCTTTAGGGTTGCCATAAATTGGAAATTATTTGAAGGCACACAACAACAACAGAGTGCCATTCAGGTAACCTGTTGTTTTTGCTCTTGTTGTTTTGTTGTTGTCATTATTGATGGCTGCATTCCCTCAGAGATAATGGGAAGAGGGAAGAGCCTTGTGGTGAGTGAGATTGAAGCCATCAAAGACCAGATTAGAGCTAAAATCTGGAAACCGTTTCTCTCTACTTTTACTGTCCATTTTCCCAACCCTTCTTTCCCACTCTGCTCATCTCTTCTTATTCCTCTCCCACTTTTTTTTAAAAAAAATCTCCAGTAGAAGCAGATAGCTCTTTCAGAAGACTTTAGAAATTAGCCCATCATTAACTAGCACATTGCCCATCCTTCGGTCAGTGTATTTTTGAAAGTGAAAGAACTTCTTTGCTTGAGGCATCTCCTCCTTTTAGTTATCAGTAAGTCAGTTACCACACCCAACTGTCCTATAGAAAAACCCTAAGAAACTGCCTGCCAAAACACCTCAGTGGTGCTACTGAATGGAAAAATTTCTAAATGACTCGGTATCTGTTTTATCCTGTAGAGGTATATTTGTAAGAATAAATTGCAGTAGCATTGGGATAATTCAATTCACAGTAAAGGTGTTTTGTTTGTTTGTTTGTTTGTTTGTTTGTTTTAAAAACCAATTAGATAATCACATTCATAAATTAATTACCCTCAGAACAGTTTTGCTCAATAGTTGTCAGGGGTTTCATAAAATCATTAGTTGGTTTTTGATGCCTACTTTTCTTGCTGAGTGCCTTCAAGTTGTGTCTTACTTACAACAACATTAAGGCAAGTCTATTATGGGGTTTTCTTGGCAAGATTTGTTCAGAGAAGGTTTGCCATTGCCTTCACATGAGGTTCACAGTGTGTGACTTGCCCAGGTCACTCACTGGGTTTCATAGTCAAGTGGGGAATCAAAGGCTGGTCTTCAGAATTGTAGTCCTACACTATGCCACTGAAAAATATTTTTTGCTACCTTTAGGCCAGGGGTAGGCAACCTTTCCCCTTTAAGGGCCGAGGGA
>CM034701.1:235584596-235596426 GCA_020142125.1 Phrynosoma platyrhinos | reverse complement strand
CCTGGCTGTAGCGAAATTGTCCTGGTATTTGAATAGCCAAACTTTTAGTCAATAGCGAAATGTGGGCTGTTTGCTGCGAATCTCGAAACTCTTGATTTAAAGATCGTCCAAAACTCTCTCCAGACCCCCAATTTACCACAAAGACCGGAAAAGACTGGAAAAAGGCAATGGAAAGCCAATATTAGACTCCCAGGAGCTTAATATAGTCCGCAGGTTCACTTCTATAAATAATAAGGTGTATCCTCTTCCGAAGCGCCTGCTTTACCAGTCCTGCAGCTTTCCCGGGCACAAATTTACAACAACAGTCCGTGGAATAAGAGTTGCCTCCAGTTTTCTCCTGTCGGTTCTAATGTGCAGAAATCTCCCTTCAAATAGAAACTTTTGGAAGCCAATTTGGTGGCAGACTGGGAGAGTGGTAACAAAAAAAGCTTTCCTTCAGCAGCAATCAAAAAAGTAGAAAAGCAAAATGCTCTGACTCAAAATGCTCTGACTCAGGCAAGCACAGCTGTCCTTAATATAGAAGAGTCAATAAGCTCAGCTGGTCCCAACTTTTCTACACCTAGCGCCTCGTAAAAATTTAGAGTAAATGAAGACTTCTTACCAACAGCTTCCCATAGTCAGCCTTGTTGATTTTCCGGCAGCTCAAACATATCAGGAACCAGAAATAAAAAACAAAAACAAAATACTTTTCACTGTCCCCCAGCAGAAAAAAGCAATTCACCATATGCTCGGAAAAGGAAAAGAAAATTAACCACAGCATTACCTATTACTATCAAAGGACGTCAGCCCTGCTCAGAGGCTCATCGTCTTTCTTTCCTTCAAAGGACAGTATTGTCCATAAAAAAAACATGCTCAGGAACTCTGCCCAAAACACCAAAGGAAAAACCCTTTGTAAAAAAAAAAAGAGAAAACATTAACAGCTAGGTTAAAATTGGAGGCGTTCCTATCCCTCTGAATGAGGAGAGGCAAGGGTGAGGGAGGATCTTCCCAAGTGTTCTTCTTCCACCTTCTTTTTCCCTTCTTCACCACCGACCTGCATTTAAAACTCGCAAGTCGGGAAACATGGGGTTCTCCCTTTTGAATCCTCCTTACCAGGGGGATATATAGCTGCTATTTGTTGTAATAAAAGCAGCCCCCTCATCGCTGCCAAGACGGTTCACCACGGACAAAGCCCAAAACGCGTCTTGTCGGTCCACCTATCCAACCCAGAAGTCCGCTTCTTTTATGTATTTAACAAAGGCACATAAATTGATCATAACTTGGTATAGCAGGAAAATTAACTGCTTATAATGTCAAGTTTATGGGCTTACAAAACTTGAGAGAAATTATGTGTTTGGATTGGGCCCTCCAGATAGTTGTGTTGCAATTTCGGGCATTCCTCATCATTGTTGGCTATAGGGAATTGCAATCTAATAATACCTTGAAGGCTATATGATTCCAATTCTTGATTTAGAATAGGCAGTAATTTTTTATGTCCTCATCTTCATTTTTCAGAAGGGACCATTTCTTCCCTTACCCTATCAAATGGGAATGGTTACACCAAGTGGTCTTAATTAATCAAAAATATTAAAAAGCACTCTGATGTTTTGAATGCAGATTTTCTGGAAGGGGAGATCAGAGAAGCAAGTCAAGAAACAAGGGATGAAATTATAGAAGTGAGAGTGGAAATAAGAAGAGACGTGAAAAAAGAAATGGACAATATTGCTCAAAAATGGAGAAAGTGACACAAGATATAGCCAAAACACAAAAAGAGATGAATTTAATGAAAGGAAAGACTGATATATTAGAAAAAACAACTGAAGAGGTGAAAATCAGAGCACAACAATAACAAATAATGGAATGGTCTAACAAATTAAGATATAGGGATAGATGTGTTAAGATCAGAGGTCTATCAGAGATGCCAAATGAAAATCTCCTAGACAGGATAGGACCGGCACTAGCAGAATACATTGGATATACAAAAGATTCTATGGAACTTGAAATACAAATTATTCAGAATCAACTCTAAAAACAAAAGATAGAAAGATTCCAAGATAGATTGTGATCTGTCTGACAAGAACAAGAATGAGAGATCTAATAATTTAAAAAAGCTATGATCATAAACTATGGATAGAAGACAAAGACATGAAGATATTGAAGGACATCCCTCCACAAATTATGATGAACCGACAAAAATATAAAAAAAATGAAATACATTTTGAAAAAAAAAATAAAAATTGAATACAAATGGGACAGAATTGAGGATCTATCCTTTAACTATAAACAAAGAAGATGAAAGATGGATACAGAAGAGAAAGCTAAAGAAATAGAACAAAAACTGATTAAAGAAATGAGAGATAGAAGAGAAGGCACAACAAGGGAAACAAGACATACCAAAGATGAAAGAACAAAAAATTCAAAGAGAACAGAAGAAAAAGAAAACAAAGAAATAAAATTAATTGTGGAGAAGAGAGAACAAGGGAAAGAACTAGAACAAGAAGAGAACTTAATACACACAGGCAAAGGAGATAACTTGGACAGAGAAGATATAAGAAGGAAAGAGCTATGGACAA
Organism: Phrynosoma platyrhinos; assembly: GCA_020142125.1. Classification (NCBI taxonomy): domain Eukaryota; kingdom Metazoa; phylum Chordata; class Lepidosauria; order Squamata; family Phrynosomatidae; genus Phrynosoma; species Phrynosoma platyrhinos. Next base: position 235,593,874 of record CM034701.1, on the reverse strand, counting down.
AAAGAAAAAAGAAATCAGAAATAGAAAGAAAAAAACAAAAGAGAAAAAAACTATAAATTCGGATATAGAACAAGAATCAGAAGAAGATTTAGAGACACAAAATTACAAAACAGACATTGAAACCCTCAAACACAGGAAGAGAAAAGTGAAGACAACTTAGGACTGACTATTGAAAATAAAGAAAAAGGAAATCAAGAAGAAAACAATTGACAAAAAATTAAAAGGAGTAAACAAGGACAGACTTAAACAAAAGAAAATAAAAAGAAAAAAACATTTTTATGAATAAAGAAATAAAAATAAAAAGGGGAGGAAGAGGAGGCAATAATAATAATAATAATAATAATAATAATAATAATAACTACAATGATAAAAATAATCAAAAAAGTATGGACATAAAAGCAATATTCTGGAACATAAAAGGCTTAATTTCTAAACATAAACGGAATATGAAATTTATTTTTTTAGAAAAAATAAAAGGAGATATAATATGTTTACAAGAGATAAAATTTAAAGAAAAAGAAGAAAAACATATTATTAATCCAAAATCAGGCCACTGTTATACATCAGCAACAAAATAGAGGGAAAAGGGAATAGTGATATACATAAATAAAAAATATGACTTGAAAGAAATCTTTAAGGACAACAACAGATATTATTTGGCAGTTGAAATCTCACTGAGAAGTAGGAAATTACTAATACTAGGAATTCATGCACCAGAAGAAAAAAGAAAGAAATACTTTGGGAAAATTAGAGAAGAATTAAGAAAATATACATATGAAAATGTCTTACTGTTGGGAGACTTCAACATGGTCATAGACCCATGTATAGATAGAGTGTCGAATAAAAAGAATTTTAAAAAATCAAGGAAAACTTCCTAAAATGTTTTTTGACCTAACAGAAGAATTTGAGATGAAAGATGTTTGGAGAGTTAAGAATGGATCTATGAAAGGTTTCACTTTCTATTCAAAAGCTCACAATTCCTTTTCCTGGATAGATATGTTTATTGCAACAAAACCTTTGCTTCCACAAATTCAAAATATAGACATATTACCTAAAATAATATCACATCATAATCCAATAGAAATTAAAATCAGAGATAAAAAATTGGATTTCATATGGAGATTAAATGACAATATATTAAATGATGAAAAAACTGGGGGGGGGAATAAAAGAAGCACTACAAATGTACTTTAAAGAAAATAAGACAATGGGTATAAAAAATAAAGTCATATGAGATGCCAGTAAGGCAGTAATTATAGGCATATTGATGAAAGAACAAATAGAAAGCAGGAAAAATGAAAGAAGAAAAGAGAAAGAACTAACTGATGAGTTAAGAAAGACAGAAGAAGAATGGAAAAAGAAAGGAAATAAGAAGTTTACAATTGGAAAGTGCCAACTAGGCAATTGGGTACATGCGCTTTCCATGCGCAGCACTTGTGCTCTCCTCTGTGTCACCACCAACTGCCAAGAGGCACCATCCATTTTCTTTAGTGGAGAGGCATCACGCATGGGAAGGAAGGGTGGGCCATTTTTTAAAAACGAACCATCACCTCTTTGGCAGGAAGCAGTGGTGGAGAACCAGATTTGAGGCAAGGGTGGGTGGCCCAAAAGGTCTCCTTCTCTGGAGAGATGAAAGGGAGAGAGAGCATTTCTGCCCCATGCTGAAGGAGGTAGAGAGCCGCCATTCAGCTCCATTCATTTCCCCCACTGCAGGCCTCTGACACCCACCAACCCATTGCAGTGGATTTCTGGAATATCAGAAAAGCTGATCAGGTTCGTTTGTTCTTTCTCTTCCACATGCACATTGACCATATAATGGGGCTCTTAAGCACTTGGAACCAGCCTATTTATTGTTCTCCTGTTACTGGCCAAATCCTACACCTCAGACTAAAGGTGGTTGATCAATGGATCCATCCTTTGGAACTGGGAAAGAGTCATGTCTTGGCCTTGGATAATATTGGCAAAGAGACTATGACAGTGACATTGATAGATGCTAATCACTGTCGTGGATCTGTCATGTTCCTTTTTGAAGGGTATTTTGGAGTCATCTTATACAAAGGTGGCTCTGAAGAATACAAAACTTATCAACACCCTCTACCTGTACAATACCAACTGCCATCCCAAGGCTGTTTTACCCACCAGAGAAAAGGCCACTGAGCAGATCCAAAAGGTGATTAGGGACCACCCCTTTCACCTGGTTAAAATTGATACCTATAGTTTGGGAAAGAAATCATTCTTGGTAGAACTGGCCCATGAATTCCAACTTGGATTGTAGTCAGCCCTCTGAGGCTGGAACAAATGCATCTGCTGGAACTGGATAAGTTACAATTAAAATTTAAGATATTACAACAACAATTAAAATCTTTTACCTTGACAGAAATAGGAAAAAAATTGAGAAAGATAAGACAACTAAATTTTGAATAAAGTGGGAAAATTACTAACAAACAGGTTGAGAAAAGAAAAAGAAGCAAAGATCATAACAGAAATAAGACATAAAGGTAAGATAATAACAATTCAAGAAGATATTAAAACAAAGTATTTAAATACTTTTTTGAGACTCTTTATGATAATAAAATTGAAAGTACAGAAGAAAAAGAAGAGAGACAACTATTCTTAAAGAGACAAAGGTAGTTCAATTAAATAAAGAACAACAAAAGGATTAAATCAAAAAATTAGAACTAAAGAAATATTGGAAGCTATAAAAAAGATGAAAATTAGAAAAGCACCAGGCCTTGACAGTCTGTGAACAGTATACTCTAAAAAAAAAAATGGAAGAGACACTTTTCATGCTGCTGAGAGACACATTAAATGACATCTGGCAAGAAGGAGTTCTGGACTCATGGAAAGACACTAATATATCATTAATTCCTAAAGAAAACAAGGATAAACAAGACATAGGCAATTATAGATCAATCTCGTTGATAAACGTAGACTATAATATATTTGCTTCTATTATGTCAGACAGACTGAAGAAGATATTGAAAGAATTGATCCATAATGACCAAAACAGATTTCTACCTAACAGATTTATAAAAAATAACATTAGAACAGTGCTAAATATTTTAGAATATTATAAAAAAGACAATGAGAAAAAACTAGCAATTGTATTTTCTGATGCAGAAAAAGCGTTTGACTAAGTAAATTAGTCATTTATGATAGATTTAATTAAAAGAATGAACATGGGAGAGAAATTTGAAAAATGGATACAAGAAGTATACAAACATCAAAGAGCACAATTAATAATAACTGGAGAAAAGACAACTTATATAAAAATTAAAAGAGGAACAAGACAGGGGTGTCCCCTTTCGCCATTACTGTTTATAATGGTCTTGGAAATTTTACTGAATACAATAAGAGAAGATAAAGAAATAAGAGGCACAAAACTCAAAGGTCATGACTATAAGATAAAGGCCTATGCAGATGACCTAGTATGTTTCTTAGAGAATCCAACACAAAATATAGAAAAAAAATGATTCAAATATTCCACGAATATGGCAGATTTTCAGGATTTAAAATTAATGGGGAAAAAACACATCAATTATTACCAAGAACATGTCAATTGAGGAAGAAGAAGAGTTAAAAGGTCTATCTAATTTCAATTTATATATATATATATAAATTAAATATCTTGGTATAAAACTGTCTAAAAGAAATATAGACCTATTCCAAAACAATTATGAAAAAGTTTGGAAAGAGATAAAAGAAGATATGATAAGATAGACAAAATATCACATAACATTCTTGGGCAGAATATCCATCATAAAGATGAATATATCGCTGAAACTATTATTCTTATTTCAAAATCTGTCAATAATCTTGGACGAAAAATGTTTCAACCGATGGCAAAAAGAAATGACCAAATTTTTATGGATGGGTAAAAAAGCCAGGATTAAATGGAAAATCTTAACAGACGATAAAGAAAGGGGTGGCTGTGCGTTGCCTAATTTCAACTTAAAGATGAAAGAACAATGAATCTTGGGCAGAAAACATCAGATATGGCTGGCATGGCTTTATGTAGTACGGAAAACTTTAAGATAACAAAGATTTTAATCACCACATTATTAGAAGAGCTTTGTTAAAAACTTGGTTAAGAGTGAAAGAAACATTTTATAGACATATTCCATCCTGGACCTCTCAACAAGAGGATTTTTTTTTTTAGAAGAAGCAGAGAAGAGGAACAATGGATAAGATACCAAGATATACTAATAAAAGATAAATATTTTTTAATGAAAACAAGAGAACAACTAAGAGCAGAAAAATAAACAACAAATGGTTTCTGTACATACAACTTACAGAAATATTCAAGACAGACATGAGAATGGAGGGAATTACAGAAGAAAAAAATGAGATAGATAAAATTCTATTGGAATCAGATGGAGGAAAAATCTCGAAATATATAAAGTCTTAAAAGAAAAAGATATAAAACAAGAAAAGGTAAAATGTGTCATGATAAAATGGGCCCAAGACATCGGGAAGACTATACAGTGGGATCACTGGGAAGAAACATGGAAAAAGACAAATAAATTCACCCTTTGTCAAAATTATAAAGAAAACTTTATCAAGATGTTTTATCAATGGTATTTGTCTCCAGTTAAGATTAATTCCATATATAAAATTGGAAGAACAAATTGTTGAAAGTGTCAAGAAACCAATGGAATCTTTTACCATATATCATGGAAGTGTGGAAGATCTAGAACCTATTGGAAAATGATATGTAATGAGGGCGGAGAAGCGGCGAGGACACCGGCGGTGTGCAGAACCACCCGCCTCCCTCCCAAGCCCATAAAAATCACCTGTGCCGGGTGGAGAAGCAGCGAGAACACCGGCGGCATGCAGAACCGCCCGCCTCCCTCCCAAGCCCATAAAAATCACCTGCGCTGGGCAGAGAAGCGGTGGAGAAGCAGCGAGGACACCGGCGGCATGCAGAACTGCCCGCCTCCCTCCCAAGCCCATAAAAATCACCTGCGCCGGGCGGAGAAGCCGCGGAGAAGCGGCGAGGAAACCGGCAGCATGCAGAACCGCCTGCCTCCCTTCCAAGCCCATAAAAATCACCTGTGCTGGGCAGAGAAGCAGCGGAGAAGTGGCGAGGACACCGGCGGTGTGCAGAACTGCCCGCCTCCCTCCCAAGCCCATAAAAACATCTGTCCTTCAGAACGAAGAAGCTGATTTCATCATTTTCTACAACAACAGGTCCAGTGGCGGTAAAACCTTTCCCATTCTCTTCTATTTAGAATAAGAATCCTGTTTACTACAATTTCTCTTACTATATGCTCTCATTTGTAAATTAGCTCTAATCTTTCATTATTTTAGTGTTGTCTGGATACTAATTAATTATTGAGCCTAACTATCTAATAATATAAGATGACAATGAAGAGCAATTATAAAAGGAAGAGGAAATCTCCTAAAGGGAATGTCCATATTAATACTAAGAGATGCAAAAATGGAAGCAAACATCTACACAAGAAATCTGACAATCCAGAATTACTTATGGCTGCATCAACTTTAAAACAACTAAAAATGGAGGATCTATTCCAATTCAAAGAGGCAGCAAATACCTCAATCGACCTCACACCTAACTTACACATAAGTTCTTCTGATCTTTCTTCTTATGAAGAGGAAAACATTATACCAACTGAAAGTAACGATCACAACTTGAACACCACATTCAAGGCCTTGAATAATGATAAAACTCATTTGGATCTAGTTGCTAAGAACTGCCTACTAACAGCAAAAACTGTAATAGCAATTTTCGAACAGCTTGCGAACATCAATCAAAAACTAGATGGGATAAGGACTCTTGTGGAAAAACCAAAACCAACAGCTAAAAGAGAGAGAACTGTGGTCTCAAATGAGTATTCTAAACAAGAACTTCCTCATTCCAAGGAAGTAATATACAATCCAGTCCAAAAGTTTCCTATTAAAGATAAATTAATTCCTCTAAAAAATAAGATTGTGCTTCAAATAACAATTAATCATCAAAACAATGGGAAGTGGCATAAAAAAAGAATGATTCTTCATTCACTCTCTCTTCTTTTAAGAAGGAAACTGTTTATTAATGATCTTATTGAAGTTTTTTTGGCTCCCTACAAAAAACAGAACCATGAGAATTGCTCTGACTTTCAAAGATTCTAGTATTCCAGATTTGATTTTTGATAGTAGAAGGTTGTTAAAAAGATTTGCAATTATCCCAATTCAAGTTCTATGCAACACCAAAATTCAACCCCTATTGAGTTCTGGAAATAGGAAGGATATCACAAATAAGAGCCATAATATTAAGGAAGAGGCTAGGGAGTTGATGCAATAACTTATCTGAAGATGGTGAAGAATTTGTCCAAATGTTTAATAAACTCACTCCAGATGAGCAAAAACAAATACTATGCAAATTGGAAAATGTTAAAGAAAAACTTCAATCTGTTACCAATACCACTAAAACCATTCAAGAACTGCTACCTCCTTCTTGTTCATTATTTGATATTTCATCTCCATTGAAGGAGTCATGAAATTGTTTAATAGTTAATCAAGAGGTCTCACAGTTATCTCCTAGATCTATGATTCCGAAAAACTCTCACAATAAGTTAAATAATACTATGTCACCTCTAATTCAATTATTTCCAAATTGCAAGGAGGACTGGATGCACCAACCCTTAACACCATTGCCAAAATCTTGTGCCTCATCTCAACACATGAACAAAAAAAGGAGATGCTCTAGTTTATCTATATTGCCTTTGTCTCCGGACAAACAGAACAACAGATTATCAGTCATGAAGATCAGCCTTACAAGAGATTTAAGTATAGACACCAGGAATACTTCACAGAATGAGTTAAATACTAAAATGACAACTCACACTAATTTAAGAACAGCTGACACTAACAGTCCTATATTAGAAACTGGGAAAGTAACAGAAAATGGCCCAAAGGAGGTGAATTCTTTTACATCCCTATTGAATTTGAATGATTGACAGCCAATAGTTAGGACTTTTTCCTCCTTGTCCATCATCTCCTGGAACATAGCCGGATGGAAAGCTAGATATAATGATCCTTCCTTCATGTCATTTATTACTCGCCATGATGTTGTTTTACTACAAGAAAATGGGTAGCGGAAGAATTGTATGTAGATGGCTTTAAAGCAATAGTACTAGATGCAGCTCCTGGCAAAGGTAAAGGCAGGTTATGTGGGGGATTAGGTGTTTTAATATCTACCTCATTACAAACACAGGTAGTTAAATTACTTATGTTAGAACAAATTGCTCTAGCTGTTTTTCTCCAATTCAAAAATAGCTTACTATGTTTAATTAATGTTTATGTACCACCTCTACAGGGCCAAATTAAGATAAAATCAGTATGGGACCAATTGAATAAATTTATCAACGATATTATGGATTTAGATCCGACAATGTATATTATCCTGGCAGGAGATCTAAATGCAAGAATTGGGGCCAATGATATTGCAATTTCTTCCAATTTTAACGGTCAATTACCTACACATATTCCTTTACCACCATTGTTAACACGCCAATCTAAAGATTTATGCTGTGATTATAGAGGTCTGTGTCTGTTGAGAATTTTCGCAGAGCTAAATTTGGTGATCTTGAATGGCTCCACAAATGATGATTTTCCAGCTGAATACACTCATTGGTCTAGTGTTAGAATTTCAGTGTTAGATTATGTTGGGATTACTATAGATCTAATTCCATATGTACATAAATTTACCATAGTCAATCGCCCAGAAAGCGACCATTATTGTTAAATCTTAGCCCATTTGACAAGTTGTTTCTACCAGCAAACCAAAATTTGAGTTTGCCCCTTGAAATCGGACCCAAACATGTTAAATGGACTACTCCATTAATTGCCGAGACTCTTACCAAGTCTCTCAACAATGAAGTAATTATAAGCCTCCATAGTAACATCATCAACAGTAAGAAAGACGATGAAATACTAATTAGCTTCAACAATTTAATTAATAATATCCAACCTTTACTAATCGCCTCCAATAATAATACTAACAGACAAAGACTAAAAAAACAGCAAAGCTGGTTTGACTTGGAATGTAGAGAAACTTGGTCTCTTTTAAAATATAAGGCCAACCATCTTCCTTGCAGTGTAGCAGAGCTTTTGAAATTAAAGAAACAATATAAACAGTTGATTAGATAAAAAAAAAAGTTGCTATGCAAGTTTCATGGGAAAAATTAATAACTGCAGCCAGTGCAAATAACCCCTCTCTTTTTTGGAAGGAGGTAAATCCATCCTTCCCAAGAAACATAAATAATCCTCTGTTTCAAAATTCCAGCTGAGACCTGGGAAAATTATTTTGCAAGCTTATACGATAACTCTGCAAAGTCATTTAAAGACCCCAGGCTGAATGCTTTTACCTTACCTTGCTGGCCACCAGTCTCATATTTGGAAGTCAAGACCCTAATCAGCCAGCTTAAACCTGCAAAGGCCCCTAGTGTGGACCTTATCACTAGTGAAGTTCTAAAAAATGATTTAGACTGGTGGTTACCTGTACTATCTACACTTTTCACGGCAATAGATAGATCAGCTATGATTCCTCCAGAGTGGGGCCTTGCCATTATAATTCCCATATACAAAAAAGGCAAAAGAAATGATCCATCGAACTTCAGACCAATTAGTTTACTGAAATTAGCAAAATGTATGCTAAACATTTACAAACTAAATTAATGGATTGGCTAGAAACAGAGAATATACTGAATGAAGAACAGGCAGGATTTAGAGCTGAAAGATCAACGATTGATCATGCATTGCTGTTGCAACATCTGACAGAGAAATATCTGCAAATGGGTATCCCTCTTTATGCTGCATTCATAGATTTCAAAGCTGCATTTGACACTGTTTCCAGACCTGGACTGTGGGACAAACTCATGAATAGTTCAATAGACAAATGATTACTTTTGTTACTTGTCCAGTTGCAGGAAAATAACCATCTGAGCATGAGATGCAGTTCATCAGGTCATATGTCAAAAGAAATTCAGGTTAGGATCGGAGTTAGACAAGGGTGTGTTCTTGCCCCTATTTTGTTTAACTATTATATAAACTCCCTAGTTCCTTATTTGAGTGATTCTTCTTTCCATCCCCCTAAAATTGCAAACAGACGTGTAAATCTATTTATATATGCAAACAATGTAGTCATCCTATCTCTGACTTCCACTGGACTTAAGAGAGCCTTGAGATCGTTAGCCAATTATTGTGCTGAAGAAAACCTAACAATAAATCATTCTAAAACTAAAATTATTACCTTCTCTAAACAACTTAGGAGAAGA
>CM034701.1:235546663-235558550 GCA_020142125.1 Phrynosoma platyrhinos | reverse complement strand
ATCTCAAAGCAAAATATTGCTCACTCAGCGGCTCGTATCTCAAAACACCCGTATGTTAGGGCACTCATATCTCGAGGTACCACTGTACCTTGAATTTATTCAGTATGCACCTTTGGCCAGAATTGGGAAAGGGATATTTTTTGGACCACATTTATAATTGAACTACTCTAATTCACATTTCCCAGCTTAGCATTAGGATACAAGCACAAATTAACCTTGGATTTGCAGTTTTCCTATATTTTGTGATGAAATTTTGACCTCTCATGACATTAAGGAAAGCTGTACACAAAGAGTGTATGCTGGGAAAGGTTCCATACAAAAAAACCCCAAAAAAACAAATGTGTTATGTATGCATGCGTGCTTGGACACAGATTGTGTACATTAAAAAATGCAGACTGGTGTGAAAATTGGACAGACTAGATTTATAACTGAGTACATATGGAACTAATATAGCCCAGATATAGACTGGTTTGTCCATCCCAACCCATGGCTTTTTGGAAAGAGAAGAGACATGGAACAAATGTGGCATCTGTTTCAATGTAAGGATTTAAAGAAAAAGCTTGAAGTCCCTCTTGACTGGTTTCATATTGTAAGGAACTACTAGTCTATTGCCCTTGTGGAAAAGTATGTATGCAAGGCATACATTTCCATCTTTTTTGGTGGCCCTTTTAAGAAAAGGGATACCCAACATGTTGTATGTCTCCTTTGAAGCATCAGAAATAACAAAATGTATACATTATGACCCCTGTATCCATGGGAAAAACATTCCCAATCTTACCATGGAAATGAAAAACCACAGATAATAAGAAACCCTATTGAAATTAATGACTTCTGGAGAAAGTCAAACATAGAGTCATGCTGGATGACCTAAATATTCCTAGAGAGAACATTGCTCTACCATTTCTAGGTCCTCCAGTGTGCCTCTATGGTCAACATCCACTGGAAGCATACCATACCAATGGAGGACCTAAGAAATGCCTAGAAAGAACTCTTCTTCTTCTTCTCCTCCTCCTCCTTCTCCTTCTTCTCCTTCTCCTTCTCCTTCTCCTCCTCCTCTTCCTCTTTCTTTTTCTTTTTCTTTTTTATGTGGCTAAGTGAAAAAGCAGGCACTGGTCCTGTAGATATGGAGGTCATACTGTAAAGAAACCTAGAGACATATCATTTCCTTAGAATTTCCCATTATGTAACAAACTGATTGATGGAGCAAAGCCCATAAGAGAAAGATCACAAATCTGTTCCTCAACAATATCAATAGGTACAACTAAACATAAAGCTAGCACTTTATTGAAGAGGTTTTCTAAACAGGAAAGCTGATATTTTGTAGATGATGGCAGTTCATCTTCTCTGTCATTCAGTCTACTATATTGATGCTGCACAGTGTGCCCAGCTACAGGAGTATCAATGCATCCCAGTTCATCTCCCCTGATCTCTGTAATTTACACTAGGACAAATCCCATATCCACAAATTAGGTCTGATGCTGGATGTTTTCTTTAAGCAATCTCATTAGTCAGTCAGTTTTTGCATTCCTCTGGAGTACTACCTCCCACTCCCCCACCTTATTCCAGGTACTCAGGTGCACTTTGTGGGATAGATACAAATGATCTGACAAGAACCTCTGGAAAAATGCATTTATTACAATTGTATATGAAGGCATTCATTATGGTCTTCCCCTGAAATGTTTACCTGTGAACTAATTGCATACTTTGCTTCATAGTATCATGTATTCTCAAAGGCATTGTGAACATTTTAATGCCCAGAGGCATTTGAACATAGCAGGATCTAGCTAAATCAATCCTATTTATTTGGGAAAACCATTCAAGTGTGAATGAGTAATATTGTTCCCCCTCCCACTTTCCTCCTCCAACAGAGACTAAAGGTGTTACTCCCTGGGGGAACTCAATGGACTCATAAATCAAAGTTCATTGCATCCATTACACTCTATTTAGTTAGAAACAATCATTATTACAGTAATTTATCTGTTAATTTCCTTGGGGACCCAGATCTTTTGACCTAAAGACATTAATAGATCTGTTTTGGTTTGTTCATTATTATTATTATTTTGCCCCGGGTTGACTATTCTCAGTATTGACTGAATTTAAGAACATGGACACTTCACATTTCCAGCATAATTTATCTGTGTAAATTTTAAAACTGAAGTATGATGGGGTGATTAATACTTTTAAACATCTGACCTCTGGACCAGAGCTAGGGAGTACGAGTAGGAATAAGGAGTAAGGGGTAAAGAGTAAAGGAGTAAGAGGTTTTTACAGGAGTAGGAGTAGGAGTAACATTAAGAAAAAAACCTACTCTGGAGTAGGACAAGGAGTAACCCCCCCCCATCACCACTACTCCCCAGCCTTGTATTAATCAGAGCTGGTGAGTAGTAGTAGGAGTTAGGAGTGAGGAGTAAAGAAGTCAGAGGTTTTTACAGGAGTAGGAGTAGGAGTAGGAGTAGGAGTAACATTAAGAAAAAAATCTTACTCTGGAGTAGGACAAGGAATAACCCCAAAATCACCACTACTTCCTAGCCCTGCTCTGGACAAGGCATTATCTAAAACAAAGCCTCCATACAATATGTGGATTCTGGTGTGCCCAAGTCCTTTGAACTTTCTTAAAAACTGCATTTGTAGAACAGAGTACACCTGTATGGTCACACAGAAATCCACCACCAATTGATTCACCCAAACTCTTGAGTCTGTATAGTTCTATTTAAAAAGTGAAGGAAGGAAAAGAAAAGACAAAACCCATTAGAGATACTTGCAAGACAGAAAAGGAATGATTTTGCAATCTACCCATGAAGCACAAATGCATGGACTATATGCTACAAAAGTAAAGTGAAGGTTGATAGAGATATTTTAACCGTAAATAGGCTGAAAATGCATCATAATATCCAATGTTCAAGTGATACTCTGGATCCAGGATTGTATTCCCTTTCCACAGTTTCTCAACTACCCTTGCAAGTTTTGCAACTTTTCAATCCATAATGTCTTATAGTGGTTTTTTTTGTGTGTGTGTGTGTGTGAAGTTTTGGGGCTGTGACGTTGTGTTCTAGGAGAATGTATTCCTGATGGTTCCCCTGCATCTGTAGCTAGCATCTTAAGAGAATGGTGGCATGGAGGAGTGTGGAGTATATATACTGTGTGACTCTTGGTTGAGAGGATTAGCATGTAAATCTGTGTATTGTTCTGTTGAGACAAGGCCTTTGGGTGGGAGGATATGCACGGAAGATTAGTGTCTATTTAATTAATGGTCCATTGTCTGCTGGAAAATCCTCTGACCCTGGGTGAAATTCACTTCCATTTGCTGAATCCTGATTTTGGCATTTTTGAGGACTGGTAGCCAAACTTTGTTTACTTTCAGGGTTTCTTCTTTCCTGTTTCCTTCTTTCTTTACCTTTTGTACAAAGAGTTTTAAAACTATATTGTGTGTTTTTAAAACATTGTACAGTGCCTTGAATCCCTTATTGGGAGAAAAGTGAGATATTAAAGAATCAGCCCTCCCAATTGCAAAATAATAACTATTGTCAATTAGTGCCAGTGTAGTGAAGGGCAGTCTTCATAATGATTCATTGATACTATTGTAGTGGAAAAACCAACTGTTGCAAATTAACTCCCAGCATCCACGGTTCTTTGCAGAGCTTGAGGCAAAACAGGAGACCAAAATAGTTTGAAAGCATAGGATTATTGCTGGCAAGGTCCCAACTGAATTAGCTTTCAGATCATTGGGGCCAAGGATAAGCCAAGATGGCCATAGTTTTATGCACTCACATACAAAGAAATTGAAAGCTGACATTCTATTGGATGCTCTAAACTTTAAACACACAGAATCATGAGCAATGAGAATACAGATTTCAGAATACATTATAATATGCTTAAGTTACCATGTTGCCATGCCTACCACATACCAAAATCTCTTATCAGTAAACAAACTATGGGGGGAAGCAGATGGCACAAAGGGCCATTTTGGGGGCAAGGAAGGGGAGGGGCAGCCACACGGTGTGCGCCCCAACCCCTTCCCGAAGGCATCGTTGGAGCGCCGGCCCCTCCGCACGGCCAGGGCTCCAATGATGCCTTCCCGCCGCAGCGTTCGCACACGCTGCGGTGGAAGAGTAGCCGAAGGTGCGCTGCTAGCCTTTTGCAGAGCACCTTCAGCGACTTGTGGAAAGAGCACTATTTTAGCCCTCCTTCCAGGGGCGGCAAAACTGCGCCATGGGGCCGAGGTGTGCAGATACCTTGGCCCAGCAGCGCAGTTTCCCGGGGCGGCCCAGGGCCACCTGTCTGCTTTCCCCCTGTGTGTATCAGGCAGAAGGCCCTTTTGCATAAACAAGAGTAGTTGCCAATGATTTATTATGGCTCTCTGGCACACACTGGCTCCTAATGAAGGTCTTTAATGCATCAGATTACCAGGTCTGGAGTCAGCCTTCTAAATAACCCTTTAGCATTCTTTGAGTTTAAACCTTCCAGCATCTTCCTTAGAGGCCCACTTCTCAGAATCCCCTTCGCATGTCTGCTTGACCATTATTTTACACTTATAATAGCACACATCTCTAATTTAGGCATATAAAATATTAATTAAAGAAATTCTTCTGCCTCACTATCAACATTAATTCCACCACAATCAGTATGTCAGCTGGTGTCCCATTTGTCCCCTATCTTCACAATCACATCTAAACTATATAGACAACCCTTTCCTTACAAAAAGAAGGAAGGAACACACATAGGCTAAGTCTGACAACTGAAAGCAAGCACAACCAGTAGTTAGGTGTGACTGTATAAAAGATGGTGTGGCAGTCATTCTGCAGTAATTTAAAATCATACTGGCCTAACGTTTGTTTGTTTTTTGGTTTCTTTTGTTCATTCGTTCATTTTTAAAAATAGAATAGTTGTACATATTTTCTGTGTTCTTTCTTTCTTTCTTTGGGTATTTACAACTAGTCTGTTTTTAAGTGGTGAATCCATTTGTCTTGATACAGCAAGACACTCATGCATGATGTTACCTCCTTACATCTTGTTATGGTGCTGTTGTGATCATACCAATGGCAATTTCATTCAGAATCATTCAAAAATCAAATTTAGAATTGCACCAATTATCTGATAATACCTCATTGATTCATAAACTCTTGGATAGAATCCAGATCAACAATCGTCCAGAACTCCAGTCATTAACACATAGTAGACTGTGAAAGAAAAATTATGATGAGGATGATGAGGATGAACTGTGGGCTTCAGTAGTAGCAGAAGAAATGAAAAATTCAGCTGGCTCTTTTCATTTGTGCTGTCACATAGATACTTTTTATTTATCATCATTAGCAGCAGCAGCAGCATCAACAACAGCAATATCTAGATTTTCCCATCTGACACCATCTAGAAATGCACTTTGCATTCAGAGATATTCACATTTTAACTGAAACAATGCACTTAGTTAATTGCACACATTTTGAAAAGGCACATAGAAAAATGCAGACATTTCAAAAATGCATGCAATCCTGATTAAGTTTATGAATGGATGTATGCATACAGCATATGCACTTTGAAAAAATGGGCACAAAATGTGCACATTTTAAACACACACACACATACACAGAGATTTCTCTCCCCCCCATTAAAAATATATTCATATAAATAACACAGAATTAACTTAGAAGTCGGGGAAGAAGGGAGTCTGCAAGAAGATATTTGACAGATGTGTATGTCCTTGTTTGAGAGGTGGTCAACATCTTTAGCAGCAGATTCATATTATGGGCATTATAGTGATTTGGGCATGTAGACATGGGCATCAAAATACATTCATTTTCATTTTGACCAGTCTTTCAGATGCATAAGAATACCTGAAAATTTTCATGGGTTGTTTTTTATAAAATGAAAATAGCAGAACAAAACTGTTTTATTTTGCATAGAGACAGCACAAACAGAGCACTATTGTAACCTGGTGAAGTGGAATTCTGTGCTCTGTGTTATAAAAGCACACACGTCGAGTTTAAGATAGCATGCTTACAGTCTGAGAGATTAGAGCACCCTGAAAGAAAATTCACACTGTGATTATGAATAACATTTTTTCCCCTCAGGAAAGATCATGGACAGATGCATAATTTAGCCCAAAGTATGCACTTTTTTACAAGAAGATCTTACACTAAGGTAATAGGTTTCTATTTCCCCCAGCTTCTTCCAAATCTTACAGTCATGTCTTGTGAATAGTGGTACTGTTTCATAAATGAACAGAAGCACAATAATTGTTGTGTTTTCATCCCAAAACAATCTAGAATATCGCACTAGTCAAGATGGATACAATATCAACACATATATGTTAGCATCAACTCAGCATCACCACACAACAGTGTACAGAGCTGTTGAGCAAAACAATGGGCCCATTCACATTACAGAATTATACCACTATCATTCCTCTTTAACTACCATGGTTCAATCATATGAAATCCTGGGACTGGCAGTTTAGGGAGAAGCATTTAGAAATCTCTGCCAGAGAGGTCTTCCATTGCCTCACAAAACTACAAACCCCAAGTTTTCATAAGATGGGACCATGGCCGTTAAGAGTAGAATAATAACACTATAATTCTGTAATGTGAATGGGCCCCTCATCTGGGGACAGTTACAATCAAAAGCTTATAGTATAATCTATGCCTTAGTAATGGGGCCACACACCCTCTGTAACTATAGCAGTAAGTAAAGCAATTACAATGACATGGTAGAAAGAATTATCTTTCACTATCCTACAATTGCTCAAAGAGGTAAAAAGCTGTTGAGCAAACCCAGGTCTGCATGGAGATGTATCATGTGTGGGAATCACTCACCTACCATCATAGTACCAAATACAGATTTTTAAAATCTTTAAAAAAAAAAAAAAAGCATTACAGAAATGCCAGTGCTGCCCAGGCAGCTATACTGCTGAGTGTTACACACTCAGATGTATCCCTTAAGTCCATCCTCTCCCCTTTATTGCTAGTAACCTCCATCTATGCAGTGTTAATGTGACTGTATTTCCTTTGAGTTTTATGGATAACCAATTCTGTGTTGAAAAGATATTGTGTATTGTTTGTCTGATAACTTTAAGCCTGGCAAAGGAGAAATAAGTGGTAACATTGGCCCTCTTAAAACCAATCATGACTGTGTCTGCTAATATACAACACAGCTCATTAAGGATGGTGAAAACACAACAGAAGCTGTAGCAAATCCATGAATACAAGTGTGCCCTGTGGGCTGGCCAGGATGATGTAGCTTGAAATGAGCAACTAGATGTTATACCATTAGTCTGTTCATTTCAGAGGAAGCCAATCTGTTTAGACTTGGGTATTGATTCTGAAGCAGTAGCCTAGAGA
Organism: Phrynosoma platyrhinos; assembly: GCA_020142125.1. Lineage (NCBI taxonomy): Eukaryota > Metazoa > Chordata > Lepidosauria > Squamata > Phrynosomatidae > Phrynosoma > Phrynosoma platyrhinos. Next base: position 235,551,219 of record CM034701.1, on the reverse strand, counting down.
CTAGATGCATTGATTTAAAATATTGACCAAAAGTAACTAATGAAGATACAATTGATGCTTTTCCTCCCAGTGGCCATTGGCCCTGAAACATTTGATTACTGAGGATGGGGAGGACAGAATGGATGCATAATATACAGGGGTGTAATCTTTTCCTGTTATTTTTTTTATCTCTACATTTAGGATTGCCATCTAAACAGACTATGTGACTCATTTTCTTTACAGAAAGTTATATTGGCCTTTGAATTAATTTAGATTTCATGTGGTTACATTAATTTAGGATTAAGTTAAACTGATGTTTAAAGTTCTTTAAACCAGCTGAGATTTTACAGATAAGTTTCTTTTATATTTGGCAATACTCATGAAAAAGAATAAGAACAATCCAAATACCTGCAAAATACCCCTCTTACTTCTCTGTATTCTGTACAGAGCAGTGCCAGAAGAAGGTATGCACATGACCAAAGGCATATAGAGGAAAGAGCTCACTTAGACCTTCCATTTTAGCTATATGTCACTTTATGTAGCTAGAGTCAAGATTCGTACACTCATCTATCAAGGCTCCTGTGTCCATAAAGAATCCAATTTTGGTGGTGTCTTGGTTTATACTTGCAGTCTGTCTATGGGCCAGAGACAGTTTGTAATCTGGAGTCTTCCCGTTGATGGAAACATCGGGGGAGGGATTGTGCACATTTGGAAGAATGGATATCAACAAGTTCCTTGCATTCAAAAACTGTATTCCTAAATGTATTTAGGAAAAGAAACAAAAAAGCAGATGCATTAAAAAGGAATGGTAGATTCAATAAAATCAGGGATAGACCAATGATGAATATGGGAAAGGTGGAAAGTCTTTATATATATGTACATCCTTCTATTCATTATTGTTTGAGGATGATGTATTGTAGAGATGGTATGTTACTTTAATGGTACTGTTTTTCAACTGGTTTTTATTATTTAATTGTATTTTTAAAGTATTTAATATTTTAAATAGTTTAATTCTATTTTTATTGTTGCTCTTTTATATATTTTGTGCTATACTCTTTGTTGTTATTTACTACCGAATCAACTCTGGCATATGGGGGAGAAGCAGATAGCCCCATAGGAACAGCCTCCAGCCACTGTAGCCACAGTCACACTAGGAACACAGAGACCACATGGCCCACTTCCAAAGCAGGCCATCACTGAGATCCCAAGCTGGTGCCAGCAAGAGCTGGATTTTTTTCACTCCTTTTTGATCTGGTCCAAAGGACCAAATTGCATTGCCAGAGTGGCTTCCAGCACTTTGTTGGCATGTGTCATCTGAATGCCATGCCCCCAAAGTGGCTGGAAGCCACTTCTTTTGGCCCATGTGTTTCAGGCCATGGTTACTCTGCAAATGTGAGACATCCAAGAGCCTGAGTTTTCAATAGCCATGCTCACTTCCTGCAAACTCAGGGCCATAGCTTCCTTGATTGAATCAATCGCCCTAGTGCAGTGTCTATTTGTTCCTATTGGCTTATACTTTACCAAGCATTATCATCTCTTCCAGTGACTCACATCATCTCATGGTATGTTCAAAATACAATCTCAGTTTTAGTCCCTGTTACTTCTAGCAAATGTTCAGACCTGATCTGCAGTAGGATCCATTCAATTGTCTTGTCAGCAGTCCATGGCATCTGTAGAATTTCCATTAGCATCACATTTCAAAAGCATTTATTTTCTTTCTACCTGCTTTACTCACTGTCAACTTTTCACAACTATATATAGAAATTGCAAAAACTATGGACTAAATGATTTTGACTTCAGTAGTTAATGATATGTTCTTGCACTTGACAAGCTTATCTAGTTCCTTCAGATCTACCTTTTCAAGTCTTAGGGCTTGTTTACACTGATGAAAAAAAAATATCCATACTCACCCTGGTCACACATCATTCTTGACAATACACAGGAAAGTAGTTGCAAATTCATAGGCTTTTAATCCAATTTCATAGGCTTTAATCCAATTTCTAAAATCTCACCTTTTATGTCCAATGTTTTCTAAAAATCTAGATTTTCCTGTGTGTGTTCAGTATGCCAAGGAGGCTTTAATGTAGAGTCAGAGTCAGGAGGAATTTTTGGTGGATGGGACTGGTTGGATCTGGCAGGCATGTGTGTTTTTCACCATTTATTTATTTATTTATTTATTTATTTATTTATTTATTTATTTAGCTTCAGTGTACAGCAATGAGATTAGCCCCCTTCCTCCCCTCTGCCTATCATATTTGATTATACTGTTTTTATTATCCCCACTCCAATCCTCCCCATCACCAGATCAGCCTTGTGTCTGATCAGAGATGGAAAGATCAAAGGAGTGGAGAGTAAAAACAAATGCACATTCAAGCACAATCAAGATTTGTGTAAACTCACTCCCCATAAGTTACTCTCCACTCACATTTGAGGAGATCTCACAAACTCATCCCCCCATCACTCATGCAGAGTTCTACAATGTCTTATGGAGGGGGGATTAGGGGATTGAGTGTGTGAGATCCCCACACTAGTGGCTGAGTGAATGATGGGGGAAGAATCAGAGGGGAAGAGAGTAAAAACAAATGCACTCAGGCAGAAGAATGGGTTTTTTTAAAAAATAAATGAACACTCAGGCAGAAGGAAGGAGGAAGTTGAAAGAGGTGCCCTGATCTAAGTCCTTACCACTGATCTCATTAATGAACATTTTAATAAATAAAAGATAAATAAAATAGAGAATGTAGCTGTTGTCATTAAATTCTTTGATTTTATGTGTATGTAGAGAGATCTTGTAGCACCTTTGAGACTAAGGGGCTTGACAGACTGCTCCTAATAGGAGGCTTCACACTGCCCCTGGAAATTCTGGGTTGGGAACATGGTAACCGCATACCACACCCCCAACCCATCAGTTCCGTGGTGCAAAAAGAAGCTGCAAAAAGAAGCTCTTTTTTGCATTGCAGAAAGAGAACCCTTGCCACTGCTGTGGTGGCTTTTCTGTGCTCCTTTGGCACACTGTGTACAGATGCTGTGCCAAGGGAGTGTCCTGATGCTTCCTGCTATGCAGTGGGGCGCATGGCTTGAAGCCGTCATGAGGGCAGAGTCAGGGCATCTGGCGTGTGGTCACCACAGCCTTACTCTGCCCTCCAGGCTGGCTCTTTATGCTGGTCTGTACAGCCCCTAACTGGAATAAAGAAGTTGGCAGCATGAGCTTTCATGGACTTCAGTCTACTTCCTTAGATTCATATAGTGGAGTAGACCGAAGTCTACCAAAGCTCATACTGCCAACTTCCTTATTTCAGTTAGTTTTAAAGGTGCTACAAGATCTCTCTACATACTGATTCTACAGACTAACATGACTATATCTTTTATTTTATCTATATCTTAAACACAATTTCTAAATATTATCTGTTAATACTCTTTTGGACATGCTACAGACATACATTTTCACATAGAAAATAATTTCTTTAGAATATACAGATTTATAATCAAATGTATAATGAAATCTGTATTCCAAAAAAAGCATCTTTTACATTTTAAAAAGTATTTGCAATGGCACAAAGGACACGAGATGCCTCTTTTTTGGTTTAAACAGGCCACAACATTTATTTCGCTGTACAGGGTCTATTAAAAAACCAATAAACATTAACAAATTTGTCACGTGTGTAAGTAAAGATGTAACCCCCAAATGGGTGATCCTTCACTGCACATGACAAAATAAGTAAACAATAATATCAACAAATTTACAAACCCCTCCCTTCCAGAAATTACGTTATATTACATCATATGACATCATGTAAATTAATGACATCATGCATTTAACTGCATATGTCATTTCCTTTAAATTTGTCTTATGCCAATTTTACCCCAATTAATTTGAATAGCCAGATTAATTTTCCTGTGCGGTGGGGGTCATTGCCTGCCACAAGAGGGGGCCAGCCTAGCTAGGCATTCCCTCTCCCCCCACCCCTGCAGACCGCTTTTACAATTTGATCAGAGAGTGCTGTGACGTACATCTCCAATCCCTCTGGAGAGAGGTGGACCCCATCCCCCCTGTACAGATGTCACCGGTCAAGTTTAATACCATGCTCAACTAAAAAGATGCCCATTTTAGAGAGCTGCTTAGCCACATAACGGTTAAGCCAGCACCGAGCATTATTAATTGCCGTGTCCTTCTGTGCTACAGGCCAGCAATGACTTGGCAAAAGTTTGCTCCAAAGCATCACAGTGCCCAATAAAATCTTTTAGACTTCTTGCATGTCCTTGACTATCTGTAGCCAACTGTAAGCATGGAATCCAAACTAAGTCATTTTCCCCCAGGTGTACTACAAAAATCTGGGGTTGTGAGCGTGAACATGCCAACTCCATGATAAGAACAAGGAGAAGCATTGCATCACCATCACCCTTACCAAACCCATAACTTTAGGAGACTTGGAGAACTGAAAATTTACCACATGCATGACCACCTGGTTGTCACACCAAAACCAGACGGTCCTGTTAGCAAACTGGCTTCCCCACAAGTGCACAGCCACCACTCATAGAATCATAGAATCACAGAGTTGGAAGAGACCACAAGAGCCATC
>CM034701.1:235506888-235538500 GCA_020142125.1 Phrynosoma platyrhinos | reverse complement strand
GCGGGATATAAATAAAAAATTATTATTATTATTATTATTATTATTAACTTTAAAAGTGATACAAAGTGAAGACTGCTCTACTAGCAGTGTGAAAATAGAAAAATACAGACGGCCGGGGGAAAGGGAAAGGAGCGGTGTGGAGTGGAAATTATAGGATTTACACTGGAAATTATGAGTGATTTACACTGGAAATAAAAGATATAGAGATCGGGAGATTGGTTATAATAATGCAGTGTGAAAAAAAGGGGGAAAGGAGAGAGATTCGGAGAGACTCAGAGATAATGGAGGTGGAAGGGAAAGCAATTGAAGTAAGAGTGGAATTTTAGAAAGTAACGGGACATCTGGAAGAAAGAGGAAGGTGGAAGAGAAATAAGTTGAAAGAGGATTTGAAGGATTTAGAGGAACAGAAAATAAGAGAGTGAAAAGCTTTGGAGATGGAGGGGGAAGGAGAAAGTAAAGACAAAGGGAGAGAAGAGATTTGGGTTTGGAAGTTGGATCAGATGGAGAGAGAAGAGCGGTGACAGAAATAAAAGTGGAGGGGTGATTTAATATGAAGAAAGAAATAGAAAACAGGATTCTTCATTTTGGTTAGCTATTGCATGTTTGGGCAGAAGAAATAACAGCTGGGAGGTGATCTTATATGAAGAAAGAAAGGAAAAGGAGGATTTTTTATATTGGTTTGGGAATTGAGGCTTCTTCCCTTTTAGAAGCCATTGAGCACTCGGGGGGGGGGAGGGAGTTGCAATTGGGGTGATTTAACAAGAAAAAGAAGACAACAAATAATAAGGAGGATTTTTCATCTTGTCTGGGAATTGAGACTTTCTGCCTTACTGACTTACTCCATGAGCACTTGGGGGGAAGGGTTTGTGAGTTGCTATAAAGAATCTTCCTGTTGTTATGTCTTCAACTCTCCTTGAGAGATAAGAAAGTAAAATAACCAACCTGACTTTGAAAGAGGATCTTTTGAATAGGACAAGAGGGACATCTGCTGGACACAAGGACTAAAGGAATATACACAGTTAATCCTGAAGTTAATCCTGAAGGACAAGATATCTACTGTTTATAGAGGTTGATTGCTATTAATTTGGAGGAGGAGAGAGAGACATTTGCTGGTAAAAGGATTTAATAAATTGTTTTTCTTTTTTATTTCTTTTTCTACTGATTCTGTTAAAGGTGATATTTGGTGGTTGAAATTTAATCAAATTAGGTATATTAATTTGAGTATATTAATTTGAAATTTGAATTTGAAATTGGAAAAAAATTAAATTAATTATTAATTGTGAGTAGGGAAATAGAAATGATGAATTAATAATAATAATAATAATAATAATAAATTATTAATTAGTTAATATATTTGTAATAGAAATTTAAGTAAAAAGCAAAAAGATATATATATATATATATATATATATATATATATAAACTGTGAAGAAGAATTTTTCTTTTTTTCTTTTTCTTGTCTATAGGATATTTGTTGTTTATAATACTGTATATAGCATTGTATGGTAATCATTGTTAATTAATGTTGAAGGGTAAGAAAAAAATAGGTGATTGAAAAAAGATATTTTGTTGGTATATTGAGACATAATATAATATAGTGATATAAAGAAAGGAAAGGAAGGAAAAAGGAGAGAATGAAAAGGGGGAAAAAATGTCAGTAACCACCAGATTACAGACATCTAAGACTCAACAACAACAGCAAATGCAAAGAAGACCATCTATAGATCAACCAAAAATGCAGGACTTTAATACAATTATTCTTGATTAAATAAGACAGATGAGACAGGAAATGAAGAAGGATAAGGAGGAACTGAGACAAGATATGGAAAATATGAAGGGGGAAATAAAAAAGAGATAAGATCTGACCTGAATGAAATAAAAGACTCAATTAGGTCAGTGACTACAGAGGTAAAAATAGTAAAATCTAAAGTTAATGATTTGGAAAGGAAAAATAAAGAATTGGAAGAAAAATGAAGTACAGAAATCACCAAGAGGAAAGAAATACAAGACAAAAAATGTATGTGGGAATGTAAAATGAGGGAGAGATGCATAAAGATTAGAGGAGTTCCTGAGACTGAAGAAGAAGATCTAAACAATCTGTTGACAACAACTCTAGCAGACTTTATTGGTAAAGATAAAGTCATGATGGAATTAGAGATAGACAAATGCTTTCAAATAAGTTCATGGATTGCCACCCAAAAGAGACTACCAAGAGACATTGTTGTATATTTTGTGAGGACACAGATGAAAGAGACAATCTTGCAACAGCATTTTCAACAGAAATTAAATATAAATGGAGTAGAAGTTCAACTTATGAAGGACTTACCAGGACCAATTTTGAGAAAGCGACGAGAATACGGATTTTTAACCAGGAAACTTAGAGAATGGAATATAAACTACAGATGGGAAAATCCTGAAGGACTTTCACTTAAATATAAACAAAAGAGGATTAAGATCAATACAGTGGCGGAGGCACAGGAATTTCTGGAAAATTTAACAAAGGATAAAGAACAGGAACAAGACAGAGAACATGAAGAATCGACGAGAGTAGCATTAGGAGGAGAAAATGGACAATTATCCACATGGAGAAGTAAAACAAAGGAAGGAGAAGGAGAAGAAGAAGGAGAGTTATAATGTACAGAAGAAAATTTAAATTCAAAATCAAAATAGAGAATTTTAACAAGATAAAATATTTATCATGGAATGTAAAAGGATTAAATAGCCCAAGAAAAAGAAAAATTGTCTATCATTACCTCACAAAATTGAAATTTGATATTTTTTGTCTACAAGAGACGCATATCAGAAAATCAGAAAAAAATATTTGAGGAATTGGAAATTGGATAAAGAATTTATTTCAGCGGGGGGGGGAAATGAAAAAAGGAGTGATAATATACATTAACAACAAATTAGAAGGAAAATAATTATTTAATGATTCAAATGGACATTATATTGGAGTTGAAGTCTGTTGGAATTTGGAAAAGAGCTTAATAGTGGATGTATACACTCCAACAGAACAAAAAGACAATTTTTTCGATAACAACAAGGGTAATAACAACAAGGGTAGCTAGTTTTTGTGCAGCAGCAATGGTCTGTCGCCGTAAGATGATATCTTAAGCTTTATTAAGAATTAATTTTATTAATTTTAGCCTAAACTTTATGTTTTATAACAAATTTATATTGTCAAATTTTATTTTTATGATATAATTTTAATTGAATTCTGATTAATATTATTCATTATATAATTATTTAATTTGATAATTTATCTTAATGTTTAATGTTAAAGTTTATGTGTGTTTTATTATAGTGTCAAATGTTGTTTGTTCATTATCTGATCAGTTGATCGTAAATAAATTTTGAAAATATTTAAAAACTATTACAAAAAAGTATGTCAAGATGTTCGAGAAGATTTGCAAAGATGGACAAAAATGAATTTAACATGGACTGGTAGAATTTCAGTTGTAAAAACGAATGTAACACCAAAAATGATGTTTTTATTTCAAACATTACCAATTATAGTTAATGACAAACCATTTAAAGAATGGGAAAAAGACATAGCAGCATTTATTTGGAATAAAAAAAGGCTAGAATTAAAATGAAAGTTTTGCAAGACAACAAGGACAAAGGTGGAATGAACACCAAATTTCAAATTTCAAATTTTATTTTTTATGCTTCATGTTTAGAATGGATCAAAGAATGGATACAAATAAAAGACAACAGATTATTGCAATTAGAAGGAATGGATTTCGCATATGGATGGCATGCATACTTAATATATGATAAAGTTAAAGTAAATAAGGAATTTAATAATCATCCTATAAGAAAAGCGATATTGAGGATCTGGCAAAAATATCAAAGAATATTTATTAAAAAGATTCCACAATGGACTTCGGTAAATGAGGCTTTTTATAGGAGAGAAAAAATGAAAGGTGATGATTGGATAACATATAAGGACTTATTGCAATGGGAAAAAGATATTCCAAGGATGAAATCTATGGAACAATTATTAGAAGAAAGTTTAAACTGCAATTGGTTTTTATACAGACAAATCATGGAAAGATTTAAGATGGATATGAAAATAAGCCAGATGAAAAAGGAAGAATCCAAATTTGAAAAATTAATGTTAGAAGACTTGCAACACATGGTTTCAAAATTGTACAAAATACTATTGAAGGTAGAAATGGAAGAAGAAATTGTAGAAGAGTACATGATAAAATGGGCGCAAGATGTGGGAAAACCAATAAGGTTTGATGATTGGAAAAGAAACTGGAAAAAAGAATAAAATATACATTAAGTTATGATGTAAGAGAGAGTTATTATAAGATGCAATATAGGTCGTATTTAACGCCAGAAAAGATATCTAAGATTTATAAAAACATTAATAAAGAATGCTGGATATGTACAAAATCAATTGGTACATATATACACATGTGGTGGGAGTGTGAAAGATCGAAAAAGTATTGGTCACAAATACATACATAGATAGAATTTTTTAAAAAAATCAAGATGAATAGGCAACCAGAGGTATATTTGTTGGGAATCTTAAATGATGAAATTGAAAGAAAATTTGGTAAGGTACTATTCTATATGTTATATGCTGCTAGGACTGTAATTGCAAAAAGGTGGAAGAGTAAAGAGTCTCTTAATATAGAATAATGGCAATTTAAACTATATGATGTCATGGAAATAGACAAACTAACATCATTAATAAAAGGAGACAAGAGTGGAGAATTTGGAAAAGAATGGACACTGATTATAGAATATTTTAAAGAACTTTGGGGAGAAAACAGTGTGATTGCTCTGAAGGAATGAGAAATGGGTTTAATAAAAAGTTAGAGAATTATACAAATATAAGAGGTATGATAAATATATAGGCCCTGTTAAAATTAAGAGGTAGAATGGATTAAAATATATGATGTGTAATGGATAAAGATGATTATGGAAAACTATTTTAAGATCGGGAGGAAATAGAAATGGAAATGTAGAATAAATTATATATATATAAAGGAATTATATGAAAGTTAAATATAATAATCATTATATTCAAAGTAAAGGAGGGGAAGTCTTATTTTATGTTTGTAAGTGATATTTAATGTATGTTTATGTTATATTGTTTGTTTAATGTTTAATGTCTAATGTATGTATAAAATGTTATGTGTGTTTTAATATACAATTAAACAAATGGACCAACCTTGACATGTTCTATAACAATTTTTTTTAAAGAATCCAGAGAATGACCTAATCGTGTACAGTGTTCTACTAATGGGGTGTCTAAGCTATTATTGTGAATTGTACTTTTATGCTCAGAGATTCTAATTTTCAAATGTCTAGAAGTTTGTCCTACATAAATCTTAGGACAGGGACATAAGATCACATAGACAATGTTCTTAGAATTATAATTAGCAAAATATTTTAACTCATAACGATCCTGTAGTCTAGGATGTATGAATGTTTTAATATTCAATGCTTGTCTACAACATGAACAGTGTCCACATTTATAATGTCCCCTAATATAGGACAATTCTTGTGTTGGCACATAAAAGTCTGTATGAACTAGTGAGTCTTTTATGTTTCTAGTTCTGCATAGAGCTATAATTGGTGTCTGAGAACATCCATTCTGTATATTCTGTACAATGTACCAGTGTTTCCAAATAATACGTTTAATTTGGTGCACAGCATGATTAAACGTAAAAGAACCTATAATCCTATTTTCAGTAGTTCTACTGGAGGAAAGGAATATTGTGGAATGATCTTTCAAATGAGCTCTTCTTCTAGCTTCCTGCACAATATGTTGGGAAAAGTTTCTGTCATATAGATCTGATTGATATTGATCAGCTGCCATTTCATAATGAATATTTTTAGATGAATTCCTTTTGAGTCTTAAAAATTGAGAATAAGATAAATTTTTCTTTAATTGATAGGGATGACAACTGAAAAAATGTAACATAGAATTGTGATCTGTTGACTTATGAAAATTCCGAACCCTAATCTTAGGGGGGGTTGCAGATTGCCAGAAATAGTGCAAATTGAGTCCACTTTAAGGGTTAGGGTTAGGGTTAGGGAATCATGGGAACTGTATTTTATTATGAAACCAGAGGTCTCTGACAGAGAAGGCTCAATGCCAAAGAAAAAAAGCAATTCCCATGATTCCCTAGCACTAACCCTAACCCTTAAAGTGGACTCAATTTGCACTATTTCTGGCAGTCTGCAACCCCCCTTAGACTCATGGATGTAAACATCAACAGCTAAAAAAAGGAATGTGGTGAACATGAAATTGACATGAAAATTTAATATGGGGATTAATGGTATTGATCCATGTGAAAAATGCTTCAACTTTAGAACTGTCTGTGAACACAATAAAGATAGCATCAATATATTTACCATAATATTGAAAATATTTTTAAAAAGGATTAATTTCTGATTTGGTAATGTGTGTGGATTCTAAGTGGGACATGTATAAGTTGGCAATGCTAGGAGCTGCTGGGCTACCCATAGCTACCCCTTTAATTTGAAGGAAAAATTGAGTATTAAACCTGAAATAATTCTTTTCCAATATAATATCCAAAATATCCAACAGAAAGTGAATGGGAGGTTTTTTCAGAGAACTAGATTGTAAATAATATTCAATTATTTCCCTGGCTTCTGAATGAGGAATAGATGTATACAAAGAATTTACATCTAAAGTCACTAAACAGCCCTTAGAATTTATTTCTGTGTTCTCTATATTTTGAATGAAATGGCGGGTGTCTTTAATATATGATGGTACTTTTGCTACTAAAGGAGCCAAAAAATAATCTAAAAATTGTGATAGAGGTTCCAAAAGAGATCCTGATCCTGAAATGATGGGTCTACCTGGTGGAGGAAAGCCTGCCTTATGGATTTTGGGTAAAATATAAAAAATGAGAATGCATGGATATTCTTGCATCAGAAACAGTGCTGTAAAAGAATGTATATATCCTAACATCTCTGCTTCTTGTACCAAAATTTTAATGACAAATTCGATGGAGCTAGTTGGATCCTTTTCAAGAGCTTTATAGCTGAGATGATCATTAAGTTGACATTATACTTTCTGCAAGTAATCTTGTCTATCCAAAAGAACAATTGCTCCCCCTCTATCTGCAGATTTAATTAAAATATCATGTTTAGCAGCTAAAGATTGCAAGGTGCAGTGCTCCTGATAACTCAAATTATACCAAGGTCTCTTTAAAGACTTTTCTAGTTTCTCTAGATCTCTTAGAACAACATCTTCAAAAGTACGTATATTGTGATTATGAACTGAGGGAATAAACTTAGAAGGACATCAGAAGAACCACAATTTAAGTTGTCTAATTAGTTTAAAAATGTCAATTCTGGTTTGAAATGAATTATAACTGGGGGTGGGTACAAAAGAAAGGCCTTTATTCAATAATGAGTGTTCTTCATGAGTTAAGGTATAAGAAGACAAATTGACCACTCAGTCCTTACTTTTTTTCTTAAATTGGATCTGTATTTGCATGGACCTATTCGAGTGGATCTGCATGGGAGTGGACCTGTCTGTAAAAAACATCATCAGAATGTTCCTCCTGGTGGAATTATCAGTAGAGTATCCACATTCTTCAGATGATTCACCTTCTGAAAGAAAACTATGGGCCTTTGCAGACTGCCAGAAATAGTGCAAATTGAGTCTACTCTCTTTCATTAATGTAATCCATTTCATCTCTTTTAAATTTCTTAATTTTATAGGACTTAAGTTCATTAGAAAAAACATTTAATTCTTTTTCCAAAGTATCCATGTGTTTTTGAATATCTTGAGTAGAAAAATCTTGGGATAACTTGGTAAATGATTCCTCAATCTTAAGTTTATTATCCTCTAATTCTACATTACGTCTATCCACCAAGAGTAACATTAAATCTAAGGAACACTTATTAAGAATTGTAGCCCATTTAGTCTTGAAGTTAATGTCATTTGTAATTAAACCTGGACTCTTTGGTATTCTGAGACCTCTAAGAATACGTGCTGATTTGCAGTATTCAGCTAGAGTAAAGGCATGTAAATCCATTCTGATATATTGTTTTTTGAGAGATTCAAAATCTTGCCAATTAACAGATTGATGTGTGGCTTCATGTTCGCTGAACAATGATCTACTGGACAAATGCGTGTTTTGTCAGTATCATTAAATGCAAAAGTATGTTTCCATTGAGGCATATTCCACCTAAGATCCTCAGAAACCAAACACAACAGGAGGTTTATCACTGAGACTGAAATAATGGGAGAAAAAAATGATAAAAATGAACTAATGAGTATACTATAAATCACTAAGTACCACTGTACATTACTATTAAATAACTGTGATATATCTTATTAAATATATATGTACTTGCAATAACACCAAATATACAAAAACAGTGATGCTAACATCACTGATGTTGCTAACATCACTGATTGCTTCCTTTGAGGACAAAATTAGCAAAGAATTGCATCTGTATTAAATGCATGTTATCTTACCACGTTCCCACTAACTGAATGGATCAAGTCTAGCAAGCTCTAGTAAGTGAATTTAGGTCTTAGAAATAGATTTGAAAATCAGAGGAGGATTTGTTGGAGTTACTTTTTAGGCTAGAAAAAGGCTCTTGTACCGGCACAAAGGACACGAGATGCCTCTTTTTGGTTTTAAACAGGCCACAACTTTTATTTTGCTATACAGGGTCTATTTACAAGGAATAAATTTCCAACTATTTCATCACATGTGTGTGTGAAGCTGTGACCCACCCAGATGGATGGTCCTTCACCACATGTGACAAAGATGTAAACAAATAACAACAACAAATTTACCACCCCCTCCCCACCAGAAATGACATCATATTATCTCATATGATGTCATTAAATAATGATGTCATGCATTTAACTGCATACATCACTTCCTTTAATTTAACCTTTTCCAAATTTACCCCAATTAATTTAATTAGCCAGATTAATTTTCCTGTGGAGTGGGGGTCATTACCCACCTTAAATAAATAAATAAAGCCTTAAATAAAGCTGCCTTGTCTGGTGAATAACATGCATGAACTAACTGATCCCATAACATAGCCAGGACTGTGCCAGTTATTGGCCATCGTGAGTCCTTTACTGCAGGCAATTCTCTAGATCAATGTTCCACAGCTCTTTTAACCCTAAAGTCTGTGGTAGAATCAAAGCAGCCCCTTGCCCTGGAGTGAAAGGCCAGGGTGGCCAGCCTGCCCTCATTAATAACAGGTGAAAGCCCTGCATGCTTAAGATATACTATGAAATGCAGGATGAAATCAACCCTAATCGGCCAGCTTTGAACCCCCCCCCCCCAATTTCCAATAAAAATTGATTAAATGTGTTCAAGGCTGTTTGGTAGGACTTGTGTGTAGATGGGGTGATGGAATTCAGGATTGCCCTATGAATTCCTAGCCTCCAAGGCTCCATAGCAAGGCTGGTACCTCCATCAGGTATAAGACGCCTCGGGAGCCAGCTGCCGGAACCTGGAGAACTGAAAACAAGAAAGGGCATCCACCAAAGGGTTCAGCACACCAGGAACATGCTGAGCTTGGAATAACACATTAAAGTTCAAACACTGCATAACCATCCCCCTCACCAAACACATGACTCTAGGGGACTTAGGAGACTGAAAATTTACCACCTGAATGACCACCTGGTTGTCACACCAAAACCAGATGGTCTTGTTAGCAAACTGGCTTGCCCAGAGGTGCACAACCATTACAATAGGAAAAAGTTCCAAAAACGTCAGGTCTGTAGTCAGACCATGTTCAATCCATGCAGAAGGCATGCCTCTGCAGCCCACTGGCCATTTCAGTAAACACCAAAGCCATGGGTGCCAGCAGCAGTCTGCTCTGAGCAGCATTTCAGATCTCCAAAACGAGATCCCATTAAATTGCTCCAAAAAGGAGTCCCAGACCTTCAAGTCCTCACAAATCGCCCTTGTGATCTTAATATGATGATGCAGTACAGTTACCCCTGCAGTAGCCCTATACAATCTTGCATAGAATGCTCGTTCCGAAACTACTACCTTACAGGCGAAGTTTAGCAATCTGTAAGGGATTGAAATTCATGAAATGTAGCTTTTTGCTTCCCCAACATCACACTAACCTGCTGCCTCATAGCCACCAATTTGTCATTAGATAATCGAGAAATCTCAGCTACGATGTCTATCTCGATACCCAAGAAACTAAGCCGCGTGTCGGGCCCTTCGGTCTTTTCTTCCACTAGAGGAATTCCCAACTCGGACATTAAGTCCTGAAATCCAGCCAAAGAGTCCCTACACTGAGAGGAATTAGGAGTCTCAGCAATTAAGAAATCATCTAAATAATGTGTTATGGCCCGGTTACCTGTCCGCCTGACTGCACACCAATGAAGAAAGGTGCTGAAAGTCTTGAAAGCTGAACAAGAAATCGAGCACCCCATTGGCATGGCTTTATCAAAGTAATACTTTCCCTCAAACTGAAAACCCATCAGATCAAAATCATGTGGGTGTACGGGGAGGAGCCTGAAGGCAGATTTAATATCACACTTAGCTAAGAGGGCTCCCTTGCCTAAATTCCTAACCATCTTGACTACTGAGTCAAATGATGTATACTTAAAGGACGTAAGCCCAGGATCTATAGCATCATTCACAATGTCACCCTTCGGGTAAGATAAATTGTGAATCAACCTAAATTCCCCGGGGGCTTTTTTAGGTACAACACTCAGTGGGGATAAACGAAGTGTGGGAATAGGCAGCTGATCATGAGGTCCTGAAATACTTCCAGCAGTTATTTCTTTCTCTAGCTTGTCCCTCACGATATTTGGTAATTCTCCACGGAACGAGCATTAGACACATAGCAGTGTACCCTGGAACCTGAATAAGGGATATGAAAACCTATGGAAAAACCATGAAATAAATAAGATGCAACCTTCTTGTTAGGGTATACCCTCAGCCATGCAACCATTGTATCTAACTTAATTGGTGACGGAGCCTTTTCCTCCTGGCGACACCGGTTGGGGGAAACCACCCAATCCAGACCGCTTACCTCTACTACAGGAAGTACTGGGGTGACTACCCCCACAGGTGTTACACTTATGGTCAAACCCGCAGGGCTACCTCTTTCACTTGCCTGTGTTAAAATCCCAGCTTATGCCAAATTGCTTCCTTTCATCCGTGCCAGACCTTGCATTCGGCCCTCTAGGCAGAGTAACCATGGGGAAGAATCCGTTGTCACATCTGCTCGAAGGGGAGGCCCCCACCATTACATCTGCCCATAATATTCAGACTGTACATGTCTCCAAGACAGGGAGCGATCTTGTGCAGCTCTCATTCTAAACTGCTCATCATATTGCAGCCAAGCTGCACCTCTAGCATTATGATAGCAGTTAGTGTAAACTTTTATTATGATCTCCTGGTATTTAGAAAAGTCGGGAGACCTAAGTGGCTCTTTTTCCTCTATAACACCCCTGTACATAGTCAAACCCATAATCCAATTCACAAAATTATGCTTGAGCTTAGGGCGCTTGAGTGCCTGAAACTCTTTGGGAAGCCTAAAAACAATCTCATCTTTTACCATGATACTTGGTTTGGGTTCCCTAAAAGTAAGGGAAATTAGGTCAATGTAATCTCCCTTCCATATCCTTTCTTTAGTGGAAAGAGGAAGGTGTGAGCCAAGGGGTGTAGACATTCCAGTATAAGAGGTTGATTCAGAATGCACACCCATTCCTGATAACACAGGAGCACTCAAAGGAGACATCACAGAGGTGTTGCTAGCCAAAGCAGTTGGCTTACCATCCTGCACCCTAGGGTCAGGCACCTGTGAAACCGCAAGTGTATGCACAGGTGCACCCAAAGCTGCAGGGTTGGGGTGTTTCACACCCACACCCTGGCTAAGCTGGCCACCTGGAGCCCATACTGAGATGGGCCAGTTTGCATGTGAAGGATTAGCAGGAGACAAACCTGAAACAGAAGCTTGCTGGGAAGCATCCCCGAAGTGTGGCCCCGCAACAGCTCAGGTGTCAGGCAAAGATGAAGCAACAGCAGCTTGATCTCTTCTTTGCACATCACAGGTTTGCTCCATTGCTCCAGCAGCTGGAAGAACCACTCTTTGCAAAAGGATATATAAATCTGCCACAGTAGGCTGCTCAGAAACAGGGGCAGCAGCACCCTGAATCTCCACACCAGGGACCCTTTCTAGGAGTTCCCACACATCAGCAATAGTGGGTTGCCCAGCCTCCACAGCTGAAACCACCAAAGGACCCAGTGTAGGATCCATCACCTGAACGTCAAGTGCAACAGGAAGGGGCAGCACTTCTGTGTTAGTGATACCAGAAGTTCTGGCAATAGGGTTGGCGGCTGTAGCCTGTAGCCCCTTCTGGGCAAGCTGATTACAGACCACAACACAGGCCCGCACTTTCTTGCCCAGTTGTGCTAACTGCACAGCAATCTCATCATCTCTGCTGGCAGACTGGGGAGGCCTCTTTGAAGCAGAGTGATCAGAGCCAGGCACAGCCGAAGCTGTGTGCCTCTTAGATTGGGCCTCTAAAATCACTCCATCCAGTAAGTGTAACACAGGTCCTAAGCACAATCATCCCAACCTTGGATGATTACCACCAGGCTAAAGGCCACCCTTCCCCAAGTCTTAACAAGAGACGCACTTAGCCAGAAAGCGTCACTGGCAACAACAACCAGGGAGAAAGGTGTCCACCAAGGGTCCAATAAGGAACCCAACCTGAAGACAAATATTGCCTTCACACACACTCACCGCTGGGGAGAGGTGTAAAAAACCCTCCCCAACCAGCGATGGGGTCCCAACCTTACTAGACCGGGGTTGCCGGGGCACTGCTGGGCCTGAGATCAAGTACCGGGTCCACACACTTGGTGAAGAGAACGCCTTCCGCAGCACCCACCTCAGATAAGCAGCCCTCCTAGTGTTGGAGATGCGGAGGCCCTTACAGGCCCGAGGGGACTGGCCCGAAGGCCTCACTCAGCCTACCCGAATTGCTCAGGGAGACACAAATTGGAAACTCCCACAGTTAAAAATAATGAGCAAAATCAGCAAAAGCCAAATACAGCAAAAGCCAAGAAATTAGCTAGGCCAAAGCCAAGCAACCAGCCAGAGCACAGAGCAGAGTGATGTGACTCACTCAGTTCTACCTCTAAAATGGCTGCCTATAAAGAACAAACTCTCGTTAAAAGTCTCGCAAGTTTACAGTCAGCTAGAGATTTCCCAGACACAGGCAAGCAACTTGATTGGATGTGCTCTGCGGGGCTGTAGAAAGAACTGATTAAATACAGTACGTAGCAGGCTTGGAACACTGTGAAGAACAATATATATGGTAAATATCACAAACAGCAAGGAAAAATTGTACTACTATTGAAAGCTGACAGAAGCTGAGATAAAGTATGGCAGGACAAATGGATTTCTATGTGTATTTTTTGTATGTGAATTGTTCACCAGTTTTGAGCTCTAGGAAATGGAACCTATCCTTCTTTCCCATCTGTGATTAATGTAGCTTTTGCATTTCCCTATGATCTTGTTATAAGGCTTATAGTTTGAATATTTTCATTAAACTTGGTGAGAACTATAACTTAATGTTGCCAGTCTAGCTCTGTAAAAACGGTCACAATTACAAGTGTTAATAGGGCTTTAATGAATTATATTAGCTTAGTCAATCGTGTGAGTTAGGTTCCACATAACTTTTCCCCCAGAATATCTTTTTTTCTTTTGTCAAAGTGTATGAACATTGAATACACACATGTGTGCACGCACACACACACACACACATGCACTATACTGACTAAGTGGCCACATTAACTGTCCTGGTTCAGTGCTAGGGAATCATGGGAATTGTATTTTTTTCTGGGACATTGAGCCTAGGGCCTTTACAAAGTGCCAGAAATAATGCAGCTTGAGTCCACTTTAACTGTCCTGGCTCAGTGCTAGAGAATCATGGGAATTGTAGTTTATTGTAGCATGTGAGCTCTCTAACAGAGAAGGCTAAATGTCTCAAAAAAGTACAGTTCCCATGATTCCCTAGCACTGAGCCAGGACAGTTAAAGTGGTCTCATGTTGCATTATTTCTGGCAGTCTGTAAAGGCCCTAAATGCCTGGAAGATGGAACCTAAGGTACAAGCATTTTTTAAGTTAATATTAAATTGGCATTTGAATTTATATTACACTGCTAACATTGGCCTTCTATATCCACAGATTTTGATATCCTTGGTGGGTTCTAGAACCAAATCCCAGCAGATACCAAGGGCCCACTGTACATTAAAAACTGTAACAGAGTGATAATGAAGAATCCCATCTATTACTGTATATGTTCATGTATAAATCTAGAAATCCGAAAACCTGAGTTGACTTATCCATCCAATGTAAATACTGTACTGTACTTATTTTAAAAATGAACCATCCCCTGGTGAAAGACAAGAGTGTCTTTTTGTTCTGGAAGCACTCACACAGCAATTTATATTGTCTCATCCATAAAGCCTTTAGTATGAACACAAACTGTTATGCCTGCTGGAATTTTGTAAGTTTTCTGGCACTGTTTTCCTTTGATCCATACTTTATTACATACCCCTAAGTTTTACTCTCGACTTATCCATGAGTCATATCAAAATCCATAATTTTGGCTCTAAAACCTGCCTTCAACTTATACATGAGGTCAACATAGTCAAGTATATACAGTATTTTATTCTTCAGTCAAATCTGTTTTGAAAGAAGGTAAAAACTACTTACTTTTTTGAAAATTAAATTTCTCAACCAATCAACACAAAGTCCTTATTTTACTTTCTTTTCCCCTCATAACATCAACCCTTCTCTTTCCTTTTTCTTTAGCTCACAGACTCCCCCCCCCCAGGTTAAGATATTTTAAATTTTGTTTCCCAAGACAGATGAGGAGCCTTTGTGTAGTGTTTGGCAGGCCATAAGAGGAGCATCTATATGCAGAGACACGGGGGGGAAAGCACCATCTTCAAGCCCAGGAAAGGGAGGGGCAACCGGACAACGGACACCCCAACCCCTTCCTTGATGTCCTTTCGGCTCAACGTCCAGACACACAGTGCCTCTTCTGGTGCCCCTTTTGGCTCCTCCTCCTTTTCAGAGGCGCCATAAGGGTGAATTGGGCCAAGGTGTGGGGCAACCTTGGTCCCAATCCATGGCTTCTCGGGGTAGCCCACGGCCTCCCGTCTGTAGAGGCCCACACTCTCTCTCCAACTGCCCTTGATACTTGTGGTTCAACACTGAGAAACTGAAAAAAGTGAGAAGCAGTTTTTCAAATCCAAGGGAACCAGGATTTCAGTGTATGACCTATTGCATTATGTAGAATTTTTCAACTCTTTAGCACTGTGGTGCATGCAATTAATCAATTTAATAACTCAATTCTGGAGAATTATTAATGCTGAAATTTTAATATGAGACAATCACTTTAGTAAAAACAGAAGAACTTATCCAGGTTAACAGCATCTGAGGTGATATCATCAAGCATGATACATTAAGTATCAACCACAATGACCCAGAGCATGCCATGTAGATTAAACACACACACAGTTTGACAAATGAGAATACCTTCTCTGGTTAGGAATTAAAATTGAGATCTTAGCTAAAGGGTCTGTTCCAGGGTCTATCTGATGCATGATGGGATCATTCCTTCTCACTTGCTGTGGGAGCCTGGGCAGGAAACATTTACTCCAGCCTATTAGCTTCTAGCAAGAAAAGCTTAAGCAATCAACATTCTCAGGCCACATCAAAAGACCATTGAAGGAAGATGGGGACCTAGTGTAATGAACTGAGGTTCTCTGTTGTTCTTTTGATCCAGAGAGAAATTTAGTCACTCTAGACTATAGGATTTTCAACAAAGATATGTAGGAAACCAGATCTGGGTTTAGACACTATGCATGTAACATTTATTAAGACATAACAAATAAGACAATAAGAAATAAGAAATAAGAAATAAGACAGTCATTTCAAATATCAAGAGCTCTCTCACACACAAACACACATTCATACTCACAAAACATGGCCCCTTCTCTGGATGATGAATCAGTTCATCCCTGAAGGGTTGGGAGTCCTGTTTACTGTGGATCAGAAACATACTGCTGGTTGGGAAAATCTCATCTTTTAAGGTCTTTGCATAGTATTGGGCAACCTCTGCCCTTTTGGCTTCTGTCTACAAATTTTCAAACCAGCCCTTTCTGGTCATTTTGCGTTGATATAGAAAATACTCCAAGTCTTATCAGTCTTAGTCCAAACATCTTGTTATTTTCTTGCTTGCTACCCGAACCTTCTGAATGACCTGTTCTTCCATAGATAGCACAGGCAGCTGCATCCTTGCTAGGATAGGCCAACGCCACATCAGCAGTTTTAACATTCTTGTTTTGCTTGCCAGGAACCTCCCAACTCAGGGTGACCCTGTGAATAAGGCACCTCCAAGACTCCACTAGTCTGCTTGGTCCTGCAAATTCATACCTATGACCTCTTTAATAGAATTCATCCATCTAGCATGCAGTCTTTCTTTCTACATTTCTCCACCTTTCCTATATTATTATCTTTTCCAATGAGTCATGCCTCCTCATGATGTGGTCAAAGTAATTATCTTGGCTTCCAGGGAGCTTTCAGGGTTGATCTATTCAAGGACTCATTTGTTTGTCTTTTTGGCTGACCATGGTATTCTTGGCACTCTTCTCCAGTATTACATTTTGAATGAATTTATTTTCTTCTTAACCACATTCTTCACTGTCCAGCTCTCATACCCATACATGGCAATGGGGAATACAATGGATTGTACAATTCTTACTTTCATTTTCAGTTGTATGTCTTTACTCTCTAGGATCTTGTCTAGTTCTTTCATAGCTTCCCCTCCCATTCCTAGTCTTCTGATTTCTTGTTTGCAGTCCCCGTTGTGAAATGTTTCATCCAAGGTATAGGAACTCTTTTACTATTTCAGTTGCTTCCTTGTCTAAGTTGAGTTTGTGTAGATGCCCCTGGTCATTATTTCTGACT
Organism: Phrynosoma platyrhinos; assembly: GCA_020142125.1. Classification (NCBI taxonomy): domain Eukaryota; kingdom Metazoa; phylum Chordata; class Lepidosauria; order Squamata; family Phrynosomatidae; genus Phrynosoma; species Phrynosoma platyrhinos. The sequence continues at coordinate 235,521,514 of CM034701.1, read as the reverse complement.
TCTTTATTTTCAGCAGTAATTTTGCCTTTGCACTTTCTTCCTTTATCTTCTTTAATAGTCTGTGATGTTTTCTGTTAGTAGTATGGTATACTACTATATATACATTACTAGATAGATAGATAGATAGATAGATAGATAGATAGATAGATAGATAGATAGATAGAAGTATGGTATACTATGTATACTGAAATTTTAAACATACATACTAAGGACTAAACTCCATAATAATAACACTGAGATATTTAGAATTTATGTTTTTTAAAACACCTGTACTTACGCATCAAGGGTCATAATATTTCTGCATCATTTCCCAGCATACAATTACTGCACAGCTATGCATTCCCATGCAGCACAAGGATAAGCTTTTAAAAGTATTATTATTATTATTATTATTATTATTATTATTATATCCCACCCTTCCCCCATGACTGGGACTCAGGAGAGCTTACAACATTTTAAAAAACAAAAACACAAAACAGAACAAAAATGCAATAAAAATATACAAAATTAATACATAAAACCAGAAGTAAAGTAGTACAATAAAATAAAAAAAGAAGCTAAAATGCTTAAAATTCATTTAAAATAATATACTATCCCAGGCTGTTCATTAAAAGTTTCCTGCTTTGAATGCCTGTCTGAAAAAGAAGGCTTTTGCCTGTCAATGGAAGGCATCAAGGAAGGGGCCATTCTGGTCTCCCTGGGCAGGGAGTTCCAGAGTCTAGGGGCAGCCATGGAATAGGCCCTCTCCCATGTCCCCACCAACTGTGCTTCTGATGGTGGTGGGACAGAGAGAAGGATCCCCTGAGGATCTCAGAGCCCAGGCCAGCTCATAGAGGGAGATACAATGTGGCAAATAGCCTGGACCTGAGCCATATAGGGCTTTATAGTCATCACCAGCATTTTGAATTATGCCTGGAAAAAAAGTGACATCTAGTGGAGCTGTTTCAACAAGGGTAATGTATGATCTCTGTAACCTACCCCTGTTAGCAGCCTGGCTGCAGCTCTTTGAACCAGCTGAAGTTTCTGAACAGTCTTCAAAAACAGCCTCACATAGAGTGCATTATAGTAGTCCAAATGGGATGTAATCAAGACATGTACCACCCAGGCCAGATCCAACATTTCAAGGAATGGGAGCAGTTGATGCACAAGTTTTAAATGTGCAAAAGCACTCCTGGTCACTGCAGAGACCTGAGCCTCCAGGATCAAAGCTGAGTTCAGGAGTACTCCCAAACTGCAAACTTGCGTCTTCTGTGGGAATGTGACCCCATCTAACACAGGCTAAATCCCTATTCCCTGATGTGCCTTCCGACTGATCAGAAGCACCTCTGTCTTATCTGGATTAAGTTTCAACTTGTTTGCCCTCATCCAGTACATTACTGATGACAAGCACCAGGACAGCCTCCTTGGATTGGTGCAGAAAGGAGTAGTAGAGTTGTGTGTCATTGGCATATTGATGACACCCCAAAACTCCGGACAACCTCTCCCAGTGGCTTCATCTATATGTTAAATGGCATAGGGGGACCCCACAGGCCAATGGCGCAGGAGTCAAGCAGGAGTCCTCTAGCACCACCTTCTGGGCTTGCCCATTCAGGAAGGAACATAGCCAGTGTAAAACAGTACCTCCAAGTTCCATCCCAGAGAGGCAGTCCAGAAGGATACCATGGTCAATGGTATTGAAAACCGCTGCGTGATCCAGCAGAACCAACAGGGACACACTCCCCCTGTCTAATTCCTTGCATAGGTCATCCACCAAGGTGACCAAGGCTGTCTCTGTTCCATATTCAGGCCTGAAACCAGATTGAAATGGATCTAGATAATAAATCTAGATGTCAAAAGGGTGCTGTGTAGGGATCTCATATTATATAGCATCTAAGGATGGACACACAGCATTTTTTCTTAAGGTAGACAGCTCTGTATGTGCTTGTCTGGGGATGCATTGGCAGGAATAACTGTGTTGCTGGGAGACAGAGTGGCCAAACAAGAACCACTCTGCAAAGTAAGTTTAGCTATGCAAAGACATCTGCTCAAGGCACTGTGCAAATTTCAATGTCCTTCCAGGACCAATATTTTAATCACTATGCCACACTTTATAGCTGTTAACAGTTTAATACACTGGTCTACATTTGGTCAAACAAAGTTTTAATAAACCACTTTTATTAACTCCCAGGCAGTGGCAATTAAGATGAAGAGAAGGTAGCTGGCCAATGAGAAAGAAGAAACTATGTAGATTATCACACCAGGAAAAGTGACTGGAGCATACCGGGATGCTCATACCACTGTCATGTTAGTGTACTAAGATTATCATATCATATCATGTGACACCACCATAATCCTGTTGTTATCACACAAATAAAGAGGAATTCTACGGCTGCTTTTTATTCATGGAAAAGGCCATAGAATTCCTCTTTATTCACCCAATAATGAGAGGATTGTGGCAACTTCATGCAGCGTTGTCTGATTGTGGTAACCCAGTATGCTCCCATTACTTTCCCCAGTGTGATAATATTTTATCCCTCTAGTGCTTAGAACACAGAGATAGGAATCCAATGAGAGAAGGTGCCACTGCAATCAGTTGTGCTTAACTTGGTGTAGGCTTTTTAATATACTAGATTCCTTTGTAATAAGCCAGGAAAGCTACCATTGGATGATGTTTCCATCCTTAACACTTTTTAAGCACACACACAGCATATACATTTGGGGCACTTAAACTGCAATTCTAAAGATTTTGCTGGAAGTAGGTCTCACTGAGGCTAATGGGTCTTGTTTCTGAGTAGAGACAGATTGGACAGATTTTTGCACCACTCTTGGGGGCTTACTTTTCCCTCCCTGCTTAGTTTTGTGGTGGTTCTGGAAGCCAGTGAGATTTTAAATCTTGTTCATGAAATAGAGGAAAAGTCTTGAAGACAGTCTTGAGGAGAAGGAGGAGGAGGAGGATTGTGCACATGTATTTCAATAGAAGCAATCGTGACTAGACAGGATCAAATATATTTATATTCATTTCATTTTTGCATCCGTTTACTATACTGTTCAGACTTGTTTCTGCAATAATCCACTTAAAAATCTGCAGCATATTCTTTATTTAAAATACTTCCCCCTCAATATCTACATTTAAATACATTTTGATATGTTTTCCAACTGCAAACAGTTGGAAAATTCCCAAAAAAAATGCACAACTCAGAAATTTACAGCATTGCAATCCATGCATTAATCCAGTTCAGATATTAGTACAAAAAAAGACTGAATGCCTCAAGTATTCTTATCCATGACCCGCTTTGGAAAATACATACATTATCACGTACTCATAAATAGATGGGGGACAATTGTGAGTATTAAAAGGAACTTTGCTTTCATCAGTAACTGGAACATTTTTTTAAAAAAAGTCACAACGCTGTCATGTACTGAACTTTGGGCCTTTGCAGACTGCCAGAAATAGTGCACATTAAATTGAGGCACTGCCCTGGCTCAGTGCTAGGGAATCATGGGAATTGTAGTTTTTTCTGAGACATTGAGCCTTCTCTGTCAGAGAGCTCTGGTGCCACAATAAATCACAGTTCCCATGATTCCCTAGCACTGAACCAGGGCAGTGTCTCAATTTAATGTGCACTATTTCTGGCAGTCTGCAATGCCCCTTTGTTGCCTTCTTTGACCCTGGAATATTTCATTTTTGAAACACCAGAGGGAGTCAGTGCTTTCTTCAAATATGTCATAAGAAGCCAACAGTCTTGTTGGGATTGTGTCTCTGGATTGTTCCATTTACGTCTTTTCAGTACTGTGTGACAGGCAATTAGATATGGAATGATGGATGTGTACAAGTTACTCAATAAATTACTAATACCTTGATAACACTAGGCAAGGTATAACACACTGTAAAAACAGCAGGAGACCTTATTTCTCTTAATGATATATTAGTGAAGGAGAAAATGTAAAGAGGGGGGAAATCAATGTAACCATGGAATAATCTACTACAGCAGTCCTTTCCTCCTAGATATGAGATAGTTTAGCTCTGGAATAATGGTATGAATGATGATGATGATGGCCACAAGTTGAACAGCATATACCTTGGGAATATTTACCTTTTCTAGCTGTAACTGCTGGTGTGAAACCATAAGTCTCTGACCTTGTTAATTCTGTGGGAGAGCAAGCAGTCTGTTTTTTGGGAATACTTTTTCTTTTGTACCTCTGCTCATGTCCAGGATATTGTTCAGGGTATAACTCTGTGTGGTGAACAGAGGTTCAGCTGGCCAATCAGAAGGCAGCTGAGAGCCAGCCAATGGGAGTTCAGCTGAGAGTCATATAAAAGTCCAGGTTGACAGAGAATAGAAGAAGATTTGGGTTAGAGGGTGTGTTGGGAAAGTTATGCTAGTGAGAGGGTTGTGTTCCTGAGGGAGTTAAATTTTAGGGAGATAGAGTTTAGAAAGGGTAAACTGAACACACACAGAGCTCTGGAAAAGAGAGAGTTACTGTGGTGTTCTCTCCAGTTAGATATTATTAGCCAGAGGGGCTGAGGTACTGTGATTGAATTTGTAACATATGTTTTAAGTCTGTAACTAAGAAAGATTATAATAGCAAGTTCTGAAAAAAGTTACCTTTATTGCATGTTGATGTAAAATAAACTTTTCTTTTCTTTATTCCAACATCACTTGGCCTCTGTTTTAGTCGCAAAACATGCTACCAATATTTTGTTATTCTGGAGGTGGGACTACACTAAAAAGGCAGTGTGAGGGGGGAAGCAGACGGGCAGCCATGGGTCGCCCCAGGAAGCTGTGCCACAGGACCAAGGCATCCCCATGGCTCGGTCCCGTGGTGCAGCTTCGCCGCCCCTGAAAGGAGCGCTAAATTGGCACTCCTTTCACAAGTCGACGAAGGTGCACCGCAAAAGGCTGCAGCGCACCTTCACCAACTCTTCTGCCGCCGCACATGCAAATGCTGCGGTGGGAGGTCCTCCTCGGAGCGCCGGCTGTGCGGAGGGCCGGCTGCTCTGAGGACAACCTGGGGAAGGGGTTGGGGTGCCAATCGTGTAGCTGCCCCTCCCCTCCCCTTCCCTGCCCCCAAGACAGACCTTTAAGCCATCTGCTTAGGGGGTGAGTCCTTGACGCTTTATTAGGAAGTAGAAGTGGGGATAACAAGTTCCCAAAGTACAGCTGGCTAGAATTAAAGTGTAAAAGTAGGAAGGTGGCAGTCGTGTATGCCACATAAGTTTGGCGGCAGTGACAGGATATGAAAAGATCCAGTGGCTAATAGTGTTTTAGCATTGGGATTTCACAAATCCAATAAGCAAAAGTGTGTTTGAAGGGGTCTGAGTTTGAGGAACCAGAAGCCCAAGATTTGTTCTGAACTTGAGAGATGAAAGTTCAGAGGTTTGTGTTTAAAGTAACGGCATTAGTGTCAGGGGAGTAGTCTCTGAGGTAATTGTGGAAGGGTATTTGTAAGAGATTACTCGGAAACTGACTGGAGAAAAAAAGAATTATTGACAGTCCCTGAGGTAATTTGCTGAGGTAATTGTAGGGAACTGTGGAAGAAAAGTGATAAAAGCAGAAGCACACTTAGTGATTCCTGAGGTATAAGTTGTGGTAAAGTAAGGAATCACTACTCTAACTTAAAGTGAAAAGGTTAAAATACCAACCTTTTGAAATCTAGGCATTGGCATCAGTAAAGTGATCTCTGGGGTATTTGCAGAAGGGTATTTGTAGGAGATTACTTGGACACTGACCACGCTAGAAATTACCTAGTCTCTGAGGTAAATGTGCTAAGGTATTGGTAGGAGACTAGTAATAAAAACACACTTAGGGCCTTGGCAGACAACTAATAGAGTCATCTTCGAGGCCCTGAAGAGGAGGGGCAGCCGCATGAGTGGCGTCCCTTCCTCTTCCTGAGGTCGCCCTCGGAGTCGCCGGCCCTCCACATGGCCGGCGCTCCGGGGATGATCTCACGCCACAGCGACCACATGCGTTGCGGCAGAAGAGTCAGGGAAAGTGCACCCGCCGCTTTTAGGGCGCACTTTCCCTGAATTCTAAAAGGAGTGCCAATTTGGAGCTCCTTTTAGAGTCGCCGGAGGAGCGCAGCAGTGTGGAGGCTGAGCTCCTCCGGCGCTCCGACCCGCGGTGACCTGGAAGCAGTCGTCTGCTTCCCCCCTTAATGATTCCTGAGGTAACGTAAGGAATCACTACTCTAACTTCCTGAAAAAAGTGTTGTTTTTGGGTTCAGTTGAGGCACTGACATTTTAGAACTATTTCCTGAGAAAAAGTTGTGGGTAATTGTAGGGAAATACTAGTAACATGCCTCCTAAGAAGGTTAAAGTGCCAGCAGTGGCTGAATTGGTGGAAGGAGAGGAGGTTAGAAAAGAAATGGTGGCTAGTCTTGACACTGCCCTTTCTGAACCTCAAGAAAGTTTGGAGATTTGGAAAATAAAAGAAAGAATAGAAATGGCTAGAATTGAAAAGGAAAATGAGAGGCTTTTAAAAGACAAAGAAAGAGAAAATGAAAGGCTTTTGAAAAAAAAGGAATATGAGAGGCTTTTGAGGGGAAAAGAGATTGGAAAGGAACAGAAAATTGAAATAGAAAGACTGAGGATAAGACAAGCTGAAATGGATTTCTAATTTAAGATGAGAAGTGTAGATCAGGGAATCCCTCAAACTCAGGTGGCTGAGGTAAATAGAGCACCTCAGATTGATATGAAGAGATTCCCCAGATATTATAAAGGGGACAATATTGATTCTTTCTTCACCAATTTTGAGAGGACTTGTAAAGAATTAAAAATAAAAGAAGAAGACAGAATGAGTTATATAAGATCCCAAATTTGTGGTGGTCTAACAGAAATTTATGCTGAGATGAAAGCTGAGGAAGCTCAGAACTATGAGTTATTTGAAGAGATGGTGAGGCAAAGATTTGGCTTAACTCCAGAACACCACAGAAGGGAGCTTAGGGCCTTGGCAGAAGGCTAATAGAGCTGTCCTCGAGGCAGGGAAGAGGAGGGGCAGCCACACGCTCGGCGCCCCTTCCTCCTCCCGAGGTTGCCCTCGGAGCCACCAGCCCTCAGCATGGCCTGCGCTCTGGGGCAACGTCCTGCCACAGCGTCCGTAGCATCCGGACACGCTGCGGCGGATAAGTCAGTGAAAGTGCGCCGCAAGCTTTTGCAGCGCACTTTCACTGACTTGTGAAAGTAGCGCTATTTTAGTGCTCCTTTCAGGGACGGGGAAGGAGCACCACAGGATCGAGGCGTGGGGATGCCTCGGTCCTGCGGCGCACCTTCCCAGGGCGGTCCCGTGCCACCAATCTGCTTCCCCCCTTAGAAAGATAAAGAAAAGACCTGAGGAAACTTTTTCTCAACTGGCATGTAGGCTAGATTATTTAAAGAGCTGGATAGATGGTTATAAAGGGACGTCCAAAGAAGAATTACAAAGCTTAATAGGCTTGGAGCAATTTTATATTGTAATTCCCCAAGAGTATAAATGGCTAGTTCAAGAGAAAAGGGCCAAAACAATAGCTGAAGCTGCTAGAATGGTTGATGAACTAGTATTAATTAGAAGAGATGACAGGGGAATGACAAAAAATAAGGAAGGGTCTCAGTGGAAAGACAAAAAGGACCCCAAAAACTGGCAAGCCCCAAAAGAAAGGAATAGTGAGAGAAAAACTTATAAATCCTGGCATCAAGGGAGAGCACCAGAATCTGAGAGGAAAAGTTTGGGGTTGAGAGAGTGTGACCTTGAAAACCAGAAGAGGGATAGATGGTCAACAGAAAATCAGTCCAAACCAAACCAGAGACATTGTTATGAATGTGGGGAGATAGGGCATTTGAAATCAAACTGTCCAGAAATTTATCAGAAGAATTTAAAATCACCTATTAAGCCAGCATATTATGTGACAGCAGTGAACCAGTCAGACAAATAAAGGACCTTTGCAGACTGCCAGAAATGGTGCAAATTGAGTCCACTTTAACTGCCCTGGCTCAGTGCTAGGGAATCATGGGAATTGTATTTTTTTCTGACACATTGAGCCTTCTCTGTCAGAGAGCTCTGGTGCCATAATAAACTACAGTTCCCATGATTCCCTAACATTGCATCAGGGCAGTTAAAGTGGAGTCAGTTTGCACTATTTCTGGCAGTCTGCGAAGGCCCAAAATTGCAATAGGGAAGCTGAGGTTGCCATGGAAATGACAGCGAGTGAAGCCACTGACTCTGCTAGAACGTGCCTGTTTGTAACTGCTTTGCCTGAGGGACCCAGTTTTAAGGAACACAGAACATTAATACAGATAGATGGAACCTGGTTATGGGGTTTCCGTGACTCTGGGTCTGAAGTGTGTATAATTAAACCATACTAAGTAAACTCTCAAAACATATACCCAGAAGAAACACTGATTTTAAAGGGTTTAGGGGGTCCTCCATTTACAACCCCAGTAGCAAAGCTAGACATTTCCTTCAGAGGACACAAACTGCAGTGAAAATTTGCCCTCTGGGATGACATTCCTATTCCATGTTTAATTGGAAATGATTTGGACAGATATCTTAGGTTTGCTTTAGTAATCACTAGACAACAGAAACAGGAAAAAGCTTCCAAACAAGTTAATCCCATACCTGAAAAACAAAACAAACCAAATGTCACTAGCGATGAGAGTGGTATATCTGAGATAAAAAATAAGGAGAGTTGTGAGGAGATTTAACTTGAGAACCAAGCAGAATTTGGTCGGGAACAAAACAGAGATGAAAGTTTAAAACCTTTGTTTGCTCTAGCTAAAGAAGAAGTTGATGTACAGCTGAGTGCGAATCACCCTCACAGATTTAAAATCATTTAAGACCATTTATATAGAGAGGTCCTCAAGTGTAAATATAATACTCAGAAAGAAATTCAAAAACAGTTGGTAGTTCCTTAGAAATATAGAAGCCAGATACTAGAAATTGCCCATTCTAGTTCATTTGGAGGTCATTTGGGAATTAAGAAAACTACCCAGCGAGTCTCTTTGAATTTTTATTGGCCAAAAATGGGACAAGATATAAAATCTTTTTGTAAATTTTGTGATGTTTGTCAGAAAGTGGGAACAAGGTGAGATAAAACCAGAGCTAAGCTTTGTCCACTACCAGTTATGGGCCTAAGCAGACCAGGGCGTCCAGGATGCCCTGGTCCAGAGCGCCGCGGGGCCATGGCAGCCGCACTGCGGTGCTCCTGCGGCGACCCTAAAAGGAGTGCCAAATTGGTGCTCCTTTTAGAAGTCAGGGAAAGTGCACCCTAAATGCGTAGGGCGCTCTTTCCCTGACTTTTCCGCCACAGCGCATGGGGTCGCTGCAGCGGGAAGTTGCCTTCGGCGCGCCGGCTGTGCGGAGGGCCGGCAGCTCCGACGGCAACCTCAGGAAGAGGAAGGGGCACCGCTCGTGCGGCTGCCCCTCCTCTTCCAGGCCTCAGAGATGACTCTATTAGTCGTCTGCCGAGGCCCTTATGTCCCAGCCATTCCAGCGAATAGGGATGGATATAATAGGGCCACTACTCATGCAACTCAGAGAGGGAATAGATATATTCTTACTCTAAGATATCCTGAAGCAGTAGCTTTGCAGAATATAGAGACAACAACTGTGGATAATGCTCTGATAAATATCTTCTGTAGGTTAGCATTTCCAATTGAGGTAATTTCGGATTTGTACGTTCACCTCCAAAGTGATGCAAAAGTTATGGGAGATTTGTGGAGTGAAACAGTTAACCACAAGTCCTTATCACTGCCAAAGTAATGGGCTTATAGAAAACTTAAATGGAACTTTAGTCAACATGATAAAATCCTATACTGTGGAAAACCAGAATGATTGGGACACCAAATTGCATTACCTATTGTTTGCCTATAGAGAGGTGCTGCAAGAAAGCTTAGGATTCAGTCCATTTGAGTTAATGTTTGGATGCAAATTAAAAAGACCTTTAGATATCATTCACCAAGAGTGGGAATCTCCACAGAAAAAAAGAGAGTCGGAAGATGTGGTATTGTATGTCCAGAACCTGCTGACATCCTCAAGACAAGCCTTGAGAGTTGCCAGAGAAAATTGGAAAGCAGCTCAACGTCAACAAAAGACTTGGTATGACAAAAAGACCTCAACTCGAGTTTTCCTGCCTGGAGATGAGGTGTTAGTCCTTTGACCAACAAGAGGAAATAAACTACAGTATGCATGGACAGGTCCAGTTCAAGTCACAAAGAAGATCAACGATGTAAACTATATAGTGGACTTGGGAAATGAAATAGGATGTAAACTGGTTCATGTTAATATGTTAAAACCTTACCAGAGAAAGGAAAATTTGATATTGTCTGTCATTATTGAGAATGGGGGAGAAGGAACTTCCAGACCCATATTGGGAGTGGGGAAAAGTGCTTAGAGATAAGGTTCCCTTAATCTTCAAGCCAGTAAGAGAGAAGGGTTAGAAGATTGAGAATGATTTCAGTAATGATTTCAAGAGAAACACATAAAGAATTTAAATTTGTTGTAATGTATTTAGAGTGCTGAGAATAACCAGCTGACATGTCTTATTTCTGTAATGTAAATATGTATGCTAAACTTACAAGAAGAATATGGTAAGAGAATATAGCAAATAGAGCAATTATTGAAGGTATATTTATGAATAATTGCTGTGGGTATGAAAAAGGTAAGGAGAATGTAGTAGCAGATAGTCTGTCCAGATTGACTGAGGTGAAATAAAATGAAAAATAAGATATAACTGTATGAAATATTTGACTAGAATGATAGTAAATATCAATTTAAAGAGTAACTTTCAGTACAGCTTAATGATTTAAAGAGTGAACTAATAATGTAATCTTGTTTAACAGGTAATGGTTTGCATATGTATAAATGTATTGTATATATAATGTTGTTGATTATTGAATGCTATTCATGATATAGCTTAATGGTAAGTATAATTGCTTATAGGGGTTTATGGGACCACATAACCAATTGGTTAAGTGTGTCCATAAACTTGTTGAAGGAGGGAGGTATGTGGTGAACAGAGGTTCAGCTCGCCAATCAGAAGGCAGCAGAGAGCCAGGGGAGCAGTATAAAAGCCCAGGCTGACAGTTAGAGAGAAGAGGAAAATTTAGGTCAGATGGTGTGTTGGGAAAGTTAAGCCAGTGAGAGGGCTGTGTTTAAAATGTTCCTGAGGGAACTGAATTTTAGGGAGATAGAGTTTAGAAAGGGTAAACTCTGAACACACACAGAGCTCTGGAAGAGAGAGAGTTACTGTGGTGTACTCTCCAGTTAGATATTGGGGGGTTGCAGACTGCCAGAAATAGTGCAAATTGAGTCCACTTTTAGGGTTAGGGTTAGTGCTAGGGAATAATGGGAACTGGTTTTTTTTCCTGAGACATTGAGCCTTCTCTGTCAGAGAGCTCTGGTGCCACAGTAAACTACAGTTCCCATGATTCCCTAACCCTAATCCTAACCCTAAAAATGGACTCAATTTGCACTATATCTGGCAATCTGCAACCCTCCATTATTAGCCAGAGGGGCTGAGGTACTGTGATTGAATTTGCAACATATGTTTTAAATCTTTAACTAAGAAATATTATAATAGAAAGTTCTGAAACAAGTTACCTTTATTGCATGTTGGTCTCTGTTTTAGTCACAAAACACACTACCAATATTTTGTTATTCTGGAGGTGGGACAACACTAGAAAGGCAGTGTGAGTCCCTGACACTTTATTAGTTGGTAGAAGAGGGGATAACAAGTTCCCAAAGTACAGCTGGCTAGAAATGAAGTATAAAAGTAGAAAGGTGTCAGTCGTGTGTGCCACAACCTGCTCCAGTGTTCTCACATGTGAACAAGATCCACTGAGAGAAGTTCCAGGAGCAGCAAATAGCCACCCAAAGTTGAGAAAGGAGGAATTACTAAAGAGGTTTTACAGTAGAAGAACACCCCCTCTCCCACACACACAGATAATAAGATTGGGGATGTGGATGTTTATAAAATCAGAAATGGAGTGGGAGAGAAAGGGAAAAGTTATTTTATTTAATTGCTAATACTAGAACTCCAGGTCATTTCCCCCCCCCCTGTCATACTCATTTAGTGAAATTGATTTTCAGTACCCACAAAAGGAAACATTATTTCACATAAAATACATGCAACATATGAGAGTGCCCAACCACAAAATTAAGTGATAACCTTTAGCATAAAAGTGCTTTTAAAGGGATTATTTTATGTTAATTTGTATATTGGAGAAAAAAAACCTGTCTTGCCCTTCAGTGAAGGTTGCCAAGATGTTTAAGGCACAATGGGTTGGATCTGACTTACTAGAACTTAGGATTACATCTATTTGAAGAGATCTGTTCTAGACACAACTAAGGCCTGAAACAGATAGGCCAAAAGAAGTGGCTTCTGGCCACTTCAGTAGTGTGGTGTTCAGATGATGCGCACACACACCCAAACCAGCAGAGAGCTGCTCCAAAGCCATGCTAAGGCACCAGGAGCCAGAATTTTCAGAAGCAGATTTAATCTGGTTCTGCCGGTGGCCTATTTGGGACTGTGGTGGCGTCCCCCTTTGGGGCCAGAGCAGCCTTTCACAGGCCATCTGCTTCAGCCCTAAGTTTAAATACAAGTGTGACAAGGTGTACCCTGCCTCACTACTTTTCTCAGATGCCACCAGAATGGGCCTTTTAAATCCTACCGCTTGGCACCAATATGTGACGTGGTGGTGGTAAGACTCTCTCTCAGGATCAAGACCCTATGGTTGTTCCTTCCTTATCTAATCCCACCACTGCCACCTATATGTGTCTGGGCTTGGCAACTATCCCACCACTTTCTGAAGTGCCCTAAATAATAAAAGGTATTTTCCCTTTGGTAGCATTTTACTTATGTTTGGTAGTTTGGATGATGTTATCTGTAAGCACACTTCAGGCAACTACTTGTTGAAATAAATTAATTTTATTTACAAGCAATGTTTAATACAGTATCTTTCTTGTAATATGTTATTCAAGCTAGATACGATGTGCAATTTTTGCAATAGTTACAAAGTTTAACAGTTGCTTTCACTTGAGTTTATAAATGTTCCCTTATCGACCTAGTTCCAAAAGAACCTTTATCTTGCCTCTGTATTTCTTAACCCTTCTGGTTATCTGTTACACCAACAACCACTCTAACTGAACTTTGTCAGTTTCCTAATATTTATTTCATCTTTTCTTCAGATGACTTTAATACTCTCCACCACTTCCTAGAAATATATATTAACACATACACTTTAACTCTGGACTCCTCCAGTCCCTAACTTGGGTAACAAAACCCCTTCTAACTGCACCTCACAGCAGTCTCCCTCAGCCTTCTTGGCTGCTAACCCCTGAGGGTACAATGACATGTTTCCTTAACACATGGCTCCATCTCTCTATTTATAAGCACTCCTGGGAGCATCCCCCACCTTTTCTAGCTTCACTTCCATTAGCTGTTCTCAACATTCTAAACTGCTTGGGTTCTCTACAACAACTGGTTCACTTTGTATTAAAAGAAGAATGTATTAGGATATTCTGGAAACTCAAAACAGATTGCAAGGTTAAAAGCTGTGATGCAGTTAAAATTGTAGAACAATGAAAGCAGGATGACAATCTAGTAAATGCATAGATGAATTAAAATGCTGTCATGTGACAGCAAAAAGATGAGCAGCTGAGTATATGTCCCTAACTAAATTCATGGTTCATATACATACCTGTTTCTGGTAACCAGTTCACCATATTCTCAAGGAACCATGGGTAGATACTTTCCTCTCACTTTTGAGAATTTCCAGGGTTGGCCATGGCTGTGCTAGCTATGGATGCATCTGCCAGTTTTACTTTCACCCGCCACTGAATTTTGGAAATCCCAGATTCTTTCCATCAACTTTATGAAGAAATTTTGAAACAAAAACTAACCAAATAAAATACTTACAATGTCATCCCATGATATTTTAGTATCTATTTCCATGAAAAACCCACATGTGCACAAAGTGAATGGATAGGGGGGAAATTGCAACACACATCCATACAGTTCCTTTATGCAAGTATTTGCCAGGTTTATAGTATAACAACACTCATACTTCTAATAGTAATAAGCATATTTAGTGATGATCCAGTTCACTCTTACATTGTCCACACATATGCATGACTCTAGGATGTAGGTTTAAATATATCCTGTCATGCTTATGCAATTATTATATTATATATATCCAGCCAGGACTAAACTGGCAACTGTCACCCAGAGGACTTTTTCACCAGCTGCTCCTAGATTGTGGAATGACCTGCTAGGAGAGATTCAACAGCTAAATATACTGTCTGAATTTAAAAGAGTATTAAAAACCCATCTCTTCAGGCAGTCCTAATCAGTTGGTTTTAAACTAGAAATTTTAAATTAATATATTTTAATTTATATTGAATGATTTTAACGTATCCTATGTTTATGTATTTTAACAGTGTTTAATAGTGACTTTTACAGTGTTTAACTGATTTTGTTTCAACAACAACAACAACAAAAACAATATTCATGTATAAGTCTATAACTTTTAGTCAAAAAAATGAACCAAAATACCCAAGTTGACTTATCCACATGTCATTGTAGGTACTGTACTTCAACTCTTATTTAAAAAAGAACCATTCCCTGCTGAAAGGCAAGAATGTGATCTATCCTGGAAGCACTGATTTCCCCATTC
>CM034701.1:235484417-235498378 GCA_020142125.1 Phrynosoma platyrhinos | reverse complement strand
AATAGCTTATTCTGGATAGGCCTGCCGGAAGAAATCCGTCTTGATGGCTTCTTTAAAGCCCTCTAAGTAGGTTATCTGATGGATCTCTTCCAGCAAAATGTTCCAGAGTCTGGGTACAGTGGCAGAGAATGTCCTCTGGGAGGTTGCTGCCAACTTAAGGCCTTTGCAGACTGCCAGAAATAGTGCACATTAAATTGAGACACTGCCCTGGCTTAGTGCTAGGGAATCATGGGAACTGTAATTTATTGTGGTACTAGAGCTCTCTGACAGAGAAGGCTCAATGTCTCAGAAAAAAAAATACAATTCCCATGATTCCCTAGCACTGAGCCAGGGCAGTGCCTCAATTTAATGTGCACTATTAGCAGCTTCCACCCAGAAGGCCTGAGGGCTTTCGGCAGATTATACGGAAGATGGTGATCCCCTAGATAGGTTGGACCCAGGCCATGTAAGGCTTTAAAGGTCATCACCAACACCTTATACTGTGCTCGGAAACCAATAGGCAGCCAGTGAAGAGATTTTAGAATAGGTGTAATGTGATCACTCCTTGATGTTCCGGTGATCAACTTGGCTGCCATAGTTTGTACTAGTTGTAGTTTCTGAGTCAGGTATAAGGGTAGCCCTATGTAGAGTGCATTGCATAAGTTGAGTTGTGAGGTTACCAGCACATGTACTACAGTTTCTAGGTCTCTTACTTCCAGGAAAGGGTGCAGCGGGTGTATCAGCCGATCTGTCCTATGAAGCAGTGAGTCCAGGTGCACCCCTAGACTGTGAACACAGTCCTTAGTGGAGACCGTGACACCACCCAGGATTGGAGGTTGCAACCCAATACCTGGTTTGGGCGCCCCTACTGTAAGTACCTCTGTTTTGTCTGGATTCAGCTTGAGTCAGCTTTTCCTCATCCAGTCCATTACCGCTTCAAGACATTGATTGAGGGGAAAACTGCCATCTGCCATCATAGCAGTTGACTGAGACATGAAGAAATATATTTGGGTGTCATCAGCATATTGATAACACCCCACCCCATGTCTCCTGATGATCTCTCCCAGTGACTTCATATAGATGTTAAACAACATCAAGGACAGAGTGGTGCCCTGTGGAATGCCATATTTTAGCTCCACTTTTGAGGAGCAATTGTCCCCAAGTGATACCCTCTGGAACCTGCCTGAGAGGAAGGAGCGGAACCATCGAAGTACAGTGCCTCTGATTCCTAACTCTCTCAGACGTTCCAAGAGTATGTCATGATCTATCATATCAAAAGCTGCTGAGAGATCCAAAAGCACTTAACTGGGTCATGCTTCCCCTGTCAATGCTAAGGTGCAGGTCATCTACCAGAGCGACCATGGCAGTCTTGACCCCATATCCAGGTCTGAAGCTGGTTTGAAATGGATCCAGAACATCGGTTTCCTCCAAATCACTTGGAGTTGGAGGGCAATGGCTTGCTCTATCACCTTGCTCAAAAATGGTAGATGAGAGACTAGTCTGTAATTTTTCAAGTCCAAGGGGTCCAGGGAAGGTTTCTTCAGGAGTGGTCTAATGACCACCTCCTTTAAACTTGATGGAACAATTCCTTCCCTTAGGGATGCATTAATGACCATCTTGAGACAAGCCATCAATGCATCACCCCCCTGGACAAGCAGCCACAATCGGCAGGGATTGTCATCCTCTTCACTTTTCCAAGGCTCTTGTCCATGTCATCAGTACTCACTGGCTTGAACTGATCCAGTCTAATCTCAAAAACGGGCTTGCTAGACACCTCATTAGTCACATCTGCTATAATTCCGGCATCTAAGTTGTCTCTTATCTAAGAGATTTTATCTACGAAATAGTTGTGAAAAGTGTCACAACAGGCTGTTGTTGGGTTTAGTAAAGGGTTCTGAACAGGGGGAGCTTGTGTCAGCTCCCTTACCACTCTAAATAGTTCTGCTGGATGAGATTCTGCAGACACAATATGTGCAGAGGAGAAAGACTTCTGCGCTGCACGTATTGCCTCTCGATAGGAACGATGAAAGTTCCTATGATGAGTCTTGTCAGATAAGAGTTGAGTTTTCTGCCAGATGTGCTCTGTCCAACCCACTTCATTTTCCTAAGTTCCTCTGTGAACCAGGGTTGATGATTTGGAACGGGTTGGTAAGGACGCTTGAGAGTAATTGTGTCGATAGCCCTGGTGAGATCGATGTTCCAAGTGTTACCCAGGGCTTCAACAGGGTCATCAGCTTTACCTGCCAAGAAACCCTCCAAGGCTCTCTGAAATCCAGTTGGCTCCATTAGCCTTCGAGGGTGGACCATTCTAATAGGTCCTCCACCCCCGGTGGGGTGAGCAGTGACTCTTAGCCCAACCTTGACCAGGAAATGATTCATCCATGACAGTGCGGAGGTATTTATTACCTCCGCCCATGGATATGCCTGTTTGGTACTAAAGACCACATCGAGAGTATGATTCGCAGAATGCGTTGGCCCAGAAACTAATTGGGATAGGCCCATGCCTGTCATGGAATCCATGAACTGCTGAGCTGCACCTGTTAAACTGGTCTCAAGTGGGATGTTGAAGTCTCCCAGAACTAAAAGTCTGGGGAACTCCAGCAGCAACTGTAAGACCAGCTGCTTCAGCTTGGATAGGGAGTCTGTTAGGCAATGGGGTGGATGGTATACCAAAAGAATCCCTATACTATCCCTAGTTTTCAGGCTCAGGTACACACTCTCAAAGCAGTCTGTTTTCCGGATAGGTATCCTAGTCAAGGAGAGGTTATCATTGTGGACCAGAGCCACTCCACCTCCCTGCCCACTTTCCCTTACCTGTTCGTACACAGAATACCCGGCTGGGAGAGCTTGATTCCAGGTAATGGCACTATCCTCCCCCAGACAGATGAGGATGAATAAACTGAAGCTTAATCCAACAAGATAGAAGTGCTCCTGACTAGTCAAAAGACAGATCTTGGAACATGAATTCAGTTTGTGTTAGATTGGGTCACATCCCCTCTGAAAGCACAGGTTTGCTGTTTGGTGGTATTCTGGGATTCAGCCTTAAGCCTAGAGGCCCAGGTTTTGGCAGAGACCAGGACTACATTTGCATGATTAAAGCTGGTGCCCCAACTATACCCATTCCTGGAGAAGTCAGATGTGGCCACAGTAGCACATTCTTTGATTGCATCCTTTTTATTAATGTAAGGCACTATACATGGGGCTGTCTTTGAAAGTGCTCAGAAACCTTAATTGTTCCAAATAGCTGCAGCTGTATTACTAACTGTGATTGACTACAGGGAGCATACAGTTCCCTTGTTGCAAATGCTCCTCTGGCATCCAGACCATTTCTTGGCACAGTTCCATTTCTTGGCACAGTTTAAAGTGCTATTTATCATCTATCATTTTTATCATTTATCATCTTTATGAGCCCTTTAGACCTCTAGAATCAGCAGAGCTCCTTCTCTGTGCACCACCATGTTCTCAGGCTCATTTGGTGGGAACAAACAGAAAGAGCCAGACTTGGTGGCTGCTCTTAGGGAGTGTGCTCCCTAAGAAGGCCAGGATGACTCCCTCCTTGCTTTCCTTCCACTGGCAACTGAAGACATTCTTGTGCCACCAGGCTTTTAGACACCAATTGGCATAGATTTTTAATTATGCTCTTTGCTGTTTTAAGGTTCAACTAGTGTTTTATTAAGTTTAATGTCTTTAGTGTTTAATATTTTAATAATAAACCATTTAATTGCTTTTAAAATAACTTTTATAGTTATACTCGTATCAATTTTATCAATTTGTATAGTTATTAATCTGTAGTTTTACAATTTTTGCTTTAGTCTGTTTTGGTTCAATTATCTGGAGGAAGGTGGGATACAAAATCAATAATAATAATAATAATAATAATAATAATAATAATAATAATATATAAAAATATGAACCCCTAAAATGTGTATGGATAGTTTTGGATCAACTTTAATTTGTTTAGAATGTATGTAAATTACAGCACATGCCAGAATATTTTCAGGTACATTTGAGGTTTCAGGTGTAGTTTTCAAACTGGCAGTGTTCAACCTATGACCACTGAGAATTTGCTGACTGAAATTACATCATACCACTTTCCGTTTGTTTACCAAATATTTCCTTCCAATTGCAAATACATAGTATAACACAGTTATTACATTCCCTAGATAACTGAGGGCAAACTTTGAAACCTTAAGAAAAGGGCACTTAGTAGCACACAAATTATAATATTTTTCATGCCAAAAATATTTATCTATTTTCTCTTTGGAGATTTGATTTCTGTGTTGTGTTCCCTTGGTATTCTTTACAGTATGTTTTCTCTTATGAAGAGGTTTTTCCTTTGCTCACTTTTTAGAACAGCTAAAAGCAGACTTTCAAAGTGTATACAGAGGAAAAATCGAACCCAGAGATATGTGTGTATCCTTTGTCCCCAGCAATAGTGTGTCATTCCTGTAAGTTCTCTAACATCTGTGACATTCATTGTGGATTTTAAAAACTGAATGCAGAGCAAGAATATTGTCATCCTTTTCAAAAGAAAAAAACAGATAAAGGCTTTGAGATTTCAACAAGAATGCAGTTTGTATAATGCTGCAAAGCCCATTCAACTCCATTTACCAAAAAGTTCTCAGATAAATAGAAGCCCTCAGATTGACTTATATGAAATTATCATATAATTTCAATCTCCATTCATCAACAGAGGGAATTTCTTTTTTTCTCCAATATTTTACATATATTGTTCTAGCCGCAGTTAATAAAAAGAAAAGTAATTTTCCATTTTTTCTTTCTACGTCCTCATTTTACAATATTTAAAAGATATAATTTTGGGTTGCGGAAAATTTGCAGGTTCAAGATTTCCCGTATCACCAGAACTCACTGACAGAGAAGACTAAATATCTCACAAAACTACAAACCCCAGAACTCTATTACATTAAGCCATGTCAGTTAAAGTAGTGTCAGACTGCATTCTTTCTACAGTGCAGATTAGGCCTATGATTTCTTGGTAGAGAAGAGGTGTTACATGTTAGAATGCTTTTCAAAACACATGCATGCATGCATTATAGCCCATAGAAAGATGACCTTCAGGAGGAACCTAAACTGAAACCTTTATTCCATGAGTATCTCCACACTAGATGTATCTACACTGAAAAATTATAGCAGATTGTGAAACCATTTGAACTGTTATAGCCACTTCTTACACAATGCTGGGATTTTTTGTTTGTTTGTTTGTTTTTTTTACTGATGAGGTACTTAGAATACTCCACCAAGCCCTATTGAACTCTTGCGAAAAACATTCTAGAGTTCTCTGGTAGAGAATTCTAAGTACTTCTCCAAAATCCAAATCCCAAGATTCCATAGAATGGGATTGAAGTAGACTTCCTTTTTGCTGTAACTCTGAGAAACTGAAATACTAAGCCTGGTGAAGCAAGGATCCAGGTTTATTTGGGGAAAGAAATACATTTTTCTCTTCCACTTTGGCAACCTTAATCCAAAAAGAATAGGAGCCATGAACCATAAGCTCTTACACTCTAAGGGTTACCAAAGTTGTCACTGTTGCAAAACACATGCACTGAGAAAAATTCATGCAGCTAATGAATTCTATATAAATTTTGTCTTTTTGTAATGTGCTACCTCCTGGAAGGTAAATAGTCATTACCCAGTCCTTCCTATACAACCTATTCCCTAGTTTCTTGACATCATAGAGAATAAAATATACTATGCAAACTTCACAGTGTCAGTTTGTCCTTTGGGAAGAATTTCCCCAGGATACATAAATAACAGGGGTGAAAGCATTAAGGGGGCTACAAGAAGCAAAGCCATTTTCATTCCCCCTTAAGAACCATGGCTGATAAAATGGCATCAAAGTGTTATAATTGGGTATCATGGATACACTTTTTGATATGCTAGATTTATATGTCTATATGAAATTTTTATGATAGAAAATTCAGATAAATAGCACTTCCTCTCACCTGCAGTCTGAATTTGGACATACCAGTGGTTGTTTACAGCATTGATTTCAGCTAGGAAGCATGAGGACACTGATTTGTGACTATATTGTGAAAGTGTCATCCACGTATTGGAACCAAGTTGTGGACTTTTTCGGTGCTGTTTCCAGGGCTTGTTTTTCAAAATGTTCCATGTAGAAGTTTGCGATCACTGGGCTTAGAGGGTTTCCCATTGCTACCCCATCTCTCTGTTCGTAGAATCCATTGTCCCACTGGAAATAGCTTGTGGTGAGGCAATGTTCAAACAAGGTTGTGATGTCCTCTGGAAAAAATTTGTCGGATGAGTGCCATGGTGTCCATTATGGGGACTTTGGTGAATAGGGAGACCACATCACATAGGATATTAAAAATTGATACCCAAATATGTGTGTGTGCTATTAAAAATGTATGGGTATGTGTGTTATGGAGGTGGGGGAGAAGAACAAGGGAAACGGGGAGAATCTACTACTACTATTGGAAGACAAAGGGGGATATAAGAGTTTGTAGCTTCAGTCATTCTGCATTATTTTTGCTTGAACACCATAGATTTTATTCTCAGGCCCTCAAATGAAAATGCTTAGTACTAAGCCATAAGTCTGGCTCACGTTTAAGGTACAAATCTGGGAGCTTTTCCCCTTACCCTCTCCCTTCTAAATCTTGGAGTGTTTAAAGTAGAACATCATCCATACCCCCATACCCCAATTATCTCCCAGGCTTAATTTTAACAATTTTTTCCCTAAGTTTTAAGGATATCATAGTTGTATGAGTTAAATGGAGGAAAAAGTAGGCAATGAGCAATAGGTATAATTACAACATTCTTATCTTCCCTCATCATGCCGATGTGCTTGGAGAACATTCCCAAATTGTTCCATTTCCTGGTTGGATGCTTAAAGCTGAACCAGCTTTCTTTCTTATTTTAGTTTTCGTAAGACTCAGAAGGATTTTTCTCCCCTCCTTGTGCCCAATTTATTCAAATTTACAACACAATGGGAGCATAAGCAGTGATCCAACTCTAGCCATATCCGGGTGGATTAAAATATCTAACATTATTTGCTCAATCTTCAATTTGCTTTTATCTACTCAAACACAGACAAGACTTCAGGCTAAAAAAAAAAAAGGGAGAGAGAGAGAGAAGGAGGGGAAGAGATTAAATTCTGCAGTTCTGGCATAGAAAGTACAGTGAGGAAAATGTAGTGTCTTTTCTTGAACACTTTGCATTTGTCTCCTAATAAGTCCAACAAACCCAAATACAACCCAGCCCAGAACCTTAAAAGCAGATTTGAATAAGTTGAAAGCCAACCTAAGATGGATGCTGATCATTATTCATAGCTTCAATAGGGATCATGTAATTTAAATGTATCCCATTTTAAGAAGAGCCAATGACTTAAACTAGATACTCTTGCTCTAGGCATCAAGGATACAAGAAAGTTGTTCACAGTAGCTGCAGGCATTGCTCCAAGAGAACAGGTAAGTCACTGCCATTTCCCAAAACTTCTGCACTTCGCAAGGCCAAATGTAAGTCAAAGTAGTTTTTTTACACACACACACCTCGTACTTTGGATTATATTTCACAATAAAAATTAATGGACTGTAAGCATTCAAAGTAGTTGGATTATGAATAAAAATAAAACATCCTCCATAAAAGATTATGCACAAGTATACTGCATACCTTTTTTGAATTTTTTGAAAAAGCTAATGTTTTTACAGTGCAGAAAGAACTTTAAATGAGAGGCTAAAGAAACAAATGGGAATGAATAACCCTATGGTTTTTTAAAACAAACAAACAAACAAACAAACAAACAAACAACAACAACTGTACATTCTACAGGTGCCTCCAGTAGAGACAATGACACTAAATGCATCCATATGAACATTAAAAAATGTTTTATGCAAAGTTTATGTTGCAAATTTAAGGACCAAAGATTTATGTGGATGTGAAACAAAGAAAGTGGGGCTGTGGAGGTCCCACCAATTGTGTCAGTGTTATGTTAATTGTTGGGGAAAATAGCTTTTGCAAGAGGCTGGCTAACCTTTAGAGTTGTTGGCATCTGTATATACCAGTAATAACTGAGCAGAACTCCAGGTTTAGGTGAATTAAGAAAAATGCAGAGTGCAATTACACACACAATAGCAATTCACACAAACACAGTATTCAGAGCTAACTGCAATGGAAATATGGGAGGGATGCAAACCAGGGCATCCAGGACACCCTGGGACGGTGCGCCGCTAGAGCGAGGCAGCCGCACCATGGCGCACCGGCTGCGTCCCTGAAAGGAGCACAAAAATAGCGCTCCTTTCAGAAGTCAGGGAAAGTGCGCCCTAAACACGTAGGGTGCACTTTCCCTGACTTTTCCGCTGCAGCGTGTGAGGACGCTGCGGTGGGAGGTTGCCCTGGCAGCGGCGCCTGTGCCGAGGGCCGGCTGCTCCGAGGGCAACCTCGGGAGGAGGAAGGGGCACCGCGCATGCGTCTGCCTCTCCTCTTTCCTGCCTCCAAGATGGCTCAATAAGCCATCTGCCGAGGCTCTTAGAAACAGGATAGTGGAGTCTGAGAGGTTTTCAGTGGGGTGATAACTACCTTTCTGATGAGTAAACCACAGAAAGCTGGAGAAACTCAGACTCAAAGGTTTAAGGGCAACACAGACCATAAACAGAGTGCAGAGGTGTATGCCAGCTGTGTGCCCAGAAGCTAGGTTTCTGAGACCCATATTTATACCTAAAATTTAGTCCCAAACAGTGGACTGTCTTGTCAGGTAACAAAGGCTGGATGTCCTTTCCCAGGAATCAACAGTCAGATTCTGGGCTGATTGTTGGCTTTAATTTTAGTGTGATAAAAACAATGATTGGATCAGGATATCCCCAGGATGGATGGACAGGAAAGTTTGGTTGGACACACAACAAGGAATAGGCAGAGAGGTTGGCTTACTGCTTTGAGTACAGGGAGATTCAAGGTGCAAGAGGAATGCAGATGACTAGGGAGAGAGGGAGGAGCAATTATCAGTTTTGATTGTATTATTACTGATTGTATTATTACTGAAAGTTCTTGAATCTCTCAAGAACATGTTGTCTCCAGATATGAGATATGAAGTATGGGGACCCCAAAATACAGTGTGGGATATTCAGGGTATGCTAACAGTAGACAGATAGTTCCTGCTGTTTTCTCTTGTCCCCCTATTCAATCTATCTGTAGATAGCTGTGTTTAGAGATCACTTCCTTCTTCTTTTTCTGAGGTCATTTCCATCTTCTCGAAACTAAAAAGAGGAAGACAGCATATGGGATCTTTATAACGACTGCATGAATAAAAGATTTACATATCCACCCAATACCAAAAGAGTTACATTTTCCCCATGCATGATCTATGCTGACTGATAGAAGCTTTTTAGTATTTCACATAGTTCTCTCTCTTAGCTCTTTCTGGAGATTCCAAGGATTGAAACAGTGATCCTTACACAGAAATGATGAGCTGTACCACTGAATCATAATCCCACCCAAATGACCAGCTTAGATATGATTCCTCAAGAGCCTTCACATGATAAAGGAGCTGAATGGAGCTTTGTACTTCTCTGTGTCTCCAACTCCGATAGCTCAGTTCTCAAGGATAAGATTTCATAGCTGGACTTTTGGATTTTAAGTTAGATATTTTGAATTTCCTGCCTCCTCAGCATTAGACTATGAAATCTTTGCATGCTAGTCTAGCAAGACTCAGGCAGAATCTATGTAGTAATGTGGTATATTTCACTACTTGTGCATGTATCCTACCCCTTCCTGCTAGCTTGTCTTCAATGAATTGGTTTTTTTAAAAAATCTCCTTTGTTGTCCATAATCTTTTTGATCCTCTGATGGTATGAAAAGAAGCAGCTTGTGGCTACCAACTCTCCCTTGCAGTAGCTTTTATAAAAAGTGACTCAGGAATGAAACACATGGCCCTGATGGACCAGTGTCACGGTGCCTCTTTGAGCACCGGATCAGGGTCACAGCAACTGCATGCCATGGAAAGGTGTCCTTTCTGTCATGGCAACAGTTTTGGGGTGTTTTTTGTGATGTGATGTGTGTAAACATTGCACCACCAAAATGCCATGACACCACCTGCTGTGTGTCATCAGGATGGCATGACACCAGCTCCAGGGGGCGACTTCAGGGCATGCAGTGTGTGTAGGCCATGCCCCCATGTCACCCCGAAGCCAATAATTTTTTTAAGCAGCTTCATTTATATACTGCTTCATATCGCACATGGGATGTCTAAGTGGTTTACAACTGTGAGCTGATTGCCCCCCAACAATCTGGGTACTCATTTTAGCGACCTTGGAAGGATGCAGGCCTGAGTCAAGCCTCAGCCCTGGCTGGTATTGAACTCGCAACCTTGTGGTCTATGAGTGAGTGGCTGCAGTACAGGCATTTAACCACTGCACCACCAGGGCTGATTTAACAACTTCCTAACTTGACCTGTCTTGATATTCTGCCTGTGTTCACTACACTTCAATTACTAGAAATTTTTAATCTAACACCATACCTTTGTATCTTACTTTTCTATATATTTATTATATATTATCCATCACTATAATTTCTATACTATAGCCTAACAATTTTATATTGTAGCTTTCTAGACTATTTCTAATCTAATCCAGCTCTATAACAAATTTGGTCTCTTCATTTAATTGTCAATATTCTATCAGTAATTTCCAATCCTTTTTAAAGGTGTCATATCCTTTTTCCTTTATTAGACCTGTTAATTTATCCATTTCCATAAAGTCATATATTTTCCTATACCAGTCTTTGATATTAGAGATATCTTTGATTTTCCATTTTGCAGCATAGATTATTCTTGCAGCTGTAATTAAAAAAAAGGCCAACTTCTCGTAGTTTTTTTTTATATATTGTCTTCTGTTATCATCCCTAACAGATACATATGTGCATCTAATTTCTTTTGTGTTTTGAATATCTTCATCATTTCATTGTGTATATATTTTCAGTATTTTTTTTTTTTTGCCTCATTACATTCCCACCATAGGTGGTAAAAATTTTCCACTTTTTTTCCACATTTCCAACATATATTCATATGGTTTCTTCTCATCTTTGCTAATTTATATGGCGTCAGATACCAGAGACATTGCATTTTGTAAAAATTTTCTTTTATGTCACTGTTTGGCGTATATTTTAATTTTTCTTCCAGAACCTTTCCCATTGTTCTAAATCTATATTATGTTCAATGTCTTGCATCCATTTTATCATCTGTGGTTTAACTACCTCTTCTTCCAATTCGATTCCCAATAAGATTTTATAAAGTTTTGAAATTTTATGATTATAATTTGAATTCTCTATTCATTACCCCGATAGATTTAGGGTTCTTTTGTCCAGTAAAAAAACGTTCTTTTCTTTGTCCATAGGAGAACCAATTACAAAGATAGCCTTCTAGAATTAATTGTTCCTGTGATTTAATGAAATATTTTGACCTTCATCTAATATCAAATCTTTATAAGTTAACCAAGTATTCTTACCCAATTTATTATCTCTTAATGTGACTTCATTAAATGCCATTCAAGTTGGAATAGTATCCTCCCATTTACTTTTAAGTTTCTGCCATACTCTCAACAAAGCAAGCCTTAAATCAGGGATAGGCAACCTTTCCCCTTTAAGGGCCGAGGGACTTCAGCTCCCAGATGTCTCAGCCATGTTGGCCAATAGTCCCATGTTGGCCAATAGCTCCTGGGATTCTGGGAGCTGAAGTCCCTCAGCCCTTAAAGGGGAAAGGTTGCCTACCCCTGCCTTAAATAATGATTATTGAAATCTTTGTGCAGTCTGACTTTGTTATAAATTAGGTAACCATGCCACCCATACACATTGTCATGTCCTTCCAGTTTTAAATTCCTCTCTTTCTCTAATTTTATCCAGTCCAATAGCCAAAAAAGGCTGCATGCATAGTAATAAGTTTTTAAGTCCATCCACAACATGTTGCATTAGTTTCATCTTTACCCTGGGTTTCCTGCCTCCCCATATAAATTTTGCTAAATCTCTATGCCATTTATGAAAAAGCAAGTCATTTATCATAATAGATATATTTTGGAAGAAGAACAAAATTTTTGGTAATATGTTCATCTTTATAGTTGCAATTTTACCCATCCAGGACAAATTTAACTTTTCCCATATCTTTAAATCATTTTTAATTTCCCTCCATTTTTTGTCATAGTTGTTTTTAAATAGATCAGAGTTTTTTGTGGTAAAGTTTATGCCCAGATATTTTACCATTTTACCCTTTTGGAAGTTTGATTTATCTTTTAATTCCTTTTTTTCTTCCTTTATTAAGTTCATTAATAACGTTTTATCTTTGTTCGCTTTAAGACACACCACTTTTCATATTTTTTGAGTATATCTAAAAGTTTTTCAGTTCCTTCCCTTGGGTTGGCCAATGATACCATCACATTGTCAGCAAAAGCCCTTACTTTAAATTCCACTCCTTTAATTTTTATCCCTTGGATCTTTTTTTCTTCTCGAATTATATTCATTAGGATCTCAAAATTCATTATAAATAATAATGGGGATAGGGGACATCCCTTTCTTACTCCTTTTTGTTTTTTGTTTTGTTTTTTTGTTTTTGTTTTTGTTTTTGTTTTTTTGTTTTTTGTTTTTTGTGGACTCTTAATTTACCAGAACTTTCGCTTCTTGGTTCTGATATATCGATTCTACCCATCTTCTGAAGTTATGTCCCATACCACTTGGAAGGACCCTGGTTACCACCTGGAAGGACCCTGGTCTCTGGAGGACTCCGCCTTAGCCCTCATTTACCAACTGGAAGGACCCTGGTCTCTTGAGGATTCTGCCTTAACCCTCATTTACCACCTGGAAGGACCCTGGTCTCTGGAGGACTCTGCCTTAGCCTCATTTACCACCTGGAAGGATCCTGGTCTCTGGAGGATTCTGCCTTAGCCCTCATTTACCACCTGGAAGGACCCTGGTCTCTGGAGGACTCTGCCTTAGTCCTGATTTTAATATGCAGTTGCAGCCTTATATAAGAAGGGCAGCCTTTGGGATTACTTTTGTATATTTTTAATAATTGTCTTTTAATTTGTTTTGTTTGAGTTGTTTTGTGGGAGAGTGAGAGTGGGATTGAGGGATGGGATTGATTTGATGTGAGTTGTTTTGATGTTTTGAATTCTGTATGCCACCCCGATTGCTTGGCAGAGGAGCGGGATATAAATTATTATTATTATTATTATTATTATTATTATTATTATTATTATTATTATTATTATCTAATTTCTCAAAAATGTTCTGCATAAATGTCCAATTCAAATTATCAAAAGCTTTTTCAATATATATATATATATATATATATAACCTGCCAATTTTTTATCAATATTCTTGTTATGGTAATCTATTACATTCATTAATTTTCTAGTGTTATCCTTTATCATTCTACCAGGAAGAAAACCCAATTGATTTTTGTGTATCCATGAAGTCAACCATTTCTTTAGTCTATTTGCAATCATATTCAGAAATATTTTATAATCGCAGTTTAACAATGAAATCGGTCTATAATTTTGGGGGTCTAATTTGTCTCTGTTTTCCTTTGGAATCAATAATATATTAGCTTGTAACCATGATTTAGGTATCTCACCCTCTAACAGCCTATTTATAGTTTTTAATAACGGAGTTGCTAATTGATGTGCAAAAGTTTTATAATACTCTGAGATAAATCTGTCAGGACCTGGCAATTTACCTTTTTTTCATTCTACCTATCGCATCTAACACCTCTTGCAATTCAAACTTTTTATTCAATTCTTCTTTCTGGTTTTCTGTTACTTTATTCAATTTATGTTGATCTAAATATATATTTATTTTAATAAACTTATCCTGTTTTTCTCTATATAAATTAGAGTTGTAATCTAGGAGAATTTTCTTAATTTGATCGTGAGTTGAAATTATTATTATTATTATTATTATTAAAGATTATTTCTAGAGTACTGTCAGTGTACTCAACGCTGTACAAAAGACAATCAAGAATAAAACAA
>CM034701.1:235473476-235484317 GCA_020142125.1 Phrynosoma platyrhinos | reverse complement strand
TAGCTTGCCTCCTGTTCTTCCAAGGGACAGGGAGGGGTGAGGAAGAGCTCTTTTAAAGCCAAAGGCTGCAGGCCAGGCTCCTCTGGCTGCCGGTCAACTGTTAGATGTTAAAGATTTAAAGATGTTAAAGAAGGGGGAGTGCAGCACAGCGTCCAGGCAGGATGACAGTTATCTTGCCTCCTGTTCTTCCAAGGGAGAGGGAGGGATGAGGAAGAGACCTTAATAAAGCCAAAGGCTCCAGGCCAGGTTCCTCTGGCTGCCAGTCAACTGTTAGTCTCTCAGCTTCAGATGTTAAAGAAGGGGGAGTGCAGCACAGCGTCAAGGCAGGATGACAGTTATCTTGCCTCCTGTTCTTCCAAGGGAGAGGGAGGGATGAGGAAGAGACCTTAATAAAGCCAAAGGCTCCAGGCCACACTCCTCTGGCTGCCAGTCAACTGTTAGTCTCTCATCTTCAGATGTTAAAGAAGGGGGAGTGCAGCACAGCATCCAGGCAGGATGACAGTTATCTTGCCTCTTGTTCTTCCAAGGGAGAGGGAGGGATGAGGAAGACCCCTTTTAAAGCCAAAGGCTCCAGGCCACGCTCCTCTGGCTGCTGGTCAACTGTTAGTCTCTCAGCTTCAGATGTTAAAGAAGGGGGAGTGCAGCACAGCGTCCAGGCAGGATGACAGTTATCTTGCCTCCTGTTCTTCCAACAGGAAGATATCTTATTTCCTTCCCTTAATTCTATAATAGTCCTTTCTCTTGTTCTTTCCTTAATTTAAAGGCCAAGAATTTTCTTGGTTTATTTGAAAATTCAAAATGTTTTTGTCTTAAATATTTTATTTTATTTTGAATTTCTTCCATTGACAATATTGATATTTGTTTTTGTAGACCATACAACTCATCTTTTAATTTCTTATCTGTAGGATTTATTTACAACTGTTCTTCCTTTAACTTTATATCATTTTCCAACCTTTTTACTTGGTTCTTCCTTTTCTTCTTAACTTCTGCACCTTTCTTTAAGAAATAGCCTCTCATAAAGGCCTTAGCCATATCCCATACAGCATTAATTGGCATTCCCTTATTAAGATTTTGCTGAAAGAAAATTTGAATTTGTTTTTGGGCCTCTTTTACAATGTTTTCATTCTTCAATAGATTTATATTGAGTTTCCATCTAAATTCCTTTAAACCATTTTTCATAGTCATTACTATTGGATTATGATCAGACCAAACCACTGGTAATGTCTCTATTTTAAGTATTCTTTTGCAGAGCAAAGCTGAGACCATAAACATGTCAATCCTTGACCAAGAATTACGCGAGTGTGAAAAGAAGGTGTATTCTTTCAAATTATTATATAAAACTTTCCATAAATCTTTCAATGTTAATCTATCTCGTAATTCAAAAAAAAAAAAAAAAACCACTTTTTGGAAGTCTACCTTGATTTAATTTAATTTTTTTTTTCTTGGAGATTCTATCAATTTGTGGGTCTATAACCCCATTCCAATCACCCATAAAAATAATCAAATCATTACACTAATTTTCCAATTTAATCTTTTTTTTAATAAAAACTCATTTTATTCATTAATGGTGCATACAATCCTACTGTTAACATTTTTTTCTCCCTTCAACTTTATTTCTACTACAACATAGTGTCCATTAGGGTCTACAAACAATTCTTTTGAATCAATTTTTGATTAATATATACCACCACTCCCTTTTTCTTATTTTTTTACTGCTGCAGCATATTCTTTCCCTAGTTTCCTATTCTTCAAATACTTCAAATCTTTTAATCGAATGTGCATTTCCTGTAGACAACAAATGTCTACTTTTAATTTTTGAAGATAATAGTAAAAAAAATTCTCTTCTGTGGAGTATTAAGGCCTTTTACATTTTATGTCACCAGTTTTAAGTTATCCATCAGTTACCTAAAGGCCCTTATCTGCCCTATTCTTACAATGTTCACTCCTCTAACTCCTCTGTGTCTCTCTCTTCTAAGGATTCTCCTCCTCTACTCTGTTGATTTCCTTCAAAATATCGAACAAATCATCTTCCGATCCTTCTAGATCTCTTCTATATCTCCAATTTTCTGCACCTAATACTTCCTGTCCTTCCTCTTCCTTCGATTCACTTTCTTTATCATCCTCTCTATTATTTTTAGCTTTGATTCTTTTTCTTAGTCCTTCCCTTGTCTCTCTCTGAGCTAAGGGAGTCTTTTCTTTGTTGCTTCCCTTTTCACTAGTCCTTCTCCTTTTTTCTTCTTGGTCCCAGAATTTCCTTGCTTCCTCCACTGTCTTAATTATTACTCGTCTCTTTCTATTCCCCATCTATAAGGCACCCCTTCTTGTCTCAAAAAGGCCATTAAAAAAAAATATCCTTTTCTGTTTTTCAACAACCTGGCCAGTATGTCTTTCAAAATTTGAACTTGTTTTGCCTCTATTTCAAGAGATGTCTTGTGTATTTTCAAAAGTAAATCTCACATCTGTCTGTGGACAAAATAAATCACAATATCCCTGTGCAAGTTTTTTGGTTTGTTTTGCCACTATTGAATTGAGATGAAAAGCTCTGTCAATCTCAAATAGAAATTGTTGACTCTCTTTGCCCATAAATTCAGCCAGCTTGGGGACCAATAATTCCATCAAATTTTCATTTTTATTTTCTGGTATTCCCCTTATCTTAATATATTTTCCCTTAATTTCTGGTCCCAAACCGCCTTCTCGTCCAAATCCTGTTCCTTTTCTTTTCTAATATCCTCTAATTCCTCTCCTGGCTTATCACTCCTGTGTTCCAAATTATCAGTTCTTTGATTAGCTATAGTTAGTTCCCCTGTTATTTTCTCTATCATTTGATTTATCTTCTGTTACTGCGTTTTGATATCTTGTCATATTTCTGTCTTAAAATCTTTCATTTCTTGCTTTATTTCCAATCTTAGCCTTTTAATCGCCTCCAGAATATCCAAATTTAAGTCTGCCATTTTTGGCTGTTCTATTGATGGTCTCCTTGGCAACTGAATTTGGCTTTGAGTTTTTGCTAACCGATTTCTCGACATCATGGTCTACTTTTCTCTATTTATTTGTATTTTATTTTGGTATTCCATTGTCTATTTATTTGTCTGTATTTTAATTTTTATATCTTACTTCTTTTACTAGCAAGTCTTACAAATAACTCTACTTAACACCTTAATGTAAAGACCGAACAATATACAAGCCAAACTCAAGTTGAAAAATAAAGAAGTATTTTTGCTTTTACCAGATTATTTTTCCCTATATTTTCCCAATCTATTATATATAAATAAGGTGTTAAGAAGACTCCCCCTATTTGCAAATGCAGATTATATAATTCTCTATCTCTGAGATAGGCAACCTTTCTCCTTTAAGGGCCGAGGGACTTCAGCTCCCAGAAGCCTCAGCCATGTTGGCCAATAGTCCCATGTTGGCCAATAGCTCCTGGGATTCTGGGAGCTGAAGTCCCTCAGCCCTTTAAGGGGAAAGGTTGCCTACCCCTGCTCTATCTAGTCTATAAAATAAAGTCAATCTTAAATCTTGAGCAAAACCAACATCAAATTGCTTAATCTTATTATTATTGTTAACAAAGTCACAACTCTCACCTTTAGTTCCAACTCTCCTAATAGTGTCCTTTAAGTTCTTAATATTCTTCACAATCTCTTAGTCATCTTTATATCCTTGGACTCCACTAACCCTCTTCAATGCTGTTTTTACTATTATTTTCTTTTATTACTTTCCCTTTAAATATAATCAGTCCAATCAATATAACCACTTTTTGAAGTAGCTCTTCTATCTTTGATCTCTATTAATCTTTATGACTGTATTTCTTCTGGTTCAGAGTCCTTGTATTTCCTATATTCAAGATCACCCCTTCCGTCTTATCCAAATGACATCAGCAGTTCATCAGTTGCAACTCCACCTCCTAACATCTCCTGCTGCACCTCCAGTCCTTCCTCCCACTGCAGAGCCTCCCGTGTTCACTCTCTGTATCAAGGACACAGTGTCTCCTCCTCCACATTTCTCCTCTGTTTCATCGTTCAGTCAAGTAAGTTAACTCTTTCTGTGCTATCTCACTGCTAAATTTCAAAGGAGATTTTTTATCATCCAGGCTTGATCTCAGCCAATCGCC
This sequence comes from Phrynosoma platyrhinos, assembly GCA_020142125.1. Lineage (NCBI taxonomy): Eukaryota > Metazoa > Chordata > Lepidosauria > Squamata > Phrynosomatidae > Phrynosoma > Phrynosoma platyrhinos. The sequence goes on along the minus strand of CM034701.1, from coordinate 235,480,206 downwards.
AGTAATATTGTTGTTAGATGAATCAGTAAAGAGGAAGAAAATCTATTTAAATGTCCTCTGCCTTAGTTATCTACAATATCTTCAATACATTATATTTTTATGCCAGATATTAAAGAGCAGAAATTTAGGAGAGAATATAAGCACAGTCTATATCTCCAAACTCTCTTTCTCCAAGAGACTGCAATAATCCATCTATATTTTCCACTTTCGCCTCTTTCATTTATTTTGTGCCACATATGAGGTTATGCTCTGAAGTTACTCACCCAAGACCATGTCAAACTCCATATATTCTTGGAATGTATCTCAGAGTAGCACTTACTCTATAATAAGAAGATAAAATTGGTGGCGTCCTGGTCTTCTTTGTAAAGTTTTATGGCAATGTGGTCGTGCTGCTTCCTGATCCTCCTGGGCTCTTGCCTTCCAATTTCCCTGAGGATCCACTTCCATCAGGGGATTGAGGCTCCCAAGCCAGAATCTGGATCTCTTATGTGGTCGTCCGAATCTCCTATACCAAGGGGATGTCTTTGTATCACTTATTTGATCTTTTTAAAGTGATCCTATGGCCACGCTGCCCGAGTTATCCCTCAGAGGCGAATTGAGAGACTTCTCAATGGGATGCCATGCCAACCGGAAGTCGAAAATACATCATGAAGGTTCCTTTTTGGCAGTTGTGGAGATGTAATCCTTCATGCTGGCTCTGGTTCCTCTCTTGTGCTTCATGGGCAGGCAGGGTGACCAGATGTCCCAAAAAAGGAAGCCACTGCTGCAGCAAATGCGTCAATCCTGTAGTGTCTGAATCTTTACAAAATACACACAACTCCTCACAGACTGACAGGAGCCTCCACCCAAAGACTCTGGGGGGATGCAGACCAGGGCATTGGGGACACCCTGGTCTGGAGCACCACGGGACCGCAGCCTCCACACCACAGGACTCCTGCGGCGACCCTAAAAGGAGCTCCAAATTGGTGCTCCTTTCAGAAGACAGGGAAAGTGCACCCTAAATGCGTAGGGTGCACTTTCCCTGTCTTTTCCACCACAGCATGTGAGGACGCTGCGGCGGGAGGTTGCCCTCAGCGCGCCGGCCGTGCAGAGGGCCAGAAGCTCCGAGGGCAACCTCGGGAAGAGGAAGGGGCGCCACGCATGTGGCTGCCCCTCCTCTTCCTTGCCTCCAAGACGGCTCAATAAGCCGTCTGCCGAGGCCCTCTGTGAACCAAAGCCAACATTTTTATGGTCTGTTTTGTCCTTTAGTTTTACTTTAGCTCTGTAGTCTAGCTGGTAGTCAAGCACACAAGCAGCTGGCTGGTTTCTTTTCTAATTCCATTTATCAATATACTATGCTAGAGAAACAGGAATCTCCCACGCTCAAGACTCCCAGACATCTTCATTACTCCAGTTGCTTCCATCAGTCTACTCTGTTTTACTTCCATTATATTTATAAATGCTACAATTGATTTAAAAAAAAAACACAGAGCAAAGAAGAAGTAGTTGAAGATGCTGTTAGCTTCTACCTAAAGTAGGTGGTGTAATGGTTTGAATGTTGGTCTGGACATTAGGATTTGATTCCTGCTTTATCATCAAAACCCACTGGGTGGCCTTGAGCAAGTCACATTCTCTCGCTCTTAGACGGTGGCAATAGCAACCCCCCTCTAAAGAAAATTACCAAGAAAACCCTATGATAATTTCACCTTAAGGTTGCCATAAGTAAAAAATGACTTGGAGACACAACAGCAACAGCAACAAGCCATGGAATAATAGTTAAGGACTCTGACTGCAGAATTACACTGTGAATTGTTCTTCCTCTGCCAGATTCTCCAGATAGAAACTCTGGAGCCCAATAGATTTTTCAGCATCCAAAGAGAAACTTACCCAATACTGTCCTGGGTTCATATTCAGGGAGAAGGAGCAAAGGAGGAGGATTCTAGAAACCAATTTTCAAAGTTTCCAAATCTCTGACTTTCCACAGAGTTGGTCCAAAACATTTTGCTACATGAACAATGAAATACAGCATAAAGAACACTGCTTTATTCTTTTTCCAGCTCTCTCCACCTTCTTTTGGGCTTGTGATCTCATATCATTTAAGGGACATAAGCTCCTCTTAACCCAATTGGACATGCTTTGCTGTAGATTTGTATAGGTTTGCATTGGAGGTCATTCAGAGCAAAATCAACAAATTGTCTCATTTTGTTGAGCTCAACTATTATTCATTTTAATTAAGACATTACTATGCAAGGCTTGAGTTTTATCATAAGTCCCAATTAGAGCAGACCCATTGAAATAATGTGATATATTTACAATTCAACATTTGATTCAATGGCTATTGGGACTAGGAAATCAGATTCAGGGCTGGTTCATAATGCAATTTTGCAAAGCTGAGCCTAAGGTCTTGGAAATTCCATTGCTCCAGCATCAGCATTACTGAGACTCATGGAAGTGATTACAGAGCACTCAGTTTCAGACACAAGTGCAGATTATCTTGTTTCTAAATTGAATTTCAATGTTAGATGATATACAGTTGGCTCTCCATTTTCACAGAGGATCCATTCTGGACCCCCCCCCCTACGAAAACAGAGATTAGCAAATATTCATGCCCCATAGGCTTGAATAGGGCATGGTCCATTGATTTAAATGGAGATCACCCCACCATGAATATGCAAAACCGCAGACTTTAAGTCTTCGAGAATGGAGGGGCAACTGTAATTCCCTTTAAGTCAAGGTATGACTTCATACATTTGCTGCTTGGGGAAGCTGGAGCACAGTGCATGAAGACAGAGGGGTGGATCACATTCAGGTGCACTGAAGGATATGAATAATCACACACTACCATTCAGGCTAGCAAATAAGTGCTTAGTAACTTCTAGAAAACAGAAACCTCAGGTAAACCCAGACAGTGACGTAACTTCAATTATACTGCTGCAATGTCAGCTTTCAACAGTTTTTAATTAGTGTTCATATCTCTCTGTGTGGCTGACCAAGTGTTCCTGGAATCTCCCAAGCTCTTGCAAGTGCCTTTTCAATTTTCATTTTCTTGTACAGAAATCCCTATATGATACTTTCCCCCCTGAAGATCACATGAAACTAAGAAGCCTAGAATCTCAGCATTTCACAGAGATTAAACAGGTTAATTGGCATCAGATCAAATTTGTGTTAGATGTCAACACACTTTAATTTTATTAGCAGGTTTCCTAAATATCATGCACCTATATTCAATAGGAAGGGTTAAAGCCATCTCTTTTGCTGCCGAGAGGTTCAGACTTTCTCATTACTATGCAGCAACTGAGCCAGATGACCTCTGTCTTAAGGCTAAAAAGCAGTTTTACTGTCTGATTGGGTTTTATATAAAGTTCTACATAATTCTACTTAAACCACAATTTGTAATGCTATGGCAAATTATCATTCAATTAGCCTTAACTCTGTCTCTGAAATAATCCAATATAAGAAATATTGAAGATCCAAAAAGGTGGATGCACAAGTTAATGCTTATGTTCCTTTCATAAACTTAGTTGGACATTTCATTAGAGAATGAATAGATTATTATTGATGTCTTTGATAATTGTTTTTAATCTACTTAATTTATTTCAGGCAAATAATCTGTATACCTCTTACTTAAATACTGATTTAGTACCTGATCTAACAAAACATGAACCTCCTACACTTTATTTCACTTTAGCCTAGAAAGCCAATCTCATTAGTTTAATGTGTTGTCTAGTAGAGGCTACATCTTCACTGAAGAAATAATGCAGCTTGACAAAACTTTAACTGCCATCAATGCATCCTATGGAATTTTGGGATATGTTGTGGCACCAGAGCTCTCTGAAAGAGAAGGGTAAATATCTCACAAAATTACAGATCCCAGAATTCCATAGCACTGCATCATGGCAGTTACAGCAGTGTCGAACTACATTATTTCTGCAGTACACATGCAGCCAGAGACTAGCAATTAGATTTAGATAAGAATTGAATGAATATTTGGAAATATTTGGAAAAGGGTAGGAAAAATGTGTTTCTCAAGTACTGAGAAACCTTGACAAGGAAAATCCTGGACTGATAAGTTCAGGACTTATTCCTCACAAAGTTCACATGTGTTTTTTCTACATAAAATGGCATTATTTTCTGCCTAGTAAACTGCAGTTTTCTGCACAGTAAGCAACAGAAGGTTATATCTCCTGCACTGAATGTAACATTTTTTGCAATATTATTTTGTAGCAGAAAATGTTATTTTCTTCACAGAAAATGCTGTTTTTTGTGAGGGGGGTGGTGGAATACATAATAAGTCCCCACCTATAATATTTTTTGCACAGAAAAAAATGCTGTTTTCTGTTCACAAAATGCTGCTTTCTATTTTAAAAACTCCTCAAAGCTTCCACATGCAAATTTTGTACAGAATATGTCCTGAACTGTGAAAAAAATAATAATAAATTACTCATACTTCCTTCAAAAATGAAATTAGCAAAGAAGTACATCCTTGATTTAGGGCATAGACCTATGAATGGGCCTCCAAAGTTCACAAATAGTGGAGGCCTCCTTGAGCTCTTTGGGACATTTTTCATGGTTGATGGTGTCACTGGGCAAATTTTGTTGTGCTTTTCATAACATGGATGCACTCTTCCCCAAAAATTGCTTGGAGCATATGCATTGCCAGTTACTAATAGGAAAGTTTCCAAAAATATTGATACTGATGTTGATTTTTTTCCCACAAGCCTTGGATTACTTGTATTTGCTCAGTTATCTTTTCTGATTATATATATGCCATGTGCCTCTCTCTCTTAGCTGTGTTATTGAGCAGGGCTCAATAAATATAATGTCTAGAATTAACAATCTTTGCATGCCTACATGCATGAATTTGTACTTTGCATTATGGTGACCTGCACAACTGCATAAATCTACAGCCATTTTCTCTTTTCTCTTTTTGTCTTGTTCATTAGATCCTGCATTTTGGTATTTGTAACTAAAGCTACTGTTACCCCTTGATTTAGCCCCGTTGGTTTCCCCCATATTTTATATCAGAATATTAACACAGAAACTCTGCACTGGGTGACCTGGAATTGACCCTGCTGTGTAAGCCAATGCTCTTAGTATGATCTGCAGGAGACAACTATAAGTGTTGCTAGCAGAGGGAAGAGGGCACCCCTGATAGGATTAGTAGAGCCCTCACAACAATCCTTTTGTCCACGGAGAGAGAGAATGGATTCTGCCAAAACCAAGTAATTGTCAGTAGCCAGGAGGACCAAGGAGTTGCAAATATGAAGTCTAACCCCTTTGTCTTCAGGTATGCAAACCAGACATCAGTACATTTGTCCTATTTTCCTCACCTGGGAACCCATTCTTCCAAACCTTAATCCTCTTAACCAGGGGTAGGCAACCTTTCCCCTTTCAGGACCAAGGGACTTCAGCTTCCAGAAGCCTCAGCCATGTTGGCCAATAGTCCCATGTTGGCCAATAGCTCCTGGGATTCTGGGAGATGAAGTCCTTAGGCCCTTAAAGGGGAAAGGTTGCCTACCCCTGCTCTTAACTGTGGTTTCTGTCCCCCAAGCAATCTTTTCAGTACAAATAGTTATACCAGACAGGCCATTCTTCAGCTCAGTCCAGTAGCAGGCAGACACTCTGTCAGTTTGCTTGACTAGCACTTCAATATGCTCATCAATCCCATGTGCCACGGGAGCTATTGAGTCCTCTCTCTTCATCCCAGACTTTCAGCAGTTGGAACCAAGATCTGTCTAGGTAACATATCTCCCTTAGCACAGCCTCACTTCTATTCACCACTACGACCTTTGTTTCCTAGCTCTTTTGTGTGTGTGTGTGTATGTTTATGTGTGTATGTGTGTTTGATTATTCCCCTTTATAGGTATCGGAGGCACTGCTTTGCAGTGGTTCCAGTCCTTCCTCTTGAGTAGGTCTCAGAGGGTGCTGCTCGAGGACAGTAGCTCCAGTAGAAGGGAACTCACCTGTGGGGTCCCACAGGGTGCTATTCTATCCCCGATGTTATTCAACATCTATATGAAGCCGCTAGCGACACCCAGATCTATTTCTCCATGTCTTGTTCAGTGGCCTCGAATTCCAATGGTGTCTCTTCTCTCAATGAGTGTCTTCAGGCAGTAATGGGCTGGATGAGGAAAAACAGATTGAAACTGAATCCAGACAAGACGGAGGTGCTCACGGTAGCGGTCCCAAAACCAAGAATTGGGTTGCAACCTCCAGTCCTGGATGGGGTCACACTCTCCTCCAGTGACTGTGTTCGCAGTCTGGGGGTGCTCCTTGACTCGTCACTCCTGATGGTTAATCAGGTGAATGTGACAGTCAGGAGTGCCTGTTATCAGCTTTGGCTGATACGCCAGCTGCGCCCTTTTCTTGAAGTAAGGGATCTTGAGACTGTTGTGCACACACTGGTAACCTCACATCTAGATTTCTGTAATGCGCTTTACATGGGACTACCCTTGTGCTTGGTTCAGAAACTTCAGCTAGTACAGAATATGGCAGCCAGATTATTATCTGGAACATCCAAGAGGGAGCATATTACTTCAGTTTTAAGGTCCCTCCACTGGCTGCCCATAAGTTTCTGGGCCCAGTAAAAGGTGTTGGTTATTACCTTTAAATCCCTAAATGGCTTGATCCAAACTACCTTCAGGACTGCCTTCTCCCCTATAATCCTCCCCGCGCACACCGGTCCTCTGGGAGGAATTTGCTTCAGCCACAAAAAGCTAGGCTTATGGCTACCTCCCAGAGGGCTTTTTTG
>CM034701.1:235461504-235473376 GCA_020142125.1 Phrynosoma platyrhinos | reverse complement strand
TTCTCCTGTTCTCTGGGAGTTCTCAAAGATTATTGTCAGTGGCTCTGACATTGCATTTGCCAGTTCTTTTATTATCCTTGGATGTAGTTCATCTGGTCCTGGATACTTAAATTCACTTAGTTAATCAAGTATTCCTGTACTACCTCTTTACTTATTTTGTGCTGCATTTCCCCTATTGTGGCCTCTTTTCCATTTTCCTCAGGCTGAGCAGCCTTTTCCTTTTGTGGGAAGACTGAGGCAAAGAAGGTTTTGAGTAGTTCTACCTTTTCTCTGTCCCCTATTAGAAGTTCTCCTTCTTCTCTGTGCAGTGTCCCTACCATTCTCTTCTTCTTTCTTTTGCTATGGACATATCCCAAAAAACCCTTTTTGTTATTCTTAACCCCTCTAGCAAGCCTGAGCTCATTCTGAGCTTTGGCTTTCTTGACTTTACCTCTACATGTGCTAACTATTTGTTTGAATTCCTCTTTAGTGATTTCGCCCCTTTTCTATTTCTTATATATCTCCCATTTAAAGCAAAGCAAAAGCAGCTTCATTTATATACCGCTTCATATCATGCATAGGATGTCTAAGTGGTTTACAACTGTGAGCTGATTGCCCCCCAACAATCTGGGTACTCATTTTAGCGACCTCGGAAGGATGCAGGCCTGAGTCGAGCCTCAGCCCTGGCTGGTATTGAACTCGCAACCTTGTGGTCTATGAGTGCGTGGCTGCAGTACAGGCATTTAACCACTGCGCCACCAGGGCTGTTTAAAACTAAGTAATTTAAAACGTAGGGCCTCGGCAGACGGCTAATAGAGCCGTCTTCCGGGCCCAGAAGAGGAGGGGTAGCCGCACGAGCGGCACCCCTTTCTCTTCCTGAGGTCGCCCTCAGAGTCGCTGGCCGTTCGCACGGCCGGCGCGCCGGGGATGACCTCATGCCGTGACGACCACATGCGCCGTGGCGTTTGAGTCAGGGAAAGTGCGCCCGCCACTTTTAGGGTGCACTTTCCCTGAAATCTAAAAGGAGTGCCAATTTGGAGCTCCTTTTAAATTCGCCGGAGGTGTGCTGCGGTGCGGAGGCTGAGCTCCACCGGCGCTCCAACCCACGGTGCACGGGAAGCTCCCGTCTGCTTCCCCCCTTAGTTTAGTTGAAAGTTCTTTTGTCATCCAACTCAGTTTCCTGAGACACCTCCCACTTTTTCCTTCTCATTGGAACAGTTTGCAATTGTGCCTTCAGTATCTCCCTTTTGAGAAACTTCCATCCATCCTGAACTCCCTTCTCCTTTAGTATTCCTGACCATGGGATCACTCCCAGTGTTTCCCTAAGTTTATTCAAATCATCTCTCCTAAAGTCTAGAATGAGTGTCTGACTATGCCTAGCTTCTCCTTTCCACTGTATAAGAAACTTCAGGAGAATATGATCACTTCCCCCCTAAGGATCCAACCACTTGCACCCCATTGACCAGGTCATCCAAGTTGGTTAGGATCAGATCTAAAATAGCTGATCCGCTTTTAGCCTTTTCCACCTGTTGGACAATGAAATTGTCTTCAAGGCAAGTGAGGAATTTGCTAGACCTTGAAGTTTTGGCTGAGTTTGACTTCGAGCAAATATCAGGATAGTTGAAGTTACCCATCACTACTACATCTCTCCTTACTGAGTGTGTGGTCATCTGTTCTAGAAAGGCATCATCCAATTCCTCAGTCTGACTTGGGGGTCTGAAGTAGACTCCCACAATAGCATTCCTGTTGTTTCCTTCCCCTTTAATTTTTATTCAGATGCTCTCCACCTGATTTCCAGGATTTAAGTCCTGGATCTCTCCACAGGTGTAAACATCCCTGACATGTAATGCTATCCCTCCTCCTTTCCTGTTTGGCCTATTTCTCTTGAAAAGGTTATACCCCTCTATTCCTACATTCCAATCATGAGACTCATCCCACCAGGTTTCACTGATGCCTATTATATCTTATTTGCTTTGTTGTGCTAGGATTCCAAGTTCATCTTATTTCTCATGCCCTGTGCATTAGTGTAGAGACACCTAAGAACATGGGTCCTCCCCACTTGCTGCCTGTGTGAAGTTTTTTGCCTCCCACTGTCAGGCCCTTGCATCATTTGCCTTGTTCCCTCTATAACACTTTGACTATTATCTCCAGCCCATGATGTACTCCTTCTTTCAAGGATACATTCCAAGACACTGTCTCCCCTCCCCCCCCCACATGACTCAGTTTAATGCCCTCCTGATCAAATGTTTGAGACTATTGGCAAAAAAATGTTTCTGCCAACTGGTGTGAGATGCAGCCCATCTCTTGCCAGAAGTCCATCCTCATGGAACTGCAGCCCATGATCGAAGAATCCAAACTCTTCTTGGTGGCACCATCTATGGAGCCAGTTATTCACATCTTCTATTTTTTCTCTCCCTTCTTGGACTATTTTTCTCTCCCTTCAACTGGGAGAAGAAATGAGATAACAACATGTGCATCCAGCTCTTTCAGCTTCCTACCCAAAACCTCATAATCGCTTCTGATATTCTGAAGGCTATGCCTTATAGTATCATTGGTTCCCATGGGGACCAAGAGGCAGGGGTAATGGTCAATAGACTTGACATGTCTTGTCAGCCTGACTGTCACATAATGGATTTTTGCCCCAGAAGACAACACACTTCTCTGGACATCTTGTCTGGCCCACAAACCACTGCTTCTGTACCTCTCAACAAAGAGTCCCCCACCACCACCACATGCTTTCTCTGAGGCTTAGCAGTGACTGTTCTCTGTGGTGGTACTCTCAGAGTCCCCTGCACTGTCCCTGAGGACTGTCCCTGCTGCTCTTCCTCTTCATCCTTGATAAGGGAGAGAGCTTCAAATTGATTCTGTATCTCCCAGCTCCCAGAACAATCCCTGGTTTCCCTACTTCTGTGTGTGATGTTTCTCCAGCCGTCTACCTCCTTTGTGTGTGAAGTGATCTCCTCCCCTACAACTTCCTCTTTGTGGTCCCTGTCCAAGATCATTTGTTCCGTTTTGTCCAGGAAAACCTCTTGTTCCCTAATATACTAAAATGTAGCTACCCGGGCCTCCCTCTACTAGACTTTCTATTCCAAGAAGGCTACCAACTTGCACTTGTTGCAGATGAAGTTCCCCACATCTCTAGGCAAGAAGGCGAACAACCCATAAGTGTTGCAGGTAACTGCAGCAGCTCCATCAGTCTCCATATTGAGAAATCTTAACTAAGCACTGAAACAGGATAGTGGACTTCTCCCTCAAAAAGTCCCCTGGTAAAGACCCTCTGTTAGCTTGGTGTTTTCACCAGGTTCTGTCAGTGAATTCAATCAACTGGGTTTATAACTCTATAGAGAGCTCCTGTATGCTACCTTATTCTGGAGGCAAGTCTCTGACTCTCTTCCCCTGAGCAACCCTCCCCCAGCCCTTTATTTAAAAAACAACAACAGTTAAGTAGAACTATAAAACAAAGTTCCCAGGCCCCCTTCTATCTGTTCTGTGCTTTCCCTTGTCTTATGAAAAATTATGGTGCACACCTCTGGGAGGAATTATATACAGCTAGACAGGTAGCTCCACCCCCTAGTGACTTACAGATGTGACTCACCAAAGCCCCACCCCCTCAGCAACAAGCACACTCTTCCAAGTGTTTTTTTTTTAATTAAACACTCACCCACTCAAAATGGTTGCTCAGAAACTGCTTTCCTTCTTCTCCCTGGCAGGGACTGGCCTGGAAAGCCTCTGGGAGGAGTTATATAGAGTTAGGCAGCTAGGTCCACCCCCTAGTTACTCACAGATGTGACTCACCAAAGCCCTCAGTGACTCTCAGTGTTGTCTTGTCTTTCTGGAAAAGGTTTGAATGCAAATCATTATTTCTATAAGTGACTGGGGGGGAAGCAGATGGGTGGCTGTGGGCCGCTCCGGGAAGCTGCGTCATGGGGCCGAGGTATCCCCACACCTCGGCCCCACGGCGCAGCTTTGCTGCCCCTGGAAGGAGCACTAAATTGGCGCTCCTTTCACAAGTCAATGAAGGTGTGCCGCAAAAGGCTGGTGGCGCGCCTTCGGCGACTCTTCATGTATGGATGCTGCAGTGGGAGGTCCTCCTCGGAGCACCAGCTGTTCAGAGGGCCGGCTGCTTCAAGGATGACCTGGGGAAAGGGTTGGGGCACCCACCATGTGGCTGCACCTCCCCTTCCCTGCCCCCAAAATGGCTCTTTAAGCCATCTGCTTCCCCCCTTAATTTTCTGGGACTCCATCTTTCTCTCCCTTTTTATTCCTGGGTTTGGAGGCTTTCATGCCCTTTTTGCTGTCATACCCTTTTTGCCTCCCTTGACCAGAACACATGGGAAGCAGCATGGATAAAAGCACCCCAATCACGGGTGTTAAGGGTGAGAGATGTTATTCTCAGATAGGTCTTGACAGATTCATGAAGCCCCTGATAAACTTCCAAGATGAAGTCGGAATTGTTTAGGAACAGCTCTTCCTTGTGATCATTGAGAACTTGTCCTGACAAGACACCTAGCATCTTTTTTTGGGCTACATATGTATTTGGGACTTCAGCTTGTTTTTGCTGTTCATTTTGAAACATGGCTCTCAGTATTGTGCCAGGCCATAAGATTTCTACTATTTTTTTTTTCATAATTCTTACAGGTCGGGGGGTTTGTATATTATAGTTCAACACTGTAGACTCAAATAATCCTGAATAAACTGGATCTATGCTCAGCCTGGCCACTTGGATCAGATTGTATCCTTTGGCATTGGAGTAAGTATGAATCATGGAGGTCATCCATTTGATCCCAGTCTATGGGTTAAGGGGGACTAACTGATATGCCACCATCTTGACCTCAGTCAGAGTCCAGTGGGGGGTTTCTGTGATGGTTTTTACTGTAGTATCCATATCTTCAATCAGTCTTTCTAGTTTCTGTTATCTCACAGGTCCTTATGGGATGCATTGGAGCAGCCTGGATGTTTACAGGGGCCCATTCTATTGTGGACGTGTGTTGTGGTGACCGCTCCCTCTGATCCTTCCCATTGGGGGCTGAATGGATAGAGTGTCTCCTGGCACAAGCTCATGAGGAACCATAGCCTTGAATGCAGAGGCAAGAATCTTTGGGTGCACTGTCACCACAATGATGTTCTGGGTGTTCAGCATGTTTTCTAATTCTTTAATGTGGTGTTCAAATGCTTTCTGCCTGGCTTGCACCACTTCCTCCGCATTTTTAGAAAATAGGAAGTTGGCAGAATGTTGAGCTTGTTGCAGTCTTTCTTTTAGCTCTTCTACTTCTTTGTGTAGGGAGAAGTTTTCCTTTTCTGCACTTTCTGTTCTCAGGATGGCCTCATTTGCATTACATGCCAGCAATGCATTCTCTTTTGCCTTTTCTCTAACTTTCATAACCAGATCACCTATCTGTAACTGCAGTGTTTCTGTATCTTCTCCCAACATTAAATTTTCATGGGTTGCTTTTTGGGCAAGCATCCATATTCCCCATGTAGCCCACCTATCCTTCTCAGCTTGGGACACCCCTTTCAACCCTCTCTTAGCTGTTTTTAGCATTATAGACCTCAAGCCGGGTCACAAATGGATCTTCTGTTAGGAAGCCTGTTTCCTTCCAAGAATTAGGTTCTTTTCTTGAGGATCCATTTCTCTAAGCCATCTTGGGATTTTTCATATCTGAACAGCCTTGCTGCTGCAGTAGACATGTTTCCATTGTTCCCAAGTTTCCTTTTTTCTTCTTCTTCTTCCAAAAATTTATCTTGAAGGACACTGCAACTGATCTCAGTTGCCTTGCCAGCTATTTCAAAAGGGCACTGCAGCTGCTCTTTCAGCTGCCTTGCCAAAGGAGTTGGATGCACAGAGTTCATGAACTCAGCATATGCCTTTTGTGGGGCATCCTACCCCTGCTAGAGTCCTAGTCAAACTTTGGTCTGGTTGGAGCCTCTTCCTTTTCAAATTTTTCACTAAGGAAGTCTTGGCTTTCCACCTTCTAGCCTCACTGGAGTGATCTCCATGGTGATCACTAGTCAGTGCTGGACTTGTTCTTCTTAGCTAGGCATCAACCAATGCTCCCAGTAACCACTCACAAGCAGTTCTGAGTTTTGTTCTGGAAGACCCCTCACAAGGGATCCCAAGCTTTTTCTATTAGAGTGTCTTCCTACCACCTCATAGCTGCCTTGCCAGAGTGATCTCGATAGCTCAGCTCCAATTTGGGAGGTCAGGCAGTGTGTTAGCTAGAGGTTTTTTTTTTACTAGGGTGCCCTCCTACCACCTCATAAGTTGCCTTGCTGGAGTAATCATGATGGCTCAGCTCCAATTCGGGAGGCTGAACAGCATGTTGCCTAGCTTAGTGTGAGGAACTTATTACTGGGAGAGAGGGCCCTTCCTCAGCCATGGGTTTATTGCCTTACAAATCAAACCTGAGACATGGGCCCTGGTCTTGTGCTTGTTTCAGTTCAGAAAGGACCACAGCCCTTTCTTAACAATTCAAGCCTGAAGCTAGGGCCTTGGTCCTGTTTGTGCCTCAGTTTAGAAGGGACCACAGCCCTTTCTTACCAACATGTGTGAATGAGGGGGGACTTAGCAATTGTCTCCCAATGCACAACAGAGAAAATAAAAATAGGGAGTCCAGAATCTACTTGGACATCACTCCCAAGAGGTGATTGGAGCTCACCACTATATCAGCAGGCCCAGAGCTCGTGTGCAAGACATCCAACCAAACAGGCAAAATGGAGGAAGCCAGCCCTCAATAGTCCCAGCCCTTGCAGCTTACTTTCACAAGAACAACACACATGCTTTCCTGTCTCTCCAGTGAATTTTATCTCTGCAGTTTGCAAAGTTCTCTGTCTCTTTACTCTCTAAATCCAGGATCTGAACATTCTTAGTGCATGGTCAGCCTGCCCAGACCTTGGGGGATTAATGCCCCCCCCCAAATTCTTCACCAAAATATAATTAGGGGGTCTGAGGGGAAAATTAATTTTGCTTAATAAATAGGATGTGTTACAAGCAGCCCTGGAATATTTCCCAGCATTTACAGAGATGGGAAGATAAAGGATTGCAGAGGCAGGAATTTTCAATCAATTATATTTTATTAAGGGGAACTCACATCAAATGCACACATGCACACACACACACACACACACACAAGAGCTAGGAAATAAACAGATGAGCTTTGGAATAGATTAAGAGGCTTCACTAATGCTGATAAGTACCATCAATGCAGTCATTCCTGAAGATGAGATCTGATGGTGGGAATATGGGACCTGGCTGCTCCTGAGTTCTTGGAGTGTGGCATAGTGATTTGGAACTAGTGAAATCCAGAGTGACATGGAGTCAACTTGAAATCCAAACTAGCCTGGTGAACAAAGGAAATTTGGTATCTTTTATAAGGCAAAACTAGCCTGGGGCAAATACCAGGTGTTCTACATCAAAGGATCCAAATAAGCATGGACATGGTAACTCTATAGATGGAGGTCTTTGAAGTGGGAATTGGGGTTGCAAAGGGGCACTCTCTGGCTTGGGTGCTAAACTTCTTGTGATGAATTGCCTAGCCTTCCTGAGATGTGAGTGTGAATTTCCTGCTTATTGCCAAACTATCCCAAACTGCCTATGTGGTCTATCACTTTAAAGCAGGGGTAGGCAACCTTTCCCCTTTAAGGGCTGAGGGACTTCAGCTCCCAGAAGCCTCAGCCATGTCGGCCAATAGTCCCATGTTGGCCAATAGCTCCTGGGATTCTGGGAGCTGAAGTCCCTCAGCCCTTAAAGGGGAAAGGTTGCCTACCCCTGCTTTAAAGCTTTGTGCCATCTTCAGGCCAAGGAAGGGGAGGGGCAGCCAGATGCTGGGTGCCCCATCCCCTTCCTGAGGACATCATTGGTGTGCCAACCCTTCCACATGACGGGTGCTCTGATGAGGTCCTTCCAGCTCAGCGTCCGGACACACTGAGCCAGAAGAGATGCTGAAGAGGTGCACAACGCCTCTTGCAGTGTCCCTTTCACAGCTTGCAGAAGGAGCAGTATTTTAGTACTCCTTTCCCAGGTGGTGAAAGGGAGGATCGGGGTAGAGGCATGGGACAGCCTCAGCCCTGATCCGCCACTTCCCAGGGCAGCCCATGGCCGCCTGTCTGCATCCCCCCATGTCTAACTGTCCACCAACTGTCAGCCTGGGCTTTTTAAATGCTCCTAGGTGGAATCTCACTGGCTGGTTTTCAGCTGTCTCCTGATTGGGCAGCTGGACATTCTATTCACCACACAGCTCTCCCCTTTAGCAAGTTTATCGACACACATAACCTACCAGTTATGTGGGTCCATAAACCCCTATAATCAATTATACTTACCATCAATCCATGACATGTATAACATTCAATAATCAACAACATTTATATACACAATACATTTATACATATACAATCCATTACCTGTTAAACTATATTACATTACAATTTTTATTTTATTTTATCCCTCCTCAGTCAATCTGGAGAGACTATATGTTACCACATTCTCCTTACCTTTTACATACTGGATGGAGTAATCAAAGTCTTGTACGAATAAACTCTATTGCAGTAATTTACTGTTACTTCCCTTGGCATGATTTAACCAACACAAGGTTGAGTGATCAGTCTTGATTATAAACTACCTTCCCCATAGATAAGGCTTGAGCTTGTTTAAAGCCCACACTATCGCCATACATTCATTCTCTATTGTGGCTAGGTGTTCTCTAGGAAGGAGCGTCTTACTCAGATATAAGATTGGATGTATTTGGCCATCTTTATCTTCTTGGCTTAAGACTGCTCCGAGTCCAACATTTGAGGCATCTGTGGTATCTGTGAAAGTCTTGGTGTAATCTGGAGCCATTAGGACAGGAGCTGTAGTCATTAGGTGTTTCAACTCCCTGAAACTTCACAATTGTCTGACCAGGTGACTTTAGCAGAATTGTCCTTTTTGGTTAAATTGGACAAAGGGCTTGCAATGTTGCTGAAATTGGGAATAATTTTTTGATAATACCCTGCTAATCCCAGAAATGACCTCACCCCTTTTTTGGACATGGGCCTCGGCCAGTTAACTGTGGCTTCCACCTTAGAAGTTTCTGTCTTGATGATATCACTACCTACAATGTATCCCAAGTATCAACTTTCTCTTTTGCCTAGATGATACTTTTAACTGTCACCCCACTCTTCCTAAGCCTTTTTTAGCACTTCAGTAAGATGATGTATATGTTCTTCCCAGGAGTTAATAAAAATACCAATATCATCAATGTATGCTACAACACAGTGCTTTAGACCCACTAAAATGTTGTTTACCAATCTCTGAAACATTGACAGAGCATTCTTTAATCCAAAGGGCAACATTATAAATTTATATCAGCCTCTATGTGTAAAAAAGGCAGTTTTCATCTAATCCTTAGGACACATGGATACCTGCCAATATCCTTTTGTCAGAACTAACATTGAGATATATCAAGCCCTTCCCATCCTTTCAACCAAATCCTCAGTTCTGGCATAGGATAGGCATCAGTTTGGGTGATTTTATTTATTTATGGGTCTCAGCTGCCTCCTGATTTCCTCGCACATTTCCAGTGTTTGCCTACCCTTTACACCTGCTCCAGAGGGGTAGAATATCCTCCAAGCCAGATTTGGAAAATATGCAGGGGATGGGGTGGGGGATGAATGTGAAGATCCATAATGGGAACAGACATTGGAAATCAGCCACAATTTCTATCAGAAACAATAAATCAAGACAGCTATATTTCTCCTCTGCTATATAATGAGGACTTGCTTCACAACTATAAAAGGTATCTAAAATGTTAGTTATGCTAAAAAGGGGTAAAGTTCACCCTTGTTACATTACATTAATTTAATGTAACTACAGTTGTGTTATTGGGGAAAGAATTAATCACAAGTTACTAGTTGTTTATAATTATTATTCATTTCCAATCTGTCTGCTTAAGGATCTTCAATTTGTTAAATATAGACATTAATCAGCTATCGCTCAATCATTCTAAAAAACTGTGGTAGCATTATTAAACATTGATTGCACATTGGGGACTAAGGGCCTCTGCAGACAGTGCAAAGCACCATTGTAAAGGCAGGGAAGGGGAGGGGCAGCCGCATGGTGGCTGCATCAAATCCTCCCCAAGGATGTCATCAGCGCGCATGCTATTACGCACAGCATACGCCCTGAATACATTATCCCGGTGCAGCGTATTCACGTGCTGCACTGGAAGAGATGCAGAAGAGCCTCACAGTGGCTCTTTATGCATTCCTTCTGCTGGCTCTGAAAGGACCGGCATTTTAGAGCTCCTTTCAGGGCTGGCAGAAGGGAGGATTGGGGCTGCGGCATGGGGTAGCTTCGGCTCCAATCCTCCACTTTCCAGGGTAACCCATGGCCGCCCGTCTGCATCCCCCCTAAGAGAAGTTTCTTTAAGTTCACTATAAACTTTTGCTTGGAAGATTTGGTCCAGGGACATGGCCCAACCCCATTAAGAGTTTGGGCCATGGCCTGTTGCAAAATATGACTTCTATGTTTGTTTGGTTTTTTTACATTTGTTTCAAGAATCAAGCCTCTGCCACAAGCCTCCAATTGCTAACCTGATTTTGGGCCTTTACATACTGCCAGAAATAATGCAGCTTGAGGCCACTTTAACTGTCCTGGCTCAGTGCTAAGGAATCATGGGAACTGTAGTTTATTATGGCACTAGAGCTCTCTGACAGAGAAGGCTCAATGTCTCAGAAAAAAAATACAATTCCCATGATTCCCTGAGCCAGGACAGTTAAAGTGGTCTCAAGCTGCATTATTTCTGGCAGTATGTAAAGGCTCTTTGATGGTTAATTCTACAATCCAATTGATGTTTCCTTTGATTAAATTCTCTCTCACACAAACATGTCAACTAACGTTGTCTTTAATCACATATATCATAGAGGATGGAGATTCCTCCCACCTTCCAGTCTCCTCTAAATGCTCACATCTGGTTGCACATGTCACACCGCAATATGCCATGCTGACGTGCATGACATTTTCAGAACAAGCATGTATATTGTGTTTGTCACCAAGCTCCCTAAATTAGTAGAATCTTTCCCCCAGTGTGATCTCCCCACATTCACAGTGAAGAATCTGTTATAGATAATTACCCACATGCTATATTATGCAAATAGCACTTTCTGCAGTCTGGTAGCTCTTGAGATGAGTTGTGTCACCTAAGAAAGGGGATGATATTTACTAGGAATAAAATCTAAAAATATGATTAGATCAATGCCTTGCATCATTCAAATATATAATCCCATTTCTTTCAGAAAGTGCTACTTGAAAAGTTTTTCCCCTGGTGTTCTGAGCTGTGGACTATACAGGAGAAAGTAGAGAAGGGGCAGTAGGGGGACTGTCTGGTTAGCTGGAGGAGGGTGGTAATTGGTAAAACTAAATACAGGGAAGATGAGACAAGACCTGGATTTAGAGGGTTCTGGATTACCTTACACTAGGGTTAGATATTTTAAATTGAGGAGGTTATTGCATTCCCAACTGTCCATGTATGAAATTCTCCACCATTCTAATTTTTACATTCCTCATTGGTAGTGTTATTTTAATATTGACTTAGTAATGGCATAATAACTATTTACCTAACTTACAACCCAGCAATGATGGGGTCGTCAGAAACAAACAATGACACACATTCTGGAAATAAGAATATGACCACACTTTTCTTGGTTAGAGCTTCAACCAGACTTGGCATGTCATAGCATTAGGAACTAGATGCAATTACTGGATGATTGCATGCTGTCTGGTATTTCACCAGCACCCTACCTTCTGGGTACACCAACTTGAGATGGCAGACCATAGGACCCAGGCCACCATAGAGATCCTTTGCCAATGTAGGACCAAACTGGGTATTTTTCTATAGGCTTTCTTCACAAGGGGGGGGGG
>CM034701.1:235426278-235453431 GCA_020142125.1 Phrynosoma platyrhinos | reverse complement strand
AATCGAATATTACATGCCTCCAATTTTTGGAGAAAGGGTATCCCTTAAGGGTTATGAAAGAGGCACAAGACAAAGTTCGTAAGTTAGATTGAAAGAAACTTCTGTTTGATTCCAGACCTAAGAGAGCACCCGACAAGGTGGTTATACCACTGACCTTTAACACACATTCACAGAGGGTAAAAAAAAGTATTATGAAACATTGGCACTTGCTGGAAAATATACCTGAATATAAAAATAAACTGATTTTTTGCCTATAAACGTACTCAAAACATCCAGAATATACTAGTACGGGCAGATTTTGAGTTTCCGGTTGTACAAAATAGTTTGATTGCCAAGGGACATTACATCTGTAGACATTGTTCAGTATGCAGACACAGCAGCAATTTGAAATGTTTTGTGAATACTGCTGATAGTAGAAGTTATGAAATATACAAACTTTTTACATGTGCAAGTAAAAATGTCATATACATAACTGAATGCCCTTGCAAATTAATTTATGTGGGGAAGACCAGCAGAACGATAAGAACTCAGATCACGGAGCACAGAAGTTGTATTAAAAACCATAAAATAGAAGCTCCATTGGTAAAACATTTTCTTGAGAAACATCATACTTATGATTCATTCAAATTCTGGTGCATAGATGGGATATCCAATACTAAAAACATAAAACAATTACAGTTATTGGAACTCAAATGGATTCATTGTTTGAAATCTAAATCCCCGGTGGGCTTAAATGAAAATGTGATTTGGCTAGTTTGAGTCTTTTACTGTCCTTCCACACCTTAAATTTTTCCTTAGTTAAAAAAGAATTTCATTTAAATTCTGGTGCATTGATGGGACATCTAATACTAAATACATAAAACTACTACCAAAATTGGACTCAAATGGACACACGGTTGGTAAATCTGAACCCCTGGTGGGTAAAGATGTTGGTGTAAGTGGTTGGTTTGAGTTTTTCACTGTCCTTCCACACCATAAGTTTTCCCTAGGATCTTTTCTTGAGTCTTGGCAGGATCGTTCCCATTACCAGTTCAGCTGGTTATATAAGAGACTCAGGAGAAGAACATTTTGTTGCTTTTGAATTGAGCAGAGTCACATTGTGTGAGCTGAGGAGTTGTTATATTATATATCTCTTTTGAATGCTTGTAGGCCACTGAGGAAGACAGTTGTCGAAACACGTCTGGCCTTTAGTTTTTATTATTCACCATTATTATATTATTTTATTTTTAGCATTTGCATACTTTTCAGTGGGGTATTGTTACCCCTTTAGTAATTTTACTGACTCATCAATTGCAGAGGTCAGGGTTTTTTGGCCTTGATTTTTGGTATTTTTATTATCATTAGATACTTACTTGTAGCATTTGCAAACTTTCCAGTGGGGTATTTTTACCCTTTTAGAAATTTAATTATATTGGATTTTCTGCTCCAGGGTTTAGTTATCCTTTTATTTCTTTATATTTTTGCCTTTTTATAATTGGAAGTGGGATTAGTTTATCCTGCTTTTTTTTGGCAGAACCCTCATGTTATAAACCAACCTGGGCACAAAATGCTATTTGCAAACACTGAAATTCTGGACCATGCCAACAACTATTGGATCTGAATGTACAGGGAAGCCATTGAAATCCATAAACACCTGGACAATTTTAACAGGAAAGAAGAAACCCTGAAAGTAAACAAAGGGGCATTGCAGACAGGCCTAAAGGGCTGGCCTGGGGGTGGAGGTAGGGTGGGGCAGCTGCATGCCAGCCACCCCAACCAGCCACCCCATGCCAGCCACCCTGATGCTGTCCTGACATCACAAACCTGTACTCATGGCATGTGGCATCAAGACGCCCTCCCGGTGCAGCATGTAGACACACTGTGCTGAAAAGGTGCAGAAGAGCTGTGGCTCTGGCTCTTAGGGTGGCCTTTTGCCACCCCTAAAAGGAGCAACATTTTGCCACTCTTTTAGGGGTGGCAAAACGGAGGATTGGGCCTGTGACGTGTGGTTGCCATACCCCTGATCTGCCGCTAGCAGGGGTGGCCCAGAGCCATCCATCTGCATAGCCCCAAAATTAGGCTACCAGTCCTCAAAAACACCAAAATCAGGACTCAGCAAATGCAAATGAACTTCACCCAGGGTCAATGAGTTTTTCAGCAGACAATGGACCATTAATTAAATAGACACTAAGCTCCCATGCATATCCTCCCACTCAGAGGCCTTGCCTCAACACAACAATGCACAGATTTACATGCTAATTTACATGCTAATTCCCAGCAGACAATGGACCATTAATATAATAATAATAATAATAATAATAATAATAATAATAATAATAATAATAATGAAATTTATTTTTACCCCACCCCTCTGCAGAGCAATCAGGATGGCTTACAACATTAAAATTTACACAGATACAATCCCTGTCCCATCCAAACAATCCCAAAACCCACCCACCCCTCAAAAAAGTATTAAACAGTATCACAAATTTAAAAACACATTTAAAATACATACATTAGAAAGGACCAACCCTCATTATACGCGAGAGTAGTGAAGGAGAGGAATACTAATCTTTGGGCTGGGAAATCTAGTCAGGAAAGGCCTGCCAGAAGAGATCTGTCTTAACAGCTTTTTTGAAGCTGCTCAGAGTAGTAATTTGATGGATCTCATCTGGCAGGCCGTTCCATAGCCTGGGAGCGGTAGCTGAGAAAGCCCTCTGGGAGGTAGCAGACAGCCTAGTTTTTATAGGCTGTAGCAGATTCCTCCCAGAGGACCTGAGTGCATGGGGTGGATTGTATGGAAAGAGGGAGTCCCGAAGATAGGATGGACCCAAGCCATTTAGGGCTTTAAAGATAATAACCAACACCTTGTACTGAGCCCGGAAACTAATAGGCAGCCAGTGGAGAGATTTTAATGCAGGAGTTATGTGGTCTCTCCTAGATGTTCCCGAGACCAATCTGGCTGCTATGTTCTGTACCAATTGAATTTTCCAGTCCAAGCACGAGGGTAGCCCCATGTAGAGCGCATTACAGAAATCAAGACGGGAGGTTACCAGTGTGTGCACCACAGTTTCCAAGTCCCTTACTTCCAGGAAAGGGTGCAGCTGGTGTATTAGCCAAAGCTGATAACAGACACTTCTGACCATCACATTTACCAGATCCAGGAGGACCCCCAGATTGCAAACACAGTCCTTAGTGGAGAGTTTGACCCCATCTAGGACTGGAGGTTGTATCCCAATACCTATTTTCGGGGCTGTTACTGCAAGCACCTCCATTTTTTCTGGATTTAGTCTCAATCTGTTTTTCCTCATCCAGTCCATTACCACATTAAAACAGTCATTGAGAGGAGAAAGGCCATCAGAAGTCAAAGCCAATGACCGAGACATGGAGAAATATATCTGGGTGTCATCAGCGTACTGATAACACCGCACCCCATGTCTCCGAATGATCTCTCCCAGTGGCTTCATGTATATATTAAACAACATCAGGGACAGGATGGCACCTTGAGTGATGCCACAATTAAGCTCTTTTCTTACAGAGCAATTGTCCCCAAGCCTCACCCTCTGAAATCTGCCTGAGAAGAAGGAGCAGAACCACTGCAATGCAGTGCCTGCAATTCCTAACACTCCCAGGTGATCCAAAAGGATGGTATGATCTATTGTATCAAAAGCCACTGAGAGGTCTACTACAACCAGCACGGTCACACTACCCCTGTTGATGCTAAGATGGAGGTCATCAGCCAAGGCAACCATGGCAGTCTCAACTCCAAATCCTGTCCTAAAGCCAGTTTGAAATGGATCTAGACAATCTGTTTCATCCAAGGCAGCTTGGAGCTGAGCAGCAACCACCCTCTCGATCACCTTGCTCAAAAAAGGTAATAGTGAAACTGGCCAATAGCTCTTCATGTCCAGAGGGTCTAGGGAAGATCTTTTCAGAAGTGGCCTGGCCGCCGCTTCCTTCAAACAGGATGGAACATGACCTCTAAGAAACATCCTCCTGGCATCTCCGCTCTGGATGGCCAGCCAAAAAGGGCAATGATCAAGAGGGCAGGTTGTTTTCCTCACTCTAACAAGAAGCTTGTCCACATCATCAGTACTCACGGATTGACACTGAGCCAGTATAATTTCATCAACGGAGTTGCTGGACACCTCAACAACTGATTCTGTTACAACACTGGCGTCTAAGTCGGCTCTTATCTGAGAGATTTTATCTGCAAAGAAGTTGTTAAACACATCACAGCAGGCTGTTGTAGGGTTAAGTGGTGGGTTCTGTGTTGTGGAAACCCATGACAGCTCTTCTACCACCCTAAACATCTCTGCTGAATGGGACTCTGCAGACGCAATACGTGCAGAGAAGAAAGACCTCTGTGCTGCATGTATTGCCTCTTGATAGGAATCAAGGAAATTCCTATGGTGAGTCTTGTCAGATAAGAATTGAGTTTTCTGCCAGGTGTGCTACAGTCATTGTCCAACCAGTTTCATTTTCCTAAGCTCTTCCATATACCAGAGCTTAAGATTAGAAGTGGGTTGGAAAGGATGCTTGGGAGCGATCATGCCAATAGCCTTGGCCAAATCGGTATTCCAAGTATTAACCAAAGCTTCGACAGAATCACTGGTGTTACCAACCATAGAAGCCTCCAAGGCTCTTTGGAATCCAACTGGTTCCATTAGCCTTTGAGGGCGGACCATTCTAATAGGTCCACTACCCTCAGTGGGGCAGATAGTTCCACTTTGATCAGGAAATGAAGACAATAATCCTCCTTGCATATCCTCCCACCCTGAAGCCTTGCCTCAGCAGAACAATACACAGATTTACATGCTAATCCTCTCAATCAAGTCACACAGTATATATACTCAACACACCTCCATGCCACCATTCTCTGAAGATGCCAACCACAGATGAAGGCAAAACTTCAGGAATACACTCTTCTAGAACACTGACTCACAGCCTGAAAAACCACAAAAACCTATGAATGCTGGCCATGAAAGCCTTCACTCCACATTCAAATGGAAACTTTATCATGAGCAGAAGCAACTTGGCTGGCTTGGCTGACTTCAATTCACTAGTAATTTCTTTCTAAATCTCTAGCTGAGATCCCAAGCTATTCATTCCTAATGGACCTCAATTTGAAACACAATGAATTACCACAAAACAATGGGAAAAGAGCAGCTAAAACAGGCTTGGTATTGCACTGATGAACCTCCTCTTATTGTCTTGAATAATCAGTGAATAAATGCATAAAATATCAGCTAGAGGTCCTTGGAAATTTAGCATCTTACAGTAGCTTAATAACAGATGACATAATGCTGCCAGATTAATAATTTCCCAATAGAAAAAGAGAAAGACTACCTATCCAGGCAAGTCTTCATGAAATGTCATTCTAATGAGACACAGGAAACTTGCATAAAAAGAGGGCACAGCAAAAAAGCTCATACACATACATGCATACACACAAACTATTGACTTTCTATTTCTCCCTTCCTCATCTATTGCAAATAAACATTCCTTTAGCACACTTTCTGCAACTCCCTCCCTCAAACTAACCACTAAAATTTAAACAGAGAAACAACCCAATGCTTTCACAATTTCCTATTTCTGAGATAGAATAAACCTCACCAGTAACTCTGTGATTCTGAATGCTACATTATTGACAGGAATTCAACAGGAGCAGCCCTTCTCCACCGTGTCTGAGCCTTACAGAATTATAACAGGAATAACAGAACCTAATTTAGCTTTTCTTTCCACTCATGGTTTCAGTTCTCCTTATCAAATATGAAAGCCATTAGCTGAGGTGGTGTTGAGGAAGAGAGCTGGTGCCCTTTCTGATCTGAGGCATGTTTTCATTAACACTAATCGGTGCTACGTAGAGAATAAAAAAAGATACACATCACTGTTGAAAGTGAAATGACGTAGAAAGTTGTTTAAAGCATAAAATAAAAACCTAGCACAGGCTTTTCCAACCTGTGATCTGTCAGATGATAGATGCTCCTATCAACCCCAGCAGTATGCAACTGACTGGAAATGGTGATATAGGGGCTGTGCAGATAGCGCAAAGCATCATCTTAGAGCCAGGGAAGGGGAAGAGCATCTGGATGCTGAGCACCCCAACTCTTCAGAAGGATGTCATCAGAACACACACCATTGCACATGGCGAGTGCTCTGATGACATCCTCCCAGTGCAGTGTCTGGATATGCTGAATTGGAAGAGACGCAGAAGAGATGCATAGTGTCTCTTTGGGCACCCCTTTTGCCTGCTCTCTGGAAGGAGCAGCATTTTAGTGCTCCTTCCAGGGCTGGCAGAAGGGTGGATTGGGGCCACTTCTTGGGGTGGCCCACGGCCGCCCATCTGCATCCCCCACTTAGTCCAACTCAACTAGAAGATGTCAAGTTGGATAGGCTACCGTATATACTCAACTATAAGTTGGCCTCATGTATAAATTGAGAGCAGGTATTTGGGGCCAACATCATTGATTTTGATATGACTCATGGATAAGTCGAGGGTAAAAATCACACATAACAAAGGATCTAAAAGAAGAAGCAAATAAAAAAAAGGCCAAAGAGCTTGGAAAATTCTAACAGGCATAAATGTTTGCACTCATACTAAAAACTGGTTGGATGATAAAATAGAAGGGGGGGGGGGTCAGTGTATCCAGGACAGAATACCCTCTTGCCTTTCACCAGGGCATGTTTCCATTTTAAAATAAGAGTTAAAATACATTACTTATATTGACCCATGGATAAATTGACTTAGGGCCTAAGCAGGCGGCACTTTGCGCCGTCTTCAAAGCAAGGAAGGGGAGGGGCAGCCTCACACTGGGTGCCCCAACCCCTTCCTGAACACGTCATTTGAGCGCCCGTCATTCCACACGATGGGCGCTCCGATGACACACTTCCACTTCAGCGTCTGCACATGCTGCGGTGGAAGAGACGCTGAAGGTGTGCCCAAGGCCTCTTGCTGCGCACCTTTGGTGTTTTGCAGGAGAAGCGCTATTTTAGCACTCTTTCCAGGGCCTGAGACGTTGCAGGTTGGGGCTGAGGAGTGCGACTACCTCGGCCCCAATCTGCAGCTTCCCGGGGTGGCCCATGGCTGCCTGTCTGCTCCCCCCCCCCCCTTAGGGCCTTTGCAGACTGCTAGAAATAGTGCAAATTGAGGCCATTTTAACTGCCCTGGCTCAGTGCTAGGGAATAATGGGAATTGTATTTTTTTTTTATGAGACACTGAGCCTTCTCTGTTAGAGAGCTCTGGTGCCACAATAAACTATAGTTCCCATTATTCCCTAGCAGTGAGTCAGGGCAGTTAAAGTGGCCTCAATTGGCACTATTTCTGGCAGTTTACAAAGGCCCTAGTTTTGGGGGGTCAATTTTTTGACTAAAATTTCTAGACTTATTCATGAGTATATACAGTATCCTAGGATGTGTTTTACTATAGTTTAAGGTAGCTACTAGAACAGAGTGGTGTAATATTTTGAGCATTGGACCACAACTCTTGTTGAAATCCCCACTTGGCCATGGAAACTCAATAGGGGCCTTTGCAGACTGCCAGAAATAGTGCAAATTGAGGCCACTTTAAGGGTTAGGGTTAGGGAATCATGGGAACTGTATTTTATTGTGGCACCAGAGCTCTCTGACAGAGAAGGCTTAATGTCTCAGAAAAAAAATTCCCATGACTCCCTAGCACTAACCCTAATAGTGGACTCAATTTGCACTATTTCTGGCAGTCTTCAAAGGCCCGATATGACCTTGGGCAAGACAGACAGAGGAAGGCAAAGGTAAACCCTCTCTGATAAAATCTTGCCAAGAAAATCTTGTGCTAGGTTCACCTTAGGGTTGTCATAGGTTAGAAATGACTTGAAGGCACACAACACCAACAAAAATAGCTAGCTCTGGCTGTGGTCATGAAAAGCAGAGTAGAGATATTTTAAAATGAGTTTCATTTCATAGGAAGCCAAGCAACTGCTGCAAAAACATCAGTGAATATTTTGAGTTAGGAAAAAAAAATGGTTGATGTATGTTTATTATTACTTTTGATTGTGGCATTTTCAAATGCATTGTTATATTTTCACTGATAAAAGGAAATCTCAGGAATCCAGCTTTACATATTATTTCCTACACCAATACAGAAGGACATAAAAATAAAAACAGATATTGTGATTTCTTGGGAGATGGTACATGTTTATGTATCTCTTAAGGGAAGTGTATATTTAGGGCATATTTGAGCAAGATAAGCCAATAAGAGTCAAGTTGTTTCTAAGTAATGTGGCAGCTTCTTAAATCAAGTGAGAGGGTTGTGGTGGTTGGGTTTTTTTTGGTTTTTTTAAAAAATTATTTGTTTTTTTAACCTAAGAGGCTAATCTCAAGTGGAAGTTGTCACATTTGATAAAGTACAATGGAGACAAGGAGAAAATCTTTTGCTTCTATTTCCAGAGGTGCATGTGTTTGCAAGCATGTGTTTTTTTCCCAGTTAATGTCACTTTATCCTGAAATGCTGGCAATGAACTTTAACTGTGTACTTCAGGAGAAAGGATTAATTTTGATCTGAATCCCTGTAGGTATCAGTCAGCCAATGAAGATAATCACACTTTCCCATTGCAGATAAAAATATCCACCTTGATTCCATCATCCTTCCCCACCACTCCACTGTTCTCCCTTTGCTCATTACAGAGTGTGTATATTTTTATAACCCTAGCCTTTTGACAGGCAGGGATCTATTGCTCTTGGAACCTAAGATAGTCCTACAATAACAGCTATTTCAAATCCATTATAATAATTAATCACAGGAGGTGCTACTAAGGAGGGGGACATAATTCTGAACCTATAATTGATTTTTTTTTAACATTCAAAGTGAAGTGAGTAGACTTTAAGAAAAATCAGTGCAGCAGGAAAACTAATTTTCTTTTTATTCTTTGGTGTTCCAGTCACCAGTGACAATTTAAATGTTGCTTCTATTTGGAATATAGAACTACAAATGGTTCTTCAGATTAGTTCTTTTTTCCTCTGTGTGTGTGCTACAGGTAGATCTGTGGGTGATTTGCTATAGATTAGCAAGGATTTAACTAAAAACAAGAGGATAACAGAATCATGACTGTCCATCCTAAATTATACTCTGGGGAAAAAGAAAAGTTGTTGTAATCAGGGGCAGACTTTTGTATAGAAGGATTGTGAGCTTAATTCCATTCTGGTGCATAAAATGAGCTACTGAGTTTCCCTTTCCTACATCAGTGATGTGACTGCCTATCACAACCACTTCATTTTTCAACACAATGGGGGGAAGCAGATAGGCGGCCGTGGGATGCCTGGGTAGCTGCGGCACATGGCCGAGGTATCCCCACACCTCGGCACTGCAGCACATCTTTGCCACCCCTGGAAGGAGCGCTAAATTGGCACTCCTTTCACAAGTCACTGAAGGTGCACCGCAAAAGGCTGTTGGCGCACCTTCGGTGACTCTTACGCTGCAGAGGGAGTTCCTCCTTGGAGCACCGGCCATGCGGAGGGCCGGCTGCTCCGAGGACGACCTGAGGAAGGGGTTGGGGTGCTGATCGTGCGGCTGCCCCTCCCCTTCCCTGCCCCCAAAACGGCTCTTTAAGCCGTCTGCTTCCCCCCTATGCTTCTTTGAAGAAAACACCATGGGCCTTTTCCACCCACTTTTGTCAACTCTTTCATTGACTTATATTGCATAAGGTTTAGTAGCATGTTTCTGTTTAAAACCCCAGCCAAGTATTTCCTGAGACAATGACAGAAGTTTATTTGTAAAATGTAATTGTAAAAGATATCATTGATATAAAGCTATAATTATAGGTTTTACTTGTGTTACTTAGGACCAATACAGACCAGCCAAAAGGGCCAGCCTGGGGGTGGAGTCAGGGTGTAGCAACCACACACTGACTGCCCCAACTCTTCTCCCATGTCATCCTCACACCACCCACCCAAACAGACAGCAGGCAGCGTCATTTAGACACGCTGTGCCAAAAGAGCATAGAAGAGCTGCCGCAGCAGTGGCAAGGAAGGCTTTTTGTCACTCCAAAAAGGAGCAGAATTTTCCAACTCTTTTGGGAGCAGCAAAGTGCTGGATTGGAGCTGAAACATGCAGTTGCTGTGGCCCCAATCTGGTGCTCCCAGGGGCAGCACGGAGCCACCCCTTAGGGGCCATCTTTACAGTCCCTATGGGGCTATACAGACTGGCATAAAGAGCTGGCTTGGGGGTAGAGTCGGGGCATGATTTCCACATGCCAGCCACCTAGATTCTGCCCCCATGTTGTATTCACGCCGCCCACCCAAACAGAGAGTGGGCAGCATCAGGGCACTCCTTTGATTCAGCGTTTAGACACACTGTACCAAAGGAATGCAGAAGACCTGCTGCCACTGCCACAAAGGAGGCTTTTTGCCACTCCAAAAAGGAGCAGCATTTGCCAGCTCTTTTTGGAGTGGCAAAGTGCCAGATCAGGGCTGCAGTGTAGAATTACCATGGCCCTGATCTAGCGCTCCCAGGGGAGGCAAGGAACTGCCCCTTAGAGGCTATCTGTACAGCCCCTTAGTTACATTTGCTCTTAGACTTAGTAGTGACTTACATTTCCTAAGGAACAACTGTTTCCAACGATATGCTTTTCCTGTTACTTAACCTCTTCTTTTCCACATATATTCTTCAACCACTCCAGGACTTCGCTGTCCCTCTTTGGGCAATTCTTTTCACTAACTTCAGCCACCAAAGCTACTGTATCCCACATGATAATAAATAATAACCATAACCCTCTTCCAGAGATCAGTTATCTCAGAGGGCCTAAGCAGATCGTGCAAAGCGCCATTTTTGAGGCCAGGAAGGGGAGGGGCAGCCTCACGCTGGGTGCCCCAACCCCTTCCCAAATACGTCATCGGAGCACCCATCGCTCCGCATGGCTGGATCTCTGACGATGCACTTCTGCTGCAGCGTCCACACATGCTGCAGCAGAAGAGGCACTGAAGGTGCGCCATAGGCCTTTTGCAGTGCACCTTCAGCGTCTCGTGGAAGGAGCGCTATTTTAACACTCCTTCCTGGGCCTGGGATGCTGTGACTTGGGGCTGAGGAGTGCGGATACCTTGGCCCTGATCCGCAGCTTCCTGGGGCAGCCCTGTGCCACCCATCTGCTTCCCCCTAGAGTCTCCCAATTGCAGAATCTCACATTTAACCTCTTCTTTTCCACAAAGTCTCTCCACTCTCACTGCAATTTCAACCATCCTAACTGCCACCAATGGATCCTACCTGTCCCTCTTATCCTCATAGCTGGAATCTGATTGGCTGTTGAATCTCCATCCCTACTGGTATCTCTAGGGCCAGCTGAATTCTGCTTTCTCTTCACACATCTCCCCCCTTACAAAGGTCATTGGTACATATAAGCTCCTTTTAAGTTTATATGTATCAATGAGTACAGAAGTCTCAAATCCAAAACCATACATCAATATTAAATATTTAACTGATTCTTATACTTACCATTAACAGTTAAACAATCATCATATTCCATAACATTTGTTTGAACCTATAATACATTCTTTTTACTTACTTTACTATATACACAGACAACATTTCTTCACATATCTCTCCCTCCATACAGATCTCCAGGCTTCCATAGCAAACTGTCAGCCACTGTATTATCTTTACCTTTCACATACTGAACCAAAAAATCAAAATCATGGAGTACTAGACTCCACCTCCGTAATTTGCC
Source organism: Phrynosoma platyrhinos (assembly GCA_020142125.1). NCBI lineage: Eukaryota > Metazoa > Chordata > Lepidosauria > Squamata > Phrynosomatidae > Phrynosoma > Phrynosoma platyrhinos. The sequence goes on along the minus strand of CM034701.1, from coordinate 235,441,759 downwards.
ACTGTTATCTTTTGTGTGATTCAGCCAACATCAGGGAGAACAATCTGTTCTTACCATAATTTTTCTCCCCCACAAACAGGCAGGCTCCTCCTCCTTCTGGCCATGTGGTTATAGGGATATTTTTCCATGTCCAGGAAATTTAAAATCCATCTGCAGGCCAACAGGGACCCCTCTTTTGCAATCCAATATGTCTCCATTCCAATGAGGTCACAGGCCTCTTTGTGGCAGAGAATGATAGATTCCTCAAGAAGTCACCGTGTTTTTGCATCAGGAATATTTTGGTGGATGTAGAGGTAAAACATGCAAATTCAGTCCAAATTTAAGAAGAAAAAATTGTTTTACCTTGGTTGAAATCCTTCCTGATGAGACAAGGTACGAGAATATCATCATGGACTGCAAACTTCCATAGCATCTTATATCCTCTGAATGTGATATTTACCTGGGCTACTGGCACTGAAAATGCAGGCCCTCCTAAAACCTTCAGAACCATGGTCTCATCTGGGCACATGTATTGATGCTCTACTTAGGGGCTGTGTAGACTGTCCTGATAGAGTAGTGTCCTGCCACCCCTTTCTTCACTGGATCTGAGTTGCAGCAACCACATGCCACACCCCAATCTGGCCTTTCCTTTGCCACACCTTTGTTGCCATGGTGGCACTTTTTCTGCAATTCTTTGGTGCAGCATGTCTAAATGCTGCACCAAAGAAATGTCCTTTCACCACCCGCTGTCTGGGCGGGTGGGCAGGTGGCATGATGCCAGTGTGGGAGCAGAGTTAGGGTGGCCAGCATGCAGTCACCACACCCCCACTCCACCCCTACACTGGCTCAAAGTGCTGATCTGTTTAGCTTTTAAGTGTGGAGAGAAGGCAGAATAGGACATGCCTTAACAACAGCCAATAGAATGAGAGCTAGGGCAACCAATCAAATGGCAGGCTGGAGGTGTTAAACAATGTAGCAAAAAAATGGGAAAGAGAGATACCATGGACTGAAGGAAAGTAGAGTTTATTTTGGAAGACCAAAATAACGTCGGTGGGTTCAGCAGGAAATAGCTTTCCCAAGATGCTAAGCCCCCCAATGCCCAAAAAGGCAAGCTTATATATCATTTTACATTCAGGTTTGAACATAAGACCACTCCTCACTTCCCCTTCCCTCTTTAGCCTAAAAAGGTGCCACTTCAGTAGTTTTCTACTTGCCTAGATTGTTTTTTATTTTAGGAATGCTTTTTAAGGCTCAAGATTTCTTCACCTTATCTTGTCCTGGCCTTATCTCTGTCTCGCCAGAGTAGCTGATGGATATTTGTTATCCAAAGTTTTGTCTTCCTCTACTTACATTTCAAAGTCTAACTGAACTGACCCTCTCTTCAGCAGTTATAGGCAATCATTAATAGTTCATATATTCAACATATTGATCAAATTCAAATTGTTACTTCAATAAGACCATTACTGACAGTTAAAGTCAGACTGGGTCTGGAAGTGTAACAGTCCAGAAGAAAGGCTAAAGTTCAGAAGAGAGGGACTTAACTCTAGGACAGAACTCCAAGTGAGGGAGTTTCTGGGATTAAGGGGGGATGCAGATGGTGAAAAGCGCCGTCTTCAAGCCCAGGAAGGGGAGGGGCAGTTGCACATGGTGGGCGCTCTGATGACGTCCTTCTGGCTCAGTGTCTGGAAACACTGAGCTGGAAGAAGTGCAAAAGAGGCACCCGGCACCTCTTCTGGCACCCCTTTTGGCTCCTCTGAAAGGAGTGCTATTTTAGTGCTCCTTTTCAGAGGCTCCATAAGGGTGGATTGGGGCTGAGGCATGGGGCAGAGAAATGCAGCTTAAGAGATAGTTGAGAGAACAGCAGCATAGCAGAGATTTATTAGAAAAGGAATATGAGAGAAAGGGTCAATGCAGACTGGCACTTTAGGCTGGCCTGAGGGTGGAGTTGGGGTGGGGTGACCACATGCTGGCTGCCCCAACTCCATCCTGATGCCGGTGCCCAATCACATGGCACATGGTGTCAAGGTGCCCTGTTGGCACAGCATGCAGACATGCTGCACCAAAGGGGTGCAAAAGAGTGGGGGTGATGGCTCTAAGGGCAGCTTCTTGCTGCCCTCTTTTTGCCTTTTGGGGGTGGCCAAAAGGAGGATCGGGACTGCAGCGTGTGGTTGCTGTGGCCCCAGTGCAGCATTCCCAGGGTGGCACAGGTCTTCCCCTTATGGGCCATCTGCATCGGCCCAAAGTTAACAGAAATTAAAACACAGTATGATAATAATCAAATCCCTGCAAACTGGCAAGCCTCAAAAGAGAGACCTAGTGGGAAAAATATTTTTTTTAAAAAAAATGCATCTAGTTCTCAATGAACAAGAAGAAAAAATATGATTTGTCACAATGTTCCATCCTTCTCCTGCTACATGTGGGAGCATTTTCACCCCTAGGTGGCATTAAAGTAAATCCACCAACCCCTTCAGGGACAAACCCACTGGTTGCAGACTCACCCCCATGCCAGTAAACCCTTTATGTCTCAGCTTTGGGAAGCTGTAAGTTGATAGGAAACAGAAAGTCTCTGAGGGAAAGTGCTCAAGCATAGGCCTGATTCTGCTAGATGGTGTACTGTTTGACCTCAAGAGCAGCCATGGATAACAATCAGCTAGGCAAAAAGGTTTTACATACACTCTGTCTTCCTGGGCAACTTGGTTTCTTCTCCCTCTTATAGCAGAAGGTGCTATTCTTATGTTTGCCAGGCATGTCCCTTTTCAGGGATATTGTTTGGTGATGAGTTTTTAGGGAAAAGTTCCTTCTTGATACAGAAAGCACATTAGAATCTATGGAATATGAGTCTCCTTGTCATTTTGAATATATGCAGTTGTGTGTACGTTTGTCATTATTGCATTAGTCATGCATTACTCATCACCTGTCATCATACACATTGTTACGATCACCGAACATTTTCCATTTTAATATTAGAAATATAGTGAGGCTCACCTCTTAATGATCCTGAATGTAGCTGCTATAAGCTCTCAAGAGTAGGGTCATGTCAGTAGTTTAGGAGTTGCAAAAAGGGCTGATTCACTCACACACACTTCAGGAAGGCTAGGCAATCTAATCAAAGTGCTGCACATTAATTTCCAGGTGCAATGTTTGTTCCTGCCTCTCACTTCTGCGGATTACCTCCAGCAGGAATCTGTTTACATTTAATTCTCACCTCGGAAGTTTTCTCCCCAGGCAATTACGTCATGCAATTTGGACCATTGACCATGAGACCCCCTGGTCCTTTGTCCCAGGTGAGATCCCTCTATTAAAAAAAAAAAACAATTTCCCTGTGATCCTCAGACTAGTTTGGTTTGCAGGAAGGCACATTGCCACTCTGAACTCTGCTAGACCCAGCTCACCACTATCCCTCTGAGCGCTCAGGAACTTCCAAGTTTCACACTCCATCTTCCATCCCACATCTACTGATTGGCAACTATCACCATTAGTAGAGCCTTAATTTCTATACCAACCAAACACCTTTATTTCTTATGTGTGTGTGAGAGAGAGAGTGTCTATTGTGTGTGTGCTTCCCCATTTAATAAAATATAGCTAAAGGAAGAATTCTGCCTCTGTGGTTCTTTGCCTCCTCACCTCCATAAACTTTGGGACAGTATTCCGGGTTGCTTGTAACTCAGCCATAATTTCTGCTAGTATAAAAATTCCCTAAACTTCATAGTTACAACATTATTAGTGTGCATGACCTTGTGCACATTTTCCCCATATGAAATGCTTCAGGGGTCCAATAACATTATAGATGCCTTGCAGTCTTGGGAGGTATATGGGCATTTCTCTAGGGAAAAGTACATTCAATGTATCTCTTTTTCATACCTAACAAGAGGTTACATTCCTTTAACAGCCACATAGCAGGCATTAATTGAGCAGATCTACTTTTTCCTACACTGCCCATTAGAGATGGAAAGAATATTCAAAATATTTTTTAAATATGATTGAAAAACCTGTTTCCTGAGTGCTGGAAAAACCTAATGAGTAAATCCTGAATTGATAAAAATCTTCTCTGTTTGGAGCTTATTTTGTGCACAATTCCACTTTTTTGCACAGCAGCATTTTCTGCAGAGAAAATTCTGATCCAGATCCTGCTACAACAGATGTAGTTATGACCATGGATGCCACTGGGAAAAATGACCGTAGCACTGTCTTGGTCATAGGGCACAGAGACAGGCACCAGGAGAGACTCCTTTGGTAAGAGCACAGTCTGTCTTAAGTAGTAGGATTTTGGGGTTTCATTTGTTCATTGATAAATATAAATGTAAATTTGAAAAAATTGCACAGATGCCAGACAATATTTGTATTCAGAAAATGCTGAGTCCTGTGTAGAAAGTCCTTTTTTTTCTCTGTACAAAACAGCCACATGTGAATTTCGTATAAAATAAGTCCAAACCATGAAGACTCTTTGAAAATGGCACAGTTTTCAAAGAGTTTCTCACAGCAGGAATAAAATTGTTAAAATTCCTTGTTGATTCCTCTGAGAAAATGAGCAAAGAATTCCATCCATATTGCATATCAGTGCTGGAAGAACCTTTACCTGTTGTCTGACAAGTGGCAGTTCAAAGACATCCATCCACAAAAAGGATGGCAACCTTAATTCAAAGATATGCCATATATATTAAAAAAAATTAATGAATGCAACAATGATTTTTTTAGCTTTGTAGACAAATGATCAAACTCACATTCAGTCCAAAGATGAACAATGATAATTCACAACCTTATAAAAGCTTCATTTCCACAAAGCATTAAAAAATGCAAGGGAAATCAACTTTTCATAAAGCCGGGGTAGGATTTTTCCATCGATCTGCCTTGCTATATTATCATTTAGGTTGCCAGAGACTGGGTTAGGAGGAATGGACTCAGGTGGGGTATTAGTTATTCTAACTCCCCTTCGCCACCATTGATGGTGGTGAAGTTGACCTGGCTTCATTGTTCACTTTGCTGCCTGAGGACGGGAATGAGGTGGGGGTGGTAGTAGGAGTTGTGCTGGGGAAAGGGGGGTATGGCTGGAATGGATTGAACAGATGTTACAAAAAAAGGCAGGATCGCTGTTTAAAAGCTATCCCTCCTTCAGTTCACTCCATTTCCTGGAATGGTTTGAAGAGTGTACCTTCCATTCCACAGAACCTTAACTTGCTCCTCTGCAATGCCAGGTTGGTCAAAAATAAAACTCATATCATTCATGATCTTCTTCTAGATGAGGATGCTGACCTGGCTTGCTTTACAGAGACCTGGCTGGGAGAGGACAGCGCTGTCACCTGGACACAAGCCCTCCCAGCCAGCTACGCTGTCATGGAGCAGGTGAGGGGAAGTGGGGGGGCAGAGTGGCTCTGGTTTATAAGAATCATTTGACCTTGACCAGGATACCTGTCCGGAAAATAATCCACTTCGAGTGTACGTACCTGAGCCTGAGGACCAGGGATAGTTTGGGGATTCTGCTAGTCTACCAACCACCCCGTTGTCTAGCAGACTCCCTAACTGAGCTGACACAGCTAGTCTCTGAATTGCTGCTGGAGTCCCCCAGACTTTTAGTCTTGGGAGACTTCAACATTTTGCTTGAGACCAGTTTAACAGGCACAGCTTGGGAGTTCATAGGAAACCATGACAAACATGGGCCTATCCCAATTGGTCGTCAGGCCCACACATTGTGCAGGTCATACACTCGATGCGGTCTTCAATACGGAACAGGAATATCCACAGGCGGAGGTCATTAAAACCTCCGTGTTGTCATGGATGAATGATTTCCTGGTCAAGATGAAACTAAGAGCCTCTATCCACCCCACTAGGGGTGGCGGACCAATTAGAATGGTCCGCCCTCGAAGGCTAATGGAACCAATTGGATTCCATAAAGCCTTGGAGGGTTTAATGGTTGGTAACACTGGTGACCCTGTCGAAGCTTTGGTTGACACCTGTAACACCAATCTTACCAAGGCTATTGACACGATCTCTCCCAAGCATCCTTTCCAGCCTGCTCCTAATCATAAGCCTTGGTATACATCAGAGCTTAGGAAGATGAAGCAAGCTGGACAACGACTAGAGTACAAATGGCAAAAAACTTGACTCTTATCTGACCAGACTCACCATAGAAACTTCTTTGGTCTTATTGGGAGGCAATACATGCAGCATAGAGATCCTTCTCCTCTGCACGTACTGTCCCATCCAGCAGAACTGTTTAGAGTGGTAGGGGAGTTGACGCAGGTACCTCCTGCACAGAACCCATTACTTAACCCGACAATGGCCTGCTCTGACATGTTTAACAACTTCTTTGAAGGTAAAATCTCTCAGATAAGAGCCGACTTAGATGCCAGGGTTTTGACAAACAATGGACGAGGTGTCCAGCGACTCTGTTAATGAAATTATCCTGGATCAGTTTCAATCTATGTGTACCGATGAAGTGGACAAGCTCCTTGGTAGAGTGAGGAAAATGACCTGCCCTCTCGATCCTTGCCCTTCATGGCTGGCCATCCGGGGGGGATGCTTTGATGGTGTTCCTTATGGACATTGTCAATGCATCCCTCAGAGAAGGACATATTCCATCTTGTTTGAAAGAAGCAGCTGTTAGGCCACTTCTGAAAAAACCTTCCCTGGACCCCCTGGACACGAACAACTATAGGCCAGTCTCTATGTTACCATTTCTCAGCAAGGTGATTGAGAGGGCGTTTGCTCTTCAGCTCCAAGCTGTCTTGGATGAAACTGATCATCTAGACCCATTTCAAACTGGCTTCAGGACAGGCTTTGGGGTTGAGACTGCCATGGTTGCCTTGACCGACGATCTGCGTCTCAGCATTGACAGGAGTAGTGTGACCCTGTTGGTGCTTCTAGACCTCTCAGCGGCTTTGACACAATAGATCATGGCATCCTCTTGGATCACCTGAGGGGGCTGGGAATCAGAGGCACTGCATTGCAGTGGTTCCACTCCTTCCTCTTGAGTAGGTCCCATAGGGTGCTGCTTGGGGACAGTTGCTCCAGCAAGAAAGAGCTCACTTGTGGCATCCCTCAAGGTGCCATCCTGTCCTCGATGTTATTTAACATCTATATGAAGCTGCTAGGTGAGATTATTCAGAGTTATGGAGCTGGGTGTTATCAGTACACTGATCACACCCAAATCTATCTCTCCATGTCTCGATCATTGGCTGTGAATTCAGCCAATATTTCACAGAGTGAAATATACTGTATGTTATGATATGAGAGAGAATCATCTAAAGATGCAATTTAGGTGGCATCTGACACCTGCCAAAATTGGCAAAATATATAAAGGTGTCTCCGACAAATGCTGGCGCTGTAAAAAAGAGACGGGCACTTACATACACATGTGGTGGCGTTGTAAAAAATCCCAAAAATTTTGGATAAAAATTCATTGTGTCATGGAAAAGATTTTACAGACAAAATTAGATTTAGACCCTAAGCTATATTTACTTAGTTTATGTATAGATCAAGAATTAGAATATAAATACGGGAAGCTGATCTTTTATATGACAACTTGTGCTAGACAGGTGTTTGCCAGATCTTGGAAATCAGCCGATGTTCCAGCTATAGAATGTTGGCTCCACAAACTCTTGGAAGTGGCGCAATTGGAGGAACTTACTTGCTCCTTGAGAGGATACAATTTAGAAGAAAATGAGAGGTTATGGAAACCTCTACGGGATTACTTGGAGGGATTATATAAGTATAAAGATGAGTAGATTTTTAATAATTTTGTTTTATCGGTTGAGAAGCTATAGGAATTACTTGAGTTGTGGAATTTAAGCTGAATTTAAGCTCTTTAATCTTTATTTTTGACTTGTGTGTTGATTATAAACTTGTGAGTAGGTGTTCTTGAATGTGACATATATTGATTCTCTGTAAATATAGTGATCTATAGCTTCAGAGTATATCTAGGAAGGCTTATTTGAGCTTGAATAAGATCTGGGTCCGAGTTCAGGAAGTGATATTGTGTTAGTGTTTATTTGTCTTTTTTTTCTTTTTGATGTTTATTTGTCGGTTTGTTTAGTGGTTTGTTTGTTTGTTTGTTTTGGATATGTTGTATTTTATGTTTGTATGATATGTTTTTTAATGAATAAAGATGTTTAAAAAAAATGAATGTCTTCGAGCAATAATGGGCTGGATGAGGAAACACAGATTGAGACTGAACCCAGACAAAATGGAGATGCTCACGGTAGCTGCCCCAAAACCAAGAATTGGGCTGCAACCTCTGGTCCTGGACGGGGTCACACTCTCTGTAAAGGTCTCCGTTCGCAGTCTGGGGGTGCTCCTTGACTCATTGCTCATGATGATGAATCAGGTAAATGTGACAGCCAGAAGTTCCTGTTATCAGCTTTGACTGATACACCAGCTGCACCCTTTTCTCTAAGTAAGGGATCTCGAGACTGTTGTGCACGCGCTGGTAACCTCCCGTCTTTTTTTCTGCAATGTGCTCTACAAGGGGTTACCCTTGTGCTTGGTCCAGAAACTACAGTTAGTACAAAACATGGCAGCCAGAGTGGTTTCTGGAACATCTAGGAGGGACCAGATTGGTTTCTGGAACATCTAGGAGGGACTCTGGTTTTAAGGTCCCTCCACTGGCTGCCCATAAGTTTCTGGGCCCAGTATAAGGTGCTGGTTATTACCAAGCTATCTCTGGGACTGCCTTTTCCCATACAATCCTTCCTGCGTGCTCCGGTCCTCTGGGAGGAATTTGCTTCAGCCACAAAAGTCTAGGCTATCTGCTACCTCCTAGAGGGCATTCTCGGTAGTCACCCCCAGATTGTGGAATGGCCTGCCGGATGAGATCCGTCTGATTACATATCTAGACAGCTTCAAGAAGGCTGTTAAGATGGATCTATTCTGGCAGGCTTTTCCAGAATAGTTGTCCCAGCCTCAGGAAATTCCCTTCAGTCTCATCCCTCCTATTATGAATGTCGCTATGTCCTTGTCACTAGTTGTGTAACTTCCCATGTTATTCTGGTTTTATTATTATGTTGAATTATGACTTTTTAATGTACTATTGATTTAATACTTTTTTAAGGGGTGGGTGGGTATTGGGGTGTATAATTGTATCTCTATATTTTAACATTGTTAGTCGCCCTGATTGTTCTCAGAGGGGTGGGGTACAAATTATTATTATTATTATTATTATTATTATTATTATTATTATTATTAAATTAACAATGCATAGTTTAGATAATTTTTTTAAAAAAGAAAATAGTATGCTAATTTAAACTACACATAAGTAGAAGAGCCCTCACTTTTTAAGGGGTGGATGGGTTTCACAATTTTTAGGTTTTGTTTACAGTGTATTAACATATATGTATGGAGATTTTAATGTTGTAAGCCACCCCGATTGCTTTGCAGAGGGGTGGGATATAAATAAATAAATAAATAAATAAATAGATTTTGGAGAAATTATGTCAATATTGTTCTGGAGTGTTGAAGGAAAAACATCACCACATTTTCAGGTGGTTTTGGCAGTGTTAGGGTAGCTTTCAGGTTAACAAAATATAATCCCAGAATTACCCCATTGGGGAATCAGGAGGCCTGGGGACTTCTTGGGGAAGCTTCAGGGCCACCTATTGGAGGGTCAAGGGCACATGACATATACTTTACTTACCCATGCTTTAGACATTCAGAAGTGCCTCCTGAACCACAGCATGCTCAAATCCTACAACTCTGATAGGGGCAGCTAGTAGCTTTAGTGTCAGCCCTCTCTCCAAAACAGGTCCAGCACATTGTTTAGCTAAAAATTAGTCATAATGCCTGAAGGATGTTCACTGCACAACTGATATAGGAACCATGAACTAGTCTTTGACCTTCCTGGGCTTCAAAGGGTTTTTGTTTTTTTTTGTTTTTTTGCCTTTGACTCACAAATCAGGGAGAACTAAAATCCCCCTTTGCCTTCAGGAGTTCACATTTGGGTATTCTTAACTAGGTGTTTTCTACCAACACTGACTGACCAGTTTTGGGACCAAATCAAACTACTTAGAGTCTCAGCTTTCCTGAATAGACCAGGAATTCACCAGAGAGTAGGGTAAAAAATATGATGCATCTAGCCAATCTTGGCCTCTTTGGGGGTAAATACTATTTAGCTTTTCTGTGGCTAGCACTTGCCCATGTTGTTGGCTCCTAATGCGGATATGAGGATGTGTTACCCATAGTGCTCTTAATAAAACCCCATACACTTCCCATAGTTCCCCTGCTATCAAAAAATGTGAAATTCCATGATGACCTCCAGATGAACTCTGGCAGTGGAATTGGAGGCAAAAGTCCTCTGCGCCCATGGCCTGGGCAGACCACCCTTAATCCTTAATGCATACATAGCCCCCAGATAGTCCAGGAGAGTTGCACATGGGATTTCCCCTGATGAGATCATCTAAACCATCGAAAGGTGTATTGTGTCACCCAGTAACAAGCACCCCCAGCCATCAAAGGTGTAATGTTTGCATTGTGCCACCCAGTCTCACACGCCCCCACCCATCGGAAGGTGCATTGTGTCACCTAGTCACACATTCCCCCAGGATATGGGCCCCTTGGATTAAGACCACCAGATACAATGGAATCCTATACAGCAGGGTGCCATCATCGCAATTATCACCTTTCACCTCAAGGCCCATTTGGCCTATATAAACCCCAGATTTTGGCCAGTCGGTGTGCTATCTTCTTGGTCTAAATGACCCCACGTCACTCTGACCTTTGAAGCTAGTTACCAGCAAGTCTGCTCAAACCCAGGCTGTGGAGCAAGACTTGTCCCCCACCATCTCGCATCCCATTCGCTTCCCGGAGGAAGACTACATCTCGGTAAGCATCACCCTTAGTAACGCCTGAAATCTGTTCCCAATCTCCAACCCTGATTTTCCTGAGCCTTGAGTGTGTGTGTGAGTGTATGCTCCACAAGTGTATGTCCCCTATTTCAATAAACTAGCTAGCTACCAACATCAGTCTCAGCTTCATTCCTTGGAACCCCCTGGTCTCTTGGTATAAACATCGGGAGGGCGATCTCGTTGGGCTCTTGTAGCCAGCCCCTCTTGCAAATAATAATAACAACAATAATAAAATTCCCCTAAGGACTCTTGGCTACAATTTGGTGGAGAAAGCTTGGGCATAGAACTCTCCCTCAAAATCTAGACCTTCCAAACTAATCACTTGGGCTGTCTAGATCTCAGAACGTAGAGAGAACAGGGATTCCAAAGAGGCCGCTGCAGAGTGAAATAAATAGGGAGGTGTGTGTGTGTTCTTGTACGTTTGGCCATAAGGGCAAAGGGCTATCGTGGGTTGGCTGATCCCATTTCATCTCTTTGATTAGGTGTCCTGCTCATTGGCTCTGGTGGATGCTATCCAGTGGTGGGCCCTAAAAACCCTTCGGCGTGTTGTTGGAGTAGGCATCCCAATGCCCTATTTTTATTTTCACTATTGTGGGTGGGAAAGCAGAGGAGAGGTCCTCCCCATCCCCTGACCTTCAAATCGCCATAAAACTTAGGATCACCCCAACAGTTTAACTCCCTTGAACGGGCGAGGCAGGCAAAGGAGGGAGATGTCCTGGTCCAGAAGCCTAAACCTGGGGTCAAGAGGAGGGGAAGGCAGCTCCAAGGAGTGCCATTGATGGGAACCTCAGGGAGGTCCCAGGGAAAACTCAGGCAGAAGTCTAGCTGGGGGCCAAAATTGGGCTGTAAGCTGGCCCACGCCGGAGTGGAGCTACAGCATTTAAACTCCCCAGTGAATGTGAGGAAGGTCCAAACTGACTTCTGACTGGGTCTAAATGGAGGACTACCCCTAAGTCGCTGGCTGCAGCAGCGCTGGGCCCTCATGTGAATTGGCGGTGTCCCTGACCCAGAGTTTCATTAAACAGGATTCAAAAGAGTGTCTGCCGAGGAAAGGCAGGGAGGGTCTCTGCCAGGCAGAGGCAGAGGTTCCATAGAGGGCTAGTAGGAAAGATCCCTGTAGAAGCCCCAAGGAAAACTGTTCTGTAAGCCAAGGAACCTTTTAAGGTCTTGGCATGTTAAGCCAGTGAGTGCTAACTCCGAGCTCCCCTCTTGGGTGTACTTTTAAAAGTCACAGCCCATCCAGCTCAGTGGGTCTAAACCCCAAGCTCTCTATCGCTGGTGTGCTCATTAAGGGACCCCAGTCTGGCTGCCTAGGTCTTAACTTTCAGCCTGCATAGCTGTAACTAAGAAGAGAGAACCCTGAACAGGAAAAGAAATGGACATAGCCAACTTTTGTAGAGAGGAGAGAATCCAGAACAGACTGCAGAAATGGATTCTTGAAAAGGGATGTCTGGGGATGTCTGGGGCATTCCTTACTGAGGATCCCTTTGCAACTCTCCTGGAGGCATACAACCTAAAAACAGCAAAGAAGGGAATAAAAGGTGTTTCCAAGGCAGAAAAAGAAAGGTTGGCAGCATGGGGGATTTGGACCATATCCCATGGTGCCGTAGAAGAGTGTAAGAAACTCAGAGTGGAAATAGAAGTGTCTAGGAAGCAGATCTGTGATCTAGACACCCAGATTAGGAAGGAGGGTAGCAGAGAAGATCCTGTTGATGCACAGTGTTAATGAGGCCAAACAAAATTAGAGAGAATAGAGAAGGAAAATTTGAAATTGAGAGAACAGGTACAAGAATTCCAAACCAAATTTAATCAAGCAAATCAAGCTGCCGACTTCACATTAGCACGACAAACTAGAGTAGCAGCCCAATTGGACCACACCACATGCCAGGCAAGAATTAAAGAATTAGAAAGCAGGCTAAATTTGAAAAGTACAGTAGTGGCCACAGTACACCCTTCCACACTTGGAGAGGCCAGAGACCCCCCTCCCCTCAATAAAATGGAGACTGGAGACTCAACAAACCAAGTCAATTCCCCTAAGACAAAAAGTTCCCCTTTTACAGCCACCCTCATAGAAGCAAAACCCACACTTTCTATTAATGAGGCTTCCTGCATAGCACAGCTATTGGGTCCTTTAAACTCACAAACCTTGTTGCCATGGCTGATGCAAGTATCAAACTGTTGCCCCAGTGCAAAAGGTCCAGATCTCACCCAAATTGCCAGAATGTGTTTGGGCCCAGAGGATAGTCTAATTTTGGAGTCAGCTATAATAGTTCGGGACCTCCTATCCAAAGACAGTTATTCCTGGATGAGAGAAATTGTTTCCCTTTTAAAGCCAGGAGAAACTCTCAGGGAGATGTACTATAAAGAAAGGCAAGCCAAGAATGAAATCCCAGAGAAATATATTTCCAGGAAAATGTTCCTAGCTGTTTCATCAGGTGAAGTAATACCTGATGCCCAAGGACAGATTATGTGCAACAATGACTCATTTTTGGCACAATTATACTTTGGATCCTACCCCCAGACCCAAGAGTGCTTGCAGTGTGAGGGAGTGTCATGCTTCCCACACTCCTGGAAGTCCTTTTTCAAACCCCTGAAGAAGATCTCTGATAAGTTCCATGAGGTCTTAGCATGGAGACAAGAAAAGACCCTAGAGCGCAAAAGACAAGCCAGAAAAAGCCCACAAAATAAAAACCCCACTAAGCCTTCCCCCACTCCCCAAAGGGAAAAGGAAGCATCCGAAAGATCCACTTTTCATAAGGAAACCTTCAGGAGACCTCACTCCCCCCTTTCCCAAAGGCCACACAGAAGTCCTCCACACCTCAGAAAGGCTGAAAGTCTCCCCCTCTCTTCTGTTACAGTCCACAACAGGGCATGGGCACAATCAAAAGACCCAAGCCTCAGAGGAACTCTCATTTGGCCATGCCAGAAAAAGGGACCCCACGAGGTCAACCATTCCAACCCCAGATCACATGGCCAAGTAGACTCAGGAATACAGAAATAGGCACTCACCCACGTGGAAAGAACTGGAATGGAACAGGGAGATGTAGAAGACCAAGCCCTTGCCCCACAGAGGAGATAGCGGAGTTAGGCAACACTGTCTCAGCTTCTTTGTTCCCTTACCCCAGAGATAGGCAGCATTGTCTTAACCCCAGCTTCCCCAGTGTTCACCAGAGCTGAGAGCCCTCAAAAGGCACTCCTAGAAAATGCCCTTTACTTGTAAACTGACCAGCTTCATTGCCATAGAAAGGTTGTGAATCCCATCATCCTGCAAATTTTAGAAGTTGCCAATAAGAAAAGAAATGGATTTCCTTGCCACCTCTGTAAAGTTTGCGACCCCATGCTTTAGAATTGGGAAGTAAAGACTGCATCCTGCATTCCTTGAACCCCTTTGGATTGAGAAATGGGGTGTTAAGGTTGCCTTTTTCTCACCACTGTTGTGTCTATGTTTTAGTAGTATTCTCTTGTCTTTGTACCCCTAAGTCAAGTGGACAAGAGCATTGAGTAGAAATTCCAAGTTGTGTAGAGCGATTTGAGAAGTTAAGAAGTAATTTGGTCCCAGGACAATAAGGAAGAATTAGGAAAGGAAAAATAGCTTAGAAAAACGTGGGAGGTTTTTCTCAGATTGGTTGCAGTGCCCCCTAGGTTTCTAAAGTTCACTGTGGGTGCTGTCTCAAGCCCATTCCCCCTTGTTTGTTCTGTTATTTTAGTAATTTTGTTTGGAATAATTTGGCATAGTTTGGCATAGTCAAGTGTGTTTTGGTTTGTGTTCTTTTCTGTACTCTGCTTATGCTCAGAGGCTACTCCTTCCTTTCCCAGCAATGACTACAAGTCCTTGATTTAGATCAAAACTAGTTGTTTGTATTTCCTTTCCCATCTCTAAGATAGTTAGCATGTGCTGTTAGGAGTTTGTCTTTTTCAAGCTATAGGTTATTGCTGTGTGATCCTTAGGAACACATGGCTTCCCCTGCTGCCATGTGCTTGGGGCTGCATGAGTTCTCAGCTGTAGTTTCCAGTTTCTGCTTTCCTCTTTTTACATGCTCAGAGGCTAGTGTAGCCTCCCCTAGCACACCTTCTGTCTATTCAAGGAATAATACCAGCTTTCCAGTCTTTCATTTGAAGTTTGGGACCAGTTTTGGCTTTTGCTCTGCATTATTCAAGTCTATGGCTAGAGAATAGACCTCTTGTGTTGTCCCCATCAATTTGTGGTATAGGAAGGTTTTGTTGTGTGTCTGCAAGTTTGTGATTCACTTGGTCTGTGTTTTAAGACATCTTGTGTAGAAATTCAGGTTCAAGTCTCCTTCTGGTTCAGTGGCCATGTTAAGTTTTGTGATTTTGCTATCTCATGAGTGCACAAGAACTTATAGGGAGCATTTGGTAAAGTTAAGACCTGTACTTAGTGGTACTTGGGAAACTAGATGTTTCAAGTGGCCAGCCACATGGAGAACTCTGGCATTGTCTGCCTGAGTCACCCTAGCAAAGAAAAAAAAAGGCAGATTTAGTTCTCTTGAGAGGCTGATTTACATAAGCCCCCAGGAATCAGACAAAGCCATTAAATCTCATTTTCCAGTTAATTGTTTGTTTAAGTGATTTGGAAACACCTAAAGATTGTTTGTTAGTCTGTATGTTAATGTATCTTGGGTCTGTGACTTGTTTTTATATATGTTTATGCT
>CM034701.1:235351564-235362218 GCA_020142125.1 Phrynosoma platyrhinos | reverse complement strand
GGAAAATGGCTTTGTGTGCCATCTCTAGCACACATACCATAGGTTTGTCATCACAGTGTTAGGCTTTTCTTGAAAAAGTTATCCCTGACTCTCTCTCTAGTGGATAATTATCACTGTCTAGTATACCATTTCAGGGTAAGGTATTGGAGTATTATGGTGACCTTTATGCTTCAAGAGTTCCTGGATGAAATGGGTTATCTGATCCATTTCAATGTGGTTTCAGGCCTGGTTAAAGAACAAAGACAGCTTTCACTTTCAATACCATTGATGATGGGCTGTTTTACTGGGATGGGACTTGGAGGCACTGTTTTACAGTGATTGTTGTGTGTGTGACTACTCCAGCAAAAGTTTTGTTGTAGTCCTCACCATACTTTTGAGTATATCCTTTAGCAACAAGTCTTGCTTTGTATCTCTGAATCTCCCCTTCTGCATTTGTTGTAAAAATATATTGAGCATATATCTGAACTGTTTTAATACTTTGATTAGTTTAATTTCATTTTAATGTTCACTTTTTGTATACTTTTAGCTGTATTGTTCTTTCTAGTTTGTACACCACCTTGAATTTCAATTTTGGGAGAAAGACAGGATAAATACAACTATAACAACAATAACACATTTGCCCCATCATCCACATTAACACCCTTTAGATGTTTGAAGATAACTATCATTTAATCTCTTAATAGTCTGTTCTCTAGATTGAAGATGTTCAGGTTCAACAATTGTTCTTCATGGCACTTGATTTCCAGAACTTTTACCACCTTGGTTTCCCTCCTCTCGATATGTGGCAGCTTGTCAATATACTTCTTAAACAGTGGCACCCAGAAAACCATGTCTAACCTAACCACCTTTGGCAGTGCTGGCAATCAACTGGGACAACCCTCTAATTAAGCAAAGTGAGATTCTTATCTCAATCAACACATACCAGAGGCAGGAAATGATGGAGATCATATCTATATATACCACACCTTAAGCTAGACTTGGATAAAGAGGACACTTTAGTCCTGTTGTTGATTCAACTTCTAGACCAATATGGGATAGAGTGACACCATTCTTTATAAAGCTTCAAGCAGGCATGACTTGGGCTGATCCTGGGCCTCAATGATGAATGAGTGCATAGGGAATAGGGTTTGAGAACTAGCAGAGTTAAGATGTAATGTGAAGCTGGGGAAAAGACTGAAACTCTTTGTCTATTCTTTCTTTTTCAGCCTATCAGGTCTGATGAATATTTAGCTGGTAAACAATAATAGTTAAATGAACACACCCCACAACCTGTTTGCAAAGCTGCTACTGATGCCAACCAATCCACTTCTAAATATACCAAAGAGGCTTTTGCTTTAAAAACTGCTGCATGAAATCTCAGAGCACCAAGCCTGATTTATGTGATACAGCTCGATAAAATATCGAAATTGCAAACCTTGCAGAAAGCTTCCCTGAAAGGTACACAAACTAACAAGCATAATGAAGCTTTAATGTATCCCTCAGCAGATGTAACTTTGGATCATGGGGCTGGTGATGGGTGGTTATGTTTGTGCATATTATTGAAAATATGTTTGAGCCTGCCACAGCAGTACAGGTTACCTAGTAGAACTATATTGTTATTAAAACTTAACAGATTAAAGGTATTCTAATTTAATATGCCAGGTATTTAATTGCTATACCATGGGAATAACTGATACGATATATTTCTGAATGGCAGAGTCTTCCTGGAGCTTTAGCATCCCCTTCTGATTAGCAGATTAAAACATAAAGTAATTGTGAGTAAAGTGAATATGTTTAATCTTATAAAATGTTAGAGTTGTAGTTTTTCCTAACAGTGGGGTGCAATTTTAGTTTCCCAGGGTGTTAACCTTTTTAAAGGGAAACAAAAATACACAAGTATGAAAGTTAAACTTGTTAGAGTCCAGCTTTCATTAGCAGAGCAACTGAAGTGTTGGCCAGACTATTATTTCAAATCTGTCTTCCTAAAGAATAAAAACTAACTCAAAAAATGACAAACATGTAGTGTGTAGCTTAAAAACAATCAATAATGGCTTTAAGACATAAAACAATTAATTGAAAAGGTTTGGGCAAAGAGAAATAAATCTCACCATCTTTTAGATAGCAGGTAGAAAAGCAGTAACTGACTGCTGTTACAAGCAGTTTTGAATCTTGTGAGAGAGACAGTCTTAGAGAGAGAGAGACCTAAATAGGAATCCCTATATATAAAATGAAGGGAAAGAGAATGCAGACATTTCTTCCAACAATTCCCTTCTCATTCTCTTGGACCAACATCAAGGATCTTCATCCCATCACACAATCTCTGGAATCAATCTTTTGGCAGAGGTTTAGTGAGAATGTCTGCAATCATTACTTCTGTGTTGCAATACTCCAGCTGGACAAGTCCATTCTTGCATATCTCTTGCAGGCTGTGAAAAGTGATGTCAATGTTTTTTTTAAGTAGGTTTTCACTTTAAGAAATTTTGATGCAGCTTTGATTATCTTGCATCAAAATTGTTTGTTTGGGTTCTGTTATAATAAAATTTATTTTTTACCCCACCACTCTGTCGAGCAATTGGGGCAGCTTACAAGAATTAAAATCCATACAAATCTAAAAATAAACATCCCCCGCCCCTCCCCCCACTAAAACAGTAATACTGTTTTTAATGTTTTTTTAATGTCTAGAAGTAAGTTGTGCTGCCATTTGATTTAATCACATTCTGCCTTTGCTGAAACACATTCAGCACCAGTAGAAGAATCTGTAATTGTAGATTGCTTTTTACTTTTCCAGTTTATAGATCCTCCACCATAGAAGGTTAAATTTCCACTGCCTGATTTTCTGTCTGCCAGATCTGCAGCCCAGTCTGCATCTGTGTAGGTGATGAGTTGTGATTGAATACAGGCTGGTAGCAACAGTTTGTGATCTGCTGTTCCTTTTAAGTATCTGTCAACTCTCTTCACTGCAATGAAATCTCTTTCAGTAAGATGTCAGCAGCATTTGCTATGTCAGGTCTGGTGAAGTTGGCTATGTATAGGAGTTTTCCAACTGCAGTCCTATACTTGTCTCCATCTTGTGAAGGCTCAGATTTCTTAATGTTCTTTAAGAATCCTACTTTCATTGGAGCTGGCATTGAACAGACCAAGACAGTCTAGAACAGGGGCAGGCAACCTTTCTCCTTTAAGGGCCGAGGGACTTCAGCTCCCAGAATCCGAGGAGCTATTGGCCAACATGGGACTATTGGCCAACATGGCTGAGACTTCTGGGAGATGAAGTCCCTCGGCCCTTAAAGGGAAAGGTTGCCTACCCATGGTCTAGAAGATCCATTATCTTCTGCTTCTGATTCAGAAAGAAACTTCCATCACTAATTCTTTGTATTTGCACTCCAAGATAGTGTGAGATATCTCCCAAATTCTTAATATCAATCTCTTTCTTGAGATTGTGGAGTATCTCTTCACTATATGATTTGTCCTCAATGCATAGGATCAAATCATTCACATAAGTTGTGATATAAGTCCATTTATTATTCCTGAATCTCTTGTATACATATTTGTCAATATGCCTGGAGTGAACCCCTCTTTGATAAGAAGTTGGTACAGTTTCTTACTCCATGCTCTGGCAGCCTATTGTAAACCATGAATGGTTTTTTTTTTTTTGGTTTTTTTTTTTGTAATTTGCATACAAGATATTTCTTGCCAGATATTTGGAATCCTGGAGGTTGTTCTGTATAAAGTTATTTAGCCCAATCATCATAGGAAAAGCTGTCTGAACATCCAAATGTTCTTGTAAGCTGCAACAGTTAGGAGAATTCTGATGGTTGTTTGTGTGACTACTCCAGCAAAAATGTTGCTATACTTTTGAGTATAGCCTTTAGCAACAAGTCTTGCTTTGTATCTCTGAATCTCCTCTTCTGCATCTAGCTTTGTTGTAAAGACCCATCTACAACCAATTGCTCTTTTTCCTTCTGGCAATTTTAACAAAGTCCATGTCTTGTTTTTATATTAAGATTGCATTTCCTGACTAGCAGCTTGCACTCACTTCTCCGAATCTGTCTTTGGCATTCCCTTGATCTTTTTCCGGTTTTGGAATTAATTCCTCTGTGGCTTGATAAGAGAATCTGTCATGTAGCATATCTTTATTGGAGTCTTTGGCTTTCTCATCTGGATTAGGATACCTGGCTCCACTTCTTCTGCACTGTCCAGTTCCTTATCATTAGCTTGGTCCCTTGCAGATGTAGCCGCTTCTGGATGCAAGACCTGTGGAAGACAAAACTCCATGTGCTATGGTTTCTGTAGGGAGTCTTCTTCCTTTGCAAATAAATCTGCATAAACTTCTTGGTTTTGATTAGATTTAGGCAGTGGTCTTTCATCAATATAAACAGCACTTGTTAGTTTTATTGTGCATCCATCTGAATTTGGAATTCGGTAATCATTTCTAGCATAACCAACAAAAATTCCCTCTTCACTTCAGCAGCCAAGTTTTTCTCTTTTCTGCTTAGGAATATAGGTAATACTTTGGGCCTTTACAGACTGTCAGAAATAATGCAGATTGAGGTCACTTTAACTGTCCTGGCTCAGTGCTAGGGAATCATGGGAATTGTATTTTTTCTGGGACACTGAGCCTTCTCTGTCAGAGAGCTCTGGTGCCACAATAAACTACAGTTCCCATGATTCCTTAGGACTGAGCCAGGGCAGTTAAATTGGTCTCAATCTGCATTATTTCTGGCAGTCTGGAAAGGCCCTTTGTTTCCAAAAACCTTCAGATGATTTAATTTATGCTTGACTCCATGCCATAGCTGCAATGGGGTTATATCTTTAGATTTTAGTTGGTTATCTGTTACACAAGTATATTGCAGTCATGATGGCTTCAGACCTATAGTGTTCAGGCATATTAACTTCTGAAAGCACAGTGACTACCATCTCCTTGAGATTTCTGTTCATTCTCTCTGCCACATCATTTTGTTTTGGAAAACAAGCCTGTGTAGTCTGATGCTCAGTGTCATGTTCCTTTAAAAATTCATCAAATTCAGCATTGTCAAATTCATTGCCATTGTCTGTGTGCAGGCTCTTTGATTTGTAGCCAAATTTGTTAAAGACTTTATTAAAGTACTATTTGAATTTCTGGAAAGCTTGTCTCTTCTTCCTGAGAAAATATGTGTTTCTGCTGAAATCATCAATAATCATCATAAAATAAGAGTTACCTCCTGCTGACATTTGATTCATTGGTCCAGAAATGTCAGCATGTAAAAGATCCAATGCCTTATTGGATTTTCTCTTAGCAACTGGAGGATGTGAAGGTGTTGTGGCTTTTGCTTTCAAGCATTCTACACAGTTTTCATTGTTAGAGCATGATTTGAATGTAAAGTCTCATGTAAGTTCTTGATTTGTCAGTCTATTAGTATTTTCAACACTTTGATGAGCAAATCTGTTATGCCACAAAGTTGGATAGTCTTTGTGATTACATTAGGTCACACTATTCACTGATGAATGCAAAATCTGCATCTGATAACAGCCATGAAATCCTAAGTCTGCTCTAAAAATCAGATTTTTGCCATGAGAACTAAAGCAGGTTTGCTTTCTGAAACTAACATGATTGCCTCTTGATGTTGTGGTTTGCACACTATAAAAGGAGGCTTGCAAATCCTGTACATAGTAAGTATCAGGAATTTGTAAGGTTCCTATTCTGTCAGGAACAAGTTTTATTGCAAAACAGTCCCTTTTCCTTGTGCAAAAACTTCTTGACCATTAGCAAGATAGACAGGAAAAATTAAATTTGCCTCAAAATCACCAAACCATTCTTTGCTGTGGAAGTAATGCACACTTGCTCTACTATCAATAAAAACTTGGGTTTTTTATATTTATCTGCAGTAATTTGAAATAATTGTTTTTGAATCAAACTGATATCAATATAATTGGAAGATTTCTGTCTTGGAGTAAAAGCTTCTTTCTTAAAGTTGCTTTTGCATTTAGTATGCTGTCCCTGACTTTGCAGCTTTTGCAGTTCAGCTTTTGGCTTTGACTTGTCAACATAGGGGGGTTGCAGACTGCCAGAAATAGTGCAAATTGAGTCCACTTTGAAGGTTAGGGTTAGGGTTAGGGAATCATGGGAACTGTATTTTATTGTGGCACCAGAGCTCTCTGACAGAGAAGGCTCAATATCTCAGGGGGGGGGGGAAACCAGTTTCCATGTTTCCTTAGCACTAACCCTAACCCTTAAAGTGGACCCCCCCCCCCAAGTTTCTATTTCATCTGGGAGAAAAGGAAGTTTCAAATTCTCTGCAGCAAAATGAGCGAATTTTTGTAGTCAGTATCTTCAGGAGAAACAGTTTTTAAATAATCTGGATCCTTTTCTGAGACCTTACTGGGTCTAGATTAGGACCCCTTCTGGGCCCATAACCCAAAAATGTGGGTGCAATTTTAGTTTTCCAGGGTGTTAAACATTTTAAAGGGGAACAAAAATACACAAGTATGAAAGTTAAACTTGTTAGAGTTCAGCTTTCATTAGCAGAGCAACAGAAGTGTGGGTCAGACTATGATTTTAAATCTGTCTTCCTAAAGAATAAAGACTAACAAAAAACCAACAACAAATATGTAGTTTGTGGTTTAAAAACAAACAATAATGGCTTTAATAAATATTTACATAAAATAACTAAAACCTAATCTAACTGAAAATGGCTTGGGTAAAGAGAAATAAATCTCACCATCTTTTAGATAGCACGAAGAAATGCAATAACTGACTGCTATTACAGGAAGTTTAGAATCTTGTGAGAGAGATAATTAATCTTAAAGAGGAAGAGACCTAAATAGGAATCCCTACCTATATAATGAGGGGAAAGAGAATGCAGAAGTGTTTTCTAACACTAACCACTTATTTGAATGTAAATTTTATCTTTAAAAACATTTTATAAAATATATGAAATAATTTTAGAATGAGAACAATTATAATTGGTTACAAAGGGAAGGGCATTTTATCTTTTCAACAGAGATTGGAAATGTTGGCCAGACATTATATACCTTTATGTATACTTAGCTACATAACAGACACAGTAAGAAGCCCTGCTAGTGAATTGTGAAGATGCATGACTGTACAAAAGCAAGAGTGTCCAGATATGCATTGGTCTCTACCAACTTATATCAGCACTCCCTAGCTGGTGATTTGATGAGCAACAGGACCAATGTACATTGAATTTCCTAGTGCATTGGTCCTGATATATGTTGTTCACTTTGTCAGCTCCCATATGTAGCAATATAGAAGCAGCCCCTTGCTCGATCCAGATGTTATGGAACTGCCCAATTCCAATTCGTGCATATGTAAGTCTACTTATGAAAACTGTTACCAAAAGTGCATTTTTCTGAATTTCAGTGTGCATGGATTCCACACGGTCCCAGATGTACTCTGCAGTAGACTCCATGTGCCTCCATAATAGGGCAGATAGGTCATGCCCAGGTCACTTGGAAGGCTGGGAAATCCCCAAACCCCAGAGTCAGGCAGATAGTGTGGGAGTTGCAAATAGATTATCATCACCTCCATAATCAGAAGGATAGGCGATATTGGGCGAAATGTCTCACCTGATGAGCCAGCCAAACACCTTAATCTCCTCCCATCTCTCTTGAATATTGCCAGATCAGATTACCTCACCCAGGCAATCTAACAACTTTGTCTAAGGTATAACCAAACAATCAAACCCCTTTGTTTATGCTTTAGCCAATCAATCAAATACCTTCTGGGGGGCAGGTTGATCCCTTAAAAACCCTTGGAGTTCTCTTCTCAGGGTCGGTAGTCTGAGTTCAGGGGGACCCTGCATTGCTCTGTTCTCTGAACTGGTTACTGGCATCTCCGTTCAACCCACACTTTTGGAACGGTTGTGTCTCACATCACTTCACCCAATTGGATCCTGGAGAAGGCTTCATCAGTAGTAAGTATTGCCATAGTGCTGTCTTGGCATTTATTCCAGCCTAACCCTTCAATTCCCAAGCCTTGCATGTATGTGTGTGTGTGTTGTTGTTGTTGTGTGATATTTTTGATTAGGGTTGGGCAAATCTGTGGACTGAACCTAATTGCTAGTTTCATCAAAAGGAGCTCATTGAATCATGGAACTTACATATGTATTGGCTTTCACAGTTCTCACTCTGTTAATGTTTTATAAAGAACAGCAGCTGGATTTAGCCGTGTAAGTTTCATTTTTTTCTCATATCTGAATTTTGCAAATGTTGGTAAATTCTGATTTTTTTTATTTTTTTAAAAAAGCTATAATGGAATTCTTATCCATACTACAAAGATGGGTGTATCTGCCATTATTCTTTTCTCCCATCTTTGGATTTTAAGGATTTTGGTACACTTTGATTAAAACCAATTTGAAATGAAATTCTCATCCATCTCTACTCCTGAATATTCTCCTAACATCAGGTACAATTAGAATATCCACAAGCAGATGGAAATATCTGCAAATGTTTAGGTAAAAGATTCATGCAACCCTGTTTGGTACTCTGGTAGGTTGCATTAGAGATGGGGGGGTAGGAATTATCCTAGCTGCAGTGGGAAATCAAGCTTGTTAGACTTGTACAATGGAGAATGCAGATAGTGGAAATTTCATTTCCATTTCTTTTTGATAAGAATTAACTAAATGTAACACATTTGTTCACATTCAAAATACAGTGCATTTGAATGTGGAAGAAAGAATTGGGAAAACCTATGCCTCAAAACGAATTGCTAGTTCCCCTACAGTAGACCCATTAAATAAATTAAACTGACATAAGTGTTGAGTTACCAAGTTCTTGCTGAACTAATGGGGTTGGTCTACTGTGGACCAGCAGTTGGATTTAGGCTAATTTTGATTTTGAATTTTGCAAAATGAGAAAATTTCCACTGTCTTGGAATGTGAGAATCCCTTAGCACTCTGTGTCAAATAGGGATACAAACTTACCCCACAAGTTCCCCCCCCCCAAACCCTTACCCAGTTGGGCTTCTCCCATTTAGCCTGGTGATGGCAACTATAACAATAGAGAAACAATTGAGTGTCCTCATGGGTCAAATGGATAGAGATTGTCATTCCATCTGGGAACAACATTCCATTACAATATAACATTCTTTTCATGGGACTTCTGAGTGACCAGTGTCAATTAGGGAGTTGTATATGTTTACGTAAGAGAAGAGAAGACTGAGAGGTGATATGATAGTCATGTTTAAATATCTTGAGGGATGTCATATTGGAGCAAACTTGTTTTATTTTTAAAAATGCTCCAGAGACTAGAACACAAACCAGCGAGTAAGAATTACAAACATCAGGAAGAATATCTTTGAAAGTAAGAATTCTTGACTAGAATAATTTGCTTTGGAGGGTAGTGGATTTTCCTTCTTTGAAAGTCTTTAAACAGAGTTTGGTTGACCATTTCTCTTAAATGCTTTAATTCTTTATTCCTGCATGTCAGAAGATGTACCCCATAGCACTTGTGAGCCCATCCAGCTCTAAGAATCAATGATTCTTTGGGATAATATCTTCTCACACACTTGAGGCAATACCTTAGTCTATGCAGGGCTGAGGAAATTGTGGCTTTGCATCCCACTCCGGCACAGCTGCTCACTTCTGCTTTGGGGGTTACAGAACAGATTAGATACACAGCTTTGTTCTTCAACATAAGATAACAGATGCAGGAAAAAACTCAGAAGAAACAGATGACATCTGCTGCCACTATCTACCTAATGGTAGAGCCAGCTTTGGAAAGACTTGTGTAACTTGTGAACACATAGCACCAGACTGAATCAATATTCCTTTGGCAGGGATGTCCCTGGAACTGATATATCATAACACTTATATTGATCATACCCAACAGTGATGAGTTTATGTATTTCCCACAGTCAAATGGCTAGCCTTATTACTTGGCATCCAGATAACTGCATAACTATCCCATACACTCTCATACTATGTTACCAGCCTTGGAAGTCTGCCCAACACTATGCTGAACAAGTAGCTAAACTGTGTAAAAATAGCAAGATAATGAAATATGAATGGCTACTTAAAGAATGCAGGCTTAAACAAAAAGAGATTCAAGTATAATAGGTGCAATTGCTAAACACCAGCTAACCTCCTTAAAATCAATATTTTATTGTACTTATTTGCAACCTTTATAGTCTTACAGAAAATTAATCAGACAGATTGCAACTTAAAGTAATACATGCTAAGCATTCATTGATAGCAATGAAAAAAGTAACAATAAATACAGTCCACCCTCCATATTCATGGACTTGCCATCTGTGGATTTCAGCATCCAAGAATGGCAAGCTCGCATTGAGGGGAAGAGGAGGAAGAGGAAGGAGGAAGAGGGGTGGCAGCAGTGACAGAGAGGTAAGAAGAGGAGGAGAAAGGAGGAGGAGGGAAAAAGAGGAGGGAGGAGGAAGAGAAAGCAGTGGAGGGGAAGAGGAGGAGGAAGAGAAAGAAGGAAGAAGAGGAAGAGTGGCAGCAGAGACAGGGATAAGAGTAGGAGGAGGAGAAAGGAAGAGGAAGAGGAGAAAGAGAAAGAGAAAGAGCAGTGGCAGCAGAACAAGTGAGAGGCGAAAGGAAGGAGGAAAGAAGAGGAAGAGGAAGGAAGAGCAGTGGCAGTGGGACAAGTGAGGAGGAGGAGAAAGAGAAGGATGAAGGAAGAAGAGCAGAGGTAGAGACAGAGGAGGAGGAGGAGGAGGAGG
>CM034701.1:235322570-235335527 GCA_020142125.1 Phrynosoma platyrhinos | reverse complement strand
CCCCTTCTGACTTGCTCCCGCTGGGGCTCTGTTCTTGTTTCCCTTCCCTCTCAGGCCCTGGCTTGGCCCTGTATTTGTGCCAGCCTCAGTCAGACATTCATACCTCATTTTGGCCTCTGATCTGGGCTGGTCATTTTGCCTGCCCTTGTGTAGTTGTGGTGGCCTACATACACTAAAGGCACTAGATTCTATCAGATTTTGGAAGTCAAGCAGGGTCTGCCCTGATTAGCATTTGGATGGGAGACCATCAGTGAGGTGCTGTAGGCTATATTTCAGGGGTGAGAACTGACAAAAACACCTCTGACTATCCTTTATAGTGCAGTGGACAGGGGTTTCTTTCATTTGGTCTCTCTGCCCATAGGAACACCCTTTCTGCTGCTTCATTGCTTTTGCACAGGGCTTAGCCAGCCATTCAGGCTGGATATTGCAGATACAGTTTTTCACTGACCAGTTTCACCTTTGCTTTAGACATGTGGCTGAACATTGAGATTTATTCTTGCTTGGGAGGTATTTGAATTTTAATTGGCCATCCAGCTATCTTGACTGTTTTTGTGCCATTTTTTCATCTGGGAAGTTTGCAGCTCCTGACTGCCCTGTGCTGTAGGTTATATTTCAGAGGAGCCTGTGCTAGCTGGGTTAACCCTTTAATTTATGCTTCTAAGCATAGAGATATAACATTTCAATTTTTCATAGCCTTCTTTGCTCAATTTTTATTAATTGCAAATAGATTCTGGAGTGTGTGTGTGTGTGTGTGTGTGTATACATCCACACACACCCTTTTCTGATAAACTAGGGATTATGTCCTGCTTTCATCATGTCACCCAAAAAAGGGAGGGCGGGTGCCAAAGGGAAGGGTCCATCTGTTGTGCCTTATTCATCCAGTGATGAATCTGATGATATGCCTATTAAAGAGATGTTTTCTAGGATTCAAGCACTAGAACAGTCACAGTTTGGGTCCAGTCATGCTCTGCCTCAATACTCTCAACCACCCAGAGCTGTTTCTAAACATTCCAGGCATAAAAGAATGTTTGACAAAATGAAATCTCAGACTGCTATTTTAGAACAAGAGCACACTCATCTGATGGTGGCTGGTTCCACACCCTCTGATTCTGGGACTACATCATAGCCAGATACAGATGACTCAAAGCCACCTGCTGTATTTCTGCCCTCTTCGGGTGAATCTAGGACTACACAGGGAGTTCAGGTAGCTGGATATTCATGACCATGCAGAGTTCCTGATTAGCCTTGTCAACAGGTTTACTCAACAGCTGCAAAGCCTGTGACAACACAGGCTGGTCAGCCACAGTGGCCATTTGCCCTGCCACTTGTGGGACATTTGTGGGGTACTTGGCCTGGTCTTCCCATGATACCTTCTTCTCCTGCTGGCAACATCCTTTCTCCTGGGCCTCAAGCCACACCTAACTATAACACAATATCTCATTCAGCCATTCCATATGGTGAACTGTCACTTCTCCTTGGGGATCACCTTTTACAGTCTACCATAGATAAGATCTTCAAGGGTGAATACATAGATATCTTTACACTTCTTTACCATGAGATGGAGAAAAAGAATTAATATGAGCTTGATGATAAGGATAAAGAGATATTGAGATGATGAAAAGTGGAATGTAATTTCTCTTAGTTGAATGTATTTCACATTTATGCAGGGGTAATTGCTAAGACACAGCTTATGTGTGCTGCAGCCCTTATTCAATACATGGTCATCATCCATCGGGCTTACATGGACTATTCTGGGACTGTGTGGTTGCTTTAAAATGAAGCCTTCTGCATGTGGGCTGATATTTACCCCTCATAGCATTGTGATCTTTTACATCTATGGATGCAACTTATGACCCCAGCTCACCCCATGCGAGGTGACGGAACCCACAGCAGACATCTGGCCCAAAATGCTAGTAGCTCTTCCTCCAATAAACCCCAAGACAGTTTTGGGAAATCCCAGAAACTTTTGTGTTGGGAATTTAGCTTTCAGGGCTCTTGCAACTGTAAGGCCTGCAAATACAAACACAAGCATTCCATTTGCAAGGGGCCCCACTCCTTTTGGAACTGTAACAGAGAGAAGGGACAATCTGGAGCACAGAAAGATATCCCACACAACAAGAGGACCAAAAGGACCCCAGTCCAATTAAGATATCTTCCTATCCAGACCGCCAGGTGGCTGACTATTTGTTATAAGGCTTTCATTATGGTTTTCACATACCTTTTCATGGAATTCGTATCCCATTTTTGTCTAACAATCTTAAGTCTTTTTTAGGTATGGAGCACATAGTGCAAAAATTGTTAAGGTAGTTTCTGAGACTTGAGTTGTAGGTCCTTTTTATTTCCCCCTGGTTCCAGATTTGAGGCATTCACCTTTAGGATTGGTACCTAAAAAGGCTCCTGGAGAGTTTCACATCATTCATTATTTGTCCTACCCCCATGGGAAGTCAGTCAGTGATGCCATCCCCCATGAGTTATGCTCTGTCCACTATACGTCTTTTGATAAGGTGGTCAGGCTGGTCCACACTTGTGGTTTGGGGTGTGTGTGAATTGGCCAAGTGCGACATCAAGTCTGCATTTCAGTTGTTGCTGGTTCATCCCTCTGATTTTGAACTGTTGGGCTTCAGGTGTCAAGATAAATTCTACAAGAATGGAACTTTACCTATGGGTTGTTCTGTTTCATGCTCTGCCTTTGAAATGTTTAGTACATTATTAGAGTGGGCCCTTAGAGATAAGACTGGTTTTAGAGGTGTCATTCATTATTTAGATGATTTTCTATTCATAAGTCATTCAAGTTCAGGCCACTGTTCTTTCTTATTGAAAGAATTTCATGCCCTAACACATAAATTGGGTGTGCCTTTGCCCCTAAGAAGACTGAAGGCCCCACCACTCAATCAGAATTTTTGGGCATTACCATTGACATGATTAATCAGCTTTCTAAACTTCCCAAGGACAAAGTCAATACATTGCTTCAGAGGCTCCAGCATTTCTCCCTTCAAAGAAAGGCTACATTACATGAATTCTATGAAATTATTAGATATCTAAACTTTGCCTGTAAAGTTGTGGCCCTGGAGAGGGCATTTGTTACTTGTCTTTGTGATGTAATAGGCAGTGTTGTTAAATCACACCATAGGATCCAGCTCACAGACGGTATTAGGGCTGATTTAGATGTTTGGATACAGTTTTAAGTGAATTCAGTTGGATTTCCTTTTTTTGAGAGGAGCTTAAGCTTAAAGATGTCCTCCAGGTAGCCTCTGACACAGCTGGCTCAGTTGGATTTGGTGTCTTTTTTCATGGCAAATGGTGTGCACATACTTGGCCTGATGATTGGGTCAGGTCAGGATTGACCACTGATTTGACTTTTCTTGAATTTTTTCCAGTTCTCATGCTGGTCACAATATGGGCAGAGGAGTTTGTAAACTCTTCTGTCCATTTTTGGTGTGATAACCTTGCCATCGTCCATGTAATTAACTCCTCTACCTCCAAATCCCAGAAAGTCATGCACCTGGTCTGGACTTTTACTTTGCAGTGTTTGCATTTTAACACCTTATTTACAGAGTTATATGTGCCTGGGATCAATAATGCCATTTCAGATGCTCTTTCTCGTAAACAGATAGAGTGCTTCAGATGGGTGCCAGAGGAATCACTGATACCAGATCTGATGCCAGAACCTCTATGGAGCCTTGGCAGCATGAGGTAGTAAGAGCATTGAGCTTTTCTATTGCACCATCTACAAAGCAGAGCTAACTTAGGGCATTAAAGGAATGTTTTCAGTTTAGGTCAAAACACTATTTGACACATCCATTATCTGTCCTGGTTTCACAGTTGTTACATTTTTGTGTATTTTTGCATGACAGAGGTTTGACACCTCCATCTATTAGGTTACATCTGTCTGCTATTGCATTTTAATTAAAATCTCAGGGAGTTAGTGACATGCAGCAGATTTTTGCATTAAGAAAGTAATTGAGGATTGCACTAAAGAGAGGGGCAGGGTAGTTGATTCTAGAGGCCCTTTATCTCCTGCTATTTTGAAGGGCCAAGGCAAAGTATGGTCTGATATTTGCATATCCACATACGAGGGTAAATTGTTTCATGCTGCAGCGTTAACAGTTTCTTTTGGAGCCCGAAGGTTCAGAGAATTGGTTGTGTCCTCCAAACATAATAAATCTCAAAGGGCTTTATACTTTACTGACTTACAAGTCAAGCAGCAGTTAATTGTGCTGTTTATTCATATATATAAAACTGGTCAGCAGGATAACGGCTCAACCATTTTGCTCAAACCTGCTGCTGACCCACATATTTGCCTAGTCAGAGAGCTCCATACATACATACATACATACAGGTGAGGGGATCTGGTTTAGGTCCATTTTTTATTCATTGTGATTTGTCCCCACTAACAATACCAATTTTGGACTATTACCTCTAAAGCATTAACCTCTTTGAGTCTCACGAATGTTCAGTTTGCCACCCACTATTTTCATATAGGTGCTGCTTCAACCACTGGATAAAGCTCAATGGTGGGCTAATATTGAAATCTGTCATGCTCTAGAAAGTGGATTGGGTCAATTCTTACCACATCTGCAAATAATTTTTCAAAGGCCTGAACTTTATCGGGCAGATGGCATTTATCTTTCTCAGTTGGGTAATGCTCTTTTCTTAACAGATCTACAACAGGGCATTAGGGTTTTTTTGAATGCCTTGGTAGGAGACATGGGCTAACCAGGCACTTGCCCCGTATCTGTGGCAGGAGTTGAAGGAAACTTGAACACCTAGGCCACTGTTTTTGTGGAAGAGAAGTTGTCAAAATCACATCTTTGGGTCTTGGGACACAAAAGGGCACAAAAGAGCCACAGCGGCGGCTCTAAGTGTAATAGAAATAACCAGTCTGTGAGCTATGAGCCCACAGCAGCTTCAGTTACTGGCAGAGCAGAAGCAAGAGAGGGGACCAGAGTCAGTTTATTATGTCGACAGTCCCAAAAGGAATTAGCATTCCAAAGTTTTTGGCCCCGAACAGATGAAAAATGGCTACCTCCAAACAAAGAAATCCAATTCTTACACCTTATTGGATATTTCAAACCTAAACATATAGAATCTCAAGCAATAAGAGTAAAGATTTCAGAATACATTATAATCTACTTAAAGCACATCTGGCCAGAAGATGGTACCATGGGCCCCTTTGCACAGAGTGCCTTGGTCTTTCCTATCAGTAATTTATTATGGCTGCTATATACCACTTTAGCATCTTAAGGCAGCAGTCCTTCAAAAGTTCATTCTGTCTCCAAACATTCTAAACATTCCTATTCAGAGGCCTCAACTCCCAGAATCCTCTCCATGTGGCCACTTGGCATCTATTTTTCTACATTTCTAACATGGATAGCTAAAATTATATTGACTATTGAAACTTTTCCATCTCATAAGAGTGGCTTTTTGCCACCCCAAAAAGGAGCGGCATTTGCCTGCTCTTTTTGGAGCAGCCAAAAGGTGGATAAGGGCCATAGAGTGTGGTTGCCACAGACCCGATCTGGCACTCCCAAGGGTGGCAAAGAGCAGAGCACCTCTATTGGCTCAAAGTCTTTGTAAAAACCCCATTCCTGATCATCCATTGCTGGTACAAACTTTTCCAAGAAAGAGACAATGGCTTTGAGAAATTATAAAACAAATTTCAAAATACTTTTTAATTAATTGTCCTTCATATTTTCAAAATGAAAAAGCCTGGCAGAAAGCAGTAATGCTGATTCAAGCACCTTCACTAAGCTAGTATTCTTTAGGGAAATTGCCTGGTTTAGCAATACCTCCATGCTTCATGAAAGGCCTCTTTCCAAACTACACTCTTCTCATCTGATATTCACATCAGGACTGAAAATATGTGTGAAAATTTATCAGGGGGATTATAGCCAACATCCTGGACAGCTATCACACCATTCCATTTCCTTTTACAAGTGGATAACCTTTCTCTGACGTTGAAAGACCTCTGAACTTCATATATCATGCAGTAGCATGGGAATACAAGCATGTTTCAATCTCTCAAAAGCATGAAGAAAACTGTTCTCTGCTTTGGCAGGAAGTGATATGCTCTAAGTGACATTCTACTGGCAATAGTCCTTTCCCTGGAATAAGTGTAAATCTTTGCAGCCTCTGTGCTTCCAATATATTGCCAGGGCAATCAGAGCTTCTGTTCGTTAATTATATTACACTTACTGGCAGTATTATGGACTTGTTAATCTCTACCTCTGATCAGAGATGCAGAAGAAAACTTTTTGGATCACATTTTAATACAAAAAAAGAATTAGAGTGCTATAAATTGTATTTCTTGAACTATTAGGTGAACTGAGACACAATTGTTTTCACATTTCTTGAATTTGTGATGCATTCCCCTAATCAAAAATGCACAAGAAAATGTCTACATTGGAAAACCAAAGATTTTCCAATGTCTACATTAGAAAACCAAAGATTAGGAGAATTTGTTTCCAAAAGAAAAGAGTATATTGTGGAAAATGCACTAAAATGCATTCAAATTTTTATATGGGATATAGATTCAGGGCACAGTTCCAATAACACAGTTCATCACTAGAGCATGTAGGAAAATATACACTCAACACAGAAAGGAATCTGAGAATGGGCAGATGCCTTTCCTTCACCCATGAATAACTTGTTGCTCCTATTTGTTTGAGATTAGAAGAAAAGCTTTAAATTCAGAAAGTGAAATTCTCATTTCACTATTGTCTTTCTGCTTCTCCAAGTCTAGATATCTTTCCTTTTGCAGCTGATTGTATGAAAGTAAACAGCATGGCTGTTGAAATGAAGGGCCTTTACAGACTGCCAGAAATAGTGCAAATTGAGGCCACTTTAACTGTCCTGGCTCAATGCTAAGGAATCACGGGAAATGTAGTTTATTGTGGCACCAGAGCTCTCTGGCAGAGAAGGCTCAATGTCCCAGAAAAAAAATACAATTCCCATGATTCCGTAGCAATGAGCCAGGACAGTTAAAGTGGCCTCAAGCTGCACTATTTCTGGCAGTCTGTAAAGGCTCTAAGTCACATTGTTTTTGAGCAAAAGTGCTTCTTTTCAGCTGAAATTTGGGGTAGCTACATTCTTCATTAAATCAGGGTTGCAATTTAGGTAGAGAGAGTCCATCAGTCCCTCTCTCTGTGTATAGCTCAGATATGATCAGTCTCAAAAGTCACAAAATATCAGATCAGACATCTGCTTCTGTGCATTAACTGCCTTCTTGTCATAAGCAATTCAAATAGGCCTCCATGCTATCTATTAATGCCAAAAATACAAACATATAAAAAGGGAAGGACAATGAACTCTATGACCTCTCCTCTGCTGATACAATACAAAGGGCCAGAACAAACTGGATCTAAAAGTTGGCTTCCTGGGAGCTTGGAGCATGGCATTTAGATGCCACATGCCCCCAAGATATCTTGAAGGTCCTGGCTGCCCAGACATGGGTGGCTTCATGATGTTCTGGTGATATGGCACTTATATGCTGCAGGCTGCCAAAGCCTCATGAAGTTGTCATGAGGCTTTCTGCCAGCCAAAAAAGGAGCAGATCTTTGCTTTTCCATTTTCAGCTGGCTTCAAGGAAGATTGAGGCTATGGCATGAATTTGCCATTGCCCCAATCCATCTTTGGAAGGGGCAGCTTCAATCCACCCCTTTTGCCCATCTGTTTCACCCCATAGTTTCAAAATAGATGGCTTTTTGCAGTTTCATCTTGAATATATACAACTATTGGTCTTTCATTTCATTTCATTTCTTCAGTTTGTATGCTGCCCTGCAGTGGGCACAAACACCCAGGGTCATTTACATAATAGTATAAAATATAATCAAATTAAAGTTCCTAATTATGTCCTGAGAGAAGGGTACACAAGGGAAGGAGGGAGAGGGGGTGGAGGAAGAGGAGGAGGGGAGGCAAATATGCTAGGAGGACTTGTAAGTTTAGAAAAGCTTCCAAAAAATAGGAAATTTCATGGAGGTTGTTCTACAGCTAGGATATCCTACCTGAGAAAGCCTTTCCCCAATTACTACCTGTCTAACTTCAGAAAGTAAAGAAACCCTGAGGAGAAACTCCAAAATAATGGTTGGAATCTACTTGGGCACTTGTGAATGCATTACTAACGTAGTAATACAGCTACTTGGTGATTCTTAGCCCATTCCCCCCTCAGTCCCCACTTGCTAAGCAGCAGCTACTGCAGTCAACAGTAGTCTGCTTCCCTGTCACCTGGTTAATTGATGTATCATCAGTTCATTGTGGCTTTCCCCTCCAAATCTCTAGTTTACACCATTCAGAGGATTTATGTGGATGTTAAATAGTATGGTGAGAAAAGTGTGAACTTGCAGAAGCCAACAGCGCAAGTAGTATTTTCCCTGTACCAGTGGTGTCACCAGGGGTTGTGGGGGATGTGGACTGCACAAGGTGACACTTTAAGGGAGGCGACACCACTGCTCCTCAAACACCTACCATTGATTATTCTATTTTGTGATGCCTTTGGTCCTTGGCTCATCATTCAAAGAATGATATGAGCACACAGCTAACATGATAGTGTTGCTACATTATGTGGCCTATCCAATATGGCTGTGTCCTGACATCTCTGAGGGCAAATAGAGCTGAGATAATGTGAGGACAACTCATTATATTTTTATTGAATTTTCAAATATGATTACATACAAAAAGGAAAAGGAAAAGATGAAGAAAAGGGTGAAGTACATAGAAAAGATGTATGGGCTGGGGGCGTACATTAATATAAGGTGATCATATTTTTAAGAATACATTTTCTTGATGCTGAGATCTAAAAAATGCATGTTCATGCATACCTAAAACAGTGAGATCTTATGGCCATTAAAGTACAAGTCTTATGACTGCAGTAAAGACTGCATAAGATCCAACTACATGGACCGATAATCCATGTCTTGGTGCTATAATTTAAGAGAATTGTGTGTCTAAAATACCAAAGATATTTCCAATAAAAAATTGATAAGTTGTAAGGGCAGTTTGAGACTGGTCACATGGGTGCTCCTTACCAAACAAGAGCAACCAAACAAACAAACAAACCATTCAGGCAATATTACAGAACACATGATTTTCTTTCCTTTTCAAACATACCTCCCTCTAAATGCTGCACAAAGACCTTTCAGCACTGTCAAAAATGTTCATGAAAATCATTGGTTCAGTCCTAATTATTGGCATTTAAATTAGCAATGGTTCTTTTGATACTGTCCCTAAGCAATGCCATATGTACTGACTTGAAATGAAGCTCCATGGTATCTCTGTTTTGTGGCCTCTTTCGATTCCCCCAGTGGCTGCCTGATAAAGTCTTTGTTCACTACTCGGCTGTGATTACTTCAATAGTCTGCTGCCCCTGACCAGATTACTCTTCAAGTTCTAAAAATGAAGGCAATCTGGGGCTTCTTTTTCCATTTTAATAAAGAGGCACAGTTCGGATCAAAAGTGTCATTTTAATATTCCCTCCTATTCTCTGTTCAGTTTGGCAGCTTGCAAAGCAGAGATGCCGTGCATTCCCAAGTAGGCACAAGAGAGAAAATGGAGTGAAGTTAAAATGTGCTAGGTAAAAGAAATCGGAAAACACTTCATCTCCATGTCTGTCATTTTAGTATAATTTCTCATGATGCTTAGGGGTTGGGAAGACAATAGAACTTTTACCTATAGAATGCTCTCATAGAATTCAGTCAAATGTGGATGCGTGTGCTTAGAATATTGTAAAAGCTGGGAGATTATTTTAGTTGGAATGCATACAAAATAGTAGGAAGACAGCCTCAGTTCAGATGTTGCTCTCTACCTGACTTGATTAGATACTCAAAATATACACTTCATTTGACCACTGGGTGTATTTTATTTATCAAACTAGTCAAAATCCCATAATCTTAATTAAATCCTCACCAATGTACAAAATAAGCTATTTTCTTGAGGAACAATCTACCTAGAACCTGTGTACCAGCAGAATCTTTAAGATTCTTGACCTTACAAATTAATTTTTCCATTAATTTTAACAGGTTTCCTATGGATTAAGATGGATTAGTTAAAGTTACTGCTGCATTCCTTGCACAGGGTGTGATCTTCAACTCATTACTACATATGTCATATCCTGTTCTATCGCTTGTTGTTTAATGACTCTTGCCAATCATTCTATTGCTAAAACTAAAAGTAAAGGGGACATAGGGCATCATTTTTCTCTTGTAATAAAACACAGTCTCAGCATATGATTATCTTTTTTGCTTCTACCAAGCTATTTTCACAGTGTGGAAATCATATCATAGCAGATGTCAGCTGCATGGGACACTTATATATGTATTTGCTGTTCATATGGCACTGTTACATTTAAAGTATTATTATAACAATCCTGTAACACAAGGTTGGGGGACATTGTTGTTGTTGTTGCATGCCTTCAAGTCATTTCTGACTTATGGTAACCCTAAGGAGAACCTATCATGGGGATTTCTTGACAGGTTTCTTCAGATGCCATTGCCATCCTCTGAGGCTGAGTGTACATATAACCTTCCAAATATTTTTGGACTGCAAGCCCCATAAACTCTCATTGTTGGCTATGTTGGATAGTGTGGATGGGATCTGTGGTCAGACAACATCTGGAGACCCACAGTGTTATCCAGAGAAGCAACTATCCCAATATATTGCTATGCATTTATTTCACTCCTATAGCTTTGATCTTTGGTTTTAATGGGTTTGATTCTAGATTAACTACTTAGTTATATAACTACCTCAGTTACATAACTAAACAACATCTCCCTGTCTGACCCCTCCACCAGTTTGGACTTACCAGGCAGCAGCCCATTGCAAGTGATAGGGGTCTGTTCTCCTGTTGATCAGAATGCAGCAGACAAACATTCCTACCCCCTTCCCCCACTTATTACTAGTGCTAGGAGGAATTTCAACACAGATCCTAATTCTGGCTGTCCTACAAATTCCTATTGTATTGAATCCATAGGAATTGTCAATATGAACCTGTCAATAATGCATAACTGCAATAATGAATTCCAACCAAAAGTGTTATTATATGAATGAAAGCAATCCTTGTGTAAGCAATATGAGACCCTGAAAACCCTGGGATACATGATCTATAACTTGCAATCTGTAATACTTTCTAATTGAATTGAAGTATGGTTATAAATTCTTATTTTCTGCACAGTATTTTCTGCTGTTCTATCAGAAACTTTCAATGAAAATGTTTTTTAAGCACAGGGAACATGTTTTCTGAGCAAAAAAACCCCCACAAAACAAAACTTTCTGGGGGGGGGGCGCACAGGATGTTTGAAACTGCAAAGGTTTTTGCCTGTCTAGATTCTCAGCATCACTTGACCATTTTTGAATATATGGATATTTTAAAAATATTCTTACAATCCCTATCTTCATCTCTGTATTTGTGATGCCATCTGATATATTAATCACTATTCTATGACAAACAGTAAACCAAGAAAAGGCAAAATGAAATAATATTTTTAAGCAATAGAAAAACATTAGAAGGCTAAAGCTGACACAATGTCAGGTTTGAAATGCTGATCTTCAGAGCTGAGTGGGAGAACATGCGCAGCTATACATGTATCATATGGCCTTGGCAAAGAAAGAGATATAGAAACGTATAGGAAAAGAGGAAGGGGATGACCACTGCAAAAGACTCACATTAACAGAAGGATATTTGATGCACACTCTAGCCCATAGGCTGATCTCCAAAGCCCCCTGCTCCAAAAGTGCTGCCTCTTTGGGAAGGATGCACTAAACAACAATTTGAGATCAAATAAGGATCTGAAACTCACACTCTGCTCCACAAAATCAGAGATGACCAGAATAGTCTGGCTAAAATTGATGAATTAATCAAAATATTTACATCAAAGGAGCTGAAAGTGGGTGAAAAGAGGCACTTCAGATAGGCAGACACTTCAACCAGTCTGCTCTGTTGGAACCAAGTCTAGAGGACAGTCCATACTGATCTTCTCCTGCCATTTATACATGCTCTCCCTTGTGACTATTTAGGTCATAAGGCAAAGGTTTCCCCTTTGACATGATTATCTAGTTGTATCCAACAGGTAGTGCTCATCTCCATTACTAAGCTCAGGGAGCCAGTGTTGTCAAAGACAACTCTGTGATCATGTGGCCAGCATGACTGCACAGTATGCTATTACCTTCCCACTAAAGTGGTACCTATTTATCTACTTGCACTTTTGCATGAATTTGAATGCTAGAGGCCTACGCAGACTGCCAGAAATAGTGCACATCAAATTGAGGTACTGCCCTGGCTCAGTGCTAGAGAGTCATGGGAATTGTATTTTTTCTGAGACATTGAGCCTTCTCTGTCAGAGAGCTCTGGTGCCACAATAAATTACAGTTCCCATGATTCCCTAGCACTGAGCCAGGGCAGTGCCTCAATTTAATGTGCACTATTTCTGGCAGTCTGCTTAGACCCTAGGTTGGCAGAAGATGGGACTAGTGATGGGAGTTCACTCAGTCATGTGAAACTTGGGTCTTAAACTGCTGATCTGTCAACCTTGTGATCATCAGAGTCAGAATCTTCACTGTTAAGCCACCATGTCCCTCATGGGAAGAATAATTCTGAAGAAAAACTTTCTTATTTTTGTATAATTTCTTCAAACTTAAGACTCTGCACTAAGCCCTCAGCAGGTGTCATTACAATCTTATGTTCCATTATTAACATATCACACATTTGGTGGGTGATGGATGAATAATATACCATGTATTAGATTCTAATAAATACATAGGTAGGATGTATTTGGATTGTTGCATAGTGCTATAGTAAAGTATATTTACTTTATTTTAATAGGAATTTGAGAATCCTACTGTTATTCCCAGCTAGTCTAGCCCCATACTAGAATCAACTGATTACTATTCCATATCATAACTAATCATTCAACAATTGAGTTAGTACAGGTGTAGGCAACCTTTCCCCTTTAAGGGCCGAGGGACTTC
>CM034701.1:235312279-235322470 GCA_020142125.1 Phrynosoma platyrhinos | reverse complement strand
CTTTTCATGCACCTTGTCCATGGCAAAACAGAATTATTATAAATCTTTCATTTGCGCCAATGAGAGGCACCCACAGCATTTGTTCCCCACCTTCAATACTTTGCTAAAACCTCCTCCTCCTCCTGCCTCTTCATTATTCTCTCCTAATCATTTTGCTAACTATTTCATCTCAAAGATTACCACCATTTGCTCTGAGATAGCCCTTTCCAATTATTCATCTACTACTGATTTTTTGTCAGTCTCAGCTAAAAAAAGTCTGTTTCCTCCCATTTCTCTGGATGAACTCTCCATGCTGCTAAACTCTTCCAAACTTGCAACTTGTTTTCTTGACCCAATCCTTTCTCATTTTCTAATCTCTACAGCCCCTTCTTTTCTGCCCTCACTTCTCCATATCTTCAATCTCTCTCTTTCTCTTCTGGCTGTTTCCCTTCAGTATTTAAACACACTCTAGCTTCCCCAATTTTGAAAAAAAATTCTCTTGACTCCTCTTCTCTGTCTAGCTATCGTCTGATTTCTCTTCCTTTTTTTCTTTCCATGGGTCATTTATTCTCACTGTCTTGAGTTTCTTGAAGCCAACTCCAGTCTTGATCACTTTCAGTCCAGTTTCTGCCCACAGCATTCTACAGAGACAGCTCTCACAAAGATCTCGGATGATCTTTTGTGGGGCAAGGCTAATGGCCTTTTCTCTGTTCTTGTTCTTCTCGATTTGTCTGTGATTTGTCTGTGACCTTTGACACCGTTGATCACTGTCTTTTAGTTGATATACTTTCTGACTATGGGTTCTCAGATTCTGTCCTTGATTGGTTTAAATCTTATCTGTCAGACAGATCTTTTGCAGTGGTCACAGGTGGTCAGGCTTCATCTTCTGTTCCAATATTTGTTGGAGTTCCCCAGGGCTCTGTTTTGGGTCCCCTACTGCTTTCTCTTTACACATTGTCTCTAGGAAAACTCATCAGTTTCTTTGGCTTCTCCTATCATCTATATGCTGATGACATTCAGCTGTATCTCTCCACCCCGGACCTTTCTTCATATCATGAACAGCAAGTTTCATCTTGTCTTACAACTGTCTCTCAGTGGATGCCCCATTGGCACGTGAAGCTCAATATGTCCAAAAACAATATGTTGTTTTCCCACCAAAACCTACTGTTCAATACTCTTTTTCTGTTTCTGTTGGTGATATTTCTGTTCAACCTATCCAGGAAGCCTGCAGTCTTGGTTTTATTTTTGATTTCTCTCTGTCGAGTATCCTCCAGATTCAGGCCACAGCCAAGGCATGTCGATTCTTTTTGTATAATATTGCTAAAATCTGACCATTTCTCTCATCCTCTACTGCCAAGATTTTGGTCCATGCCTTAGTGGTCTCACAACTAGATTATTGTAACCTTCTCTTGGCAGGGATCCCTCTTTCTCACCTCCGTCCTTTAATTTTGGTCCAGCGTTCTGCTGCATGCATTATCATATCTGCTCACCATTTTGACTATATTTCTCCTTTATCGTCATCCCTTCACTGGCTCCCCCTCCCTTTCCATATTCAGTATAAGCTTCTGTTGTTGACTTTTAAAGCCCTGCATGGGTTGGCCCCTCCTTATTTATCAGAGCTTCTTTCCCCTTACTGTCCCACCCATGCCCTCTGCTCTTGTAGTCATGGTCTGCTGTCTCAGCCTAGGATTTTTACTGCTGTATCCTGGATCCGTCCCTTTGCACTTGCTGCCCCTCATTCCTGGAATCTCCTTCCCACACAAGCATGGGGCATCACTTCTTTGACCAGCTTGAAAGCTGAGTTAAAGACTACACTGTCCAGGGAAGCATTTGCAGGCATTGTATGATGATTATTTGATGTTTTTAATTTGTTGCTTTCTTTGTATTATCTATTTTATCCTGAAGGGATTATATTACACCAATTTTGAAATCCCTTCACGTGCTGCTTATTGGTTTCTGAGAACAGTATAAGGTATTGGTGATGACCTTTAAAGCCCTACATGGCCTAGGCCCAACTTATCTAAGGGATTGCCTCCTTCCATATAATCTGCCCCAAACCCTCAAATCCTCTGGGAGGAATCTTCTGCAACTGAAGAGAAATAGACTAATAGCAACCTCCCAGAGATCTTTTTCTGTCACTGCTCAAAGATTATGGAATGCCTTGCCAGAGGAGATCCATCAAATAACCAGCTTGGAGAATTTTTAAAAAAACCATCAAGATGGATCTCTTCTAGCAGGCCTTCCCTGAATAGAACAGACCGCATTAAATTTATGTTTTTCCTTTTTTTATGTTTTATGTCTTTATGTTTTATGTCTTCATGTTTTCATGTTTGTTATATCTTTTATAATTACTGGTGCTAGTACACCAGTTATTTTAAAAAAATTAACATTAATATTATATGTAATTTTAAAGGTGGGGTAACTTGTTTTATTCCATTATTATTGTTATTGTAGCATTTGTTTCACTTATGTTGTTGCTTTTTGTTTGTGAGCCACCTTGATTGCCCAGGCAGAAGGCGGGGTATAAAAATAAAGTTTATTTATTATTATTTATTATTTTATTATTTTGTATAATGTACACCATGAGCAGGCTTTTTTATTTATTTTTATCTATTTTATTAACTGTATGTACAGCGTTGTGTAAATCTACACCATAATAATAATAATAATAATAATAGCAATAACATAACTCAGAAATGACTTGAAGGCACATAGCAACAACACTCCTAATCAAAGAGGTGACATGTGTGGTGATTAGAATGTCCAGCTGGTCAATCAGGAGGCAGCTGAGGGCCAGCCAATAGAATTCAATCTGGGAGCACTTGGGGAAAAAAATTCAAGCTGACGGTTGGAAAGAACAGTTGGGGATTTAGGAGAGTTGAGCCACACAGAGAGAGAGAGTTGCATTTCTGGGGGTTCCTGACAGAACTGTAAATTTTGTTAGTTGGAGTCCAGATAGGAGGGACTCAGGACATATACAGAACTCTAAGGAAGGGAGTTGCAGTTGTGTTATATCCTTAAGGATATTGCTAGCCTGTGTGGCTGAAATAAGAAGAGGGAATTTGAAATAAACATTGTTTATATGTAACCAAGAGATACTATGAGCCTTTGCAGACTGCTAGAAATAGTGCAAATTGAATCCACTTTAACTACCCTGGCTCAGTGCTAGGGAATCATAGGAATTGTATTTTATTTCTGAGACATTGAGCCCTCTCTGTCAGAGAGCTCTGGTGCCACAATAAACTACATTTCCCATGATTCCCTAGCACTGAGTCAGGGCAGTTAAAGTGGACTCAATTTGCACTATTTCTGCCAGTCTGTAAAGGCCCTATAGTGACAAGTTTTGATACAAGTTAGATTTATTCCATTCTCTTCTAGAATAAACTTTCATTGAAATTAAACATCACTTGGCCTATGTTCTCAAACCAAACTGTGCTACTAACCTTTTAAAACTTTTAGTGTGGGTACTTTACACATATTTGGGTGGCGGTGATGGAATAACAAAAACCCAGGAGTCAGTGGTAAGGTGAAAAGTCAGTGGTAAGGTGAAAAGTGGCAAGAGGATTCACCACATAATTTGGTGGTAGCAGTGCAATCCAACAAATCCAGTGTCCAGAAGTGTGCTCAAATTGTAGGGGCCTCAGTGCATAATACCAGACACCCAATAGTTGGTTTAAAGTGGAAAGGTTAAAAAACCAACCATTTGACATCTAGGCATTGGTGTCAGTAAAGCTATCTCTGAGGTAATCCCACAAGGTAAACTCGAGTGTTTCAACTTGGTGTCCCAATCATTCTGGTTTTCTGCAGTATAGGATTGTATAAATGAGTGAGGTCATTCTTGGGAGTAGCAGGATATTATCGGAAATTTATTCCCAATTTTAGCAGCATTGCAAGTCCCTTGTCCGATTCAACCAAAAAGGACAAGCCTGCTAAAGTCTCCTGGTCAGACAAATGTGATAATGCTTTCAGGGAGTTGAAACACCTAATGACCACAGCTCCTGTTCTAATGGCTCCACATTTTACCCAGACTTTTATAGTCACTACAGATGCCTCTAATGTTGGACTCGGAGGACTGTTGTTTCAAGAGGGTAAAGATGGCCAAATACACCCAATTTTATATATGAGTAAAAAGCTCCTTCCTAGGGAAATACACTTAGCCACTGTAGAGAAGGAATGTATGTTCATAGTGTGAGCTTTAAACAAGCCCAAGCCCTATCTATGGGGAAGGAAGTTCATAAGTAAGACAGATCATTTACCCTCGTGTTGGTGAAATCACGGCAAGGGAAGTTACTGCGATGGAGTCTATTATTACAAGACTTTGATTACTCCATCCAGTACATAAAAGATAATGAGAATATAGCAGCTGATAGTCTCTCTAGATTGTCTGAAGAAGGATAAACTAAAATACGGTAATGTAATATAGTTGAACAGGTGATGGGTCTTATGTATATAAATGTATTATGTATATAGATGTTGTTTATTGGATGTTATACTTATTATGGCTTGGTGGTAAGTATAATTTATTAGAGGGAATTATGGCCCCCCTAACCAATAGGTTATATGTGCCCATAAACCTGCTAAAGGGGGGAGGTGTGTGTTGAATAGAATGTCCAGCTGGCCAATCAGGAGGCAGCTGAGGGCCCACCGATAGAATTCAAGCTGGGGGCACTTGTAATTTTTTTTCCCCAAGCTGACAGTTGAGGGAGAGCAATTGGGGATTCGGGAGAGTTAAGCCAGAGAGAGAGAGAGAGAGATGCATTTCTGGGAGTTCCTGAGGGAACTGTAAATTTTGTTAGTTGGAGTCCAGATGGGAGGGACTCAAGACACATACAGAGCTCTAAAGAAGGGAGTTGTAGTTGTGTCATATCCTGAGGGATATTGCTAGCCTGTGTGGCTGAAATAAGAAGAGGGAATTGGAAACAAACATTGTTTATATGTACCCAAGAGAAACTATAGTGACAAACTTTGATACAAGTTATAGTTATTCCATTCTGTTCTAGAATAAACTTTTAATCTCATTTAAACATCACTTGGCCTTTTAAAGCTTTTAGTGTGGGTCCTTTTCACATATTTCGGTGGCAATGGTGGAATAACAAAAACCCAGAACTGCCATCTTAAAAAAGTCAGTGCTAAGATGAAAGGTGGCAAGAGGATTTGCCACGTCATGCTTTATGTCTCCTTTTGAAATTACCCATCCTGGTCATGCAAATAATAACATGTGACTTAACATGGCAGATACATTCATATTTCTTTGCCACTTTACACAGGGCCTGTATGTGGCACCCTAGGAAGACTGAGGATTTTTACAGACTGCCAGAAATAATGCAGCTTGAGACCACTTTAACTGCCCTGGCTCAGTGCTAGGGAATCATGGGAACTGTATTTTATTGTGTCACCAGAGCTCTCTGACATAGAAGGCTCAATGTCTCAGAAAAAAACTACAATTCCCTAGCATTGGGCCAGAGCAGTTAATGTGGTCTCAAGCTGCTTTATTTCTGGCAGTCTGTAAAGGCCCTGAGTCATTAATTCTCCTTCTCTGTATCCACACTGGATTAATTCTGGAGTAAGAATGGCATTCAAGTAGGGGGACTATGGTTAGAAATGAAAATGGTGATCGTCTCACCCTCCAATTCCCATGTCGATGAAGAAGTTCATATACTTAGAAAAAACAAAGGAAAAATACTACTGTCTTCCAAAAATACAATTTCTTTGGAAATCTTTCTAGTGTTCAGATCAGCTCATGTTCAGTTCTTCTTTTCTTTCACGCATCCTTGTGCCTTTCTCTCTTTCTTGGCATTATTGTAATTGTGG
Source organism: Phrynosoma platyrhinos (assembly GCA_020142125.1). Classification (NCBI taxonomy): domain Eukaryota; kingdom Metazoa; phylum Chordata; class Lepidosauria; order Squamata; family Phrynosomatidae; genus Phrynosoma; species Phrynosoma platyrhinos. Next base: position 235,316,680 of record CM034701.1, on the reverse strand, counting down.
CTCATGTTCAATAGCAATCAACCTTAGTTCATCAAGTTTCAAGATTTAAATTAAATAGGACACATTAATAAGTGGATAAATTAATTCCAGCACAAAAGTAGATCAATCAAATCTTGATTCAGAAAGTTATTCAGGCTCTTTCCCTTTCTCTCTCTCTTTTTTTCCTGGTCAGTAAGCTATGACCCTGTTACTATAGTAACAACTTAAAGAAATGATTTCAGGAGGGGAGAATGAGTTCACTGATGAGAACGAAGGGGGCAATAGTTTGCAAACCAAAAGTGATGGACACTGCATCACCGTTTCTGATGTGGGTGAATAATGTGAATACACAGTATTATCTAGACATGACAAATATTTCATCCCTTCATCCTTCATATTATTTCTTTCTACATTGATGTTCATAAAATATATCAGCGTGGTTTACAAATCTGAAATATAATAAACATCAAACTGATGAGGGTTGACTTTTAAATGCTGTGCAATTAAGATCTCAAAGTTTGCATATAGTTTTTAATACATTTTACAAATTTTAGCATACCATGTTTTAACTTTTTTAATTGTTTAATTGTTTTTAAATCTTTATACTTTGCAATGCTTTTGTATTGTTTTTAATTTATATGTTTTAGATTGGTAGATAACCACCTTGTGAATTTCTATATCAGGGCAAAGGCAAGATATATAATAATAATAATAATAATAATAATAATAATAATACCAACAACAGCAACAATTTCTCTTTTTTTCTTTGTGACTTTTTCTCATATATATGTAGCCAAATTGTAGCACCGAATCCTTAGGGGAATTTTATAATTAGCTCAAATAGTGCAAGGGGGGGTGGCTACAAGAGCCCAAGGGACCGCCCTCCCGATGTGTATACCAAGCGACCAGGGGGTTCCAAGAAACGAGGCTGAGACTGATGTTAACACTAAATGTCTAGTTTATTGAAATAGGGGGAAACATTCACTGCGCATACACACACGCACTCATTCAAGGCTCAGGAAAACTAGGGTTGGAGATTGGAACAGAAGACAGGCGTTACTAGCAGTGATGCGTACCAAGATGCAAATCTTCCTTCGGGAAGCAAATGGGATGTGAGATGGTGGGGGACAAGTCTAGCTCTGCAGCCTAGGTTCGAGCTGACTTGCCAGTGACTAGCCTCAAAGGTCAGAGTGACGTGGAGTCATTTAGACCTCAAAGGTAGCAAACTGACTGGCCAAAATCTGGGGCTTATATAGAACCAAATGGGCCCTGGGGGCAAAAGGACAATAAAGGTGGCAATGGTGCCCTGCATAGGATCTCCTTTGTAGTTGGCAGTCTTCATCCGAAGAGCCCCTTTTCCCAGGCAAGGTGTCAAAATGCTCTTTCCGATGTGAAGGGGGGGTTGTAAATCTGGGAGACACTACACCTTTGATGTCCCGTGGATGTTTGTGCCTGGCTGACACAAAGCATCCATCAATGACTCATTGAGGAAAATCCCTTCCTCAACTCTCCTAGACTATCTTTGGGATCTATACAAGAGGGGTCTGCCCAAATCATGGGAGCCACAGACTTTCGTCTCCAATTTCCCTGCCAGAGTACATCTGGAGGTCATTAGGGAATTTTCCTCATCTTTGATAGCAGAGGAACTATGGGTAGCATATGAAATTACAGGTACTTTGGGTAACATCCCCCCCTCGGAAATCATGAGACTGCACGAGTGGTGAGGGTGAGTGTTTAACGAATTAGCCCTTTGCCAAAGAAATTTAGGGGTGTGAATATTGGGGAGGGTGTCCTATCAAGGGAAGCATCTCACTTGTAAGACCTGCCTTAATAATGTGGATACCTTGGGACACACGCACACACACGGGTCAATAGAAATCAATAGAAAGCAATGGAAGTAAACACATTAGCAGGTGGAAGAAAACATCAGAAAAAATAATCAATAAGCATAAGAATGACAACCAATAGTCAATTAGCGCAAAGCAATCAATACACAATACATGAATGGGAGATCAAACAGTACATGAGTGGGAAATGTGCAGACTGTAAAGATGTGGGCATACAAATGTAAGTCCCAATGGATGCAATCTGTATATGAGGTAGCAGAGGTCAAGTCCACAGGAGCCTAATGGCTTGGAAGGCTATGTGCATTTGAAAAAGCAAGCAACTGAATTGAGTCATGAGTTCCAACAACAGAGTTCACATCAAGAAAATGGCTGGGGATGGAACTGTACATCTGGAAATACAGATGCTGAAGCACCAGGAGCTATGGCTTAGGTTCAGTCCAGTGGCAGGTAGTTCCCTGGGAGGAGCTTTGGCTGTTCTCCTCCGGTGAGATTGTGCCAAAAGGGGGTGGTATCAGGCAAACGGGTGTGGTCATCAGGGTTAGCGGTGATGAGGAGGACTTTGTGGATGCGAGCAGCGCCAGGGAGGACAGGGGCCAGGATCTTGGTTGCATTTCTGGAGGACATCTTTTTCAGACATCAGGGTGTCATTGAGATCACCTGTGAGTTCTGGTCCAGTTTAAAGCGCATCGGGGGCTTACCTTCCCCTTGATGAGAGGTTGGGAGCCAGACAAAGAGGGGTTAATTTTTAGGGATCGGTTAGTGAGGGTCATGTGGATAGGGATGGAGTGATGATTGGCTAGTCCAATTTGGGCAATGAGGCTAACAGAGCCATGAGTAAGCAGGGGTTGGTCATGCTGGGAAAAACATGCAGATTAGTTTCTGACTTGGGCTCTCGGCGCTGTTTACTGCTCAATGAGCCATCTGTTTGCTTTTTGAGCTCCATTTTCAGCTAGTCCGAGGGTAAAGGGTCAGTTTGAACAGAGATAATGTCACCATTATCTTAAAGACAGAGCAAGTGGGTGAGGTGTCTGGAATTTGGAATTGCCAATTGCCCTAGTTGGGGCTCCCGTGAGGGAGACCTGACATGCAGAGCTAAACAAGCCGATCCAGGCGGGCATCCTTGGTGGAGCCACGTCAGGGTTGCAAGACTTCGGGCTGACCTGGTGGTGATGCCCCCTTGTGGGTGGTCTCATGAGACTACCCATTGGGCACTCATGGCCTCCTTGCCGTGAATCCACCAAAGTATATTCATCCAGCTTAGCCTGCCAATAGGGGCGGGGGACATTTCTTCCCCTGCCCCACCCAATGGTGTAAAGGATAGAAAAGAACAAAGAAAAGGGAATCCTCCCCCCCAGCCCCCCCACTGGCCTCATCTCTAGAAGATGAGTGAATTAGCATGAATGACATGCAAGAGGGAGGGGCCACAAGGATTGGTTGCCTGCTATTTAATATGTAAATGTGCAATGGTGGTTCCTAGTTGTCCTTTTGTGTTAGACGTGTGGTTGAAATGGACAGCAAGCCAAGCCGAATTAGTTTTGGGAAGCTGGGCGGGTGTGCCAGAGGGTGTCAGTGAGCTCTGTGCTCTGTTTTGCCCTGATATTGGGGACTCGCCATGATTTTAAAGGCGGCCCTGCAGAGTAGAGCGGTATAGTTGTAACTTTGATCCTCAAGTGAGAGCTAGGGACTGCCCTCCCTGGCCAAGCTGGCAACACCGCCAGGGCTCCACCAAGGATCGCAATCTCTACCTCACTAGGGTGAAGGGGTGATCTCTTTCACCCGCCCAAGACTTGTGAAAAATAGATCATGAAGCCTAGTAGGCGGATCGCCAGCTGTGCTTTGATGGCAGTGGCGGGAGTTCTAACTCCCTGCGGATGGCTCTGAACTCATACATTTGCCTCCTCATCCAGCACACTAAGCTGATTGACCCGATTACAACAACCACCTGAACTACAACAATAATAGTTAAAGGATTTGTGAATAAATTTAGGATAGCTCGTCCCGTGGAGGACCAATCCCAATCTCCCCACCAAGATTTAGTAGTGGCTTGCTGTATTTCCTGAGTGACCTTTAAAATTTGCTGAGCCAGCAGATCTACTGTCAATTTGATGCGGTCCTCAGTATGCTTAATTTGTTGGGCAGCATTGCTTAAATTTGTTAGCAGGCTCAACCATTTGGAAACTGGCAGTTCATCCTCAAGGTGGAAGCCTTTTAAAAGCCTTTGTGATCTATGTGGTAAACAGTCTCACTGGTGTATTCCCTAACCAGTTCATGTAAATAAAATTCCTGACTGAGGCAGTCCCTTATGTGCACTCAGCAGAAACAGGGGTTTCCTCTGAACCTATCTATATCAATGTCATATTCTTGGGGAAGGATAGTGACATGGGGGCATGGGGTGCACAGACAAAAACAATCCTGAGTCATTTGCACCATAACTGAGGCTCGGGTGGGAATGATTACATGTTGCTGGATTTCTTGCATGAGGGTGCCTTCCAATCCACCATAGCAATGCATTCAGTGCCTAGTCTTGACACATCCTGATAAATCAAATAGGTGGGTGCCATTGGTCCAATGCAGT
>CM034701.1:235271854-235306715 GCA_020142125.1 Phrynosoma platyrhinos | reverse complement strand
TTGTAAATCTGGGAGACACTACACCTTTGATGTCCCGTGGATGTTTGTTCCTGGCTGACTCAAAGCATCCATCAATGACTCATTGAGGAAAATCCCTTCCACAACTTTCCTAGACTATCTTTGGGATCTATACAAGAGGGGTCTGCCCAAATCATGGGAGCCACAGACTTTTGTCTCCAATTTCCCTGCCAGAGTACATCTGGAGGTCATTAGGGAATTTTCCTCATCTTTGATAGCAGAGGAACTATGGGTAGCATATGAAATTACAGGTACTTTGGGTTATATATATATATATATATATATATATATATTCTTCAAACATATACATATCTTTCCTGTAATGTACGGTAGAATTTGCTTAACTGCATAACTACAGATATTTGTGACTGTTTCCTTTTTTATTTTATAAAATAATACACATATAAACATGTATCTACATATACAAAAGACATACAAATATATAGACAAATATAAATATATATTCTAGAAACACTACTAACAAACAAACAGATTTCTCTACTTTCAAATTTATCAGATTTATCATTGTAATTGCTTTTGTTGATATATCTTGTTTTATTTTCTTCTTAGTTCCTACTTCCTCTGGGTGTGTCTTCATCACTTTTTGTGTATATTCATCTTTTCATTTCAACTCTTTATTCTTTTCGCGGATCCTGTTGTAATGGATCTTATCGTATTCTAAATTAAGTTCCATCCTTTTTTTTTCTCCAAATGTATGGAAGAAATCCCAATCATTCTTGGTTTCTTTTTCTCTTAATTTAGTGGTCAATATGTCCATGTCTACTGCTTCTCTTAGCTTCAATATCCATTCTGTTTCTGAGGGTATAGTCTTAGTTTTCCAATGTTGTGCATATAGTAATCTAGCTGTAGTTATCATGTATAATAATTTTCTGGAATGATTCTTTTCTGTTTTCTTGTTTAGTTTACTTGTCATATTTAGCAAAAATATTTTTGAGTCTAGTATTATTTCATTTCCAGCATCTCATTTATTATGCTGAAAATATTTCCCCAGAAGTGTTAAGCTGCTTGACATTTCCACCACATATGGATAAAGTTGCGTTCTGGCTTCTGGCATTTCCAATATTTTATGTTTTTGGATTTGTATATCTTATTTATTTTGGAAGGTGTCAGGTACCACTGATGAAACATTTTGAAATAGTTTTCTTTATAGTTTTGGCACAGTGTAAATTTGTTAGTAATTCTCCATGATTTTTCCCAGCATTCTATTTCTATAGGGCTTTCTATATCTTTGGCCCATTTTACAATGACATGTTTAATTGCTTCGGATTCCAGATTTCTCTTTTTTAATACCTTGTGGTGTTTGGAGATGTGGCCACCTGACTCATCAAATAAGATTTTGTCAATTTTGTTTTCATTATTAGTAAATCCTGGCATTCTGATATCCTCTTGTATTGTGCTTTTAATTGATTGTATAGAAACCAGTTGGCTTTTGTATTTCTTTCCTGCCATCGAAAGATGGTTTTATTTTGGGAGGTTTTCTTATCTTCTGTATATAACAAATCTTTATATGAAATCCATTATTCTCCTTTATTTATAAATCTTTGATGAAAAGCTTCTTGCAGAGAAAGACACAGAGGTATTTTCGAATCGAACTGCTTTTTTATCTTAAACCAAACTTTCAGTAGAGCTTTTCTAAATACATGGTGGTCAAAATCTTTATTTGCCATTAATTTATTATACTACAGAAATGTGTGGAATTCGAACCTCAGATTACTGCCTTTCAGTGCTAATAATTTTTCATTGTCCAGTCCTAGACATTCTTCAAGCCATGTTAAACATGAGGCTTAATAGTATAATTTCAAGTTGGGTAATGCCAATCCGCCCTTGTCTTTATCCTCTGTTAGTAATTTCCACCTAATCCTGGGCTTTATCCCTTCCCATAGAAATTTCTAAAGCTCCCTTTGCCAGATTTCAAAACATTTCTTGTTCACTAATATGGGCAAATTTTGAAAGATAAACATAAATCTGGGGAGGATATTCATTTTAATAATTGCTACTCTGCTTGAAGAAGAAAGTTGGAGTCTCAACCACTTTATCAAATCTTTTTTAATATCCTTCCAAGTCTTTTCATAATTATTTTGAAATAGATCTATGTTACGTTTAATGCCTAAGTATTTGACTTTACTTTCAATCTTAAATCCTGACATTGTTTTTAGTTCCAATTTGTCCTTAGGTGATAAATTCTTGGTCAGTATTATGGTTTTTTCTTCATTTATTTTGAAACCTGAATAGATGCCAAATTCTTTTAATGTTGTAATTAGTTGTCTAATACTATTCTGAGGTTCTTCCACAAAGCAGATCAAATCATCCACAAAGGCTTTGATTTTAAATTGCTCCTTTTTCACTTTGGCACCAATTATGTTTTCATTGCACCATATTTGGTTATTTAATATTTCAATAACCATAAAAAAAAAAAGTAAAGGAGACAAAGGGCAACCCTGTCTAGTACCTTTCTCAATATGAATAAAGTCTGTCTTCTCTAAATTGACAATCAGTTGCGCTCTTTGTTCTTTATAGATGGCGTTTATCCATGATATAAATCTAACACCTGCATTCATCTTCCTCAGAATTTATTTTAGAAAAGCCCAACTTAACTCTGTCCAAAAGTTTTTTTTTGGTGTCAATCAAAATCATCACCAATTGCTTATCGTTGTTATATTCGAAATGTTCTAGTATATTCACTACTGTTCTAATGTTACTCTTAATGTGACAATTAGGTAAAAATCTGTTTTGGTCCTCATGAATGAGCTCATTTACTATTCTTTTCAGTCTTTCAGAGATAATTATTGCAAAGATTTTATAGTCGACATTGATCAAGGAAATAAGTCTATATTTTTCACATCCCTTCTACCCCACCCCTCTTTTGGAATTAACATTAGTGCGTCTTTTCATGAATCTGGGATACCTTCTCTTTGAATGTTATTAAATAGGTTTTGTAATGGTATTAACAAGGTCTCTTCCATAGCTTTATAATACATGGCTGTAAAAACATCGGGGCCTGGCACTTTTCCAGGTTTCAGTTTGTTGATAGCGTCTACTATCTCCTTTATTGAAATGGTTTGATTTAGAGTTTTTTCTTGTATTTCATTTAATCTTGGTATTGGTTTGTTTTCTAAGTATTTGTTGATTAATTCTACATCCTCATTCATATTCGTATTGGGTATTTTTTTGGTATAGATTTTTAGAATATTCTATAAATATTTTTTTTTTATAGCACTTTGGTTAGTAATCTGCTTTCTGTCAACTATTACTTTGGTTATTAATTTTTTTCTTTCTTCTTTTTTAGTTTGTTTGCTAGTAATTTACTTGTTTTGTTGCCATATTCAAACTGTTTTTGTTTGACTATTTGTAATTTCTTATGAATTTCATTAATTGCTCTCGATTTTAGTTGTCGTATAGTCTGATTTTCATTTTTCAGCTTCTTGTCACCTTTTTTGCTTCTATAGTTTTTCTTTCTTTCTCAATTGGTCCAACAGTTGATTTCTTTTCTTTTGTTCTCTTCTCTTCTCTTCTCTGAATGGATTTTGATAATTACTCTAATAACAGCTTTGCTGGCATCCCATAAGGTCTTATTGGAAATTCCCTCTGTCTTGTTCTCCTTAAAGAAGAATTTTAATTCATTTTTGATTCTAAGTAATGTTTTCTCTTCATTAAATAAATAATTTGGGCGTTTCCAAGTGTAATCTGTCTTTATATCTGTCATTTTTAATATGATGGAATTGTGATCAGATGAATACTTTGGCAGAATTTCCATAGCTTTTATTTTTGGGAGTATTGATTTTGTTGCTAGGAACAAATCGATTCTTGAGAATGATTTGTGCATGTCAGAAAAAAGGTGTAATCTTTTGCTGCATTATATTTGTATCTCCACACATCTATCAGTCCAGCTTCCTCTTGTAATTGAAAAAAATGACCTAGGCAGTTTTTCTTGATTTTTTAAATGTTTTTATGAATAGAGAATCTGTCTTATTCAGGATTTATTACACCAATGAAATCTCCTACTAGCAATATGTTGAATACAAATAATAAATAGCATCATCATAATCTGAATCATCTGAGAATCCAGTTGATAAATCTAGTTGATCTAGTTGATAACCAATGAAAGAAATATACATTCCAGAAACCTCAGGTTGGACAGTGCCTTGTTATTTGCCATCCCCAAATTGTAGAATGATTCACCTAAGGAGATGTATTAGTACACCCTCAATATGACCTATACAAAACAATAAATGCCTATGACCTGATCTCTGGGTGATGGAGTGGTATGGCTGGTAACTAAAATTTTGGGTGCAAATTTGAATTACTATTGTCATTTGTATTGGTTTCATAAAGCCTACTTTGATTAGAATTCATCCAAAACTACTCACTGTGTTTTGTGAACATTTTCTTGGTAATGCAAAAGTTTCCTCTCTTTTTTTACAAAACATGCCACTCTCTGCAAAACAAAAACAAACAAAAATTTACTCATTAATATAAATGGCTCTTGCTTCTAGTCTCAGATTTCCTCAATGACATTTCTGGAGCCAGCTGACCACGATGTCATCATAACTGGTTGGAATTGCTCATCTGAGTAATCCAAAAATAGCATGGGGGCAGCCTCTGATTAAATATAACAAAACTGTGATAAGAACCAAAACAATGGCTGTAAATGGAGAGGAGGGAAAACTGAATGTTCACATAATCTGAACATGTAGAACCCTTATAATAATAATAATAATAATAATAATAATAATAATAATAATAATTTTATTTATATACCGCCCATTGGTGACCCAATCTGGGCAGTTCACAACATTAAAATAATACAGCCTAAAGCCAATGTATTTCCCACTCCCCCCTTAAAAAACTATTAAACCAGATTACCAAAGAAGCAGAGCAGCACTGGAATTGCATTTAATTTTATTTTATTTTCTAATAAATCATTACTACAGTTGAACTACCTTTCTGCATTAGAGGGATTGCATGCTCCTATCAGATAAGATGCTATGTTGCTGTTAGCAGTGCTGCTGCTAGTAGTGTTGTGACATGACAGAATAATTCTTCTTGTGCCTGAAGAATGGTGGGCAATAAAATTACTTTTCTTCCAGCAAAAAATGTGTGAGATAATTATAATGTCTCTTCTTTCACAATGGCAAATGAGCAACCATTCCAATCAGAGTTGGGAAGCTGGTTCATTTGCTTTATGACATCATTGCAATAAAACTGCAGGGGTGCAAGAGGGTGTGAATGTTCACACACTAGTGAATGAAAAGGTGTCTTGCCAATAAGGTGTTGAGATTTCCAAGCTCTAATTTTCTTTCTCTACCCTGCTTTCTTCAGCACATACACTGAACTGAACTAAGTTATGGAGTCCAGCTATTGTTGGACTGCAGGTTCCAGCAGCCTCTAGCTGGTGTAGCCAAATGTTGAGAAATGCTGGGTGCTGCAGTCCAACAACATTTAGAGCTTGGAATCCATGCAAGTTCAGTCCACCCTGGTTGGGAGTTGGATGAGAGACTGCCAGGGAATACTAGGTGTTGAAGGTTAGCTTTCAGAGAAAGGAACTGGAAAATTACCTTTCAGGATTCGTCACCTAAGAAAAATCCTAGGAAATTCACAGGCCCCTCTAGGTTGATGGGCTTCTTGAAGGTAACCTTGGGAAAGTCATGTGATCTCAGCCTCTTGGGAAGGCAATGGTTCCCTTCCACCTCTAGAATCTTAAGTTTTCCTTCATGACAGAAGGGGGTTGGACTAGATGACCCCTGGGATCTCTTCCAATACTAGGGTTTCTCCATAGCAGAATTCCTGCTTGACAGAAGAGAATTGCCACTTCAGCTCACCCACTAAGCAACTGGTGTACAGTAGAGGTGAAAGAAAAGTCTAAAGCTGCACAACACATATTATAGGAACATAGAATGTGAGAAGCATGAATCAGGGGAAGCTAGACATAGTAAAATAATAAATTGAATATATAAACATAATACTTGGGGTAAGCAAGCTTAAGTGAAAGGAATGAGACATTTTGAGACAGATAATCACATTATGTTTTACTCAGGAAATGAAAAGAAGAAAAGGGGTGGCATTAATAGTGAGGAGAGATGGAGCAAAAATAGTCAAAGGATATAATGTAAAGTCTGACCAAATCATATCAATACAAATGAGATTATTTAACAGACTGTTGTAGTTTGGACTGTCATAAATTATGAAAAGACATGACTCATTAGAACAGACAATTATGCTTGGTAAAGAAGAAGGGGGTAGAAAAAGAAGAAGACTGTATTACAGTTGGATAGGCATAATCAAGGAAACCATGGCCCTAAGCCTGCAGCACCTGAGCTGGGCTGTTGATGATTGGATGCCTTGAAGGTCTCTCATTCATAGGGTTATGATGCATGAAAATCAACTTGATGACAGCTAACAACAAGAGTTGAACAAGAGCTCCATATTAACTCTCCCTCTATTTTTTTTTCAGCTGTCCTTTCAACCAGCATTACTTAAAAAGAAGTCAAGATTGTTTATGAGAGATAACAGGAGATGAAGGGAGGAAATAACTGTATATCTTCATTTCAGAATTGCTTTGGAACCTACCTTCTTGTACTTCTTGAGCTAAGGTTCTGCATGAGAACAGCTGAGGAGGTATGAGTAGAAATCACTCCCTCTGGATTTCATCAGTGTTACTGTTGATGTCAATCAGAAATACTCACTGAGGAATTGCATGAGGTGCTCACTACTCCTTTGGGGCTCAAAGATGCTAGTTCTGCAAGTTTCACATTTTTACATGATCCATAGAAAAAAGCTGGATAGAACTAGACTTGATGAATAGAAATTCTATGTGCCATATCTTCCCCTCCTGGGCAGTTTTTGGGTGCCTCCCACACAATATGCTATCATGTAATGAATTGAGTCTTCAAAACATCATTCTGCTTGAATGCTAAGTGGAATTTGTCTATATATATTGCTCTCCTATTTATCAGAAGCAGGCTATCTCAGGAATACCATTAGTTGTAACACTTCCTTGTACAAGAGACTTAAAAACTGGGAATGTGTTTTTAGAGAGGGGAGGGAAGGAGCATTTGGATATTGTCCATTCTTTTTAGAGAAGAGAAAGAGTACTTCATAAAAGAATTGGAGTCTTCAAGCAATATCCCCTTGACCTGCCCTGTACAGTCCAAACCTAAGCATATTTAAATCAGAATACTCTCCTAAGCCCAACTTCCTAGTCACTAATTGTCCTACTCAAGTGTCTGAAGTCAAGAGACTACAAGAATCTCCAAGTCAGAGGCATGGTAAAACAATTTCAGATGTTTTAACAAAGAAAACAGAGTCTGGTTTATATTTCAGCTAGACTGTCTGCTGCCTCACTGCATTATTAATGAGTTTTGACACTGCTGTAACTGTCACTGTTCAATATTATGGAATCCTGGGATTTGTAATTTGTTGGGGCATCAGAGCTCTCTCACAGAAAAGGTTAAATAGCTCACAAAACTACAAATCCCAGAATTTCAAAGCCTTAAGCCATGGCAGTTAAAGCAGTATCAAACTGCATCATTTCTGCAGTACAGATGCAGTAAAGTGTAGGGGGAATAACTGCTGCTCATCTCCTGCTTGTGGATACTAATTACTTGGCTTTTGAAACCCCCTGATATCTCTCACATTCACCAGTATGAAAGGGGTAGTAAAAAAAAATGATATGTTGGCATGTATGATCTTCAGACAAATGGACAAATACAGAATGAATCAAAGGGGGGGATATCTGTAGATGTGATTCCCCACATTAGCTGAACATGTGCAGTCAAAGACAGGCTACATTATAAGCACCTGCTGCATTATCCCCATGAGTATGTGCACTGAAGTAGCCCATCATTATGTTGGGCTTGACAAAAGAACATTCTAAAAAGAGTTACATGCATTATTTTACATTCCTATTCACATTATTTCACATTCAACAATTTGGATAACCTACTTAAACACCAAATTCTTTTTAAAAATGCATAGCATGGTAAGAAATGAGCAATTTATGCACATCATATTCATATTTATTTTTATATCTAGCTACTTCTACAGTTTAAACCCAGTGTGGTAAATAGCTTGTGCTAATTACTTAAAAATCCATTACATTTTGAAGTCTCATAGCAGATGCAAACACCATTTCAAATGATCTCATTGTGTTGTCTACATAATTCATAAACCCTTATTGGAATGTGAGCTTAAGGAGGGAATTTGGTGTGCTTATGTGACAGTGAGAAAGATTTTTCCTCCCAGCTTTATTGTGAAATGATGCAAAGCATTAAGAGTGTCTGTTTAATGATGGTGCTGAGCAGCACTATAGATGGGGGTGGGGGAATGCTGTTTTTATTTAAATTAGTTTTCTACCTGATCCTAAAGGCTCAAAGCAGATCATATTTTTTTAAAAAAAGGACTGAAAACATAACATTAATGCATTGAAAGAAAACATCAAGAAAAAATTACAATGCTCTCAAATAAATCTACAGTTATTTATTCAGAGGCACTAAATTTCCCCTCCTCCACCCACCAGAACCAAGAGTATTCTGATATCATCTCTCTCTCTCTCTCCCTCTCTCCATATATATTGTTCTAAATTCACAGGGTGTTTGGATTCAGAAATTCTGGAAAATAAATTTAGCTTTTAAACTGCATTTAGCATTCAGCATTTAAACTACAACTTCCAGAATCCCCTACCAGCATGGTTCTAGTAGTTCAAAGTAATAATTTCTCCATGCTCTGACATGAACAGTACTGTTTCTTTTCAGTCATCAGTCAAACGTAAAGCAGATAGAAAATAAATTCGAAGAGACAATAAAAGAAAAGAGTGAGGAGCATGGGACTTTAATTAGAATAAAGATCAAACAGAGACAAAATTGCATTAAACTATGAGTAATACTGGAAAATGACAATGAAAACTTGTATAAAATTTTGATACCTAGTTTGGCAGACTTGTCTTGGAGGCCAGGAAGAGGAGGGGCAGCCACACGCGTGGCGCCCCTTCCTCTTCCCGAGGTTGTCCTCAGAGCTGCCGGCCCTCCGCACGGCCGGAACTCCGGGGGCAACCTCCTGCCGCAGCGTCCGGACACGCTGCAGCAGATAAGTCAGGGAAAGTGCGCCCTATGCATTTAGGGCGCACTTTCCCTGACTTATGAAAGGAGCGCTGATTTAGCGCTCCTCTCAGAGGCGCCGACGGTGCACCTCAGTGTGGCTGCTGCGGCCCCGTGGCGCACCATCCCAGGATGTATCTGACGTCCTGGTCTGCTTCCCCCCTATATTGAGGAGCCAGGGGAACAATTCCCTTGGGAGGTAGACACAATGTACAGGATCAACTTTAAACTCACGAGACAAAAAGGTTTACCAAGAGACATTGCTGTCTACTGCGTAAAGAAACAAACTAGAGACCTGCTGATACAACAAAGTTACAGAAAGGAACTGATTATAGAAAGGAAGATAATTCAGATATTTAAAGTCATCCCCTCTGAGATTTTGAGAGCAGGAAGAAACTATAGTTTCCTGTCAGACCAATTAAAAGTTTACAGAATCCCCTTTTGATGAGAAGAAGTTGAAGGACTAACCCTGACATGGAAACAAAAAAGATACCAGCTGAATTCTATTGATAAAGAGAAAGACTTCTGGATTAAAAGGAAAGAAATTGAAAGACATTGACAAAGTAGCCCATCGGATACTAGATAAGGTAAACAGACAATGACAATGACTACAAGGGCTCAAGGAAAATATCAGAAAGAGAAAGAAAAGGAGAATGACAGCCAAGATTCAGAAGAAGAAGAAGAACCAAAAGAAGGGCAATAATAAAAAAAATTGATTGTATATTATTGTTCTTTAATTGCATTACTTTTCTTTAGTAGAAGACATAAGAACAAGGGGATTTTCACACTGTTGCTTCTTCATTGTGTTTTTTTTTTCCTGTTTAACATTAAAGATACATATAGAGATAGTTCTCTATTTCTTTTCCATTGACTTACAAAACTTAAGACAAAATGAAGATTATCTCATGGAATGTAAAATGGAAGAAATCTCTACAGAAACATAAAAAAAGTATTTCTTTTATTGAAAAAGCAATATGTGTTATAATTTGCATTCAGGAATCACACATAAAAACTAAAGATAGCAGTCTGGTTATAAACAAAAAATTAGGGAAAGAATATCTGTCCTCATGAGAAAAGGAAAAAAGGAGTGGCTATATATATAAACAATTGAATAGACTCTAAAGAAATCTTTAAAGATAAAAAGGGACATATTGGGGGTAGAGATTAGCTGGCAAACAAAACAAATTTTGATAGTTGGTATCAATGCTCCTCTAGAGAATAAGAGTAAATTCTATATAGAAGTTCAGAAAAAGATAACAAAATATGATTATGAGGACATAATAATCTTGAGTGACTTTAATGGAGTAATTGAACCTAAAGTAGAAAGAGTATCAAACAAACAAATTAAGGAAAATCAGGGCAAACTACCAAGTTCATATATAAACTGAGGAAGAACAAAGACCAGATAAATAAAATAAGGAAAGATAATGAAATAGTTACACAGCAGGAAAAAAAATTAAAGAAGTATTTTATGGGTATTATAAAACATTCTATTCCAAGGAAGAGACAGGAAATAAAAATATAAAAGACTATTTGATGGAAATAAAAAATAGATGAGGGTCAAAAAGCTGATTTAGAAACAGAGATAACAAAAGAGGAAGCAATTGAGGCAACTGATAGAGCAAAATTGGGCAAGTCTTTGGGCCCTGATGGATTGATAATACTATACTATAAAACATTCAAAAAATATGGCTTTAAGTGAGAAACTACCAGATACATGGAAGACTGTGGAAATAGTGCTAATCCCTAAGGAAAATAAGGATATATTAGACCTGGCAAATTTTAGACCAATATTCTTGCTCAATAATGATTATAAATTGTTTGCATCAAGCCTGGTGATTAGATTTTAAAAATACTTAAATAACATACTAGACGAAGACCAAAGAGGCTTTTTGTCAGGAAGAAAGATGAAGGATAATTTAAGATATGTCATAAATGTAATTTAATATTATGAAAAACATGACAGGAAGTTAGGGTTAGTATTTTTCAACATAGAAAAGGCCTTCAATTCAGTCAAATGGGAAGCAATTTTTGAGATTCTAAATCAGATAAATATCAGACCAAATTTAGAAAATGGATAGAAAGAATCTATAAAATTCAAACTGCAAGTATCCACATCAATGGAGATATGACACAACCCATATTGATTGACAGGGGTACAAGACAAAGTTGTCTGCTGTCCCCACTGTTATTTCTGTTCGTGATAGAAATGTTAATTAAGAAAGTTAAGTCAGAAGAGAAACTGAAAGGCATTAAAATAAAACAATTTGAATATAACATTAAAGCTTTTGCAAATGATATTCTGATTAATTTGGAAGATCCAGTAACTGATATAAATTTACTAATGGGAATATTGGACATATTTGGAACAATTACAGGTTGTAAATAAAAAGAAATCAGTGATTATTGATAAAATATGCAAAATGAAGAAGAAGAAAAACTGCATGGAAAAATTGGTATAGAGATAAAGATTTTTTAAAAAATATCTGAGTATACAGATTAAAAAGAAATCAAATGAGTTGTTTGAAAATAACTATCAAAAATTATGGAAAGAGATTGAATCAGATTTGATAAATTGGAATATAATGCACTTATTCCTATTGGGAAGAATATCTATGATTAAAAATTTGGTTCTTCCCAAAATCCTGTATTTGTTCCAAATGATTCCAATCATAAATAATAAAAATATTTTCAAAATTTGGGATAGGAATATCGTAAAATTTATATGGCAAGGCAAACAACCAAGAATTATTTTAAAAATCCTATAATATACTAAAGAATGAGGAGGCTTCACCCTTTCAAATTTTCAGTTATACTTTGAGGCAAACTGTCTTGTGTAGAACAGAGATTGGATAAAACTAGAAGACAGAAGACTATTAGAATTGGAAGGGGAGGGCTTGAGTTATGGTTTACATCCTTTTTTGGCCTATGATAAAGAAAAGATGAACTAGGCAGTAAACAATCACTGCATAAGAAGAACTGCACTTTTAATTTGGAAGAAATATAAAAGAAGACTAATACAAAAATTCAAATGTAGTTATCTCCTCAAGAAGTCCTATGCAGAAAATAAATGAAAAGAGATAAGAAATGGTTTACTTGTAAAGAGGTTACAAAGAAATCTATAGGGAAAATTAAATTAAAATCATGGGAGGAATTACAGCAATGAGGATTTGATCTGGGCTGGTTTGGGCACAGACAATTACAGGAGAGATTAATATTGGACTTAAAGTTATTGGGATCAGATGATAAAGAATCAGATTTAGAAAAAATACTTGGTGGGCCCAATACCAAATTGATAGGGAAAAATATACAAGAAATTATTTGAAATGGAGTTAGAGGAGGAAACTATCAAAGACACTATGATTAAATAGGCAAACTATATAGGCCACATTATTCAATTAGATCAATGGGAACATATTTGGAATAAGGGCATTAAATGTACAGCATCACAATCCTTAAAGGAGAACTGGTATAAAATGTTTCATAGATGCTATCTTGATGAAAATTTACAAAAATAAGAGTAATAAATGTTGGAAATGTGAGAAAAAGTAAGGTACATTTTTCCACTGTTGGTGGAGTTGTAAATACACAAAGAGAGATTGGAAACATATAAAGACATTAATTGGCAATATCCTGCACTAAAAAATTAGTTTTAGTTTTATAAGAACTAAAATTAAACCGGAATTCTTCCTGTTGGAATATTCAAGGAGAAAATGGAAAAGAAACATGAGAAAGCGTTATTTTACATGACAACAATTGCTAGAATTATCTATGTACAAAAATGGAAAGCTACAAGCATACCAGAAATAAATGAATGGAAAATCAAACTATGGGATATAATAGAAATGGACAAACTGTCACAATTGTTAAAAAACAATTCTTTGGAAAAAAAATTCAACACAGAGTGGGCCTTGGTATTTGATTATATGAAGGAGCAATGGGGTGATATAATAGTATAAATGTAAAAAGTGGAGATATAAGCAAGATAGAAAAAGGGTTGATCAATTAGCTAAGAGGATGTAACAGAATAATGAGAAAGGAGAAATAAAAAAGTAGATACTATAGATTACTCAAAGAAGGTACTTACATGTAAGAAGAAACTCTTACATTGAGGAGAGCTACCATTGGCTGAATTTGGTGATTTCTTATTGGCCCTACAGTATCTTTGAAAATGTCCTCTTCTGCCACATGAAAAGCAATGAAGATGACCTTTTCTTGTTAATGAGCCATTTGGTGTTTTAAATGCAAATATCTGCCTCTGCTGAGCATTAGCAGTGACATTTGATCCAGAGTGCAGATCTGACTGAGAGAAGTTGCTATTGTCTCCCTTTCTCTGTAAACTTTGAATCTGCTTACTTCTGAATTAAATCTACACAATACATCATCAAATAACAGATTTTCTTGCATTGATTGCTGCAAAGTTCCAATCCTAGAAATAAAAGGACCAAATTCTTGTGGCAATAGCAATGCTATTTTCTGTTGATTGTCTAAATTTCCACCAGCTACGTAAAGTTTATCTAGGAGTGTTTTCATGGTTTCAATATGCTTCAAATAATTCCCACCACTGGGAAACTGCAATGCAAATAGAGCTCTGTAGTAATCTGTCTGACATTTAATGTCTGCTTTGCCAGTGTTTCTTTAAGATTTTAATCATATTCTTAGCACCAGTTTTGTTATGATGATTGATTTGATATAAAGACCCCTTTGGGTCTCTGTCAGAGCCCTAGGCTGGAAGGAGCCTTCACCACCATGAGCCCAAAGTGTGAGCCTCAAGTAGGCACTCCAAACAGAGTCATATCTGCATTTACAACCATTTGCAGATCAAAAAGGCCAGGTTTAGGAGCTGCAAAGCAGAGCATTCATACCTAGAGGATTTATGAGTGTCAACCAGGATGTTTCCGGCTAAAGATGAGATAACATCAGCATCCTATCTCCCCTCTTTTAGAAATTGTCTACTTCAAAGCATAGCAATCAGAATCCTTTGATATACAATAACAACTCTTCGCCTCAGGCTAGGATTAAAGGTCTAAATGTTCCCTGAAATCTCAGTTACATGGGGGTCTGGATAGAATTCATGGTGCCACTGTGCCACCGTGATCTCCGACTAGAGTCCTTGGCTCTATCTTTTGTCCTTTCCTTTCATAATGGTTGAGTCTATCCATCTTCATTCATCATTGGAGCAGCTTCCTTTCAGATAATTATCACCATTACAAAGCCTTGTATTTCCTATCCAAGCTAACTACTCTACTCCTGAGTTCTTGTGTGTGTACATGTATATTAGGGTGTTTTTGTATGTTTGATCCTCTGTGTATGTGGGTGCTTGCTTATTGATTTATTTTTCTTTCTTAATAAAAGTACCATTATTTTGGACAAATGCTATCTCTGCAGGAACTGTTCCCTCTATACCCCTGCATACAATGGGTTCAGATCCTATTTATTATTTCTGAGCTAATCATAAATTCCCCAAGGTCAAGTTCTTATTACAGTTTCATCTTTTATAAGAATATATTGATCATCTCTCAATGTTTGTGCAATAAAACATTTCACATTCAGATGATTCTTTTCCCACATCTGTCTCTCTCTTTCTCTTCTGGACATTCCATTTCCAGTATATATAGGATTCCTTCTTCATCTATCTGAAGTTTCATTCATTGAAGTCAAATATTAAAATTATTCTCAGTTAGTTTAGGTATCAGACACTGGCCGCATACCACTGATGCTTAAGCCATTTCTGTTTACACAAAACAAGCTCAGATGAACAACTTTCCTGTTTATAAAGCTCAGATAAAGCAAAAATACACTGGCAACTTCATTTGTTCCAAAAATCCAAAATTTCAGGCTTCCAAAAACACAACCCTAAAAAAATTATCTTGTGGAGATTATCTGGAGTCCATAACCTGTTCAAATTATGTTTTTGTTTTGTTTTGTTAATTTGTGGTTATATCAGTTGAGCAGCAGGAACAAGTGTGTTCTCCATAGATGTTTGGTAAAAAAAAAAAAAGATCTAAGCTTCTGGTAAATAAACAGGATACATAAGTAGGTAAAAAGAAACTTACTTTATTGTTACATCTAGGATCTACAAAAATAACTAATCAGTAGAGAAAACTATACTTTGGTACAGAGGTCCCTAGATAGCTGACCTCCATGTATGCAAGTAAGAAGAAAAACATCTTTAGGAGCAAAGCCTGGTTTTCTGCATCCATGCTTGGTAAGAGCAGGCAGAAAAGTGTGCTAATAAACAAAGAATCATAATACTTTATTATCCCAGGAAAAAAAACCCAGGAAGAGGAGTGATATGGGAATTGACTATAGAGATATACATCAGTGTTTCTGTGTAGAAGACACTGCCCCTTCTCAAGGGAAAACACGGAACTACACATGTGCATTGATGCTAATACTCCAACACCCATTCTCATCTATGTTTGTCTTCATGTGACAAAGTTCATTTTATTTCTCAGGAACTGAAATTGATCTCTAGGTACAGGGGAGGAAAGACATATCATCCTAAGATTTATACAAATTGCAGAAATGAAGCAGTTTGACACCACTTTAAATGTTCTGGCTTCATCCTTCAGAATTGTGGTGTTTGTAGTACGATGAGGCACCAGTGCTCTCTGACAGACCAGGCTGAATATCTCAACAAACTACAAATACCAGGTTTCTACAGGATGGAGCCAGGAACCTTAAAGTGGTGTCAAACTGCTTTATTTCTGCAGTGTGGCAATAGTCATAGCCTCACCAAGGTCAAATGTAGTTGAGCCAACTGAGCTCTGGAAGACAGCAAGCTCTTATCTGGCAGATCTTTCATGTTCCAGAGATATGTCTGGCCCAGTCCCTGTCTTGCTCTGTTAGCCTTGAGGTCATATTGTGGTGGGGTGGGGTGGGGGTGGATGCATAGTGTGCACTGAGCAGACAGTCAGCATATTTTGGTTCTCTTGATACATATTTTAAAAGCTTTTACATAATACTTGGGCTATTTCTAATGCATGTTCTTCAGTTCTTTATGCTATCCTGTAATATATTATTGGATGCCTTCTTTGATCTTGCACTTTGATTGCTGTTGGAAAACCATTGGGAGATTGATCTCACTTTTCTCCTGCTGTATCTTTTGGCTTCTTTCCCTTTTTCCAATATTCTTGTTTAGCTATTTAGTATCATTTGTGTATAGCAGATATGTCACATTTTCCCTCCTCCCTCTTTTATCACAGGGCTGCAGGGTTAGATCACATCCTTCTGCTCCAGCTAAGCAAAAAGATGAAAGCCACACCAAACTCCTGTCCAAGGGCTGTCTATTTGTCACACACAGGAACACTATTTAATGAGGAAATAACCTCTTCCCTCTTGCCCTGGTTGATATGGCTACAGAGCATCTCCATTTAAGAACAGATGAACAACTTTCCTTGTCATGTTCTGACTAGACTTGAGCTGGAATATGAAAGAAGACCTTTATCTGAGAACATTTTTGAGATTTTCTTTAGCTCACAAATCTAGAAAAAGAGATCCACTTTAAGAAACCCCCTGCAAATATTCTCCACTGTTTGGTCATTTCCTTTCTATCACCATAGTACCCTAGAACTAAGCTTTGTCTTGGGGAAAAAGATGACCAGGCTGCCTTTTCACCACCATCACCCAGCAGCGGAGCAGCTGTGGCGGCGATGGAGGCCAGGAAGGCCTGGGCATACTTTAAAACAAAAAAAAAGCTGCCTTTTTACCACCACAATCCGGCAGCGGAGCAGCTGCAGCAGCAATGGGGGCCAGTGAAGCCTGGGCAGACTTTTTTTTTAAAAGCTGCCTTTTTACCACCACAACCTGGCAGCGGAGCAGCTGCTGTGGGGATGGGGGCCAGGGAGGCCCAGGCAGCCTCTTTAAAGCTTTACCACGGAAATTAGATCAAGGGCTGGGGCTGCTCTAGTTCTAGTTACCCTACCCTTTCTTTGTGGCTTTATTGTCTCCCTCTACCTGAGGCTGGGAATGAGGTGGGGGCGGCTATTGGAGTTGTGCTGGGGAACGGGAGGTATGGATGGAATGGAGTGAACAAATGTTACAAAAGAAGACTAGATTACTGTCTGAGAGTTATCTTACCTTCAGTTCCCTCTGTTTCCTGGAATGGATTGGAGAGCAGACCAACCATTCCACAGAACCTCACTCTGCTCCTTTGCAATGCCAGGTCGTTTAAAAATAAAAGTCACGTCATCCATGATCTTCTTCTGGATGAGGATGCCGACCTGGCTTGCTTTACAGAGACCTGGTTGGGAGAGGATAGCGCTGTTACATGGGCGCAGGCCCTCCCAGTGGAGTATTCTGTTAGGTTGAGCAGGTGAGGGGAAGTGGGCGGGGGGGGGGGGGGGGGGCAGAGTGGCTCTGGTTCATAAGAATAATCTGACTTTGACCAGGATACCATGTCCGGAACACAGTCCACTTCGACTGTATGTACCGTAGCCTGAGGAGCAGGGATTGCTTGAGGATTCTGCTAGTATATTGATCACCCCATTGTCTAGCAGACTCCCTAACTGAGCTGACACAGCTGATCTCTGAGTTGCTGCTGGAGTTGCCCAGACTTTTAGTCTTGGGAGACTTCAACATTTGGCTCGAGACTAGCTTAACAGGCGCAGCTCAGGAGTTCATGGAAACCATGACTAACATGGGCCTTTCCCAATTGGTTGTTGGGCCCATTCATTGTGCAGGTCATACCCTTGATGCAGTCTTTAGTACGGAACAGGAATCTCCATGGGAAGAGGTCATCAAAACCACTGCCCTGTCATGGATGAATCATTTCCTGGTCAAGGCAGAACTAAGAACCTTTATCCATCCCTCCGGGGGTGGTGGACCTATTAGAATGGTCGGGCCTCGAAGGCTAATGAATCAATTCGATTCCAGAAAGCCTTGGAGTGTGTAATGGTTGAGAATGCCGGTGATCCTGTCAAAGCTTTGGTTAACACTTGGAACACTGACCTTACCAAGGCTATAGACACGATTGGTCACAAACATCCTTGCCAACCCGCTTTAAACCGTAAGCCATGGTACATCTTAGAGCTTAGGAAAATTAAGCAGGCTGGACAATGACTAGAGCGCAACTGGCAGAAAACTCAACTCTTATCTGACCAGACTTGCCATAGAAGCTTTCTTTGGTCCTATCAGGAGGCAATACATGCAGCACAGAGATCCTTCTCCTCTGCACGTATTGCATCTGCAGAGTCCCATCCAGCAGAACTGTTTAAGGTGGTAAGGGAGCTTACGCAGAACCCTTTCCTTAACCCAATAACAGCCTGCTGTGATGCATTTAACAACTTTGCAAATAAAATCTCTCAGATAAGAGCCGACTTAGATGCCAGTGTTTTGACAGAAACTATTGATGAGGCATTCAGCAACTCCGTTATTGAAAATATTTTGGATCACTTTCAATCTGTGAGTACTGATGACATGGACAAGCTCTTTTGTCAAGTGAGGAAAACGACTTGCCCTCTCAACCCTTGCTCATCATGGCTGGCCATGGGGGGGGGTGCTTTGAGGATGTTCCTCATGGACATCGTCAATGTATTCCTCAGGGAAGGCTATATTCTGTTTGAAGGAGGCGGCCGTTAGGCTGCTTCTGAAAAAACCTTCCCTGGACCCCCTGGATATGAACAACTACAGGCCAGTCTCTTTATTACCATTCTTGAGCAAGGTAATTGAGAGGGCAGTTGCTGTTCAACTCCAAGCTGTCTTGGATTAAACTGGTTATCAAGAACCATTTCAATCTGGCTTCAGGATAGGCTTTGGGATTGAGACTGCCATGGTTGCCTTGACCAACGATCTGCGTCTCAGCATCAATAGAGGTAGTGTGACCCTGTTGGTGCTCTTAGACCTCTCAACAGCTTTCAATATGATGGATCATGGCATCCTCTTGGATCGCCTGAGGGGCCTGGCAATTGGATGCATTGCGCTCCAGTGGTTCCACTCCTTCCTCTCAGGCAGATCTCAGAGAGTGCTGCTCAGGGACAGTTGCTCCAGTAAAAGGGAGATCACCTGTGGCATTGCACAAGGTACTATACTATCCCTGATGCTATTTAACATCTATATGAAGCTGCTGGGTGAGATTATTCAGAGTTATGGAGCTGGGTGCTATCAGTATGCTGATGACACCCAAATCTATTTCTCCATGTCTCGTTCGTTGGCCTCAAATTCTGATGGCATCTCCTCTCTCAATGAATGTCTTCAGGCATTAATGGGGTGGATGAGAAAAAACAGATTGAGACTGAATCCAGACAAAACGGAGGTGCTCATGGTGGCAGCCCCAAAACCTAGAATTGGGCTGCAACCTCTGGTCCTGGACGGGGTCACACTCTCTGTAACACTGTGTTCACAGTCTGGGGGTGCTGCTGGACTTGTCGCTCCTGATGATGAATCAGGTAAATATGACAGTCAGGAGTGCCTGTTATCAGCTTTGGCTGATATGCCAGCTGCGCCCTTTTCTGGAAGTAAGGGACCTTGAGACTGTGGTACACACACTGTTAACCTCACGTCTAGACTTCTGTAATGTGCTCTACATGGGGCTACCCTCGTGCTTAGTCCAGAAACTGCAGTTAGTACAAAATATGGCAGCCAGAGTAGTTTCTGGAACATCTAGAAGGGACCATATTACTCCGGTATTAAAGTCTCTCCACTGGCTGCCGATTAGTTTCCGAACCCAGTACAAGGTGTTGGTTATCACATTTAAAGCCTTAAATGGCTTGGGTCCAAACTATATTCAGGACCGCCTTCTCCCTTACAATCCTCCCCACGCACTCCGGTCCTTGGAGCAATTTGCTCCAGCCACAAAAAGCGAGGCTTTCGGCTACCTCCCAGATGGCATTTTCTATGGTTGCCCCCAGATTATGGAATGGCCTGCTGGATGAGATCTGTCTGCTTACATCTTTAGACATCTTTAAAAAGGCTGTTAAGATGGATCTCTTCTGGCAGGCCTTTCCAGGATAGATATCCCAGCCTCAGAAACCTCTTTTAGGGGAGCCCTCCAGGAACTTCCTATTACCCTGCCCCCTAGTCAATTTGTGACCGCCATCTCTCCCCTGATTGTCATTGATATCTGTTTGTTTTAATTTGTTGTTTTGAACTTTTGTTGGTTTAATACTTTTTTAAGGGGGGGAGGGTATAGGAGTTTTGGATGTATTTGTATTTTTATCACTTGTGAGCCGCCCCGATTGAGCTCAAAGGGGTGGGGTATATAAATATTTTTTATTATTATTAACATATTTCCTAATGTTTACAGAACCACCAGCATTCAAACCTTAAGGAGAGAAAGAAAGAAGCTAAGAAGATTTATCTTTATGTAGAAATTTGCTACATTGCTCCCTTCAGTTTCATTGTCCACAAGTGCAAGGGAGAATTTTAAGAGACTTTTAGTACACAGCTCTAATTCTAATAACATGCTAGCAAAGGTTCTGGATGACAAAAGCCCAATGCAGTATATAGTTGTGTAACTATGGGGAGGTCACAGTGAGGTCATTCCCCTACAGGAATTCTCACCTCACAAAATATATGACTTTTTTGCCTATTCCACATATTTGTGGTGTTGCAGATAGTGAAACAGTGAAAACTGATTCACATCCAGAACTATTGTATCCTCTGTGTTCCTATTCTGTTGATAATTTTGCCTGTTCCTTTTCTTTGGATGCCTAAACTGTATTGTTATTGGTGTGAGGGTTTTTTTGTTTTTGTTTTTTAAAATTCAATTAACACATACATTTCATGATATAAAACAACATACAAGGTAAAACTAGAAAGACAAAAAATTAACCTGAAAACAACTAACTACCACTACAAGCTACTATATATAATTGTGTATAAATAGGAAAAAAAACCTAAAAAATTGACCCCAAATACCTGGGTCATTTATACACTGGCCAATACAGTAGTAGGCTTGCCACTGGAGCCTCTTCCCCAGCTCGGGTGTCCTCTGAAGGGCCATCTGATCTGGGGAGAGGTTCAGGAGGCAAACACATGCCTTTCCTCCTCTTCCCCAGCCCAACTGTTTCCCAAAGGGACATCCATTCTGCGGTGGGGGAGAAAGGGTACTGATACCCAGATTTTACCCTCAACTTATCCACAGGTCATCTAAAAATCCCTAATATTGGCCCCAAAACCTGCCCTCAACTTATACATGATGTCAACTTATAGCCGAGTATATAGGATACATAGAGCTACAACTTAACACAAAACACAGATAAAGAAATATAACTTATCAGCTAATGGTTATGATTGTTGAATAGTTCTACTTCCTCTAAATCAAAATAAAATGCCTCATGTGTTTGTGTGTGTATATATGTGTTATCTATTAATAGTCAACACATCTAATAATATTTGAATGTTTGTTATTGTTGTTGTAAACTATCCTCAAGTCGATCTTGACTCATGGCACTCCTGTGGATGAGACATCTCCAAGACTCCCTGTACTCTACTGTTTTGCTTAGTTCCTGCAAATTCATACTCATCCCCTTCTTAATAGAATCCATCCATCTGGCATATAACCTTCCTCTCGTTCTACTCCTCTCCACCTTTCCTAGCATTACTGGTTTTTTTTTTCCCAATGAGTTGTGCCTTCTCATGACATGGCCAAAGTATTAAAGCCTCAGTTTAATCATCTTGGCCGCTAGGGAGATTTCTGGCTTGATATGTTCAAGGACCCATTTGTTTGTCCTTTCAGCTGTCCAGGAATCCTTTGCACCCTTCTCTAGCACCACATCTCAAATCAATTGATTTTCTTCCTATCCATTTTCTTAACTGTTCAGCTCTTACATCTATACATGATAATAGGGAATACAGTGGCTTATATGATTCTAACGTTTGTGCTCAATTGTATATCTTTGCTCTTCAGGATCTTTTCTAGTTCTTTCATAGCTGCCCTCACTATTCTTAGTCTTCTTCTGATTGATTCCCTCCCTCCTTCCTTCCTTCCTTCCTTCCTTCCTTCCTTCCTTCCTTCCTTCTTCCTTTTGGTGGCTGTCAAAGCTCAAAATATTTCACAATTCAATTTAAAGAGAGGAATCATTCCAGAGAATAAGATGCACCCTTCACTTCTTATTTTAACTAATGCAATTTTTAACAAACACAATATCCTTTCTGTTTTTGGTCAGCTCCACTATCATTTGGGTATTTGGTATTTTTTTTTTTTTTTTGGCTATGTATACTTCCAGAGTTTGTCCATCCTTGCCACCTAGAGATGAAATGGCACTGCAGGTCATTAATAATAATTTCACTACTGCCAAAATACTAAAAACAAGCCCTGGGGCAAGAGTAGGGTTTTGCCAGCCCCAGTGCTGCTGTTTTCTGATGTTTCGCATGATTGGTCCTTGAGTCCTCATCAAATAAGAATGCCCTTGATGTGGTGCATTAAACTTTCACACATCATGTTCATCCCAAAATAGGCTAACATGAAGGGAATGTAGACAGATTTCAGTACAAAAACATTATTTTCAAAGTATCCTTAAGACATTGTGAGTTATAAGGAATTTGTTTTTTGGGCTGTTGTTGTTTTATATCTGAGGGTTAATGTAAGTTTTATTTCCTGATTAGCTGCCCTTTAAAAGGAAATGTTCCCTTGTTTTGTCTTAAAGATTCCCCTTTTCTACTTTCAGAATATTTCACCTCATCCCTTCTGATCAGCTAATAACATGCTGAACCCATTTCCTGCAGTCTCAGAAAATCATTTTTCCCCTTCACAGATACTATCACTCTTACAATAACTTCCAGTTCCAATATTTTACTATGTTCCATCTATCAGCGTAAGACACATTTATGTCATTCTTATGCATCGCACACATTTGGTTTGTTCTTCTCTCTCATTATGTCCCTATCCCACTAAATGGTTTACATTGCTGCCTACTTTATTACATTGTAGAGAAGATTGATGCTGAAACCAGAACTTATATTACAATGTGCAAAATTAATTTACATGGAGAAAGCCACTTTTGTACCATTGAAGTGATAATCTTGGAGTGTATGTGTGTAAGAGAGATACAGATTCTCACTGGCTGAGAAACTACTTGGACTCTTCTGTGTTGAGTTAAATTATTTGAGTACAGTTATTATTTTGAGATTTTTGAAGGTTCTCAATTGAGGTACATCCCTTTGTATTTAAAAGAAAATGATATTTGGGGAAGCTTCAGAGTGGAGTTTCCTTAAGAGCTATTTTGGTGCATCATTAAACATTGCTGGCAGGAGAAAGCAAGCAGGGTGAAAGATGGAGTTGTTTTAATGACTGTATAATGCGAATATTAAGACGTGTCAAGGAAGTGAATGGATCTGTCTAAATGGGGGTTATGTGTGGATGGATGTTTGAAATATGGATGTGAGGGAGGAATGTTGTGAGTAGTGGGCTATGGACACTTGTGATGTATTTTCCCACTACTGGCTTTGGCCAACAGTCACAGATTCAGGTCAAAAAGTCTATCCTATGGCCTGATGCAGCAGCAGGATTCTTCTGATGCTCTTATCCCATAATTTCTTCCAGAAAAAAAATTCCCTGGGACATATAATTTATCAGAGAATAGCCATACAGTCCATCTCTGCAAATAAAGAGAGAGGTGAGAGGGAGAGTAGCTCACAACTACTTAAGAGGTTCTCTTAAAATTGCCCATTATCCCATCACATTTTTATCTTCAGTTCTTTAATCAAAATAAAATCAGAACAAGTTCATTGGTATATTTAAAAGCAACCCTCTGGTGCTAATTTGTTGTTTACCTCCAGAAGATTAACACCCACTGAGATACCTTTTCATTATAAAATGGCATAGAAAGACCAGGCTTCATTTTAGTCATTGTTTTGTAGCATTTATTGTGTGTACTCTCCTGCATGAGATGACTGGATGCCTAGGTCACCTTTGAACAAGAATTGGTAGGCTCCATGGGGTCCCTTCAATCAATAACTCTTTTTTCACCCAAATGGAATTGGTTAATTTCTTATGGAGTCGTCAAGGAAACACTGAATGAGAATCCCAAGTTAGCCTGTCAAATAATGAGGGGTTATTAACTATTTATAAGAAAAAAAGAGGGGGGGGAAAGAAAAGAAATAGGTATTACAAATGAAAAGAGCTGCATTACTTGAAGTAGTTCCACTGTATGGGAAACCAATTTCTATCCAGATTGCAGGTTAATAATGAATACAAAAAAATTGTGTTACAGCCCTCTGCAGCTCTAGAGCAAAAAGTTGGTTGCTCAAAGTTATGCTCAGAAAGTTTTCAAAACAGCAGAAGGTTTGTAAAATACAACATTAGTCTCTGTTACTCAGGGACTGAAAACAAAATCACAGTTCATCGTGCCCAAAGATTGACAAAGGAGTGCAAGGAAGGAATCTGCTTGGGTAAAACTTTCTCCGACTTATGCTCAGTTTGCACTGTCCATGGGTTAGATGAAATTTATGTTTCAGAATCTGCATCTTGATGGACTGTTGTGCAGGTGTCAGGGGGAACTATGCATTTAAAAACATAGGTAGAAAGATGTATACAAATGCAGATGTTTGAAAAATACTAGTTTTAAACAGCTTTAATCAGTGGGAGACTGATGTTTTTTGTTTGTTTGTTTGTTTAGCAATCTGTACAATTTAAAATATGCATTCAAACATACCCACATGGGTCAGGGGAGAATCAAGTAAGGACCAGACACGGAGATGGCAAAGGGAGGTAGTCCATAAATGCAGCCTATTTCAATGTGCAGATCCTTGAAAATGAATGTTCAGCTTGCATTTACACAGAAGAAGATGGATGAATCCTTCCCTGTGAATAAGGATGTTTTTCTATATCAGCCACCATTAGAAACAAAGCTTTAAGTTTAGTAGCAAGCCAAGAAAGCTGTATGAGTGTATGTGTCTGCAGTGTTGCCTAGGGACTAGCCTTACTGGGCATATGTTGAGTTGTTATTGTCAGAACAGATGAACTCAGCATGTGGTCTGAGTTTCTGAATAGCTGAAAGTTCAGCCTAGCCCTAACAGTACATTAAAGAGAAAACCCCAAGGGGGAAAGAAAGCAAAACTAAGGCTTGGAGAAGATTTTTTCCCTTTTCTTTTTATGAATTGTTGAATATGAAGAATGATCAAACCATGAAGGATTGAAAAATGATAAAATGCTGCCTTTCCTATTAAACAAATAATAATTTGTGTTAGTTTTGGTTTTTTGTTGCTATATGCCAGCATGGTCTTTATCATACCAGGCTGTTAAGATGCCATAAGTAATGTTATTGTAGGAAATTCAAACAGTCACAAACAGTCTGGGAACAGTAATTTTTGCACAACTATTCAAAAGTGTTATGGTACTGCTATATTCCAGGGCTCTGTCTCCTGCACACCATCTTTCATAACCCCTCCTTCCTGCCACACCTAAGACACTGGCTGGCATTATGTTGATGATTTACACATCTGTAAGTTCCTTTATGGCAGTGGTTCAAAATTTTTTTTATGGGCAATGTCCATTCTCAATTCAATGTTGCACAAGCAGAGTTGTGCATCTCCTGCCATCTGGCATGCATTGTGCATGCAGATGTGAATTGTGTGCTGTGCATTGTTTATTGTCAATGTATGTGTGCCTTATGAATTGCACATTTGGTCACACATTCACAGTGGCATCATGTCACAATTCACTAATGAAGTGGTGTTGCACAAACATCTCATAACTCTCTGAGTGTAGAGTAGGGTTGGGAAGAATACTTGGTGGGAGGGAGAAATACATTATTGAGAGGTATAAAATTGTAGTGAGGTAAACACTGTCCAAAGCTCCAGTCCTTACAAGAATCCTATTTCAGTCTCTTGTGAGGAGAAGTATTACCCATTCCCATTCCCCAGAGACTCACTATTTTCCTGTCCTCTGTGGTCTTTTAGTGGCAAGAGGAGGGGCAGACAGAGATTCCCTGACTGTGTTCTGATAGCTGGACAGAACAACAACAATAACAACAACAACATTATCTGGGACCTCTTTAGGAGACCTGGAACATCTTGGTGGATACCTGCATCATTGTGCACCAGCTAGCAGAACACAGCAATATGTCTCTTGGCTGCCCCATCCCTTTCCATGAGCACAGCTGTATCAGGAGGGTTAAAAATTGCAAGTCTTTAGGTGATTACTTTCTTTCCACTGCATGGAAGTATTTGAAAAGTGCAAAGTTTTAGAAGACATTCTTGCAGTGAGCAAAAAATGTAATGAATTATTTGTTCTCCCTGAAAGAACAATAACAACAAATCACACCCCTAGTATAAAGCTATGCTCAGACTCCTTGAACTGGGATATCAGCCAATGGCTTGATTCAGAGTTCCCCCATAAGTATGGTGTATACTCATGCATAAGTCTAGAAATTTTAGTCCAAAACATGGATCTCAAAAACATGGGTTGACTTATTGATGGATTGACTCTTATCAAAATAGGAACCATCCCTTTTATGAGCAGAATGGCAAAAGTTGAGAGTCTGGGTCTACCTAAAAGAAGCAACGGTCCCCTCTACTCTTTCCACCATAGTACCATTCTGACTTTTTTGAATGCTCAGGTGAGAAAATAGCTTTGACATCATTTTCCTTTCCTTCAGCCTTTACATTCTGTGCTACATGCTCCTCGACATATACAGGTTATATAATAATCCATAATTTTGGTCCCAAACCTGCTCTAGACTTATACATGAGATCAATACAGGTGAGTATATAAAATAATGGGATGGTCCTTGTGGAAGAAGAGGGAGAGAATTTTTGATTATGCAGTGGTGCATTACTTTTCTGTCCACATTCCCTTCTAATGAATTTCTGCATTGTAAGATTGACCCTTCCCTCCAGCCCATCTCCATTGCTAATTCTGAAAATGGGAAGAACCTTTCTTTTTGTGGAAAGACATATCTAGATGCATAATAATATACCTCTACATTAACTGTAAAAAGTATGACAGACCAGAATTGTGTGTGTTCCAGCCTTCCCGTATTTGATGCCCTTCTGAAGTTCTAAATCGAAACTCCCATCAAATCCAGCTAACATGGCTAATAGTGACAGATTGTGGAAGATGAAGTCCCCAAAATTTAAAGGGCAGCAGACTAGGGAAAAGCTGATTAATATACTTCTCTTGCTTCCCTTTCTTCCTACCCTATTCCAACACCTCTTTCAATTGCTGTAGATGATTAGTTTTACATGTTGATATCAGAACAATGTATGGGATGCAGTGGCTTAAGTGGTTAAGACACTGACTCTGTTGATTGCAAAACTGGCAGGTTGGCAGTTTGAGGCCTGGGTGCTGCATGATCAATAGTCCCAGCTTCTGCCAACCTAGCAGTTCAAAAGCATACAAATGCAAGTAGATAGATACCACTTCAGTGGGAAGGTAAACAGCATTCTGTGCAATCATGCTGGATACTGGCCACGTGATCACAGAATAGTTTCTGACAATGCTGGTTCTTCAACTTAGTAATGGAGATGAGCACCACCCCCTATGGTCGGACACAACTTGACAACCTTATCAATGGGGAATACCTTTACCTTTAGTTTTTATCAGAACAATATTAACTCTTTAAAATGGTCTTGCTATGTGAAAAAGAAAAAGTAAATGAATGGCACATGGCCAATTTTAATGGACCTTTCAATTAATAAATCCATCAGTCTTGCCATTTTACAATAAATACAATTGTCTCATGGCCTTGGATCTGAAAACATAATGAAAAGTTGAAGAGCATTAGACAGAAATCAATGAAGAACTCTTAGAGTTTAACACTTCTGTGTAGAAATGTCTCAATTTCATAATAGAGGGGAGACATTGGTGTAAAATAAAAAAAGCTTTTTAATAAGATGACAATAGAGTTTTCAGTTGCCATTCTAGTACTAAAAATAGCCAAACCTTGAACAGCTTGGAGAACCTATCTGGATCAAGAACAAGCATGATCTGTTGAATATATATGAGGTGTCTCTGATATGCACACTTCCTGTTTGTCACACTTCTATAGACAGTGTAGATGTATGTCATGGACTGGATCCAGCTATTCCACAAAAAGAATGTCTCCTTTCATTGATAATTGGAAGGACTCCAATCCTACAAAATCACTTGCTGGATGAAGAGCTCAGAGAGTGGGAAGGGCATCTCCCAGCCCTACAGAGTAGAAGTTCATGAGAAGGGGATGAGGGTGGAGAATTAGTATAGCTCCAGAGTTCCTTTGTTCATAAGGAATATCCTTTTACTTAGGGAAACTCCGGATTAAGTAATTGTTTGAGATACCAATTCAAAGCTCGACCATGCTAAGCCTAGAAGTAGATGCAAGGCCCTCTCTCCATCTTAACTGCTACCACTCTGGCCTCATTGAGAAAGAAGAGGCAGGCATAACTCCACCATGCCTAGCCCAGAGGGAGATGGAAGGCACTCCCTCCATTCCAACTGCCACCGTCCTGGCCTTGAAGGTAAAGAAGAATAGGCAGTATCTCCTGGACTTGATTCCCTTCCTCATTGCCATTCCCTTCTCCTTTTGTGTAATGTCTTTTTAGACCATAAGTCTGAGAGTAGGGAACTGTCAAATTAATAATCTGTAAAATGCCCTGAGATTCTTTGTGGCTGAAAAGTGGGGTATAAACACTTTAAATAAATAAAAAATATAATAAAGAAACTGAGGGGCTCAACAGATGGCTCCTAAGGGGAGGCTCTGTGCTGCCCCTGGGAGCACTGGATCAAGGACGTGGCAACCACATGTTGTGGCCCCGATCTGGCACTTTGCTGCTCCAAAAAGAGCTGGCAAATGCCACTCTTTTTTGGAGCAGCAAAAAGCTACCCTTGCCATCATGGCAGCGGCTTTTCTGCACTCCTTTGGCACCAAGTGGTTAAACCAGGGGTAGGCAACCTTTCCCCTTTAAGGGCCGAGGGACTTCAGCTCCCAGAAGCCTCAGCCATGTTGGCCAATAATCCTATGTTGGCCAATAGCTCCTGGGATTCTGGGAGGTGAAGTCCCTTGGCCCTTAAAGGGGAAAGGTTGCCTCCCCCTGGGTTAAACACTGCACCAAGGGAGTGCACTGACACTGCCTGCCATCTGTTTGGGCAGGCAGAGTGAGGACGGCATGGGGGTAGAGTCGAGGTGGCTGGCGTGTGGTTGCCACACCCCAACTTCACCCTCAGGCCAGCCATTGTGGCCAGTCTGTACAGGGCCTGAGTATAACTTTATGCTAGAGATGTGATTCATTAAATTTGCTCCTGTGGGGGAGAACAGATAATTCATTCCTCTGTTGATGGAATTAGCCAGAGACAATAGTCTGACAAAAATATAGTCCCGTGCTCTACAGATAGAGTGAACAAGGCTTCAAAAAGAACTTGTAATAGAGGTTCAGCTTCTGATTGTCACAGCTTCAGTATTTTTTTGTCTTCTTAATGGAATTCAAATTTCATCTCCTAGACATTGAAATGTTTGTTCCCAGTGCCACATGGCCAGAAGGAGGAGGGGCCTGCCTATGAACACATCCCTCCAAGCTATCTCAACACAGAACAACATGCAAACAACACCTTGACAAAATGCAGGACTGTGACTAACATAATCATTTTTTTTACAATTATTTTTTTTCCTGTATTAAAGTGGAACTTTAATACCTTGCATTATGTATTTTGTGCATTTTGGTTGACTCAATAAAGATATCACCAATTTATGGAATTTTGTTGTTATTGTACTTGGCTATATAGCCAACATGCCTACCCCTGAATATGTCAGTTGTTGGTGGGAAGGGATGAAAATATCTAGCTCCTTGTGCCCTGATCAGAAGTTTAACAGACCTCCTTCACCCAATCCAGAAACTGGTTCTTAAGGTGTACTGTGGTGACATCTACATAGATTTTACTGAATATAAATCCATTGTGGATCCAATACTAGTCTAGGTTATGAGTCTGTAACTGTAATACTGAATACTAACTATTCATTTTTTACTTTTTGTCATACTCTATTAAAAAAAAAAACCTGTTCAATTATATCTGGTGTTGTCCCAACTACTCTGCAAATGTCATGCTGGATTAATTTGGGTATGTGGTTTTTGTTTTTTGTTTTGTTTTAGTTTTTTTGGTTTTTTTGAGGGGGGGGGACACAGAGATGCTGCCATCACAAAGTATTGTTATAGCTGGCATTTTCCCCCCTGTTGGGGGAAGATGACTGTCCCTGCATGGTGGGGGGCAGATATTTGTTTGTTTTGCTCGTTGCAGCCCTCTTTTCACATGTGCAGGTTCAGAAACAAGAAACTTCTGGTCTCAGAAATAATGAAAACTTAATTTTAAGGTTCAAAAATAATTAAAAGAGAAGGCAGTGGTTCAAGCTAGATCCAGATTCAAAGGGAATAGCCCTAACTCTTTATGGGAGGATGCTTTCTAGATTAGGACAGTTTGTATTCTGAACTCCCCCAGTTCTTAATTTGTTTTCTACATGATATTAATTTAAGGATATGGATGGATTGAGGATTTTTATGGGGTGGAAAAACCAGGGTTAAAAAAAATGAAATGTATGGTGTTTAAGCATTGTGTGGATTTATACTTTGCAGCTGAACACTTTGTATTTTCTTTTCAATATTAGCCACATGACTTCTATTTCTACTGAAAGAAATTAAGGTTCTCCATGGGTGGTGTCCTCAGCATAGAGATTGCCACATTATTACTGCATTATAGAAGCATAAAGAAACCAAGATGCAGTGCCCTGAACAAGCAGAACAGTTTATTTTCTTTTTACAAAGACAACATTGACTGTACAGCTGCACCTCACTCCCTTAGACAAACCGAAAATGGATATTGGAGTTTGTGTTTACCAAAGCAGATAAATGTGATTATCTTATAGGACAATGTCATGCTCCAGTGGTACAATATGGAACATCATGTTAGCTCATGCATGCTGTGTCATGCTCTGAAATAGAATTATGTGTTCTAACTGTCTGAAGCTAAGCACTAAGCAAAGCAATATTTTGGAAACATTTTAGATGAAGGTGAAGAAAAGGGGATTTCCAAACATCCTATTCTTGAGACAAACTCTCAAACTCAAGCCACAAACTAATCCAGTCTTCTCTGTGTGTACTTGCAACAAATCAAGAGCAGGGGAAGGAAGGGAAATTAACTTACAAACTAGTAGAAAATTTATTCACCTGAGAAAGAATGGCAGGCATGTTTTCCTTACCATAAATGTGCCTTCTTGAGGGGAAAAAAAAATTGTGTGTGTGTGTGCATGCATGCATGCATGCGTGCATGAGCACACATGTACACATGCATGCACACACACACTCCAATTCAACATTTTGCTATTTTCCAAAGTCAAATAGGGCTGCTTCTGAATTTCAGACTTTTTGAAATCTGGTATCAGCAGACCTGATCCTCCCTTTCCAGATGAATGAGTAGAATGGAAAAGTTATCCACCAGTCTTCACATTCAAAAATATATATTTTCTATTTGCTGCTTTCTTGCTAATGCTTTATGTTTTTAATAGGTCTTAATTGTGTGATAATTTAAATATACATTTTAAATTACACATAAAACTCAGTGGACTTCCCAACATTTTTCTGCCCACAGTAGTTAAATTATCATCAGTATCATGTCCTTTCCCCAGTCTGAGAATTAAGGAAACATGCAAACTTTAAAACACATACAGTCAAAAAATGTGTTTGCTTTTTGTTAACTGCTATCAAGTCAGTTTCAACTTATGCTGGCCTTATGAATGAGAGACCTTCGAGTTCCCTTATCATCTATCTACTGCCTGCTCTGCTCTTGGAGACTCAGAGCTGTGACTTCATTCATTGACTATATCCACCTGTAATGTAGTCTTCCACTTTACAACATATAAAAGTTATAATTAACCTATAAACAAAATACAAAACAGTTAAAAGTATAACCATAAAAAAGAAGAAGAACCAATATAAACAATACAGCACATGAAAATCCCTTTGTCCCTGAGCAGTTAATGCCCATGGTTTGTCAAAGAAAAATTATTCACCTACTAAAAAAAAGAGAAAAAGATAACATAGAGGGAGTCAATGTAATCCATCCCAGAAGGGAGTTCCAGAATGTGGTAGTAGCCACCAAGTATGCTCTATCCAATATTCTTACCAGATATTTCTATGAGGGAGGGCAGAGAGAAGGACCCACCCATAAGGTCTCAAAGTCTCAGCCTCATGTGGTCATTCAAAAAAATCGACCTGTTGTACATCATAAACCTGCACTATGAGATGTGCCCGGAACAGCCACCAGTGGAGTTGCTTCAAGAAGGTTTACAGGCTCAGGACTGAAGGATACTATGGTATTAAAAGGGGATGCTTATCAGATTTGCACCAAATTAGGTGGAGTAGCTAATACCCCAGATGACAGGATCAAAATTCAGTATGACCTTAATAGATTAGAAAGCTTGACAAAGCTAACAAAATGAATTTCAACAGGGAGTATTACATTCAGAAGGAAAAAAATTGAAATGCACATATATAGGATGAGAGACACCTAGTAGACCACAAATTGAACACAAGTCAACAGTGTGATGCAGCAGCTAAAAAGGCCAATGTGATTCCAGGCTGCATGAATAGAAATATAGTGTCTAGATCAAGAGAAATAATAGTGTCACTTTATTCTGCTTTAGTCAGGCCTCACTTGGAATATTGTGTCCAGTTCTGGGCACCACAATTCAAAAAGGATATTGGGCCAATGCACACGGCCCATAAGGGGCTGCTCTGGGCTGCCCCTGGAGTGGTGGATCAGAGCTACAGCAACTACACACTGCAGCCCCGATCCTCCTTTTTGCCACCCCCAAAAGTGCGAGCAAATGCTGCTCCTTTTGAGGGCGGCAAAAAGTCACCCTTTGAGCTGCCGCCACAGCTCTTTTGCACCTTTTTGGTGCAAAGAGGGTGCCCTGACACTACATGCTGTGTGGATGGGTACATGGTGTCCGACTGGAGTCAGGGTGGAGTCAGGGCAGCCGGTGTGTGGTTGTCCTGCTCCAACTCTACCCCGAGGCTGGCCCTTTAGGCTGCTCTGCATCGGCCCATTGACAAGTCCAGAGGAGGGCAACCAAAATTGTGAAAAGTCTGGAAACCATGCCCTGAGAAGAGTGACTGTAGGTTTAGCCTGGAGAAAAGAAGTTTAAGATATATAATAGCCTTGTTTAAATATTTAGAGGGATGTCATGTTGAGGATAGAACAAGCTTGTTTTCTGCTGCTCCAGAGGATAGGACCCAGAGCAAAGGATGAAAGCTACAGGAAAAGAGATTCTACCTCAACATTGGAGTTTATCACATGGGGAGCCCCGTGCAGAAATGTACTTTAAAGAGAGAGAGAAAAAAACTGCAAAAGCATAAGCAATTTATCAACGGCATAAATATAAAAGGAGGTTAATCTGAACGGAAATTAGACAAAAACTGCTTCTTTTTCCTTTTGGGATCTTCCAAAAATAAAAAGAAGCAGTTTTTGTCTAATTTTCATTTGGATTAACCTCCTTTTAATAGCGACGTCGTCTGAAAAAACACCCGCTTTTGCAGGTTTTGTTTAATTTAATGCCCCGTTTCTGCACGGGATTTCCCCCTTGTGATAAACTCCATTAGGAAGATATTCCTGTCAGTTGTCATGTGAATCAGCTCTAGTTTAAGTCTAAATTTTAAAGGACTAATACAACATGCTAGATTCTATGTCCCATATAGGTGTGGAAACTTTGGATAGCTCCCTTCAAGTTAGGATTACAATGAAGAGTGGATCCATGGTCCACCATTCTACTAACATGGGATACACAACCAGCCATTCTCATTCTCATTCTCATTCTCATTCTCTTGTTCTCCCCACCAGCACTAGCAAATGCCTTGTGCTTCTTCCAAAATCTATGAAGCTTAGCTTTAATGTTCAAGGCCTCCCTTCCCCCTAAAAAAACAAAACAAAACAAAAAAACTTGCATTGTTTGGTGACCTTTTAGTATTCATTCTTCAATGAACAATTAATCCTTTGTGAGCAGGTAGTGTAAGTGTAAGTGTCAGTTGTTGTTGTTGTTTTAAAAAAAATTCTCACCAAAATCTTGTTGTACTTTCAGGAAGAGAGCAAAATTTCACTGTTATAGGCAACCACAGCAATTCCTTTTCGTTAGCAGTAATAGCTGAGGGGATAGTCAGAGAAGACAAAGCAGCCACACTCACCAATGTCACTGAGCCAATACCAGTGTGGGAATATAATTTGATTTCTGACTGTGAAGTGACAGGTACTGCACATAACTGTAATTTTGATATTAGTGCACAAATAACACTAGACACATTCAACATTTATATTTTCACCTACTGCAGAGAATGGGAAGCCAATTTCCATGTGTGATTTTAATGTGCAGTGAAGCACATGTCCAAAAGAATACCAAGCACTGACTCATAAGGAATTCAGGACCTTTGTAATTTATAAGGAATTCAGGAGCTTTGTAAAATACTGGAGGGTTTGGGGGTATTTATTTTAGAAAACACATACAAAGAGAAAGCAAGAGTATGTGTGTAGTGTGACACTCTTCCAAACTGTTATATCATTGTCCTGTTGTTTGTTTGTTTGTTTTGCAAGCTGGCCTCTGAGACCTAAATCCAATGGCACATCTTATCTAGAGTAGACCCATGGAATCAATGTACTTTACATAATTAATGACTTACCATCCAGTAATTGATTTAATGAGTTTACTCTAATTGGACTAGCTATTTGGGTTAGGGCCAAATTGTTCCACAGTAAGGATAACATAGGCAGAATCCAGTTGGTAGCTTATGCAAATCTAAATGTGCCTCATACACATATGTATGTGTCTCTTTTT
>CM034701.1:235238240-235248444 GCA_020142125.1 Phrynosoma platyrhinos | reverse complement strand
ATGCTTGCTGAACTCCCACCGTGAGCGTCACAGAAGCTGCTCGGGTGTTGTGCTGTCCATCATATGCACTTGGTACATCTCTGCTGCAAGCCACCACTGTCTCAGGAGTCGGAGCTTCGCTCTGACCTGAAACAACCACTCTTTGAAGAAAGTTAAACAGATCAGCCAAAGTAGGTTGATTGGACACAGGGGCAACCGCACCCTGCTGTCCCACACCAGGAACTTTTTTCAAAAGCTCCATTACATCAGCTACGGTTGGTTGCCCAACCTCCATAGTTGATGTACCTGGGGCACTATGTGCTGTGTCTGGTAATGACATTGAATTGTCAGTAGCCTGTTGTACAATATTGTGCTGTATATTTTTCACTTGGAATTAAAGTTTCAGAGGTACTCCCTTGGGCCCCCCAAGTTATCCTTCTGCAAATGGTGTAGAGCCAACTGCTCACACACTGCCGCACAAGCCTGCATTGTGTGACCTATTTGTGCCAAATGTGAAGTAATGTCATCTTCCCTATTTTGAGTACTAGTGGCCCACTTCGGCACTGAATCTGAACAGAATCTCTCCCCCCCTAATTTTTTAAATATTAATATTAATACTATTAATATTATTATTATTATTATTATTATTATTATTATTATTATTATGCCCAGGCCTAGCTTGCCAGTGCAAGGCAATGAGGCCTGATCAGTATGTCACTTAGAGGAGTTGGTGAGTGGGGGGGGGGGGGGGGGGGGGGGGGGGGGGGGGGGGGAAGGAGCAGACCCTGAACCACCCAGGGCCGTTGGCTCCACACCATGCCTGTCCCTCTTCTTTTTTTAACTTATATCAATCACATTGCACAAACAGGACTAATAGGCCACCACCACTGGCCTCTATAGGCTTCCTGGCCCCAGGCCAGCAGCCTCTTCAGGCCGCACCAAGGCCAGATTACTAGCGGAGGAGCCGCAGCTTTTTTTTTTTAACTTTCGAAGCCGCGCTCAACTCCGCTTATTAATTCCCTTTTATTGGGTTCCCTGTAAAGGGCTAGGAAGCCACTGGCGTTCCAGCAGCTGCCCAAACACTACTGTCCAGGCAGCCCAGGACGGGCTCAAGCCGTGTTCCTGGGGAGGCCTGGAGAGCCGCGGCTTGTCCCCACTCTTCCCGCTCCACTCCTGTGGAGGCTGGAGCTCTGTGGCTTTTCCCCGCTCTTCTAGCTCTACTGGGCCAGGCCGCTTCCAAGGCCGACAAGCCCAGGAGCTCAC
Source organism: Phrynosoma platyrhinos (assembly GCA_020142125.1). Taxonomy (NCBI): domain Eukaryota; kingdom Metazoa; phylum Chordata; class Lepidosauria; order Squamata; family Phrynosomatidae; genus Phrynosoma; species Phrynosoma platyrhinos. Next base: position 235,247,202 of record CM034701.1, on the reverse strand, counting down.
ACAGCAGACGAGCACCTTGCTCATCCAAATCAAAATGGCTGCCAACACGTGGCAGCGCGGAGCTTTATAGCCCCACAAATCTCGCTCCCAAGTCCCGCGAGATTTGAACTCTCATGAGACCCAGGAGAAAGACCTCTCTCCCATTGGCCAAGCAGACCGGCAAGGGCGGGCCTTCTGGTCTGCTTAGCCAATTGTGCGTTGGTGCCCTTATTTGGGCCGATGCAACAGAAGGCCCCTCCCGACTTGTCGGGAGGTGTGTGTCTTTCTCTGAAACATGCAGGCATATCACAGCTAATAAAGCATGTATCAAAGTTCCTTTTTACCCCTAAAGGTGGTGAAGGAAGGTAGGAGAAACAAATTTTCAGTGTTACATTGCAGCAGCATGTCTTCAGTACACAAGGCAATAAAGCTGTGGGATTCTACTACTTCAGCCTGGTGTGCCTACCTATAAGAAGTAAGGTAAACAGTGGATGCCTTCAGAATCTTTTACTGAGCATTCAGGAATAGCAAAACAGAGATAGAAGAGGAAAGCAGATAAGACTGTAACATAAGTTACTCCCAACATTCTTGGCAACCAAAATGGAAATCAGAAGAAAAGCAGAGCTTTGTGAAAGATTTTTGGCAAATAATTATTGGAAACTTTTAGAATGTAAAATATCCAGCAATTTCAAAATGTTCTTCTTTACTTAGCAAAGCTTCCTTGCCCTGTTTCTTTTTCCTTTTTCCTTTTCACATGTGTGTATTACAAGCTTTGAATACAATGCTTTCTGAAACATGATGAAAAGCTCTTTTTGCTGGTGTGGGAATTTATCTCTATTTTTTCCATGTTATTTCTGCCTCTGCTACCAAATATTATGTAAAACAAATAATGCCCAGGAACGTGTCTACTTCATTCATTGCACTAATGTCTGAGAAAAGGTAAAGAAATATAAAATTTTAAAAGCAACAATGGCACAACATCTCTGAAGAAAAGAAAAAGTATATTTTCTGCTTGCAAGTTAGCTACTTCTTTGCTAAATTATGATACAATGGGAAAATCTGTGCCTGACCTGGTTAGCATTCTATATTGATTATCATTAGTGGAATTAATTGGATGCTTAATTAGGACAAAGATTCCTCAACTTATGATGCAAGCACCCACACATATTCTTACACTAATTTACAAGTCAAATGCTAGCTGGCCTAGGGTAGATGTACAAAAGTGAATCTTCACATGTGGAGTAATATCATCCATAAAATTATGGACAACAAGAATAATAGCACGAGTCACATTTATGGGGCTTCAACAAACACTAAATAAATAGCACTGTCTAATACTTAATTTTTTAAAATCCCTTTTTATTTGCCTTTTAGACCAAGCCTTCCTAGTAGAGCTTAAAATATTCAACCATTTTAGGAGTCAGGACTTAGGTTTGTCTGGCATGGTTATCTGTTATATGGTAAAGAGAAAGTCCATAAGGAATTTAAGAACCACTTTATTAGGAAATCACTACTGAATATATGGTTAAAATATAAAGCCAGTATTTGTCCTGATCTCCCTTTATGGACACAGACTGCTAGAAATAGTGCAAATTGAGTCCACTTTAACTGCCCTGGCTCAGTGCTTGGGAATAATGGGAACTGTATTTTTTTCTGAGACCTTGAGCTTTCTCTTTTAGAGAACTCTAGTGCCACAATAAACTACAGTTCCCATGATTCCCTAGCACTGAGCCAGGGCAGTTAAAGTGGACTCAGGGCCTTTGCAGACTGCCAGAAATAGTGCACATTAAATTGAGGCACTGCCCTGGCTCAGTCCTAGGGAACCATGGGAACTGTAATTTATTGTGGCACCAGAGCTCTCTGACAGAGAAGGCTCAATGTCCCAGAAAAAAATAGAATTCCCATGACTCCCTAGCACTGAGCCAGGGCAGTGCCTCCATTTAATGTGCACTATTTCTGGCAGTCTGCAAAGGCCCTCAGTTTTCACTATTTCTGACAGTGTGCAAAGGCCCAAGTCATGAGGCATTTCGCCAAAGAGAAGTGGTTGGAAGGGGGAGATGGATAAGGTATGTAGATGTAACTGAAATGAACCAAGTAAAAAAGGAATTGGAATTTAAAAAACATAAACAATTGATACAGGAGGATTATTCTTATGGATGGTTCATAAGCAGATGGCACTTTGCACTGTCTTTGAGGCAAGGAAGGGGAGGGGCAGCCTCACTCTGGGTGCCCCAACCCCTTCCCGAACACGTCATTGGAGCGCCCATCACTCCGCATGACTGGCGCTCCGACAACGTACTTCCGCCGCAGCATCCGCACACGCTGTGGTGGAAGAGATGCTGAAGGTGTGCCCAAGGCCTCTTGTAGTGCACCTTTGGCATCTTGCAGAAGGAGTGCTATTTTAGCACTCTTCCAGGTCCTAAGAAGCTGCAGGTTGGGGCCAAGGAGTGCAGCTACCTTGGCCCCAATCTGCAGCTTCCCGGGGTGGCCCATGGCCGCCCGTCTGCTTAGGCCCTAAAAGAGAGATTTTCTAGTGATAAGAAGTTGTATGAAATAAGAACAAAAAATAATTAATTTGATGAAAGTTTGCTATCTGATAGTCACCATAAAATTGCATTATTTAATAAATATTTAATGGATATTGAATTAGAAGAAGAATTAGTAACAGAATCAATGATTAAGTGGGCCCAAGATCTGAAGCAAAACATCTGCTTGGATCAATGGGAAAAATCCTGGACTAAAAGATTAAAATATATAGCTTGTTATGAGTTAAGAGTAAATTTCTTTAAGATGCAATTTAGATGGCATCTAACACCTGTCAAGATAGCTAACGTTTATAAAGGATACTCAGACAAATGCTGGAAATGTAAAAAAGAGCCAGGCACATATATTCACATATGGTGGAATTGTAAACGGGTCAGGAAGTATTGGAAAAAGGTACATAATATAATTGAGAATATCCTGCAAGTACAAATATCCATGGACCCAAAGTTATATTTACTGAGTATGTGTGAGGACCAAGAGTTAGAACATAAATACGGTAAAGTTTTATTCTATATGACAACCAGTGCGAGAATAACATTAGCCATAAATGGAAAATAAGGAAAATTCCCCATATAGAAGAGTGGATACAGAAAGTGATAGACTAACAAATAGATGTATTAACTAATCTTATGACAGGACAAGATTGGGAGGAAAGCAAGGAGGTCTGGGAATTATTACATGACTATTTGAGATGAAAGAAAGCGGAGGACAATATATAATATAGATTTAAAATGATATTAATTTAGTTTTGGAAAGCTGAGGTAAGCGATTTGCTTTGTTGTATAAATATATGAACAGAAAAATAAAAAGAACTTTAAGAACATATTGAAATAAATCTCAGCTTACAGCCTATGATGACAATGATGGAAGAGAATAAGATATAACTTGAGATAAGGACTTGACTTGAGTTCAGGAAGTGAATTAGATATATGTATGTGCATTAGTTTGAATGGGTTTTCTTATGTGTGTAGATATGTTTTAGTGTTGGTTGTATATGTATTGTATTGTATTGTTTGTATTGTGTATTTGTGTGTATGTATGTTTGTATGGATGTTTAATGTATTGTATAGTATTATATTGTATGCATATGTGTTATTTTGTTTTTTTTATTCAATAAAATTTAATTTAAAAAAATATTCAACCATTTTAATAAGATCATGCTGATATAAACAATTTTAAAATAAAACCCATTTTGATAAAATAGAATTTAAAATGCCCATCAATACTAGAAGACATTTCAATTAAAAGCAAGGAAGAAAAGAAAAGAGAAAAGCACCTTAAAGGCAACCACAGATGGGTCCAGCTGTATAATTCTTGTGGGGACAGAATTCTACCAGTCAGGGCCCTCCACTAAGAATGACCTATCTCTTGATTCACTTCTAGCCTAATTCAGCAATTCAGATCTGGACCAAATTTGGGTTGTTTCCATCTGAACCTAATCTCTTCCAGTCCAAATCATGACCAGGACTGAGATTCAGGAATTTGGTTTACCAGTTCTTCCCTATTGATTTTTATCTGGAAACCAAAAATGGCTATAATTTTCTCTTTCCCCAAATCACATTTCCTTCATGAAATTTGGAGATAAAAGAGGCAATCTAAGGAGGGAAATCAACCAAATTTCAGACCGTTAACTCTAGGAGATTTGGTGCTAGGCACTTCTAAAATTTTCTATTTTTCAACAATCAATTTTCTAAAAAGCAAGTGTGGTGATTCAGTGATAAAACAGAAGAAAGTAGAACATGATGAGAAAATGTTTTACTGGTAAGATCCCCATCAATAATCCTCCTGCTTCCTTTAAGGCATTTGGTGATCTCAGCTGGTATTGGAAATTTCCCTTTCCAGGCCCCATACTCCCCCTCTATCCTATTTCTTCCAGAGTTGCATGCCTAGGTTTTCAGTGAGGGAGAAGAGAGACTCCAGCAGGAGATTCACCACTCTGGTGGGTGCATCTAGGCCAGGGGTAGGCAACCTTTCCCCTTTAAGGGCCGAGGGACTTCAGCTCCCAAAAGCCTCAGCCATGTTAGCCAATAGTCCCATGTTCGCCAATAGCTCCTGGGATTCTGGAAGCTGAAGTCCCTTGGCCCTTAAAGGGGAAAGGTTGCCTACCCCTGATCTAGGCTAATGCAGTTTGACATCACTTTAACTGTTGTAGTTCAATCCTATGGGATCCTGAATTTGTACTTTTACAAGGTCATAAGCCTTCTCTGGGTCAGTCATGAATCAGAATGGAAACTGCAGTCAAGAAATCAGAAGCAGAGTAGAACTTGGAAGGGTAGCTATGAAAGAACTAGACAAGATCTTGAAGTGTAAAGATATAACTGAATACTAAAGTAAGGATTGTTCATACCATCATACTTCCCATTTCCAGGTATGGTTGTGAAAGCTGGACAGTGAAGAAAGCTAATAGGAAGAAAATCACCTGATTTGAAATGTGGTGCTGAAGAAGAGATATGTGGCTATGGTGGACAGCTAAAAAGACAAAGAAATGGATCCTAGAGCAAATCAAACCTGAACTCTCCCTAGAAGCCAAGATGACTAAAGTGAGATAGTTGTATTTTGGACATATCACCAGAAGACATGACTGCCTACAAAAGACAATCATGCTTGGTAAGATGGGAGGCCATAAGAAGAGAGGAAGACAATTCCAGATGGCTCAGTCAAGAAAGCCATGGCCCCAAGTCTGCAAGACCTGAGTGAGGCTGTTGATGGTACAGTGACTTGGTGATCTCTCATTCATATATTAATTGCTAGTTGACTTGATTGCAACAAATGCTTGATGTTGCTTGATGGCAACAATAATAAAAGCTAATGTGCCAACTGCATCCATTCCTTGATATGTCAGATCTGATGGTGACAAATATATACTCTTTGGATTAATACAACTTACTCAAAGTTACATTTAGAAACTGTTCAGAAACTGCAGCAGGTTCAAATTATTATGGTCAGACTGCTAGTTGGGAGTTTTTACAAGGAACAGACATCTCTACTGATAAGACTGCTTGGCTTTGTTTTGGCTCACAATTCAAAGTGATAGTTAGTATAAACCCTATATGACTTGGGTTCAGAATCTATGAAATACCATAACTCCCTGTAGGAGCTTGTCTGCCTTTCCAAAGCTTTCTGGCAGAGCCCCAACAAATCATGGGAACATTTGGTGAGGACATAGCAGACAGCCTTCTTGGTGGCTGTTTCCAGACTGTGGAATTTCCTCCTGTGGGAACCCAGGCTGGCTACCGATCTCTCCCTTTCTCTGGGAAGTGGGCCTTTCTGTTTACACAGTGTTAACAGTCCATTGCAACAATTTTTTTAATTGTGGTACACTGCATTGTACTTTTTGTCATTGCTATTTTATTTTTATCATTTTATTTTCAAGGTTTTTAGAAACTATTTTAAAATAATGCTTCTAATATGATTGTTGTTTTCTTTTGTTTTTAAAAAGTTGGTATTCTTAATTGTTCTAACTGTACAGTGTTATACCTCATATTGTGAGCTTCCTTGGGTCCCACATTGGCAGAAAGTCAGACTTTAAACTAACTAACTAAATAAAAAGTCAATATATCAGAATCTAAAGCTTCATCTGCATTTCAGACATAATGCAGGTTGACACTATAACTAATATAGCTCAATGTTATGGAATTTTGAGAGTTTTGTGAAAAATTTAGCCTTTTCTGTCATGGAGCTCTGGTGCCACAACAAGCTACAAATTCCATGGTGTTACCAAAAGTGCATTTTTCTGAATTTTGGTGTATGTATGAATTCCACATGACCCCAAATGTACACTGCAATGAACCCCAAGTGCCACCAGGGCAATGGCAGGCAGGTCATACCAGGTCACTTGGAAGACTGAAAAAACCCCAATCCCAAAAGCCAGACACATAGGGCCTAAGCAGACAGTGCTTTGCACCATCTTCGAAGCAAGGAAGGGGAGGGGCAGCCTTGCGCTGGGCGCCCCAACCCCTTCCCAAACACGTCATCCCAAAAATCAGCACTCAGCAAATGCAAATGGGAAATCAACCAGGGTCAGGGGCTTTCCCAGCAGACAATAGCAGACAATATCCTTGTTTGCATATCCTCCCACCCTGAAGCCATGCCATTAACAAGAGAACAAATCCTATTCAACACAGAACAATTCACAGTTTACATGGGAATCACCCCTCCCTACCCAGGGTCTCACAGTATATATAGACCCACTCTCTTCCATTCCAGTATTCTCTGAAGATGCCAGCCACAGATGCTGGTGAAAAGTCAGAAAGAAACTCTACTAGAACATGGCCACACAGCCTGAAAAACCCACAAAAAACTATCGATGCCAGCCATGAAAGCCTACGACTTCACCCTGGCTAACTGGTTGCAGGGTGTGCCTAGACACATTTAAGCTGCCCTTTCACCCCTGTGGTAAGGCTGCATCTTCTTCCCTTTTCTTGTCTAAATTCACCCACTCCATCAATGGTACCAGTTCAGTTCTCCCCCCCCCCCTTTCTCCATGTAAGAGGAGGAAAAATTAGTAAGTGATGGTGGGTAACCACAGATGTAAGAAATGCTCAGCAAATCTTCCATTCTCCCTAAAAACCTGTCAAAGGGTTAAGTATGGATAATAGTTTTCTAAAAGAGAGAATTTTCCATGAAAATATCCATTTTCTATGTCTCCAAAATCCACAATAAGACAAAGCCACACCTTGTAAGAAACTGGAACATTGCAATGATTACAGAGTTTTTCAGAGCAATAACACTCACACAGAAGACATTTTAAAAATACTAATTGCTAAAAAAGAGTGTTCAGTTAAAAAACATAAAGTCCAACCTCCATATTTAAAGATTCTTTATTCATGGAAACAACAATTCATTACTTGAAAAAAATTCCAAAAATATACAAATTCCAAAAAGCAAACTTTGATTTTGCCATTTGATATAAAAGACACTGTTTTACCATGCCATTGTATGTAATGGGACTTGAGCATCCTTGGATTTTGGTATCCAGGAAGGTCCTTAAATGAAAACACCATCAGATACCAAGGGCTCACTGTACTTGAAGATGCTTTGGAAATTTAGAGAATATAATGGAGAAGAGAAATAAAAATGCATGCCCAACGCAAAATATGTACAAAAATAAGGATATTAAGAGAAATCCATGCAAAAATGCCTCTGGATTTCCATGTGGAAAGAAAAAAAAATGCTGTCTTGCAATCTGACATGAAAAGGGGAGGGAATTAATAATCAGGTGGGATTCTGAGTGATTTAGCAAAGTTAGGATTGAGAACAAGGAATATGCATAATTCTAGGAGGGGAAGAATTGTCAAGCCTACTGATCATTACCCCTTCCTCTTGGTCCATGTGGAAACCAATGATACTGCATGGCATAACTTCAGAATGTCAGAAGGGACTATGAAGCTTTGGGTAGGAAGCTGAAAGAGATGGATGCACAGATTATTATCTTATATCTTCTCCTAGTTGAAGGGCATGGTCCAGGAAGGGAGAGGAAAATAGAAGATGTGAATAATTGACTCCATAAATGATGCCACCAAGAACAATTTGGATTCTTGGGTCATGGGCTGCGGTTCCATGAGGGTGGACTTCTAGCAAGAAATGGGCTGCATCTCACACCAGTTGGCAGAACCATTTTTGCCAATAGCCTCAAACATTTGATCAGGAAGGCTTTAAACCAGGGGTTGGCAACCTATGGCCTGCAGGCCAGGGCTGGCCCCCCGAGGCCTTTGGACCAACTCCTGCCAACCCCCGCCACTGCCGCCACCACCAAACCCCGCTGCCCCCCACTGCCGCTGCACGCTGCCACTGTGACTCATTTGCGCATGTATGTGAGTGAACAAGTCATGGTCGCCATTTTGGAAAACAAAATGGCGGCCACGATGAGTGCGGTGGTGGCGCAGCGGCAGCACATGCGGTGGTGGTGGAGGTCAACGGTGGTGGCAGCAGTGGCAAAGGTGGGCAGGGGCCGCACACGCGCACATAAGCACGTGTACCACCATTTCCCCCCCTGGCCCACAGAAGACCTGGAGGCCAGTCAATCAGCCCCAGGTATGAAAAACTTGTCAACCCCTGCTTTAAACTGATCATGTGGGGGAGGGAGACAGTTGCTTGTAAGTTATCTTGGAAGGCAGGGGTATATCATGGGCTGGAGATAATAGTGAAAATGTTATAGAGGGAACAAGGAAAATGATGCAAGGGCCTAACACTGGGAGACAAAAAACCTAACACAGGCAGAAAGTGGGGAGGACCCATGTTTTTAGATGTCTCTACACTAATGCACAGAGCATGGGAAATAAACAAGATGAACTTGGACTCCTAGTACAACAAAGCAAATATGATATAATAGGCGTCACTGAAACCTGATGGGATGAGTCTCATGATTGGAAGGTAGGAATAGAAGAATAGACCAAACAGGAAAGGAGGAGAAATAGCATTATATGTCAGGGATGTTTAT
>CM034701.1:235185280-235203489 GCA_020142125.1 Phrynosoma platyrhinos | reverse complement strand
TATTATTATTATTATTATTATTATTATTATTACACCCCCTTGCAGGACAACGACACCTCAGTTTAAGCACATTTGTTAGCAGACACACACGCACACACACACACACATATATATAAAAGGAAATGAAAGATAGGCACAGACCTCTGTACATGCCCTGGAGAGGAGGGAGAAAAAGAAAAGAAATCTCCCCCTCTCTTCAGCTCATCAAAAGCAGAGAAATAAACAATGTCAGAGAAAGACAGTGGCTATAAAGGGTTGCAAGTAAACAGGTGTTGTGGTTTTCCAGATATCATGGATCTGTGAATTAAATTTGCAGTTAATAAAGGATCAGGAATAGATGCACTGTGCCTTTAAGAAACACTGCTGCATTCATTTTTAGCTGGCCCCTGCTTCCTGGTCAAACAGAATGATGGAAAAATAAGTAAATTATCCTAAAAATTGGTCTAAATTGCCCCAAAACAACCAAATGGCAGCCTTTTCACAAAAAATAAAGGATTGACTGAACCCATCTATAGGTTCTAGTACTCATATCTACTACTCACTCTACAAAAAAAGTAATTGAAAGTAATAGGGTCCCCATGGAAAATAGCAGAAAAATATCACTGGTGGTCATCCCTTTGAAGGGATCCAACCTGCTGGTTAGCCTTGATTGCATCACTGTAGTGCAGAGGGAGGGCAGGTCCAAGAGTAGTGATGAACATTCTTATGAGAAGAGTCCAACCTTGGGCTGTCAATCAGTTCAGCAATGGCTCCAAAGCAAGGGACCGAACTGACTTCTGCACAGAGTATTACCTTGGAGGCAGACCTTTTAATCTATGGGCAGGAAAAATGGTGGTTTCCCCTGCCCTCACAAATCAGTTAAACAAAAGAACTGAATCCTTCCTCCTTGCTGATCAAGGGGGAAGCACCAGGCAGTGGGACAGAATTTCTGCAGATGATATCAAATTCTGCTACCTTTTTCCTTATCCAAATCACAATGATAATGGTTCCAATGACAGTAGCAATCTGTAGACATAAAATGATGATTATCGGGTTAGTCAGTGTATGGAGCAAGGCTTGGATAGTGGCACTCCATTCAAAGGACCCCCACCATGAGGTTTCTGTGGCATGCTTAATCTCCTGAGTGACCTTGATGATCTGCGTAGCTCTCATATCTTCTACCATCTTAATCTTTTCCTCTGTCTTTTCAATTTTCCTGGCAATGTCACTCAAATTGGTTAGTAATCACAGCCACTTTGATATGGGAGCTCCTCTTCCAGGTGAAAACCCTGTATTGCAGTAGAATCAATTTGGTATGGTGTGTCTGTGGCATAATCTCGCACCTGTTCATGCAGGTAAAATTCTTTGCCAAAGTAATCTATTAAATGCACCCTGCAAAAACTCAGATTTCCTAGGTCCAATTAACTTTTAAAGAATATTCCAAAGGCAAAATGATGAGAGTGTCACATGGGGTTCTTAAGCAAAAGCAGTTTTGGGACATTGAGACCAAAATAGTGTAATGCACATAAAATATAGGGCCTCGGCAGATGGCTTAAAAAGCCGTCCTGGAGGCAGGGAAGAGGAGGGGCAGCTGCACGGTCGGTGCCCCTTCCTCCTCCTGAGGTTGCCCTTGGAGCCGCAGGCCTTCCGCATGGCCGGCGCTCTGAGGGCAACCTCCCGCCGCAGCATCTGGATACACTGCTGCGGAAAAATCAGCGAAAGTGCGCCACAAGCTTTTGCAACACACTTTCACTGACTTGTGAAAGGAGTGCTATTTTAGCATTCCTTTCAGGGACGGGGAAGGTGCGCTGCAGGATTGAGGTGTGGGGATGCCTCGGTCCCGCGGCGCACCTTCCTAGGGCAGCCCCGTGCTGCCAGTCTGCTTCCCACCATAGTTTGTTGTACTGGCACAAAGGACACAAGACTCCTTTTATGGGTTTAAAACAGGCCACAACTTTTATTAAAATGTACAGGGTCAAGCCAAATAATTAAATTATTATTATAACATCTTTGCCATGGGTGTAAGTGAAGGTGTATCCACCTAAGGGTGGTCCTTCACATCCCGTGGTAAAACAATAATTATCAACAATTTTAGCAGTAAATAAATAAACAAATACGTAAACAAATAACCAAAAACCGTCCCCAGAAATGTCATATTATGTCATTTGACATCATAATTTGCCATGATGTAAACCTTTTATTAATTACGTCATTTCCTGTAAATTTGTTTAGAGCCAAATTTTTTCTCTTCCCAATTTAACTAACTGAATTAATTTTATCTGTGGGATGGGGTCATTCCCCGCCACAAGACTGGGGCCAGCCCAGCTAGGTATCCACTCTCCCCCCCCCCCACACACACAGATGGCTTTATGTATTTGATCAGAAAGAGGTCCAACATATAACAACAGCCCTTCCTTGGAGAGGTGTATCCCATCATCCCTGTACAATTGTGGCTTGTCCAGCCTAATCACATGTTGAATAACAAACATGTCCTTCTTCAACAATTGTTTAGACACAAAATGATTAAGCCACCACCATGCATTGTTGATGGCAGAATCCTTTTGCTCTCCGGATCAGGATCGTCTGGGCACCAGCTGAGTCCAGATTATCTTTGCTAGAGGAAGCATTGCTTGCAATTCCTCTAAATCCTTAACAATTTCTTTGGCCAGCTGTAAACATGGTGTGTGTGCCAGATCATTCTCCCCCAGGTGAACCACCACTGACTGGGGTTGTGTATTCTCCCCCACCTTGGGGGAACAAAACTTTTTCAGACAGACCAATTAAAGGCAAATCTGGTCAGGTCTCTGTCATTGGTGTGACTGGCTCTAAAGTGGCTCTAAATCAGAAGGTCTGATTTAGTGTCTAGCCAAAAAGCTTCAGGCATCATCATTTTTCTTCTAATCATAACTTGATGGGGTGTGAAACTGCGAGAAGCTATAATTCCTCTAAGGACCATGAGAATGATGGGCAGTTTGACATATCCTTTCCTGATATGTGTACCACCTTTATCCTAGTTTCCTTTAGAGTCCTATTTGTCCTCTTTATATGCCCTGAGCTCTCTGGATGATGGGCTATGTGAAACCCCTGGCAGATTCCTAGCATCTTACACCATTCCTGCCTCACATCTCCAGTAAAATAATAATAATAATAATAATAATAATAATAATAATATAATTATATCCTGCCCCTCTGCAGATGCAATCAGGGCAGCTTACAATAGTAAAACATCACAAATACACAGTCCCCGAACCCACCCACCCCTTAAAACAGTATTAAACATCATAGAATTAAAACAACAAACAACAGACAATTAAACAACTAGCAAAGATCATACTGGCAGAGCAGACAGCCAGTAGCAGGTGTGGCAGGCAATAGGGGAAGGGCTGGACTTGCTCCTTAGGCTGTACCAGACTCATGATCTATGGTGAAAGTATGTGGAATTCCCCATCAAGTAATAACGTGATTAAATAAAACTCTTGCTGTGGTAATTGCTGTGTTGTCCTTTGTTGTGAAGGCTTCCACCCATTTCCTGAATGGATCACTGATGGTGAGGCAATATTTGTTTTGTCTAGGAATGGTGAGGAGACGGCCAATGAAATCTATTTGCAGTTAGGCCCACGGACCTTCAATACGCTGGTGTATTGGGGCCTTTGGGCCACTTTGATCCACATTGACCATTGCATAGGCTAAACAGTTGTCTACCCAGTGATCTATATATCCTGTATCATTTGTGGCCACCAGCCTGTCTCTATCACTCTCTCATAAGTGGGTTGACGTTCCCTGTGTCCACTCTCATGGATGAACTGGATTAAATCACTTCTGATCTTTGTAGGAACAATCCAGATGTAGTTTTCATCATCATCTACAGCCCACCAAACTCCTTCCTTCTGTATTACTTTGTATCTTCCAGTATGATCCCTCCCAACTTCTATGAGTTCTTTGATCTTCATATCTCCTTTTTACAACTAAATCTAAAGTGGGAGGCATGAGGGGTTCTTTGGTCTTCACATTTATAGGATCTAGAGGGACAACTGGAAAGTTTTCTACCCTTGATGCAGCTTTATTTGCTAACCCATCTGCACACTTGTTCCAGTGAGCTTCTTTGCTATTTCCCTTTTGATGTCCCTTGACATGCGAGACCCAAGTAGTGGCATTTCTGTCCTACAGCAATTGGGCCACTATCTTCCATTTTTCTGCATGGGCTATTTCTTTGCCATCACTTTCCTTCCATTCTCATTCTAATCAAATCGGGAGCCAATCTGTAGTTGCATGAACTGTCCATTGTGAATCTATATATATGGTTTGAGGTGTATCAGGGTTCTTGAATTCTAACACAGCATGGAAGGCTTCTACCTCAGCAGCTTGGCTAAAGTGTGTCCAAACATCTCCTTGCAGTGACTGACCATCATTTACCTGAATAGCTCCATATCCTATTAAGTAGGTCCCTTCAGGGCATGACAATGAACTGTCACAAAACCAACATGCAAAGCCTTGTAAAAGTGCTTCCTCCAGTGACTCTCCTGCTTTAGGCCATTTATCTTCCTTGATGCGGGGAAGGGGACACTCATGAGTGGATCTGGTGACAATTAAGTCATAGAGAGCTGCCGGCTCATTGGGCTGTCTCTGTTAGTCTACACTTCTCTTAGTCAGTTCTAAGGTCCACTTTGCTACCCTTGCATTGTGGACTTGACCTTCAAAGACATGTGGGGTATCTGTACAATAACTTTTGCTGTTCCAATGATGAACTTCCATCTAATCAAAGCCCAAACCAAAGCAAGACAATTTTTCTCACTGGGACTGTAATTGATTTCTGTGAGAGATAGGTTCTTGGATGCATATGCTACTATTCTTTGTATTCAATTTCTGATTTGAGAAATGATTGTTCCTTAATGGCTGTCCGAAATGGCAAGCTGGATGTAAAAGGGCTTCTGGGTGTCTGGGTAAACTAGTGCAGGTGCTTGTTCTAAATCTTGCTTCAAAGTAGCAACCCCCTCCTGCTGCTTTGATCCCCATTCCCAAGTAACTCCTTTCTTCAGCAAATTGTACAACAACTTTGCTTTGCTGGCAAAGGCTTCTATAAACTCCTGGGAGAAGTTAAAGGTGCTCAACAATGTTTTTAAAGAGGCCACATCAGTAGGGTCCGGGAGTTTTCCAATAGTTTTAACTCTCTGTAGATATAGAGTCCTGCAGTCCATTTGTAGGTTCAATCCCTTGAGCTTGTTTAAAGGTTCTGGCAGGAGAATGCAGCTATCGTATACCCTTGACCAAAGAACGGTACACTCCTTCTATCTGGGATGGTTGTCCTCTTCCACCGAGCATGCAGCTTCAGGAGGGACACACATGGAGCAGTGAGGGAAGAAGGGGACACCTGCCTAGACAGCCAGATCAGCCAAATCAACCCTGGGGATCAATGGGGTGACAGATGTCACAGCCAGATTGCCCTCACATCCTGTAGGTTCAATCCCAAGTACTTCACTTGTGTTTGGATTAACCAAGCCTTATCTCAGTTTGTCTTGAAACCTGTGTCTGTAATAAAATCTAAAACTTCTCAGGTGATGTCTGTAGTCTTTTCTTAGGAATCGAATACACCAGTATGTCATCCACATAGGACAAAACGTGGAGGCATAAACTGGGGTGCAACTTACTCCACATTTTTACCACATGTTCATGGCATATACTGGGAGTGAAGTGAAATCCCTGAGGGTCCTTTTGAAACAGAATTGAGTCCCCCTAAATTCAAAGGCAAATTTGTATACACAGCTCTCATGTAGTGGAATAGAATGAAACATGTTGGCCAAGTCTATAACACTGTTGTACTTGGCTCCAGCTGCAATTGCAGCCAATATTTTATTGTACTTAGCCACTACAGGAACTACTGCCAGAGTGACTGCATTTAGGGCTCAGAAATCTACTGTTATTCTCCAAAGGGCTAAGCAGACGGCGCTTTGTGCCGTCTTCGGAGCAAGGAAGGGGAGGGCGACTCAACCCCAGCCACACACTGTGGATACCCAGGAAGAAATCTAGGAGTGGGAGAAGGGATGGTGGTGGTGATGGGAGCCGCATGAGTTTCTTCTTTGAAGGTAGCCTTTTGGGGGGCAGGAGGTTTCTTAGCCCAAGGGATTCCTGGTCCTGCCTGTGTCCTCAGTGATTGAGGGGATCCCAGGCAGGCCTAGTCTGTTCTATTGTTATGGGGGAGGAGCACTGGAAGTCCTGTATTTGCTTTCCAAAACATTACCCAGAACTCACAACAATTCTGCAGTTGGTTTCCCATCTAAGGGTTTCATGAATACTCTCATTCACCTGAGTTGTCTCCATGTATTTCTTCTAAGTTCATCTTCTTTCAGTGGCAGATTTACTTCTGTAAAGTACCCCCTTCTCTCTTGGTTTTCCTGAAATGACTTGGAATGGGCACAGCTTTTTCTATATGTTACTGGGTACACTGGGTCCTCTTCCTTACAGCTTCTTTTCCCTCCTGATTTTATCGTTCTGCTGAATGAGGTTGTAAGCATCTCTTTTCTAGCTTCCCACATCCAATAGACCTCTGAGGCTAATATAATATGCTCCATAAATCTGTTTCAATCTAGATTCAAGAGTCTCTTGGATTCTGTGCCCAAGTAAGTCTTTGCAAACTCATTAAGTCCCAGGTAAACTTCCATGATTATTTTTCTGTCATTTAGCAAAGGTTGTCCCTCGCCATTGAGTGGACAAGATGCCCAGCATCTTTTTCCTTGCTACATAGGTGTCTGGAGACTCATCTGGCCCTTTATTTCATTCTGATATCTTCCTCTTAATATGGTTCCTGGCCATAACATTTGCACCATCTTGGCTAGCCACTCTTTTAATTCTGCTGTATCTAAGGGCCTCTACAGATGAGAGGCTGTGGGCTGCTCCGAGAAGCCGAGGATTCAGGCTGAGACTGCCCCATGCCTTGGCCCCAATGAACCCCTTCAGTGACTGGGAAAGAAGAGCTAAAATAGTGCTCCTTTCCCAAGCCACAGAAAAGGCGCTGGAAGAGCCATTGTGTGGGTCTTCCGTGTCTCTTCCGGCTCAGCCTGTACATAGGCTGGGCCAGGAGGATGTCATAGGAGCTCTCACTGTGTGCAACGGCGGGTGCTCTGATGCCTTCCTTGGGAAGGAGTTGGGGTGTCTGGCCTCTGGCTTCCCGTCCACTTCCCTGGCTGCAAGATGGTGCTTTGTGCCATCTGCAAAGCCCCTAAGTTGTGGTTGGACACTGCCACTTCAAATGCTCCAGAGTAGACTGGATTTATGCATAGTCTAACTACCTGTCTTAAATCTTTCCATTGACTTTTGGATATGCCAGGAATATGGTGGAAAACCATGCCACTCAAGTTTGTGGATTGAGCCTTTCTAACTGATCTGCTACAGCTTTAACTTTGGCTAAAGTCCATTGGGCTGTCTCAACTAAAACCTTAGTGACAGTACCATCTTCGTCTGTCTTCTTAATTTCTACCATATTTCACACAAGATCATCTGGGAGAGGTGTATATAGGGTTGATACTTGTGTTGCTCCTTTTCTGGTCTCCCATTGCAAATTAAAGGGATGGATGGCCCTGGTATCCTTTGGCAAAGGCTTCTGAAGAATCCTGGCTTAGGCTGCTGATTCAAGAATCTCTGGGTGATAGCTGGCTGCAAAAACAGTATTTAAGGTGGTGCAATCAGCCTGCATCACTTCTGTTGTGCTTTTGGACAGCAAGAAGTCTGTTGCTTTCTTTGCTTAAACTAGCTGTCTTTCCAAGGTCTCAATATGGCCGCGCAAAGAGACATTAGCTTTTTCTGCATTTTCTGCCCTTTGGATGGCATTGTGGATTGCCACTGATTTTTCCACTACTTTCCCCCTTACTTGTGTTGCCAAATCTCCAATTTGTTCTTTTAGGGTGTATGAATCTAATTTTACTTTTTGGTACTCCTGGATGGCTTCATGGGCTAACATCCAAATTCTTTATGATGCCCACCTGTCCTTTTCTGCTGGAGGTACTCTTTTTAATCTGGATTTAGTTGTCTTTGCATTATACACTTCTAGCAACATTGCAAAAGGATCTTCAGTAAGAAAGCCTCCTGTTTTCCAGGGATTAGGTCCCTTTTTTAAAAAATCAATTTCTCTAATCGGTCTCTAGGCTGTTCCTCCTTAAACAGCCTGGCTGCTATTGGTGACATCACTTCCTTTGTTCATCTCTCCTGCTTCTCCTTTCATTCTGGCTCTCCCTGTAGAGCTTTAGGGACCCCCTTGTTCCCTTTTTACCCACAGTCAGAGGTGAAACCTTTATCAATTTTTTTTCGTACAGAACCTGATCGTCCCTTCAGGAAAATGATCCTCTAGGTTTTCTCCTTTTGGCTAGACCAGACCCTAGAACATTTTACTAGGGAACTCTTGGTTTCTGCGCCCCACTGGAGTAACCAACAGCTGACTTAAAGAGACACCAGGGGCTTGAACTCCTGGCTAAGTTCCTACCTTGGGTCTTTCTTCCTCCAGCCTTGCACAAGGACTTAAAACCACAACAAAGATACACACACCCTCCTGCTGTACCTGCCTGTGCATATCCAAGGCTTTTCCCACACACCTTGCACAAAGGACCTATGGGCCACAGTAGGAAACATCTTCCCCACTGTACCTGCCTGTGCCCATCCAGTTTTATCTTTGGACAGAGTCAATTGGGATGCTTCAACTAGAGTCTTTCTGCCTCGGCAGACGGCTTATTGAGCCGTCTTGGAGGCAGGGAAGAGGAGAGGCAGCCACACGCATGGCACCCCTTCCTCCTCCCAAGGTTGCCCTCAGAGCTGCCGGCCCTCTGCACGGCCGGCGCTCCAGGGGCAACCTCCCGCCACAGCGTCCTCACACGCTGCGGTGGAAAAGTCAGGGAAAGTGCGCCCTACGCGTTTAGGGCACATTTTCCCTGACTTCTGAAAGGAGCGCTATTTTTGCGCTCCTTTCAGGGACGCTGCTGGTGCGCTGCGGTGCGGATGCCACGGTCCCACGGAGCACCGTCCCAGGGCGTCCTGGACGCCCTGGTCTGCATCCCCCCTTTGTGACAGTATCATTCTCATCTGTCTTCTTAGTTTCTACCATGCTTCCAGTTCTTACAGGGTCAACTGGGAGAGGTGGATATAGAGTTGGTGCTTGTGTTGTTCCCTTTCTGGTCCCCCATTGTGAATTATAGGGGTGAATTGCCCTGACATCTTCTGGCAAAGGCTTCTGAAAGACCCTGGCTTGAGCTTCTAACTCAAGAATCTCCAGGTGTACTGTGGCCACAATGGCAGTATTTAGGTCAGCCTTAGCCTCCAACTCCCTAATTCACTTCTCACAGGCAGTGTGATCAGTCTGCATTGTTTTCTTTGTGCTTTTGGACATTAAGAACTCTGCAGCTTGTTTTGCTTGTTCCAATAGTCTTTCTAGAGTCTTAATGTGGCTATGCAAAGAAGCATTTTCATTTTCTGCTTTTTCTGCCCTCTAGATGGCTGTGTGGATATTGTGGATTACTACTTAATTTTCTACTACTTTTCCCTTCACTTGTGTTATTAGATCTCCTATTTGTCCTTTTAGGGTGTCTGAATCCAATTTTGTCCTTTGATATTCCTGGATGGCTTCATGGGCTAACATCCAAATTCCCCATGATACCCATCTATCTTTTTCTGATGGAGGTACTCTTTTTAACTCAGTATTAGTTGTCTTTGCATTATACATTTTTAGCAATGTTGCAAAAGCATCCTCAGTAAGAAAGCCTCCTGCTTTTCAGGGATTGGGTCCATTCTTTAAGATCCATTTTTTTAGGCTCTAGGCTGTTCCTCCTTAAACAACCTGGCTCCTACTAGTGACATCATTTCCTTTGTTCCTTTATCCATTTCTCCTACTTCTCCTCCTTTTGTTCTGGCTCAACTTGTAGACCTTAGGGACCCCCCTTGTTCTCTTTTACCCACTGCTGGCAGTGAAACTTTTATCACCCTTTCACTGAGGGGACCCAGCCAAAAACAACCCTCTAGGTTTGTCCCTCAGCTAAATCAGACTCTAGAACTTTCACTAGGGAACTCTTGATGCTACATCTCACTGGAGCGACCAGTGGCCTACTTAAACAAGCACCAAGGGCTTGAATCCCTGGCTAGTTTCCTGCCTTGAGTTTTTCTTCCTACAACCTTGCACATGGACCTAAAGCCACAATCAGAAGATATTTCTCCTGCTATACTTGCCTGTGCCCATCCAAGGATTTTTCTAGCCATGGAGACGTCTCCCCGCTGTACCTGCCTGCGCCCACCCAAGGTGGTGCTCACTCACTCTCTCGATCTTGTACCAGGATCAAGAGAGCCATACATAGAATATGTCTTTCCTACTGTACCTGTCTGTGCTCACCCAAGGCCATACTCACTCACACTTCTATACTGCCTGAGGTTTGAGTTATGGATGGTCCTGAATGTATGCTGTGAGAAGGGAAAGGAACCTTATGAAACCTAACACTATTGCTCAACCCACAATAGATAAAAATATAAACAGGGCATCAGGAAACTGCTCTGACTCCATGTCCAGGGACAGCTGGAGGTCCACAACTGGATGGCCCAATCTCCACAACCAGAACCAGTGTGCAGAACAACCATCCAAAGAAATGAAAATGGTTCAGCCAACCTCAATAGTTTCAAGCCCTTGTGGCCACTCACACAGAACAACACACACACGTAATTCCTGGCTTTTGTGTCTACTCACTCTCAGTCCTTTTTAACCTCTACATCTGGAGTGTAAACAATCCAACTGGCCAAATTGGAATGTCTACACTTTGGGGATATGCCCAGTAAATTCTCCACACACACACACAAAAAAAAAAAAATGTAAGAAGAACTTGAACCTGGAGATTTGCTAAACGTTCACGTTTCCAATGGGATTTTTTTTATCCTATGTTTACAGAGGTGGCTATGGAATAGACTGATAAAACAAAGTTTTCTCCCCTTTATGTGACCAGGTTCATATGAGCCAGTGTTTATACATCGCCAGCATTTTTTGTTTGTATTGTTGTCTTTTTTGTATGGAGGAATCTACCTCTTTTATATTTTATTTTAATTTGGAATTGGTTTAATAATTTTTTAAGGGGGGGAGGGGGAGGAAATTATTCTTAATTGTTGTTGTGATTTTATGATGTAAGCCGCCCCGATTGCGCTCAGAGGGGCGGGGTATTAAATAAAAATTATTATTATTATTATTATTATTATTATTATTATTATTATTATTATTAATGAGTCTGTGATTTATTTGGAGATTCAAACATACAAAGACACTCTAACATTCACTCAAGTACACAAGAACTCAGAAATGGGGGTTGCACACTGCCAGAAATAGTGCAAATTGAGTCCACTTTTAGGGTTAGGGTTAGTGCTAGGGACTAATGGGAACCAGTTTTTTTCTGAGACATTGAACCATCTCTGTCAGAGAGTTCTAGTGCCACAATAAAATACAGTTCCCATGATTCCCTAATCCTAACCCTAACCCTAAAAGTTGACTCAATTTGCACTATTTCTGGCAGTCTGCAACCCCCCATAGTTGTTAGCTTGGATAGGTAACAGAAGGCTTTCTAATGGTGATAATTACGTGACACCCAGCCACTCTCAACAAGAAGAAGTGTGAGGCATATCCAAAGATGGGGCAGCCTTATCCTCCTTGGCAGTGAGGACATAAGGTCACTCTGATTATGGGGTTGGACCCAAGTTTGGGGCTTCATCCCCTCCACACACCTGTTGGTATTTTCCACCACTCTCACAACCATTGTTTAAATGGAAAGACTGGAGAAATGAGTCCAGGTCAGGATGACCAGAGGTCATCCTCCTTTCCCAGGGCATGTCCTCCATTTGCACCTTCTGTCCAGGAGCATTTACAAAGAGTCCTCCATTTGGAACAGGAGTAAGAAACATAAATTGACATTTCTATATGTGTGCTTTTAATGCCAGAGCCCTTGTGCTCGCATTTAAGGCTGGCATCACATGAAGTCACTGGGAGTCCAATGGCCAGGGATTTGTGCCACTGAGGAGCCACTGAGGGAGGGAGAAAGAGAGAAGAGTGTGTTCCTTTTCCCAGCCAAACTTTCAACTCAAATGGAGGACCTGCCAGCAAAAATGGGGGACATCACGCACAGACACACACAGGCACCCAAAATCTAAAAACACAGCATATAAATTCTTGCTTCCTAGTCATGCTTAGAATGGAGGACATTTTGGAATTTCTCCTGGACAGAAGGTTAGAATGTAAGATGGGTCCTGGAAAAGAAGAGGGGGAAAATGGCAAATTTCTCAAAAACCAGGGGCGAGATGGGTTACACTTTCTGCCAGCCCTCTGCCATTAGTCCTTCCCCTCCAGTGATTCAGGTCTGTCATTCCCACTTGCTGAACACACTTGCTAATTGATTCTTTTCAAAAGAACCACCAAAAAACTACTACCGAAAAAGAGCACATTTTTTGCATTTGTCTCACTTCAAAGCGAGTCCAAACAATCTCAGTCACATCTGAAGCCGAATCCAGTGTGAATGAGGCACATATAAAGCAATCAGCAAATCACTTTAATTCATAGTGGGAATGAGCCCAGAGAATGATTTGCACCAGCAGCAGTAGGTAGCACAGTGGAATGTGTTGTAAACAACTACTCATCATCACTCCAGAGGATTCTAAAATTTCTGGGAAGAACCAGAGCAAAAAGTGGGTTTTAACGTTTCAGTTTAAAGGTGCTATACCATGGATTTGGTGCTCAAGTGGCCATAAATCATCTAGACATTGGGTTCTGCATAATCCAAAATGATTATCATGGAGACCACCATTACCATGGGGTTAGGACATGTTATTTGGCCAGAGGGGCAGTTGCTTTAATATTCCTAGATGAGGTTTAGACAAAGAGCCCTTTCACAAGTCATAATTATATTACTGCTTCCACTTTAATTGTCATGAAAACTTCTAGTGGAATCCTGGGAACCCAAACTGCAGGATTTTGGAGAATGCAGCCATGGCAGTTAAAGTGAAATTCTGATACTATGATTTTGTATTGCAAAAGGTCCCAAGGGAAATTCATTCTGATTGGTCTGAGAATTTTAAACCCTGTGAAGTTTCTATTCAGATTTATTTACTTTTGCAGATGCATTTTTGCTCTGATGGTTGAAACCTAGCTAGTGGGTTTGGTAGAGGAGTTAGAATGCTGGTGAATTGGATATAGGCTTAGGAGGGAAGGGCAAATGAAAAACTGAAGGAAAAGCAAATATGTGTGATAAATATAATTTACAGGTGGTTGGGAATACATTTGAATTGGATTGGAGTGGATTTAGTGCTAAGGGGAAAAGTCATTTAAAAGTTTGTGACAGCAGCAGTTTCTTTTTAAAATCCTTAGAAACAGAGTCAATCATTCTTGAAAACTCCCAGATTAACTAACAATACCCCATTTCCCATTTCTCACATTGCTCTGTGGTTAATAAATTCTCACATAATGAAGTTACTGAGACCAGTCTTTGCAACATCAAGGCTGAGATTTAAACAGACAAGGTTCCCAGATTGAAAAAAGGAGACAGCACCTGTGCAATGGTTGTATAGAAGAGGGAATTTCAGTAGATGTTGCTTTCTCACTCACCCAGCAACATCTACTAAAATTTTCTCTTTTATATCACCACTAAAAGATGCAGGAACCAAGTTTTCAACCTGGCAACCCTAATACAGAGCATGCTGCTGAAAAGAGTGAGATAGCAGTTTAGAATTGTAGTACCCATATCAGCTGTAATGAAACTTGTAAACATTCTTATTAAATATGTTGTCCTAAAATGGATAATTAGAATGCAAAAAAAATTAAATAATGTAAACATTGAAAACATTATGACTGATTGTCTTCCCTTTATGTGATTTAAATTCAGCTGAGCCAGATAGATTGGAAGACAGAGATAATTAAATTCCTCAGTGATGTGGACATCATAAGCCAAACACAAGCCTAAAGCTAGATTTCCTAGTGGCATTATAATCCCCAGAAAATACTGTGATGGTGTTATATGTAGCAATTTTTGCTATGCAAAGAGCTTCCAAACTAAATTTTTGCCCTCTAATGTAATGAGGGAGTTTTGCTTCCAAATCACTTTTAAAGTCTTTCAGCTGCACATTTGCTTGGTTTATGATCACTTTATTGCTTTTTTAGTTCAATTAAATAAGAAAGAGGAAGGGAGAGAGGTAATTCAAAATTAAAATAGCAAAAGGACTCTTCCTGGAAATCACAGAGAACTCTCTATAAGCCAGATAAATAGTCTTCTAGATTGCCTTATAGAGCTTGTGGGGGAGAGGAGCAAGATCATATATATTCTGGCTCAGTAATCATGTATTTAACACATGATGCTGAATGTATGCCACAAAACTGATCGTGTCTGATGCCCTCCATCTCTTGAACTCTGTGTGACTACTGGCCCTACTCTGATGTCTATCCATTAAGTGGAAGTGGTAAATGGGCTTTTATGTATATACAGCTGAAGGAGTAGAGGTTTTCTATATGAAGGAAAATGTGGAGCACATAGAAATACTGATTACATAGCAAGTGATGCACTTACAAAGACAATGTTTGGGCCTTCCTCTGTAGATTTAGATATTGGACATAGGTAAGTAGACATAATCTCCTCCATCTATATACATAGAGGAAATGCAGGGAAAAGGTGTACAATCTTGCATTTGAAAGGTCAAACATAGCTGTATATAAATAACCAGTTCCAAATCACTGAGGAAATCAAGACCCAGTAAAGGCTTTCTGCTGACAGGAATGACTGGGAATCTTCTATGATTCCCTTTTGCTTCTGAAACTTTGCCTGCTTCCACATTATTGAAGAGGGTCCTACTACTATCTTGACACTGAAACTGTACATTATTGAGTGACACATTCAGTATTGGCCTAAAAAGTGGAGGTAAAAGAGAATAGATGCATGTATGGCCAAATCTTATCAGATGACACTGTAGCTGTGCTGTGACCCTGCAATGGATTAGGGAGGTCAAAAACATGGCCTGTCTTTTATCTGTGACTATTGCACATATTTTCATTCATAGGCTTTCCCCATCAATTGCTGCCAATATTGCTGCTGTAGTGTTAGATTTGTGTGGGACAACGTCTGGACTCAAACCCAGCTTTTGCTTGTCATGTGGTATCAGTTTTTCCTCTCCCTCATTCCTCCTGTCCCCCACTACTCCCATGAAGCATGTTTTCTTTTTCTTTTTTTTAAAAAAACCTTCCTTTTCTTTCCCCCCCCCCCACCTGAATCACATTGTCATATAGCAATAGCAATAGCAAGTATATTTCTATACTGCTTATCAGTGCACTTAAGCACTCCCTAAGTGGTTTACTTAGTGTGTTAGTTAATTGCCCCCCAACAAGCTGAGTACTCATTTTAGCAACCTCGGAAGGATGCCAGGCTGAGTCAACCCTGGAGCCCTTGGCTGGTATCAAACTCACAACCTTATGGTTTGTGAGTAAGTGGCTACAGTACAACCATTTAACCACCAGGACTCCCTTAATTGCCATACTGCCTAGATTATTTTATAAAGAGAAATAAAAATAAAAATCCTGAAATGCATGCTGATAAAGACCAACAATGGGTACTATAGTTCTTGCTGACAAATTCAATAGGAACTGCTCATAATACAATCTGCTTGCATTTTTGTCTTTTTTTTTTCATTAACACAATTGTGGTGAAAATGGGGCCTCATGTGATAATCTACAAAATCCCAGTTGAGGAAATGATAAATTGGACCAAACCAAAATGTATATGTTTCCCCATCCATTCAAGCCATGACAGAGGAGCTGTATGTCAACTGGACTGCTAAAAAACCTGTAGCTTCCATGAGTTCAAGATTTATTGTTGTTGTTAACTGCCTTCATGTCAATCTCAACTCATGGCGACTCTGCTGATGAGACATCTCCAAGACCCCCTGTCCTCCACTGCTCTTCCCAATTCCTGCAAACTCATCCTCATGATCTCTTTAATCGAGTCCATCCATCCAGCATGTGGCCTTCATCTCTTTCTACTTCCCTCCTAGCATTATTTTTTTAAAATGATTCATTCTTCTCATGATGTGTCCAAAGTATGCCAGCCTAAGTTTTGTCATCCTGGCTTCCAGTTAGATTTCTAGCTTGATCTGCTCTAGGGCCCATTTGTTTGTTTGTTTTTTACTATCCACGGGATCCTCAGCACTCTTCTCCAGCACCACATTTTGAATATACATTTACTTTTTCTATCACTTGGGTTTACAGTGGATGTTGTTATTAATTATTGTAATTGTTTTTGTTTTAATTGATTTTTATTATTTTATCCATTGTTTGTACTTAGATTGTATGCCTTCATCAGGTTTTATTATGTTTTGTCCTTGATTGTCTTTTGTACAGTGCTATGTACACCGACAGTGCTCTAGAAATAAACTTTAATAATAAATAATGAATTGATTTTCTTCCTGTCTTCTTTTTTTAACTGTCCAGCTCTCACGTTCATACATTGTAATGGGGAATGCAATGGCTTGTATGATTTTAACTTTTGTGCTGAGTTGTATATCTTTGCATTTTAGGATCGTTTCTAGTACTTTCATAGCTGCCCCCCTTCTTAATCTTCTGATTTCCTGGCTGCAGTCCCCATTTCTATCAATGTTTGATCCAAGATATGAGAACTCTTTTACTATTTTTATTTCCTCATTGTCTAGTTTGAATTTATGTAAGTTCTCTGTGGACATTATTTGTGTTTTCTTTATATTCAACAGTAAAACTGTTTTTTCACTTTCTTCTTTGATATCCCTTAGTTGTTGTTTGAGGTCTGTGAAGTTTTCTGCTAGTATTATCATGTTGTTCGCATATCTCAGATTGTTGATATTCCTTCCTCCTATTTTCACTCCTCCTTCTGAGTCTAAGCTTGCTTTCCTTACAATATGTTATGCATATAAGTTGAAGAGGTAGAATTATAAGATGCAGTCTTGCCTGACCCCTTTGTCAATTGGGAACCATTCTGTTTCTCTGTGTTCTGTTCTGACAGTAGCTTCTTGTCCTAAGAACAGATTTTTCACCAGGACTATCAGATATGTTAGCACTCCCATGTCTTTAAGTGTGTTCCATAGCATTTCATGATCTATGCAGTTAAAGGCTTTGCTGTAGTCTATAAAGCACATACTGGTTTTCTTTTGGAATTCCCTTGTGTGCTCCATTAGACATCATATGTTTGCAATGTGATCCTTAGTGCCTCTTCCTTTCCTGAACCTTGCTTGGAGTTCTGGAATCTCTCTTTCCATATATGGTTGGAGCCTATGTTGCAGAATTTTGAGCATGATTTTGCCTGCATGAGAAACCAATGCTATGGCCCTGTACTTGCTGCAGTCTCTTGTGTCTCTCTTTTTATGGATAGGGATGTATATTGATTTCTTCCAATCTGTTGGTCATCATTTTGTTTTCCATATCTGCGACATATGTTAGTTAGCACTAAAGTTGACTCTGGGGCTCTACAGACTGGCCAAAAGGGCAAGTGTCGGAGTGGAGTGGGAGCATGGCAGCTGCATGCTGCATGCCCTGACTCTGCCCCGAAGCTTCAATCATGCTGAACACCTGACCACATGGCGGGCAGTGTTGCAGTGCTCTGGCAGTGCGGCAACTACATGCTGCACAACAAAAAGGCACTGAAAAGTGCCGCCGCCACAGGAAGGGCTGCTTTTCTTTGTTCCTAAAAGGAGTGGCATTTTGCCATTTCTTTTGGGGGTGGAAAAATGCTGGATTGGGGTTGTGGCATGCAGTTGCCACCATCCTGATCCAGTGAGCAAAGAAGTGGCACAGGGCCACTCCTTTGGGGCTGTCTGTTCAGCCTTTCTGACAGTGTGGATTGCAGCAGTTCAATTGGAATATCATCTGTTCCTGGAGTCTTGTTTTTGTGGCATTTCTCTTATTGCAGCTTCCACCTCACTTTTTAGAATTTGAGATTCATCTTTATATGGCTAGGATCATGGAAAACAGCTTGAAATAATCATTCACCTTCTTTTTCTAAAGAAAGAAATTTTGGTTAGTTAGTAGACATATGTTCTATGAGAACATGTTCAAAGCCATGTTAAACACACTCTCTCTTTCACACATACACACACACACACACACACACACACACACACACACATACACACACAACCTATCAGAGTCTTATCCCTGAACACTCTCAGTCAAGTAATCTGTAGACCTAGTACTAATGCCAATTAAAAATGTCATCCCATTTTCGATGTTG
>CM034701.1:235136362-235150121 GCA_020142125.1 Phrynosoma platyrhinos | reverse complement strand
AAAAAAAGTTTTGGACAAAAATATCAACTCCAAAGACTTTGGGTTGACTTACACACAGGTCAGTTGTTACTATTCCCACTAATGCCCTTCCTCCTTTGATATCAGAAATATAATAAAACAGAGCTAGGCAACACTTCCATAACCTCAGTCGTGGAAACAATAACCAGAGAATAGCTTTTGTATGTAGGCTAGCAAACAGGAGATACATTGGAGCCCCAGAATAATGGATCAGGTCTGGACATTCTGAGGAGGTGAAAAAGCTCAGATTCAGAGAACAAAGGGCTGCAGATATGATAAACAAAGTCCAGGTGATCTTGCAAGCTAATCCTCTCTGCCTGGAAATATGCATCTATTGCCCCATTCACACTGGAGTATTACCCCTTTTGGAAAACTTTGTGTCTTCTTTGCGTCTTTCTTTTTGTCTTCAGTTTAGTCCATCTGCAAGCAGAAACACTGCCAGTTTGTCTGGCTGATACTTGTTTCGCTTGCCGCCCTCCATCTGCCAGGGAGTGATTGAGTCCTCACTCAATTCCCGGACTAACAACATTGGAATCGAGATCCGTGCAGGTGTAGTATTACTGTTAGAGAAACCTCCTCTGTTCCAATATAACCCCTTTGATTTCTATAGTTTTTGTGTGCATGCAGGGTTGTTTGTTTGTGTTTGCATGCTGATTTCCCCCTTTAAATATAATTCATTACATTTGGAAACTTGCCTCTGGATTTCTGCATACCTTGGGACCCCATAAAGCTGGGATAGATCCCTAAGACCAAGTTGCCCCACTCACTGTAAATCTACTCATTTGAGCTAAGTTTTGAATTCCCCTAAATTCAGATTAGTCATAGAGCATTCCCCTAAATTCAGATTAGTCATAGAGCATTGAGGATAATAGAGTGCTGGAACAGGAACCCAATGTGAAGGCAATGACAAGAGGTGGAGGTAAGAATCTTGAGTATGGACACAGATGCAAAAAGCCCTTCTTGGAATGGAAGCAGCATTTCTGCCACATTACCCCCCCCTTGCCCAAACCAGAGAAAGAAAAACAGCCCTCCCTCCTCCCTTCTTTTTCAGCCCAAGTGACATACAGTGGCAATGTGGGACAAGCTGAAGAATATCATACACTTTTTTTGGGGAGGGGGTACTTGAGCAGAGCAGAGCAGCAGTGGCCATTTTTAATAGGGCTTACTGTATATGCCTCTCTGCAGAAAGATTGTGGCAACCATTTTTAAAAGGGGCTTACTATATAAGCCAGGGGTAGGCAACCTAAGGCCCGGGGGCCGGATGTGGCCCCCCAAGGCCTTTGGACTGGCCCCAGGACAGTCCTGCCGTCGCCGCCACCACCGGCCATGATGATATTGATTATTGTTGCTATTACTTGTTCTTGGGGTTTTCTTGGCAAAATCTCCACAGGGGTTTTGCCATGGCTTTTCTGGGGCTGAGAGAGTGTGCATGCATATTTTTTATTTATTTATTTTATTATTATTTATTTATTTTTCGTGCTTCGCCCCCCCCCAATTGTGTGAGGGACAGCAACCCGGCCCCCGGCTCAAAAAGGTTGCCTACCACTGATATAAGCCTTGTGAGGGCTGGCAATGTCTCTGCAGAGAGAAAGCCCCTATCAGAGTAAGCCCCACTCTGCTCCACTTCAACCACCCAAAATGATCTTGATCTTGGGTGCACTTCATTTTCTGGGCTCCCCATATTGCTGCTATTGCTGCTACTAAAAAGAAAGTGAAGAAGAAGAGCTACTTTTCTTTCTCCGATTTGGAGAAGGGAGGGATAAGGGGGTTGGAGCACTGCTTCCACTCCAAGAGTGGCTTTTCACCTCTGCTTCTTTTCATTTCCTTTATGCTGGAGCCCTAATAAAGACAAGTTACTTTCCATTATATTCTCACACTCCTTTTTTTTCCCTTCAGGATGCATTCTTATTCTTCTTTCCTCATTACAGTTGGGACTACATAGCCATGGATTTTTTATCCACAGGTTAAACCATCTATGGTTGGAAATATTATACACACGCACACGCACACACACACACACACACAGACACACACAGACACATCTTCCAAAATCAAACCTTGATTTAGCAATTTTTTATAAAGGATACCATTTTATTATGCCATTGTATTTAATAGGACTTGAGCATCCATGGATTTTGATATCCACAGAGGTGCTGGAACCAAATCCCAGTGGATACCAAAAAGCCCACTGTATATTCCTTTCTCTATCTGTATTTGTATATATGTAGACATTTTAAGACCACCAATGCCATTTAAACCTTTCCAATTGTAACCCCTCAAATAAACAGATCATTTCCTTTTCTTTAGCTCTTCCTAAATATGTTCCTTCTATGCATTTTTAAAAAGAGAGGAAAAGATTTGTTTGCTTTATGCCCCTAAGTTTTATCCTCAATTTTCCCATAGGTCATATGAAAATCCATAATTTTGGCCTCAACAACCTGTCCTCAACTTATACATGAGTACATCCTGTAATATCTGATAAAATAGTTACACACTGGCCCAGTGCATTTTGATTGGGAAGTAAGTACAATGGAGTTCACTTTCTCCAAATCAGCTTAGACAGAATTTTACAGACCTATCTTATGAAACATTATTTTCACAACTTTCCTCCCTTTTGATTCTTATCCTTTTGGGAGCTTGCATGTTTATAATAATTTTATTTACTATTTGGGATTAATTTAATTAGGTTCTGTTAGTTTCAATGGCCATTCTTTTCAGGAAAGCATACATAATTCTAGCATTAAAAGTAATCCTGTCCTCTATAAGAAAACAGGATCTGTTCATAATTTTTCAAACACTATAAGTATCACATACTAAAACATTTTGTCAGTACACTATCATCATCATTCTCCCCCCCCCAAAAAAAATGAAGTGGGAGAAAAAAGGGGGGGATTTGGTAAAGGTGTGCTGCTTATGGCTCTATGAAGTGCTTATATTAATCTGCACATTTTATTTAGTATTGATCAGACCTTTCCAATATGTTGTTGTATTTGCAAAAAAAAAAGTTTCAAAGAGAAAGAAACTATTTTATCTATTTTCACTCACCTGTTACAGACCTTGTTGTCTCTAGCAGTTCCTCAATCTTTTCTCTTACAAGGTGTCATTATGGTGTGGAGTCCACAGCAGTCAATCTGATTTAGGTTTCTATAGAAGTCATGCCTTTAACCATGCTCAGTCCAACAGTCCCCTAAGACATATCTATGTAGAGTAAATCAGTAAAAGTAAAAGCTCATTTTATGATTAGCAGAGGAAAGGGAAATCAAAGGCAGCCCCCTACTGCAAAGTTTCCTGAGGGATGCAGAGCATTAATTTTGTGTCAATAAATTCACTCATTACTAGAAGGACCAATTGCTAACATGCCAGTAGGCAGATCAGTTTGGGAGTTACTGTGAGTAGAAGCTTATCCTGGGAATCATGTTTCATTACCCTTGCTTGATGATGAGTACAGAGCTGCCAGAAGAGAGGAATGAGTGTGAACAGGTATTACATTATTCTTACAGGTGCTTAAAATATATACATCTTATCATATAGGTGTTCATTACATGGCCAGCTTACTTGTGGGTCTTCGTAAAAAAAAAAATCTCATTTGTTGCCATGGTACTATCAGCTTGCTATTCTCTGTATTTCTATCTGCTATATGGATGCTTGTAACATTTGTCCAGAGATTTCATTTATTCCAATATGAATGCACACCCCTATAAGAGAGTTGGGGGGCTGATTTCTTCCTTAGTTTCAGTGACAATTCTTTGCTCCTGACAATGTCGCACTGAAGGTAAACTGAATTTTGGATGGAAGTTAATGCTGACACATATTCCTTTGGAATGATCTCCTGTGTGGTTCCTGAAATAGAAATGATATCAGGTTCTAATGCCTCATGACACCCTGTTTTTGAAGAGCTTCCCTGGCTAATAATGACTATACCTTCACTTGGGTACTGATGTATTTTTGATTAGATATTATTTAAAAATTGCTTTTGAATGTTTTTGGATTGCTTTTATATTGTATTATTTATGTATTGTAATGTAAACTACTTAGAAATGTTATTTATATCAACCAGGATATAAATGCCACAAATAAATGCACCATTGTGAGTCAATTAAAATATATAGATAGATTTAATGGGCTAGATCCAACATTGCATGAGATTTCCACTTAGACAACATGACTACTCCTTTCTTTCCTCTACGCCTTGGATTCTGCTTTCCTCTCACACCATCTCCTTCAGAGTAGGATAGCAAATCTCTTTTATCTGCAGAGTAGACACCATTGGAAGCAATCCCATGTCATGAATCTCTGAGCTACTGAAATTCTAGTACTCTGTGTAAATCTAATTGGTCTTGTTTACTTTCCCCACCAAAGCATTGGCACACCAGAGCACTAATGAACTAGGCAAATATCTTGTCTATTATTTCTGCAGTAATTTAAAGTTGCATATAAAAGATGCTGATTAACAAATCAGCATCCATCCTTAAGATGATAAATAAATTCTATACTCTACTGATCTTGTAGACACTAGATTTCCTACAATGGGAAGCATTTGAGTACACTTCAAATGTGTTGGTCAGCATCTCCTACAATGCCCAACTATTGGCCAAGTGATCTGGAAGTTATGGAAGCTGTCCACAACATTTGAGGGGGCATAAGTTTGCCTACCCCATTTCTTACAGGGCTCGTATGTGATTTCTAAATACTCTTATAGATTAAAGAAAAGAAAAGAAGATGTTGTTTGGCATGCAAAATGGTAAGCTTTAGTATGACAGAATCAAACTATTTTAATGTGTTTTATTGAAATCCTTCCCAATCTTTTGTTATAAGTTTGAATAAGAGATAATAATCCTACTGCTTCATGAAAATATAAGCCATTCTTAAATCATCCCCAGTAGCAGGAGAATTATTATGATCATCATAATTACTAGGGTGCAGAACTATGCAAAGGGATTTGATTGACATCCATTTGGATGACTGCTTCAGCAAACTTTCAGTCATGTAACTGAATATGAACAAGGATACCAGAAATTAACTAGGAGAGAAATTATTTTGAAGTTTTAGAAGTACATTTTAATGTGTGCTGACTTGCTTATGAATACTTGTAGACAGTAAACTGTCAAAAACTAGGGATACACATGAATCATGCTTACCAATTTCCTCCTTACTTGATGAATGTCCAAGAGATATTCTCATCACATCCTGATGAGAAACCTTCAAAACTCAGGAAGAGATCCAGACCTATCAGCATCCCACTTTGAGAATAAAAGCTGTTAAGTTTTCAATACACACACACACACACACACACACACACACACAACCCACATACATTTGTGCAGAGAGCTCATTCCCATGAATTTGACTACATGAGGAAAATGGGAAGATGGCACAAAGTTCTGCTAGCAGCCAGGGCTAGCACTTCATACACCTGAAAATAAGAGGCATTGTTTGTTTACAGACAAATAACAAATCTCAGAAAAATTTTAAACAATATGAGACTCCTTTAAAGCAGGCTATGGGACAAACCAGACCAGGTAGTAGGTTTAGATGACCACAGGGCCATAGACTGCTTATCTCAAAAAACTGATACCAGTCACCCCGGGACTGCTGTGGAACTGTGAGAACTGGGTTCTGCAATCCTGAATGGGTTGCAAAAAATGAGCAGTAAGAAACAGTTCCTTTCACAGCCATTTTTGGGCCATGTTTGGTGGCCCCAGTGTGGCCTTAGAGCAATCCAGGGGTATGCATCATATGCACACTGCACCCCATGAGCAACCTGACAGAGGCCCTTTTGGGCCATCTGTTTGAGATCTAAATGTAAATCTGAATAATCCTGAAGATTCATTAGCAATTTTGATTTAGAGGGCCACAGGGATATAGACTATGTATCTTAAAAAACTGATAGATTTCTCTTCCCTATAATGAAAACAAGACACAACCCAGCACCAATTTGTTTGATGTTTGATGGCATAATCCCCTCATAAAAGGATAGTATACCTTCAGATTTCACACAGTTCTGACAAAAAGAAATAAAGGGTGCATCTACACTGTTGAAATAATGCAGTTTGACACCACTTTAACTGCTGTACCTCCATTCTATGAAATCCCGTGATTTGAAGTTTTACAAGATCTTCAGCCTTCTTTGCCAAAGAATGCTGGTGTCTCACAAAACTACAAATCCTAGGATTCTGTAGAATAGAGCCATGGCAAATTAAAGTGGTGCCAAAGTGCATGATTTCTACAGTGTAGATGCACTCAAAGTTATAAGTTTGGTTTGTTTCCAATGATAGTCAAGAACAGACATGAAGATCTGGATTTCTTGTTCAAAGTTTGATTCAAATCTGACATAAAATTGATAGCCTCACCAATCTGAGCTAAATCCAACTGGTTCATGAATCAATGAATTGGAGTGTGGAACAAATACTGTGACTTGTGTATGCCCAAATGCATATTGATTGGATGCAAAGGGGGTGGGGTTGTCAGAACATCCTCTAGGTTAATTGCTCTGTGTCTTGGTTTCTGCCATTGTTATCTCAACACACACACATAGTAGGCTTCCAGTCCTCACTCTTTCCATTTCTTCTCCACATTATTTCAGCAGTTGAATAGAGCACCTGGCTTGGAGGATCTGGCTGTTTAGTACAGTTCTGAATGTCCAATTGTGGAAAAAGAAGTACTGCTTTATTTTTAAAAAAAATCCTTCAAACACCAAAATAATTCCCCTCCTGATTAATTTGTGGATGTCCTTGCTTGTCCACATGTGTGACTGAATATTTGCTGAAGCAGTCATCCAGATGGTTGTCAATCAAATCCCTTTATATATTTCCCCACTCTCATAATTATGATGATCATGAACATCCTTCTTCTAAAGATGGTCTGAAAATATGTTTGATTTTTAAAAAAAAACAAATAGAGTTATTATCCTATTGTTAAATGTACATATACAGGGCAAGGGGGGCATGGGAGGGAAAATAACTGACTGCATGGTAGTGGGAAGGTAATGCGCCCTCAGACTAAAAACCCAGAAATGGGGAGGGGGGGTGAGGAGTAAATAACAAGGTGAAAAACCATGTATGTCTAAGTTTGGATTGCACCGTGAATGGTACCATAGGCTGTTAACCTGATCCCACAGTTAACTATTCCAATTTTCTTGATAGTAGTAATGAATGCTTGTGCTGTAGGTGTCCTTAATTGTATTTAATCCCTAACATTGATTTCTTCATTTATTTTGTGTATTCTTTAAATGCAGACCCTATTACAGCCACTGTTGGGGGGGGCTATGATCAATATATCAATGCTGATGAAATGCTGGAGCCATGAAAAGGGTTGCATAAACATGGTTTACAGAAGGAAAATTGGCATGGAGAAAAGGAATCTAGCAGCACCTTCTAGACCAGACCTTCACAACTTGGCAGTAGGTAGGGACCAAAGTTAAAATAGGCTAAACTTCTTTGGGCTGCTGATAGGTTTTAATTAAATATCAATTAATTAATAATTAATAATTAATAATTAATATTAATTCCATCCTCTTTCTCCTCTGCCTGGCCTTCAGGGAAAAGTTGAGTGGCAGAGGTGCTTTGCCTGTCCTTCTTCTCAGGAGAAGGCTGAGTGATGGAGGAGCCTTGAGGGGTAAGCATTTGCCCCTCTTCCTCCTCCTTCTCCTCCACCACCTGGCCTTCTCCTCAGGAAAAAGCTGTGCAGCAGAGGAACCTTACAGGGTGAGTGTTTGCCCTTCCTCCTCCACATGGCCCTCTCCTCAGGAGGAGACCAAGTGGTGGAGAAGCCTTCACCACATCCTCATGGGCTGCCTAAAATCTTTTTGTGGGCCAAATGCAGCCCCCAGGCCATATGTTGTGCAGGCCAGTTCTAGACTAAACTTTATTTTGGCATGAACATCCATGGATTTTAATCCACATCTTCAGACTCTCTAGAGCATCAGATCACAAATTCATTGGTGATTACAGAGTGATGAGAGATGGATCAGAGGATAGGATATAGAATGATGTGACTTCAGACACAATAATAATAATAATAATAATAATAATAATAATAATAATAATTTATACTCCACTCTTTGACAAGCAATTGGGGTGGCTAACAGCAATTAAAATTCCATACAGTACATACAATCCAATAATCCCAAACCCACCCACCCCTTAAAAAAGTATTAAACCAGTTATCTGTTAAAACATCTTAATTAAAACAGCATAAAATAAATTCACATCAAAAACAACAATAATCTGAAAAAAGCATAGCAAAGCAAAGCAGTGGCAGCATCCAAAATGGGAAAGGGCAGGATTAGGGGCTCCTGAGGCCGGGAATCTAGTCAGGAAAGTCCTGCCGGAAGAGATCCATCTTAACAGCTTTTTTAAAGCAGCTCAAGGTCTTAATCTGATGGATCTCATCTGGCAGGACTTTCCATAGTCTGGGAGCGGTTACCGAGAAGGTCTTCTGGTAGGTCGCAGACAATCTAGCTTTTATCGGCTGCAGCAAATTCCTCCCAGAGGACCGGAGTGCATGGGGTTGATTGTATGGGAGCAGGCAGTCCCAGAGATAGCTTGGACCCAAGCCATTTAGGGCTTTAAAGGTAATAACCAACACCTTATACTGAGCCTGGAAACTAATAGGCAGCCAGTGGAGAGACTTGAATAAGGTGTTTTATGTGGTCTCTCCTTGCTGTTCCTGAAACCACTCTGGCTTCCATGTTTTGTACAAATTGAAGTTTTCGGACCAAGCATGAGGGTAGCCCCATGTAGAGTGCATTACAGAAGTCCAGATGGGAGGTTATCAGCATGTGCACCACAGTCTTGAGGTCCCTTACTTCCAGGAAAGGGAGCAGCTGGCGTATCAGCTGGCATATCAGCCGAAGCTGATAACAGGTGCTCCTGTTTACCTGATTAGTCATCAAGAGTGATGAATCCAAGAGCACCCCCAGACTGCAAACACGGTCCTTCACGGAGAGTGTGACCCCGTCCAGGACTGGTGGTTGCAACCCAATTTCTGGTATTGGGGCCGCTACCATGAGCACCTCTGTTTTGTCTGGATTCAATTTCAATCTGTTTTTCTTCATACAGTTCATTACTGCCTTAAGACAGTCATTGAGAGGAGAAATGACATCGGGAGTTGGGGCCGATGGCTTCATGTATATATTAAACAGCATTGGGGTCAGAATGGTGCCATGCCGAACACCACAACTAAGGTCTTTTTTGTGTGTGGAATAACTATCCCTGAGTAGCACACTCTGGGATGTGCCTGAGAGGAAGGAACAGACCCGCTGTAACACAGTGTCTCTGATTCCTAACCCACTCAGGTGCTCCAAGAGGATGCTATGATCTGTTGTATCAAAAGACGCTGAGAGGTCTAAAAGCACCAACAGGTTACACTATCCCTATCAATGCTCAGACAAAGGTCATCGGTCAAGGCAACCATGGGAGTCTCAACTCCAAATCCCATCCTAAATCCTGTTTGAAATGGATAATCAGTTTCATCCAAGACAGCTTGGAGTTGAAGAGCAGCCACCCTCTCGATCACTTTGCTCAAAAAAGGTAACATGGCCACCGTCCTATAGCTGTTCATATCCAGGGAGTCCCGGGAAGGTTTTTTCAGAAGTAGCCTAACCACCACTTCCTTTAAACAAGATGGAACAAGACCTTCCCTGAGGAATGCACTGATGATGTCCACAAGGAATAACCTCAAGCCCCCCCCCCCGGATGGCCAGCTATGAAGGGCAAAGATTGAGAGGGCAAGTTGTCTTCCTCACACTACCAAGGAGCTTGTTCACATCCTTGGTATTCACAAGTTGAAAATGATCAAGTAAAATTGCATCAATGGAGTTGCTGGACACCTCGTCTATTGATTCTGTTATTATACTGGCATCCAAGTCGGCTCTTATCTGAGAGATTTTATCTGTAAAGAAGTTGTTAAATGTGTTACAGCAGACCGTTGTTGGGTTAAATAATGGGTTCTACCCAGGTGGAACCTGTGTCAGTTCCCTTACCTCCCTGAACAGCTCTGCTGGACAAGACTCTGCAGACGCAATACGTGCAGAGGAAAAAGATTTCTGTGCTGCACGTATTGCCTTCAGAAAACTCTGGTGCCACAACAAATGCAGTCACCCTACTCACCAGGCCAGCTGAGTTGCAGGGCAAGGGGAGCCATCGGGCCAAAGGAGTTTTCCTGTTCCAGCTGGGGAGGAGTTGGTTTTTGGCAGTCATTCAAGACTACAAGTCCCAGTGGCCTATGCTGCTGGAAGCCCGCCCTTTCACTATGGGGAAGCCCCTCACAATTGTTGGAAGGGCTGGAGAGGGGGCAGAACTTCTGCCCAGTGCCAGCTACAATTGGACATAGGGCCCATTTAAGGCCACATGACTGGGGTGGCCAGCACTATTCAAGCCTGGTACCAGAGAAGGAGCTCAGAGCTAGAGCTGTCTCAGTGACAGAAGTGGCCACCTAATCCTCTAAATCACTATGCCTCCAAAGAAGAGGAAGTGAGAAGAGGCAACCACTTGGCCTACAATCAGGGGACAGGCTGGGCAGCCAAGGAAATTCTGGGCTGCCCTGGCCCCTAAGGGAAAGCAGAGGCAAGCAACCTCAGTGTAGGTGCCAGTTCCCTCCTCACACCCAGCCATGAGTGACAAGCTGTTGGAGGGATCCATTTGCACATTTTTAACCTTTGTGGAGCAGATGGGGCATACTGGTGCTGTGCCTACTCCTGGGGCCATCACTCCTGTGTCCTCAAGGTGGACCATGCCAGCAACGCCTGTTGGTTGTATCAGGGGCCACAAGGCCAAGTGACAGAGAAGGTGCACTGTGTCCTCTTCCAGCAGCAACTACAAGGTTAATGTCCTCAGCTGCCCTCTGCAAGTATGCATTCCAAATCAGCAATGCCAAGTGGGACCTCATTAACAATGTGATATGGCTTGTCGAGGTGGGCCCCCACATCAGGTCAAGAAGAGAGCCCTCCAGATCAGTGAATTGGGTAGGCAAGAAGGATCCTCACAGGCTGCTGTGTTGGGAGTTTAACCTGGGGAAATGTGTGCAGGCACAGTGCAAATTTGAGAATTGCTGTGAGCATTGCTGGGGACCTCATACTAAGCTGGCTTGCTCATGCCCAGCCAGCACACAACAGTTCTTTTGTCTGGGATGTCCCAGCTTGGCAGCCTCTGGAAAGAAACAGTTAGCAGCAGACACTGGAACTGGAGGGTTAGGGGGTCCAAAATGAGCCTATTGAGGTTGCCCAGTCATCCTTTGGCCTTGGTCTCACCCCCGTGTGCCCCTCTGCATTGTTGTCACTTCTCATTTCCCAGACAACAAGGTGTCTTCCTTCCTGGTGGCAGGCTTCACTCAGGGTTTCAAGATCCCTGATGTGGGCCCACAGGTTGCCACTGATGCCCTCAACCTCAAGTCAGCTGAGGACATGCCACAGGTGCTCAAAACCAAGACCAAAAAAGAGTGTGAGGCAGGCAGGGTGGTGGGCCCCTTTGATTCCCTCCCCCATTGCCCAACCTATGTGTGTCACCTCTGGGTGTGGTGCCCAAGAAGGCACCAGGTGAATTTCACCTCATACACCATCTTTCCTACCCCCAGGGTCATCTGTCAATGATGCCATCCCCCCCAACTTTGCTCAGTACATTACACTTCCTTCAACCATGCTGTCCGACTTATGCGGGCATGTGGTTGGGGGGGGATTCCTGGCCAAATATGTCATCCAGTTGGCATTCTTTCTTTTTTTAATTATTGATTAAAAACAACATAAAACAAAACATAACATAACATTAAACAAAACATAAGACTAACCGCAAATTTAAAACATACATACATAAACAACAGCTAGACTACAAGACTTCCTTAACCAAGCTATTGATTCTGGAGTTTATTTAGAATATAATTTTTCTCCTGAATATTAATTAATATTGGCTACTTGTAAATATACAGCTTAGCAGCTAACAATAACAAATAGATAAATAAAACAAATAAATCTCTTCTTTATATTACTTATATTACTTTATATTATTAATATTCTTTATGTTTCTACTATATTATATTACTAAAATTCATTACGTACAATTACCACCCGGTTATATAGTGACCAAACAAAACACTTTCTATAGGGGGATGAACTATAGGGGGATGCAGACGGTGAAAAATGCCATCTTCAATCCCAAGAAGGGGAGGGGCAGCCGGACGCTGGATGCCCCATCCCCTTCCTGAGGACGTCATCGGAGTGATGGCCCATCCACATGACAGGCGCTCCAATGATGTCCTTCCGGCTCAGCATCCAGACATGATGAGCCAGAAGAGACACCAAAGAGGCACACCATGCCTCTTGCGGCATCCTTTTCATGGCTTGTGAAAGGAGCGCTATTTTAGTGCTTCCTTCACAGGTGGCGAAAGGGCCGAGGTGCCCAGCAGCCTCGGCCTTGATCCACCGCTTCCGGGGGGCAGCCCATGGCCACCCATCTGCATCCCCCCTATGTTCCAACAAGTAAGATTCTATCCCTTATATCATTCTGTTATTTCAAGCCTAAACTCCATTGCTGTCCCCATTTTTGTTCCATAAATCCAATAAAGGGTTTCCAAACTCGCTCAAAGTCTTTGATTGTTTTTTTTTTTCTGTAGAACCTGTGTTAATTTATCACTTTCCATTAAATCATATATGTTCACAATCCATTCTTCAATTTCTGGAATTATTTTTGTCTCCATTTCATTGCAAATGTCAACATAGCCACAGTGGCCAAGTGGTTTATTTCTATAGCTTTATGAACCTCATCCCAATATGTCTTTGCCACTTTACAATTCCACTACATATGATAAAAGGTACCCAATTCTTTTTCACATTTTCAACTTTTGTTGTTTTCTTTTTTTATAAATTTTTGCTAGTTTAAATGGGGTAAGGTACCATCTAAGTTGTATTTTGTAGAAATTCTCTTTTAAATTATAGTTCTAGGTGTATTTCAATCTTTTTATCCAATTTTTTTCCCGTTGTTCCAAGCTTATCAAGATGCCAATACTTTGGGCCCATTTTATCGTTTGGGGTTTAACCAACTCTTTTCCATATCTAATTTCAACAATAGTTTGTAGAATTTCCTAATTCCATGGTTCTTTTCTGATTTTATTATTTTTTTGAATTCCGGGTCTGAATCTTTAATACTATTTGATTTTATATCTAAAAAGAATCTGTTCTTAATTTGGTAGTATGTAAACCACGAACAGTTCAGACCTTCCAACCTTAGTTGTTCTAATGTTTTCAATTCCATCTTATTTTCCTTTAAGAAGTCTTCATATGTTACCCATCTTGTAGTATCTAACTGAGTTCTATTAAAGAAGGCTTTCTTTGTAAAAATCCATCTAGGAATGCCTGTGTAAATTCTAGGTTTTAGTTTTAACCAAATCCATAATAATGTTTTTCTAATATAGTGTTCATTAAAATCTCTATTAATCTTTACTTTTTCATTAAAAATGTAAGTGTGCCAACTAAATCTAATATCCGCACCTTCCAGGTACAGTAATCTTTTATTCTCTAACCTTAGCCAATCCATAATCCAATCCATTATACATGCATAATAGTAAACTAAAATTGGGTAATGACAAACCTCTTCTGTTTGCCCCATCTTGTAATAGTTCAAATTTTACTCTAGGTTTTTTGCCCAACCAGAGAAATTTTGAGATATCTTTTTGCTAAGTCTTAAAGGGTTTATCATTCACAATAATTGGAAGATAATAATAATAATAATAATAATAATAATAATAATAATAA
>CM034701.1:235114513-235129093 GCA_020142125.1 Phrynosoma platyrhinos | reverse complement strand
ATTTTTGGGATGCCTCATTTCCACTTTATTTTTCAG
The DNA here is from genome assembly GCA_020142125.1 of Phrynosoma platyrhinos. Lineage (NCBI taxonomy): Eukaryota > Metazoa > Chordata > Lepidosauria > Squamata > Phrynosomatidae > Phrynosoma > Phrynosoma platyrhinos. Next base: position 235,129,057 of record CM034701.1, on the reverse strand, counting down.
TTTCTGGGCCACATGTGATAACGTCCATATTAATGCCACCTGGGCCCTCACTTTCACAGCCCTGAACATTTATCCTTGCTGATGCTTACATGATTTATACAAGTGATTGGAAGCCATTCACTCCTATAAAGAAAAGTAAAGTGCTTTAGTTTGACAAAACCTCATCACCTCATCTATCAGGGCTTTGTTGATAAGGATACTGAATTGAGTGCACATCCATTTTGGACTTCTCATAATATCAGGCTTTCTCTCTAAAGAATGTTTCCATCATTAAATAGACATTTTGTTATTTGATGTGTAATTGTGTGTGTGCTAGACTACACACACATTTAAATGTATGCAAAGGGATATTGTATAATTTACACTACCACAATGTTTATCCTGTTATTATTTGACTTATACTGAATGCCTTATAATAACATTAAAACTGGTGTTTTATATAGTGTATGCTTCTTAATACTTAGCATTGTTCAGGTCAAGACTATCTTACAGACCATAGCTACACCAGCACTACAGAAAAAATCCAGTTTGACCCCACATTAACTGCCATGGCTCAGTGCTATGGAACTCTAGGGAAAGTAGTTTTATGAAACATTTAGCCTTCTCTGTCAAAGAACTCTGATGTTATAATAAACTACAAATCCCAGAATTCAATAGCATTGAGCCATGACAGTTAATGTGGGGTCAAACTGGATTACAGTGAGACCTTGGTATTCGTGGATGGCAAGCCTGTGTTGTCCCCAATGGCAGCACATGAACATGGTCATACCACCATTAAGAACAATGGGACTGAAGTCCTTCCTTCCTTCCTTCCTTCCTTCCTTCCTTCCTTCCTTTGTTCCCCCTCTGAGGTTTCTTGGCTGAGCTTGGTTTTAGGGGCAGTTTGGAGGCAGTTCAGGGGTGGCTGGAATCTCATTGACCAGAGGAAGACAGAGCTGGTGCCAGAGCAAGGGCTTGGGTCTCAGGGCCTGGGGGTTCCATCCCAGATGTTGGGCCAGAGCAAGCTCTAGCTCTCGGGAGCAACATATCATCAGCCATGGAGGAGCAGCACTGGCCCTGGCTCTGGCAGCAGTGATGCTCCTACTCTTCTGAGGGTTTCTCCAGTACCTCTACCTGGGAAGCCAGTGCCAGCTGAGTCCCATTGTCTCTAATGGCAGCACAGCTGCATGCACACACCACCACTAGGGACAAAAGGATTTGTGCATCCATCAATTTTGGTATCCACAGGGGGATCCAAAATAAATGCCCCACAAATACTGAGATCCCACTGTATTTCTGCAGTGCAGGTACAGCTCATGTAACCCTATATGAGACCATGTTACTTCACTGTTGAAACAGCTCCATTGATTCCCAGTTTGCTTTCAGGAACAATTGAAAAAGTTGTTTATGACCCATAAAGCCCCATATGGCTCAGGTGCAGGCTTACTGGAAGACTATGGGGGGTTGCAGACTGCCAGAAATAGTGTAAATTGAGTCCACTTTTAGGGTTAGGGTTAGTGCTAGGGAATCATGGGAATTGTCTTTTTTCTGAGACATTGAGCCTTCTCTGTCAGGGAGCTCTGGTGCCACAATAAAATACAGTTCCCATGATTCCCTAACCCTAACCCTAACCCTAAAAGTGGACTCAATTTGCACTATTTCTTATCTCGCTGTATGAGTTGGCCTAGTTCCTGTGATAATTGGGAGAGGCCCATCTCTCATTCCCACCACCATCACAAGACACAAGAAAGACCCTTCCCAGTGGCTGTCCCTAGACTCTGGAACTCCCTTCCCAGGGAGGCCAGAATGGACTCTTTGCTGTTATTCTTCAGTCCAGCAGAACAGCAAAGCTGTTTCTCTTCCTCTTTAATCTCTCAAAATTATCACCACTTTCACTTTCCCCCTTTTCTCTTCTGGCTTTCTCTGCTTCTCTATTTCTCCATCTCACTTCAGATCACTTCTGCCATCTTTCCCTCTCTCTATCCTCCATCCTTTTCCTCTCTGGGCTTTAAAAATCTTGATAATTATTTTAAGTCCACTTTTACTGATCCAAACAAAAACCCAGAGGAAATCAAATAAAAGCAAAATGTGTAGCGTAAAAAAGAAAATAAAATAGAAACTTTATAAGCTCAGATTCAAAGATCTACTCTCCTTGCAGTGCCAGTTAAATCAATAATCTAATTCTAGGAAGGATAGTTCAATTATTGTCCTTAAGTTTTAAAAAACTGAACTCTTTTTAAATAATAATAATAATAATAATAATAATAATCTTTTAATGGCATTTTATCTTTTTAGGTATTATTGGAAGTTGAGGCCTGAGTGCTGCATGATGGGGTGAGCTCCTATCACTAGTCCCAGCTTCTGCCCACCTAGCAGTTCGAAAGCATGCAAATGCAAGTAGATAAATAAAGGGGGAAGCAGACTGGTGGCACGGGGCCGCCCTGGGAAGGTGCGCCGCAGGATCGAGGCATCCCCATGCCTCGATCCTGCGGTGCTCCTTCCCCATCCCTGAAAAGAGTGCTAAAATAGCGCTCCTTTCACAAGTCAGCGAAAGTGCACCTCAAAAGCGTGAGGCGCACTTTTGCTGACTTATCTGCCGCAGCGTGTGTGGATGCTGTGGCAGGAGGTTGCCTCCGGAGTGCTGGTCGTGCGGAAGGCCAGCGGCTCTGAGGGCAACCTCGGGAGGAGGAAGGGGTGCCGAGCATGCGGCTGCCCCTCCTCTTCTCTGCCTCAAGGACCGCTTAATAAGCCGTCTGCCGAGGCCCTAAGTTTCACTTTGGTAAGAAGGTGACAGCATTTGGTGCAGTAATGCTGGCCAAATGCTGGCTCTTCAGCTTAGTAACAGTCAGTTACAACTAAACATTCATGTCAAAGAACTACTGTGATGGTTCTCTATGGCCCCACTCCACTCCACTGAGCTGGATGGGAACCCTTGAAACTACTTTAATTCCAAAATAAACAACTTGCTGCCACCACTCAATGATTTAACCTGTCATATCCCAGCAATGCATTGGAACATTGTTGGACCTTCTATTAATAACCTACAAATAGAACAAGCATTAGCCAAAAAGTCTGTTAGAAGGAAAGAAGGAAGAGTCAGATTACTGAACAAAAAGGTTTTATTTTGAAGAAGGAACATTAAAGAAAAGAAACATGGAAGACAATTGGTCCTCCAGGCACAAAACTTAAAGTATCAGTTTCAAAACACAATCATGTCAGCCAAACCTTAACATACTGAAAACCTGATTTCTCTGACTAGTAGTGAGGTAGACCCACAGGCTGAGGCCTTGCTCTTCCTCAGGCCTTCTCTCAACTGTTTTATCTGTCTCTTTCCAGCAACCTTCCAGAAGGTTCTTTTATCACAGCCATCTGATTGGATGCTTGCCCTCATACCACTAATGATGTCATCCTCTTTGTAGATTTCATTACCTCTTCCCACAGGGAAAAAGACCCTGATAAATGGAGGTACTCTCATTAATCACAACTATGGGCCTTTGCAGACTGCCAGAAATAGTGCAAAATGAGTCCATTTTAACTGCTCTGGCTCAGTGCTAGGGAATCATGGGAACTGTAGTTTATTGAGCCACCAGAACTCTCTGACAGAGAAGGCTCAATGTCTCAGAAAAAAACTACAGTTCCCGTGATTCCCTAGCACTGAGCCAGGGCATTTCAAGGGGCTAAGCAGACGGGCAGCACGGGGCCGCCCTGGGAAGCTGCGGATCGGGGCTGAGGTATCCGCACATCTTGGCCCTGTGGCACAGCATCCCAGCCCCAGAAAGGAGCGCTAAAATAGACATCCTCAGAGCGCCAGACATGCGGAGGGTCCGGCACTCTGACAATGTCTATGGGAAGGGGTTGGGGTGCCCAGCGTGTAGCTGCCCCTCCCCTTCCTTGCCCTGAAGACGGCGCTTTGCGCCATCTGCTTCCCCCCCAAGTGGACTCATTTTGCACTATTTCTGGCAGTCTGCAAAGGCTCTACCTTTACCTTTTAAAAATCATTTTAATATTGTCAGTAGTTTAATTCCATTTTAATTTTTAATTTTCGGTATATTTTAGCTTTATTGTTTTACTTATTTATTTTTATTGCTTTATTTTAAATTGTAAGCCACCTTGAGTTTCAATTTTGGGAAAATTTCTTTTTCTAGGTCCTCTATCATGATTCTTTAGTATGCTTCTGACAGAAAATCTGGAGGACATAGAAATGCCTAGACAAGTGCCCTCTCTAGGAATCTCTAGGTCCTCCAGCACAACTCTATGGCCAGCTTCCACTGGAAGTCATTTGTTTCAATAGGATTCAGTATAACCCATGGTTTTGTGTTTCCACAGTAAGTCTGAGAACATATCCTTGGAAGATATGAGGGTCATATTGTATAGACACATCCCCACACATACACACATGGAGAGAAGAAAGGAATAATAAAAAAAGATAAAGGTATACAATTGTAGGGGCCAGTGTGGCGTAGTGATTTGAGTGTTGGACAACAACTCTGGAGACCGAGAGACCCACTCAGCTTTGAAACCCACTGGGTGACCTTGGGCAAGTCACAGAGCCTCAGGGAAAAAGCAATGGAAACTCTCCCCTGAACAAATCTTGCCAAGAAAACCCTATAGGGTGGCCATAAGTCAGAAAGCACACAACACACACACACACACACATAACTGTAAAACAAATTACCCAGAGAAAATAAAAAATGCAATATAATATAAAGCAAACAGACAAATATATATAAACAAAACCTGCAAGATTGTAAAATAATATTTAACTAAAATTCCAAAAGTGTTGGAAAACAAGAAAGTTTTTAATTGGGATTGAAAAATAACAAGGCACGAGGATTCCCCCAAATATTTAGGGAGGCAATGCCAAGCATATAGAGAAGCAAATGAAAGAGTAATTCCAAGCAATGGAAGTCAAGCCAAGGAAGAGGAAATCCTTGGTTAGGTGAGAAGCCTAGAGATCATAGATCTCAAGCTTGCTGGTAAAAAGAAATAAAGGTTAGAAGACAGAGGGAACTACAGCTTTAAACATTTAAACAAGAAGCTTTTACTGACTCTTAGAAGAAATGGGTAAGCAATGAAGAGATATCAAAAGTGGGATAGTATAATCCAAATGATGGCCTAAAAGATAATCTTAGCAGCAGAATATTGAATGGAAACCAGAGGAGTGAGGTAAGATAATAGAAGACCAGTCAAAAGAAAATTATAACAATCAAGGCAGGAAATGACCAAGGCATAATCAACTAAGGTATTGGCAAAAGAAGCAAGTAAAAAGTTTTAATTTTGGCAATGTTAAAAGAAAAAAGGGGCAAGATTCTGTTACAATCTCAATGTGAGGAACAAAAGACAAAGATAAGTCAAAAATAAAGCCAAGTCTACATGCTTCCTTCACAAGACAAATGTCAATATTATTAATAATGATGGAGAATGCATGTGAATCTGGGAATCTGCCCTTGAGGTGCAGTGGTTAAATGCCTGCACTGCAGATTCTCACTCACAGGGTTGTGAGTTCAATACCAGCCAGGTGTTAGTGGATGTCCTCCATTTTTCTTGTATATTTTAGCCATGTGGAGTTCTCTATGACCCCAGCCTGACCCCTGGGAGATGGCAGCCATAATCCTCTAGACGTGAGGTCAGGTAAGCAAGCTAAAATTGCTTAAGACCACTAAAGATTTCCTGGACAGGCAGGTTTTTGGAGTTGCCTTGTGGAATATCCCATTATGTTGGAAAAGATACCTAATGGTGTTTGTTTGTCTTAGGGGCTAAGCAGACGGGCAGCCATGGGCTGCCTTGGGAAGCTGCACTGCAGGACCGAGGCATCCCCATGCCTCGATCCTGCAGCGCAGCTTCACCGCCCCTGAAAGGAGCACTAAATTAGCACTCCTTTCACAAGTCAGCGAAAGTGCGCTGCAAAAGGCTGCGGCACACTTTCGTCGACTTTTCTGCCACAGTGCGTGGAAAGGCTGTGGCGGGAGGTCCTCCTCGGAGTGAGGATGACCTCAGGAGGGGGTTGGGGTGCTGATCGTATGGTTGCCACTCCCCTCCCCTGCCCCCAAGATGGCCGTTTAAGCCGTCTGCTTAGGGGGTTAGTCTCACACTTGATGAGACAGTGATTAGATTTGATTGCACCCCTTTTCTCTAGCTTCCTTTCCTTGATAGTTTTGAAACCAAATGCATTGTTTAGACTATGCCCAAGCTTAAGTAAACAATATCAAACCAATCAAGCCTTTGTTTAACTCATGGCCAGAAGGCAGAATTTCCCTATAAGAACCCCTGGATTTTAGCAGACTTCATGCTACCTGGGAAGTGCATGCTGAAACTCTGTTGGTCTGTGCTCTGAGATAGTTCCAGCAACCCCCTTTCTTGCCAGTCATGCCCCTTCCACGAAACTCATCCTCATTCACCGCCTGAAATCCAGAGGAGTGTGAGTATATCTCCCTCTATCCTGGTTTCCCTCTTGCCTCCCCCGCTCTCGCTCTTCCCTGCTTACTCTTCTAGTGTGTGTGCTGCATTTGTTTTAGACTTTAATTGGAATTTGGTCCATTTCAGTGTCTTTCCTAGCCAGAATTCTTACTTCTCCCGTAGACAATTGGATAAGATCTTAGAAGCGAAGTTGGGCGCTTCCCTCTCACATTTGAACTAATTATAAATTCCCCAAAATTAGGTCTTGGTTTCCCAACAGAGAACCTCAAGGTCGACTCAGCCTTGCATTCTTTCATGGGTCACTAAAATGAGTACCCAGCTTGTTGGAGGCAATTAGTTTACACTTTGTAAACCACTTAGGGAGTGCTTAAGTCTACTCATAAGTGGTATAGAAATGTATTTGCTATTGCTATAATATTGGGAATGAATATTCCCCTAAGCATTATTCAGCAGGGTCCCCTCAACCCTGAGCACAACAACATCTGATATAGCTAAAGGGGCAACTTTGGTGAGAAAGAATTGTGAAAGTAGACAGCCCAGAGACACATGCAAAATCTGGCTAGAAACCCATTATATTGAAGTTCATGCTGGCTAACAGATTAATGAATATATATGGATGGTATCATCTGAATTGTTTCCACTGTGTTATAGCAGACATTTTAAGATGTTTTAAAAGTTTGTAGTGTCAAATATGTGTAATTCATTGTATCAGATGTGTGATTTTAGATATCCATCACACAGAGTTTTTATTATGTTTTTACACAGAATTGTTAACCACTTTGTGCTCTTACTGGGAATGGGAGAGGTCATAGTGCAGTAATTTGAAACTGGAAGTTGTGGTATTACACACAAAAATTTTGACAGTGCAATAAAATTTTATTTTTTAAAATAGACTTGACTTTTAAAAAGTAAATAGATGAGAGTGAAAGAGAGAAGTATTACACACAATGTTATATTTCATATATGGCATTACAAGCATGACTACAGACATTTAATAATAATAATAATAATAATAATAATAATAATAATAATAATAATAATAACAACTTTATTTATACCCTGCCTTTAGCCAGGGCTGTCAAGGCGGCTTACAAGTTAAAAAGAGTACACCCATACAAATCAGAAACAAATGCCCCCCCCTTAAAAATATATTAAATCGTTAAACAGATTAAAATCTCATTTAAAACCAAATTAATAAAACATATAACATAAATAACATAAATAAACAGTGGCATTGCAAATGTGTGGGAAAGAGCTATCTGATGGCAGGAGGGAGATTGTGTTATTCTGGGAAAGCCTGGTGGAAGAGATCCATCTTGATGGCTTTTTTAAAGCCATCTAAGTTGGTTATCTGAAGGATCTCCTCCGGCAAGGCATTCCACAATCTGAGGGCCGTAGCTGAAAAGGTCCTCTGAGAGGTCATCACCAGCCTAGTTCTTATTGGTTAAAGCAACTTCCTCCCAAAGGACCTGAGGGCACGGGGTAGATTATATGGAGATAGGCGATTCCCTAGGTAAGATGGACCCAGGCCATGTAAGGCTTTAAAGGTCAATACCAACACCTTATACTGTGCCCAGAAACTGACTGGCAGCCAGTGTAATGATTTCAAAATAGGAGTGATATGGTCACCTTTTGTTGTTCCAGTGATCAATCTGGCTGCCATGTTTTGCACTAACTGCAGTTTCCGTGTTAGGTATAAGGGTAGCCCCATGTAGAGAGCATTACAGAAGTCGAGTTGTGAAGTTACCAGTGCATGTACTACAGTTTCTAGGTCCCTTACTTCCAGGAAAGGGCACAGCTGGTGTATTATTTGTGCACACATAATTGAAAGTGGGAAATAAAATCCAATGCAGGTGCTTTTTGGTGTTTTTCATATCTTTCCATATCGATAGCAAACACATGTCTAGAATGTTTCATCAAGGATTCCTTAGAATTAGAAAAATGATGCTGTATTGGGGAATATTCAGAGGGAAAGTTACATCAATAATTAAGGGGATGATGGATTTGAGTTAGAATGAAAGATTAAAAGAAATAAATATGTAGAGCTCGACTAAGTGGGGATTGCAGTTGTGTGGACTTAATGACTGTCTACAAATATTTGAAAGTTGTAAACATCAAGGATGGAAAGGAATAATTTAAGGCAGTCTGAAGGGATATAACTGTAATGAGATGCTCTTAGAGTATTGAGAGATGATTCCTAATTTAAGCACACATATACACAATTAGAGTGTAGAATATTAGTCCCTGTGAAATGTGATGGAATATGGGTACTGATGACAGATGAACTGGGAAAAGGAGCAGCTGATAATGGTGCAGTGACAAGCAGACTGACAGGGTGATAGAACGGAGTGTTCTCTATCGCAATGCCAGCTTTCAATATGATATTTTGGGAAGTAAGTGTTAACTCCCATTTCAACAAGAAATAAAAAGGATTAAAAGTGTGTCCTGACAACATGAAAAGCCTACATTTTTAAAGCTAAGTTAGTTTTAGCCTAGTCAATGAGAGAGAGAATATAAAGCTGATATCACCTATGAATCTTATGTAGCTTATGACAGTTTATGAAGAACAGCAGCACTTGAGATTTGATTCATTAATTAAAAACTAAATATTGCATATTGAAGGAGTCTTTTCAGATACCTTTCTAAAAGAGGTTCTCCCCAAGACCACTGAATGGGTCTGTGAGACAATAGCTGAATGTTACAACAACAAATAAACTGGAAGAAGCAAACTCATGAATTCTTTCTCCATCTCACATGGTTTTGCCATGACAAACCTACTTGCTTTAATATCCTATCTTTTTTTCTAAATGGGAAGTGAGACTTACATTAAAACAATGTCCAAGTATTTTGAAATAGCAATGAAAACAGTTAAAAATTGTTAAATATACTACCATCTTCAAATATCAATATTTCAGAAAAATATGAAATAATTTTAAAACCTGTTAAGAAAATAAAAATGCAGCACATATACCATTATAGGCCTTTCTGCATAGCCACATAATCAGTAAAAGCTAATTCAGAGAGAGCAAGGAAGGTGCCAACCTAGCCTCCCATGGCAGAGAATTCAATAGTCTGGGGGAACCATCATTTTATCACTAACATACTCATAGAGACGGTAGGACCAAGAGAAAGCCCTAAGGCTCTTCAGTACCAATGAGTACCACTGCTATTGAATTTGTGGGGTTTTACCAGATGCTGACTATATTGAAAAATAAATGTCAGAAATGGGTGAAGCTGAATTTGGCATGCTGATATTTAAGATAATTGCACTGAAATTGGTTCATGTAACTCAATAGCTTGCCCCTTTTCATCAACAATGGGTGGTGAAAGATATTAAAGGTCTCTCATTATGTTGAAGACAAGGTAGAGGGTGTGTCCAGATAGCGTGCGGTGGGATTATAGCATGGAAAAAGACTCAATCAAAGGAAGTTCTATGATTTACCATCTCCTCCAGTTAAATCTGGGGAAGAACTCAAGTTACTTCACAGAGAATGCTAAATACCACTCCGTGAACAGTAATTCCCAGGTCCCACAATGACCATAGTTAAAACTGAACTTGTCACTTCGGGCCTCGGCAGATGGCTAATTGAGCCATCTCTGAGGCAGGGAAGAGGAGGGGCAGCCACACGCTCAGTGCCCCTTCCTCCTCCCGAGGTTGCCCTCAGAGCAGCCGGCCCTCCGCATGGCCGGCGCTCTGAGGGCAACCTCCCGCTGCAGCATCCGCACACGTGGTGGATAAGTCAGTGAAACTGTGCCCTATGCTTTTGGGGTGCAGTTTCACTGACTTCTGAAAGGAGTGCTGATTTTGTGCTCCTTTCAGGGGCACCGACGGTGCGCCACGGTGCGGATGCCTCAGTCCCGCGGCGCACCATCCCGCGGCATCCCAGAGGCCCTCGTCTGCTTCCTCCCTTCATCTCTACACCGACAACATTTTGCAGTCCTATGGATATTCTTATATATAGACTCCTTATATAGGTCTGTCCTTAAACTTTCCACTCCACCCCATGCATCTGAGGTAGACTTAAGTCTACAAAAGCTCATGCTACTAATTCCTCTAATCTGAAAGGTGTTGCGAGATCTCTTTTTATACTGGTTTTCCAGACTAACATGGCTATGTCTTTGAATTCTCCCAGAATTCCAGTTAGAGTGGAATCATAGTGATATAATTGTGTAGTGTGAAGGCGCCCCCTGATTCTGGTGCCAGAGCATAGCTGAACTAAAATAAGAATATGCCCAGATTTCCTAAACACTCTGATGACTCTCTTTTTCCTCCTGCATTCTGCTATAGTTTGGCTATAAATGGATACAACATCTACAAATATACAGTACAGAACTGAAAAGTGCTGTTTTATGTTTGACAGGGTTGATTATTAACTAAATCTAACATACAGGGCATTTTTCAAAAGTATCACTTAGATTTAAGCAAAATTTAATGGTATTGTCAAGTGGGTCATATTGACACTTGCTTGTTTTACCGTTATGTAGACATTCGTTCCCCCCACATTTGTGTCTTTGACTTTTGCGGATTTGATTATTCATGGATTTTATTAATATGTTTTCTCTAGGAATATCTAGGTCCTCCAGCACAACTCATTGGTCAACTATAACCAAAAGTCACACTGAAGGACCTAAAGATTCCTAGAGAGAACACTCCACTAGGCATTTGTAGCTTATCAGAACAATTCTATGGTCAGTGCCTGGCAGATGTTGACTACAGAGTTTCACTCTCTCAGGTAAAAACGTGTGTGTGTGTGTGTGTGTGTTTTCCAGTTTTTCCACATTCATGGGGGTACTTTGTCCCTAACTCCAGCAAATGTGGAGTGACGAGTGTACTTGTATCTAACAATTGGTGATTGGTTTTGCTTTCTTTCCTTTTTTATGTTTACTGTCTAAAATTGATTCTGAGTTCCTTTGATTGGGAGTTCCTGCATGGCAGGGGGTTGGACTGGATGGCCCTTGTGGTCTCTTCCAACTCTATAATTCTATGATTCTATGAAATCTTTCTCACTTTTTCTCAGGGATGGAAAACACATGGTGTGGGGAGATGGCAGTATGAAAGTAATGCAATTGTAAGCAGTATGTGCATGCACTGCCTCTCCAGTGAATCAAAGTTATTGAGAGAGAAAACAAACAAATGAATCTCTATTATTATTATTATTATTATTATTATTATTATTATCACCTTTTCTCAGTTCAGGACTCAAAGTAGTTTACAAATTAAAAAAACATTAAAATTCACAAAATACAAAAGTAAAAGAAAATTAAATAATAAAGAAATCTAGATTATAACAAATATCATTACATACAAACAAACACACACACCAGTTAGTAGAATCCAGCATCTTGTTTAGGTAAAACAGGCCTTATATAGTTACTCATCAAATGCCTGTCAAAACATAAAAGTCTTTATTTGTCTGTGGAAAGAGAGTAGGGAGGGTGGCAGACTAACCTTTCTGGGAAGGAAGTACCAGAGCATGGGGAAAGCTAATGAAAATGCTTTCTTCTGTGTTTCCTCCAGATGAACTTGTGAGGGTGGTGGGACAGAGTAAAGGACCTTCCCATCAGATCTCTTTTCATTTGCTTGTTTGTAACCTAGAACTGAGCCATATAGGGCTTTATAGGTCAAAGCCTGCACATTGATTTATGCCCAGAAATGGGCTGGCACCCAGTGAAGCTTTTGCAACATGGGAGTTGTCTGCTCCCTATAGCCAGCCCCAGTTAGCAATCTGGCTGCTGCTCTTTGGACTAGTTGAAGTTTCCAGACATTTTCAAAGGCATCCCCATGTAGAGTGTGTTACAATAATCCAGCCAGATGTAGCTAAGGCATGCATCACCAAGGCCAGATCTGATGTTTCAAGGAATGAGTGCACAATCTTTAACTGTGCAAATACACTCCTGGGCACCACTGAAACCTGGGCTTCCAGGGTCAGAGGCAAATTCAGGAGCACACCCAAACTGCAAGCCTGCATCTTCAAGGGGAGTCTAATACCACCCAGCACAGGCTGAATCCCTATTCCCTGATCTGTCTTCTGAACCTCTTTTTTGTCTAGATTAAGCTTAAACTTGTTCAGCCCCATCCAATCCATTATTGATTACAGGCAATGATTTAGGACCAAAATAGCTTTCTTGGCTTGTGGTGGAAAGGAGCAATAGAGTTGGGTGCATACTGATGAATCCCAAAACTTCAGACAACCTCTCTCAGAGGTTTCATGTATATGTTAAATAGCATGTGGGACAGAACTGAGACCTGAGAGACCCCATAGGCCAATGGCCAGGGGGTTGAGAAGGTGTCCCCCAACATCACTTTTTGGTTTTGCCCTTCCAGGAAGGAATGTAACCAGTGTAAAACAGTGCCCCCAGGTCCCATCACAGCAAGGTGACTCAGAAAGATATCATGGCTGAGGATATCAAAATCTGCTGAAAGGTCCTGCAGAACCATTAGGACACATTTCTCTGCCTAGCTCCCAGTGCAGGTCATCCACCAAGGTGACCAAAGCCATCTCTGTCCCATAACCTGGACTGACCTTCCCAACTTGAAATAGATCTAGATAACCTGTCTCATCCAGAGACCCCCTAGAGAGGGGAAGCCATCAGATCCTCCACAATCTTGCCTAAAAATGGAATGTTAAAAACTGGTTGGTAATTATACATAATTAGTGGGATCCACAAAAGGCTTTTTTGTTGTTGGTTTTTTTTGGGGTTTTTTTTTTTTTTTTTTTTGGTAATGGCTTTATAACAGCCTCCTTCAGCTGTTATAAAGCTAGAATTCTGCCTTGTTTTAGTGAGGCATTCACTACTCTCTCTACCAACTCAGCCAGTCCCTCTCCAGCTTTTTTAATAAGCCAGGGAGGGCAAGGATCTAATACACATATGGTGGCTCTCATAATGCCAAGAAGCCTGTCCACATCCTCAGGTTGCACAAACTGAGTAGAATCCATTGTGACTGGGCAAACAGTTGCAAAGGTTACATCCATTGAATCTGTATCAATTATAGCATCCAAGTCAGAGTAGATCTCAGTGATTTTATCAACAAAGTGCTGGGCAAGTTGTTCACAGCAAGCTGTCAAGTGGTCAGGATTTTCTTCTCTTGGGACAGTGTGTACTGACTACTTGAAACAGCTGTGCTGGCTGGGTCCTTGAAGATGCAATAGAGACATAAAATGAATTTGCCTTTGCTGCCTGTATTTCTACAGAGCATCCAACTTTGCTTTGAGAGACTCAGAACAGAATTTGCACAAAACAAGTTCTGAACTGTGACTAATCTTCAAAAATTGTGCTATTTTCAAAGACTTTCTCACAGTGTGGTTGCAGGGGGGGTATAAGTAAAATTAAAAACTGCTTCCTTCAAAAATGAATGAGTGAAAAACTGCATCTTTAATTTTGTTCCTTTTGTGATACAAGTTTATTTACTTTTTTTATGAGCTAGTGTTTGCCTAACTTGAATCCACAGATTTGGTCCCGCAGATACAGGTCCCAGAATCTTTGCCCATTGCCTGTAATTTTCTACCCTTGTTTTGTCTTTCCCTTCCTTTGGGATTATCACAATGTTAGCATGTTTCCAAGTTTCAGGTATTCCGTTTCCTGTAATATCATTGAATGTTTCTTTTAGAGGTTCACTGAGTACTGTTCCAAATTTTGAGTAATATTCTGGAGTGAAACCATCTGGGCCAGGTGACTTATTTAATTTTAGATTTTTAATGACATTCTGAATTTCTTCTGATGTTATTTCTTTATTTAGAAATTCTCTTTCCTTAATGTCCAATTTTAAGTAATCCGTATCTTCCAAAAATATTTCTATTTTTCTTAAATCATTACCAAGACTTCTATCTTGTTTATAGAGACTTGAGAAAAAATCGTGGAATTTATTTTGTATTTCTTCTTGGCTTACAGACCCATATCATTGATGAATATCGACTATAAAATATTTACTGGTATACTTGCAAATAGATTGAAAGAGGTACTAAAAGATAAGATACAAGAAGATCAAGCAGGATTCTTGCCTAAGAGACAAATTAGAGATAACATAAGAATGATGGTGGATGTGATAGAATATTATGAGGTAAATAATGACAAGAAGCTGGGGATGGTATTACTGGACATTGAAAAAGCATTTGATTCCATAAATTGGAATATTATATTAACAATATT
>CM034701.1:235082337-235094101 GCA_020142125.1 Phrynosoma platyrhinos | reverse complement strand
CGCGTGTGGCTGCTCCTCCTCTTCCTGGGCTCGGAGACGGCTCAATAAACCATCTGCCGAGGCCCTAAGCCAGGGCAGTTAAAGTGGACTCAATTTTCACTCTTTACACTGGCACAAAGAACACACAAAGCCTCTTATGGGTTTAAACAGGCCACAACTTTTATTGAGCTGTACAGGGTCTATTATTATAACACAATAAACCAATAAATTTGTCACGTGTGTAGGTGAAGGTGTAACCACCCAAGTGGGTGGTCCTTCACCCCACATGACAAGATAAGTAAACAATAACAACAACAAATTTGCAAACCCCTCCTCACTGGAAGTGATGTCATATTACTTCATATGATGTCATTCACTTAATGACATCATGCATTTAACTGTACATGTCATTTCCTTTAATTTGTCTACAGCCAATTTATTCCCCAATCAATTTAATTAGCCAGATTCATTTCCTGTGGGGTGGGGGTCATTACCTGCCACAAGAGGGGGCCAGCCTAGCTAGGCATCCCCTCTCCCCCCCCCCCCCCCCCCCCACAGATCACTTTTACAATTTGGTCAGAGAGTCCTGTGACGTACATCTCCGATCCCTCTGGAGAGAGTTGCACCCCGTCCCTCCTGTACAACTGTGGCCAATCAAGTTTAATACCATGCTCAACTAAAAAGATGCCCTTTTTAGAGAACTGCTTGGCCACATGACAGTTAAGCCAGCACCGAGCATTATTAATTTTTGCATCCTTCTGCGCTCCAGGCCAGCAATGCCTTGGCAAAAGTTTGGTCCAAAGGATTACAGCGCCAGATAAAATCTTTTGAACTTCCTGAATGTCCTTGACTATCTGTCTATCCAGCTGCAAACACAGAATCCAGACCAAGTCATTTTCCCCCAGGTGTACCACCAAAACCCAGGGTTGTTGGCGTGAACGTAACAACTCCATGATAAGAGGAAGGAGAGATCCCTACATCATGCCCCTTTGACCAAACCATTCAGTGGATCCAATATGCGAAAGGCCCAATGTGTTGTCATGCCGATTCTCCAAAAGGTTGCATTCCACCCAGAAGACCAGGCTGTGGCCTGTGATCCATATATGGCCACCGGAAAAGCCAGCTGAATTGAAACAAAACAAGTTAACATGGCTTATGAGGAGTCAGGTTGCCTGACTGCCTGACATAGGACTTAAATGCATGGAAATGCCACCGGCCAATTCTGCAAATATCGGCTTCACTCAACCATGAGTGGCTGCAGCTGTTGCTGCTCCTATACGAAAGGAGTGTGAGGAAAAACATTCCTGAGGCAACTCAGCCCTCCGTACTGTCTCCTTTAACACAGCCCTAAATTGAAATTGTGTTAGGGGCAAACCAGACAAGTGAATAAACAGGTAACATTAGGCCTAATGTTCAAGTAGTTAATCATCGCTATCTCTGGGCAAATTTGACCTTGTGGTGCTTTAGCCAGGAAAATAGACTGACCCTTTGATAATGGATCAGTCTTAGAGCACCTAAGGCGGATTTGGATCCCCTGTTCTGTTAAAGGGATATCAGAAATTGATAGATCCCTACCAGATTTGTCATTACGGGATCTGGGCACAATCTCACTGATTCTTAAAGCAGCAAAAAAGGCTATAGCAAATACCGCTTTGAATAAAGGTCTTCCCTGGGTTAATAACAGGTATGGGCTAATTGATCCCATAACTTAGCCAGGACAGGGCCAGTTATGGGCCATTGTGAGTCCTTTGTGACAAGGAATTCCCTAGACCAACCCTACACCACTCTTTTAACCCTGAAGTCTATAGTAGGATCAAAACAGCCCCTTGCTCTAGAGTAAAATGCCAGGGCAGCCAACCTGCCCCTAATAATGACAGGTGAAAGTCCTGTGTGCTATAAAATGAAGTATCAGGTCATCTTCAATTGGCCACCATTGAACCTCCCCAATTTCCAATAGGAATTGATTAAATGAGTTCAAAGCTGTTTGATAGGACTTGCATGAAGACAGGGCAATGGAATTCAAAATTGCCCTATGAACCTCTAATCTCCAAGGCTCCAGAGTGAAGCCGATACCTCCAATGGGTGTGTTGACGCCTCAGGAGCCAGCTGCCAGAACCTGGAGAGCTGAAAATAAGAAAGGGCGTCTGTCAAAGGGTTAAGCACCAGGAACATGTTGAGCTTTAAATAACACATTATAATTCAAGCATTGCATCACCATTGCCCTTACCAAACCCATAACTTTAGGAGACTTGGAGGACTGAAAATTTACCATGTGCATGACCGCCTCATTGTCACACCAAAACCAGACGGTCTTATTAGCAAACTGGCTTGCCCACAAGCGCACAGCCACCACTATAGTAAACAGTTCCAGAAACATAAGGAACTGTCAAATGTGGTCTGTCTAGTCAGACCACATTTGACCCATGCAGAAGGCCATGCCTCTGCAGCCAACTGGCCATTCCAATAAACCCCAAAGCCATGGGCACCAGCAGCATCAGAATGCACCTGAAAGTCTGCCCTCAGCAGCATTTCAGATCTCCAAAATGATATGCCATTGAATTGCTCTCAAAAGGAGTCACAGATCTTCAAATCCTCACGAATGCCCCTTGTGATCCTAATATGATGATGCTGGGCCACTATTCCTACAGTAGCCCTATACAATCTCACATGGAATGCTCGTCCCGGAACTACAATCCTACAGGTGAAATTCAAAAGACCTGTAAGGGTTTGAAAGTCATGAAGTGTAGCTTTTTGTTTCCCCAACATGGCCCCAACTTGCTGCCTTATAGCCACTAGTTTTTCAATAGGTAAATGAGAAATTCCAGCTATGGTGTCAATTTCAATACCCAAAAAGGTAAGTTGAGTATCTGGGCCCTCAGTCTTTTCTTCCGCTAAGGGCACACCTAGCTCATACAGAATCCTTACACTGCAAAGAATTGGGATTCCCAGCGATTAAAAAATCATCTAAATAATGTGCTATGGCTCTATTACTTGTCCTCTTAACTGCAGACTGTACAGTGTCTCTGGGCCTGAAATCCAGATGCCTGTCTCAGGGCCCTCCTCGGGTGTACATCCCCAAGAATTGGGGATACGGAGGCGCAACAGGCCCAGAGGACCGGCCCGAAGGCTTCACTTGCACCATGGGTTGTTCAAGGAATGATACCTGAGCCTCCCAATGCAAAAGCGAGAATAAATGTAGGCAAAAGACAAAAACAGCCAAAGCAAAAGGAAGCGCTGGGCCAAAAGCCAAGCAAAACCAGAGCAGAGCATGGAGCGATGTTACTCACTCATTTCAAGCTCTAAAATGGCTGCCGCCACATGGCAGCGCTGAGCTATGAAGAACAAACTCTCACTCAAACTCTCGAGAGACCAGCAGCATTCTGAGACTTCTAATTAACAACCAGACCACCTTACTGGACAAAGCGCGCAGGTGTTCTCATTCTCCCGTGCACTTTGTCCAATCAGGCCTCTCATGTCCTTATATGGCCAGCACAAGAACCCCCCCCCCCGACTCGTCGGGGGGTGTCTTTCTAGCAGTCTTCAAAGGCCCTCAGTTAATATGAGTTTTTTACTATAACTGTTGCTTTAACTAAATAAAAATCAAGCTCTGAGTTGGAGTAATTTTTGGGTATGCCTCTAAATGCACATGAAACTGAACTCACATATATTTTTGTAGTGCATTGCTTCAAAAGGAACTTAAGAAAAGTATCAGATGTGTAGCCATGTCTTCACTGTAAGTAAACAAATTGAGTTCTGCTGCAGGAGTAGGTGAAGCTAATTCAAGCTCTCTCCAGTGGGAATTAAGTATCACCTGCCCACAGACCTT
This sequence comes from Phrynosoma platyrhinos, assembly GCA_020142125.1. Lineage (NCBI taxonomy): Eukaryota > Metazoa > Chordata > Lepidosauria > Squamata > Phrynosomatidae > Phrynosoma > Phrynosoma platyrhinos. Next base: position 235,090,296 of record CM034701.1, on the reverse strand, counting down.
CGAATCTCTTCGTTCAAGTGTGTATGTTACTGCTAATCATGACTGATGAGGTAAATTAGAAGTAAAGAAAGGTGAGAGACACTCTCAAGGGGACCCAGGTCTTAAGCCCACAAAAGCTTTCGTAAAGTAAACTCTTGGGCAACTTTCATCAGAAAAGAAAAAATGTACTTGTTAAGCCAATCATGCGCCAAAAAGAAAAAAAAAACTGGTGCATTACTCATTAATGCCTCCAGGGTCATCCAGAGTGTTTCTCCAACTGTATTCCTCTGCACTTCGTGCACTCTGCATTTTCTACTTCACACTTTGCGTTTTCAGGAGTGTTTGTTATTTCTGCCTGGGGAACATATCTGTGTTTCTGCAAAATCATGACTGAAAAGTCTGCTTGTAGTTTTTTCTGAGACATTGAGCCTTCTCTGTCAAAGAGCTCTGGTGCCACAATAAACTACAGTTTCCATGATTCCCTAGCATTGAGCTATGGCAGTTAAAATGGCCTTGTTACATTATTTCTGGCAGTCTGTAAAGGCCCAAAGTTTACTTAAAATAACTAGAAGGGTAATTGAAATAGGAGAAATAATACTGATAGTAATTATTGTTTTTCTTATGGAAAAAGCTAAACTTGTGCTGAAATGTTTCAGTGTATCCACATGTCTCTCCTGGATCCTTTGCCACTAAATGCCAGACTAATAAACCACATTAAGTGGAATGCCAGCCTACCAAGAGTGTCATGAAATACACACACATACAAAGTATGCAACCTCTGGCCAATTCTGATATGCCCCATCCCCTCCAAAAAATGTTCTAAGTAACATGTGGACACATGGTGAGTGGGAAAGCTGGTACCAAATAATCAGTCCCTGAGGTTCTCCAAATAGGCATGCAGTGAGATGGCATGCAGTGAGAAGGTGAGTAGATTACGCTGAGAAACTTGGATTCATTTGGGAAAGGATAAGCACCTACGGTTGGCTGTCCACATTTATGGGTGTTAGGGGCACAGAACTGTTGTGAAAGTGGAAAAAATGCAACTATTGTGAAAGTGAAAATAACTGCAAATAGTTTAGATTTTAAACACCTCAGCCCATCAACCTACTTGCAACCTTGCCACCATCACATATGCCTCACCCTGATTTGGGTGTAGAAGGGAAATCAGTTGATGGGGTGGTCTGTTGAAATGATCAGAAATTGAGAGGAGGAACATTTATGTGCAAATAACGTGTTATATGTTTTGAAAATGTGCTTTATCCAGAGGAAACAGATTTTTTTGTGATGAAAATGTGTAAATTTTTGCACAAATAAACCTACATGTCTTGCTGCACAGAAAAAAAAAACCCTGGGACACCAATATATTTGAATATATGGAATAAACTGTGCAAACATTTTACTATGCTTGTTCTTCCTGATGGAGTTTCCCAGCTGTTGGGAAACCCATTTTTCAACCAGAAAATGAATAGTAGAGAATATTTATTCCATCCCTAATAAATGCTTTATGGTCATTTTACCACCAAGACAAGATCATATTATTTCTTCAATCCTTTTAATTAACTTAAGGCCTCGGCAGACAGCTTATTAAGCCGTCCTCGAGGCAGGGAAGAGGAGGGGCAGCCGCACGCTCGGCACCCCTTCCTGCTCCCGAGGTTGCCCTCGGAGCTGCCGGCCCTCCGCAATGCCGGGGCTCCGGGGGCAACCTCCCGCCGCAGCATCCTGACACGCTGAGGTGGATAAGTCAGTGAAAGTGCACCTCACGCTTTTGAGGTGCACTTTTGCTGACTTGTGAAAGGAGTGCTATTTTAGTGCTCCTTTCAGGGACAGGGAAGGAGTGCCACAGGATCGAGGCTTGGGGATGCCTCGATCCTGTGGCGTACCTTCCCAGGGTGGCCCCGTGCCACCAGTCTGCTTCCCCCCTTAGGGCTTGACAGATTGGCAAGAAGGGGCGGCTTGAAGTCGTCCCTGCTGAAGACAGATTGAGGCTGCAACAAACACATGCCATGACCCCAATCCACCTTGGACCTGCCCCCCCAAAAAACGGAGAAGAGCCACTCCTTTTTGGGCCAGGAAAGAGGCACGTTTCCCAGCCCTGCTGCACCCCAAAACCAGCTTCATGATGCTCTGGTGGTGTGCAGCATGTAAACACTGTGCTGCTGTTCGACTACCAGGTGGCTTCAGAGCATGTGGCATATAAACTCTGTGCTACCAAGCCACCTAGATGGTGGCTTTAAAGGACCATCTGTTCTGGCCCCATCTTACCAATTTTTGTCCAGTACTTGAAGTTCTTTGGGCAGCACACACATTTTAAAAAAAATTAATACTTTCTCAGATCTCTACAATTATTTAATCTTTTTAAAAAATCTCTCCAGAATCCAGCCAGAAGTAAGTACTTTAAAATTTGCCTTGAAGTAACTGTGAAAGTTGATGATGTGTTTAACATACTTCTATCAAGCCATTGGAATGTAAAAGTACATACTTTTGGCTGATGTAGTTACAGAATGTGCAGTCGTAATGAATGTAACTCATATGAGGGATTTAGGAATGCCCAAGGATATGGACTAAACGGCTTGGGTTCAGACTATCTGAAAGACCATATACCAGGGTGTGCATTAAGATCTGCAGGGGAGAACTTTCTCACAGTCCCACTACCCTTGCAGGCATGGTTGGTGAGGACATGAGAAAGAGCCTTCTCGGTGGCTGCTCCCAAGCTGTGGAACTCTATTCCATGGGAGGTCTGTTTGGCTCCCTCCCTGTCTTTCCATTGACAGGTGATCTGCAGACGTTTTGAATTTTAATTATGGGGTTGTAGTATGCGTGTGTAAAATGGGTTGTGCTGTATTGTTTTTAATGTTCACTCTTTTAATAAAACTATGTTGTAAATAAATGTTTAAATTGTTTTAGTCATTTGTAAATAAACCTGATATTTAATTCTCTTTTAACTATTGTAATCAATGTTTTAACTGTTTTTGTTTTTTAAAATATTGTAAGGCACCTTGGAGGGATGCAGTGACTCAAGTGGTTAAGATGCCGACTCTGTTGATTGCAAGATTGGCAGGTTGGCAGTTTGAGGCCTGGGTGCTGCATGATGGGGTGAGTTCCTGTCAATAGTCCTAGCATCTTGCCAACCTAGCAGTTTGAAAGCATGCAAATGCAAGTAGATAAATAGGTACCACTTCTCAGTGGGAAGGTAAACAGTGTTCTGTGCAATCATGCTGGCCACATGATCACAAAGTAGTATGTGAAAACGCTGGCTCTTTGGCTTAGTAATGGAGATGAACACTGCTCGCTATGGTTGAACATGACTTGACAACCTTGTCAATGGGGAATACCTTTCCCTTTTTAAGGCATCTTGGATCTCATATTTGGAAAAAAGGCAGAATATAAATTCAATAAATAAATAAATATGTTTAAGACCTTGATTTTTCCTAAAGTGACTTTTAGATATGCAGAGGGCATCATTTTAATGTAAAACTATGGAAGAACTTTATCAATAGGTTTAAATAGCAGTATCAATATCCTCCCTTCCTCATTTGACAGGTGTGCCTAGAGAAGATCCCCTGGAGATCATTAGTATCTCACAGTGCATATTGATGGAGGAAGAACTTTAAGCATCAATATCAATAAGATTATTTAAATTTAGTGTTATTTGTCTCTATTTCCAGGTCTCCCAACACAAAGCTAAAACACAAGCTACTACCCCCTCCCATGTGGTGTGTGTGTGTGGGGGGGGCAATAAATATTTTATTTTTCTATTATTTATATTCAATATAAGGCTGATACACACACACATTGTTTTCCAGCCTTTTAAAAAAAATAAAAGCTTTTAAAAAAACAGGCACACACACAACATTTTTTCATTGTATGTCTTTACCTTGAAATTACTCTATAATCTGGAAGGTGAAAGAAGTAAATGATAGCATGGCTGTAAGGGTTCAATTGGGTGTGTTCACAATAATAATAATAATAATAATAATAATAATAATAATAATAATAATAATAATAATAATAATAATTTTTTATTTATAACCCGTCCCTCTGCTCGGCAATCGGGGCGGCTTACAGCAAGTTAAAAGTACAACAATTAAAACATTCCAACTCCCCACGCCCTCCACCCACACCCTGCACCCCCCTAAAACTGAATTAAACTTGAGAAAATTAAAATATAACAAATAACAACAACAATAATGCTAAAATCGGCAAAGAGATTAGGGACAGAATAAAATCCAATTAAGACTCATCTCTCTGAAAATGTTATTCCGAGAAGGCCTGTCGGAAGAGATCCATCTTTACTGCTTTCTTAAAAGCAGCAAGTGTCATAATAAGACAGATCTCGTCTGGCAGGCCATTCCAAAGTTTAGGGGCACTAGCGGAAAATGCCCTCTGGGAGGTCTGTGCAAGTCTAATCTTTGTCAGTTGGAGCAGATTCCTCTCAGCTGACCGAAGGGCATGGGGGGGATCATATGGGAAGAGGCTGCCCCTAAGATAAGATGGACCCAAGTCATGTAGGGCTTTAAAGGTCAAAACCAACACCTTGTACTGCACCCAGAAACTAATTGGCAGCCAGTGGAGGGATTTAAGCACTGGTGTTATGTGCTCCCTCCTAGATGTTCCAGTAATTAGTCTGGCTGCCATATTTTGTACCAATTGCAGTTTCCGGGTCAGGCACAAGGGTAGCCCCATGTAGAGTGCATTACAGTAATCCAGATGTGAGGTTACCAGAGCATGTACTACAGTTTGCAGGTCCTTCCTATCCAGATATGGGCTCAGTTGGCGTATCAGCCGAAGCTGATAACAGGCACTCCTGACCGTCGCACTCACCTGGGTAGTCATGTGAAGCGACGAGTCAAGGAGTACCCCCAAATTATAATTATTTTTTCCCTCTTCTTCTCCTTAGATTTCATATGATGGATGGGGAATCTGAATTCATTTCTTTAGCTTTCTAATATAAAATGCCTCTGGTAGACATTCAAATTATTCTCACTACAGGAGTAATAGCTCTAATGTTTCCTATATATAGTTTTCAAAGCAGGTTTGGAACTATTCCACACAGATAGGAAACATGGCCATCCAATTTCTTGTGGTACTTTCCCTTTATACTCTGTTTGTGATTGTTTCCACTTTAAAAGAAGGCCTTGAAAAAAATGGTGTTTATTTTTTAAAGTAAGATTGTGTGGTGAAAAAAACAAAAACAAAACAAACATCTATGTGTAGAAACAAAATACAGAGTGCTTATATTTTAATAATTCAGTGAGATATAATAGAAATGTCAATTTTTTGTCTGCTTCAATCACAAATCCAGTCCACACACACACTTTTTTTTTTTACTCATGAAAACACCAAAATTAGTTGTTTGGGTCATGTTTCACCATCACTGGAAGAGGGTTTTCCACTTCCTAAGATAGATTTCACTTTACAGCTTGCATCTAGACAGATAGGGATCTATTTATTTATTTAATCAATATCTTGTATTTTCCCCGGCAAAGGACCCAATACAGCATGCAAAGTCCCCCAAACACAACACAAACAAAGCAGCAACAACAACACCCTCCCAATATAAAGATCAACTAATGCAAAAACACACTTTAAAAACAAAAGTTAAAACAAAATTAAAAGGCATTTAAAACATGGTGCAATGCAAATCACTACTAAATCCCCTTTCCATTAAATATCTACTGCCACCAAATAGCTTCTTAAATAAAAATGTCTTCACCTGTCAGTAGAAAGAGAGCAAGGAGTGAGCCAACCAGACCTCCCATGGAAGGGAGTTCCATAGTCTGGGAGCATCCACAGAGAAGACTCTCTCTTGAGTCCTCACCAAGCATGACTGCAAAGATGGTAGGACTGAAATAAACCCTCTTTCAGATCATGTTGGCTTGTGTAAGGAAATACAGTCTTTCAAATCATCTAGATGGACAGATAGAGAGATACCTTATCCATTTTTAACTTTGAGTCTTTGTTTCAAACCCTGGGAAAATTTTAAAAGTTTAGACTCAGTAGAATTGTTTGGAATACTATGACTTGAAAGGGGTATCTGTATATACATTTTTTTCAAAAGGTGAATCAAAGCCAGCATGGACCCTGGAAAAGCAGAGCAGGAGAGTAAAGCCCCACGCCAAGACTACACATGGGCTGAGCCTCCCATGAAATGTTCTGCTAAAACTGGATGATCAAGGTTCCAATACAGTTGAGCCTTCTAGGAAATATCACACAGAAGTATACTAAATGATCAAGCATTTAGAAATATTTTGGGAGAAAGGTGAGATTGAAACCAAATAAATAAATAAATAAATTTTGACAGTAATTTGCATTGAGCTTTCCAAGGAATACTAAAGGCTTTCTGAAATCTCCTATGCATACTGACTTGGAGCTAAATTTTGTTGAACACATTTAGTACACATTGTGCTTGAAAGAATCTTTATATTTAAGGATGTTTCAATGGTCACAATTTTCAGTCTGCCTGAAAAGATAATGTCCACAAAATCTTGCCAGGTTGATGCCAGCTCTTTTTTTCTTCTTTCCCTTCTTTCTAAAATTTGTACCATTCATACTGATGAAGGAGAGCCTGGAAAGTCAACTTTCCAAGAAAATGTACCAATTTGGAACAGAGTAATTCATCAATAATAATAATAATAATAATAATAATAATAATAATAATAATAATAATAATTTTTATTTATAGCCCACCCCTCTGCGTGGCAATCGGGGCAGGATACAACAATATTAAAACAGAACAAAGTTAAAACATTTCCTCATCCCATAATCCCACCCTCCCATCACCTTAAAACTGCAAAGATTCTTGTAAGTGCAGGATTCTCCTTTCAGAATTTCCTAATATTCATGAAAAATATTTAAAACAATTTTTCAATATTTTCAAATATTCTTTTAATTGATAGTGGCAATATTTCTCCAGAACCAACAAACACTTTGTGCAGACATTATTGCTGCTTTTGTTACATTAGTCCTCACTAATAATTTTACAATAACTATATTCTAATATTGTAATAATGTACTAATTTTGCTTTTAAACCAAAATGTTAACTTCAAATGGAAACCACAGCTGTATACACACAAATGACTGCACCATATGCTAATTTATGTATAGATAAACTAGAATTCAAATATAAACCACTTATAAAGTACAGATACATTGATGGTAGAGACACACTGATGACTATGCTATGGACCAGTGGCAGACAATTTTTTGGAATTCTTTACAAACTATATCAAGTCAACATCTACAACAACAGACCTGAAGATGCACAGATCCTTTTATAGACTAGTGGCAGAGAAATGCTATGGACCAGGGGCAGAGAAATTTTTGAAATTCTTTACAAACTGCATCACCTGTGTTCATTCTACTATTAAATTCATCTACAACAGCATCCTTTAAAATCCACAAGTCTGTTTCCTGGATGTTTTATGAATCACTAGGTATAAAAAGACTATCACTGGTCTGTTTTGTAAATCAACTGGTGCTCATTGAAAATTAAATGTATATGCAGGACCTAAAATCCCACCTGCATTAAAGAGGATCTCCACCTTCTGTCACTTAGCTCAACATCCACCAGGCTGCTGCCTTCAATAGAGTATGTCTCTTCTATAAAAAGAGGCAGTAAAAATGGAGGGAGTTATGTGCCTTTCAGTGGCATTCTTAGGGCTCATTCCTGCTTACATTTAAACCGGTTTGCAATTCACCTTTGTTCTGTGTCAATGAATTGGTTCCAAAAGGTCCATTGTTCCTACTGTGGAAGTGGATATTTCCATTATTCCCTTGTAATTGCTTCTTTTTTGGTACAATTGTTGGCCCCACTAGTTTGCATTGCATCAAAATGCATGTCAATCATTTGCACATCATCATGATGCAAGCAGCAACACGGTGAGGACGGGGCCATTCCAGGTGCTGAGTGGGGCAACTTTAGCAACATAATAAGCCTTCCTCTGCCCCTCAGCAATCCAGGCTGCTCAAGCACACCATTT
>CM034701.1:235035503-235058296 GCA_020142125.1 Phrynosoma platyrhinos | reverse complement strand
CTGCGTCACCACGCTAACAAGGCATAAGTCATTAGAAAAGACAATAATAGGAGGAAAGGTGAAAGAAAGGAGATAGAGAGGAAGGCCACACATTAGATGAACCTACCTTATTGAGTAGTGGAGTGAAGGAAATGGAGATGTGGAGATGTCTCATCTACTGGGTCACCATGAGTTGAAGTTGACTCAAAGGCATTTAACAATAGCAAGAACAACATGTGGTGTCCACGTCCTGTTTGTCACAGTTTTTTTTATTGTTAACTGCCTTTGTGTCGATCTCAACCCATAGCGACCCTATGGATGAGACATCTGCAGGCCCCCCTGTCTTCTACTGCTCTGCCTACCTTCTACAAGCTCATATTTGTGGTCTCTTTAATAAAGTCCATCCATCTAGCATATGTCCTTCCTCTCTTTCTACTTCCCTCCACCTTTCCTAACATTATTGTCTTTTCCAACGATTTGTGCCTTCTCATGATGTGTCCAAAGTATGGCAGTCTAAGTCTTGTCATCTTGACTTCTAGGAATATTTCTGACTTGATCTGCTCTAGGACCAATTTGTTTGTCCTTTTGGCTGTCCATGGAATCCTCAGCACTCTTCTCCAGCACCATATCTCAAATGAGTTGATTTTCCTCATATCTTCTTTGACTGTAAAATTCTCACATCCATGCATGGTAATAGGGAAAACAATGGCTTGTGTGATTCTGACTTTTGTGCTGAATTGTATGTCTTTGCATTTTAGGGTCTTTTCTAGTTCTTTCATAGCTGCCCTCCCCATTCTTAATCTTCTTCTGATTTCCTAGCTGCAGTCCCCATTCTGATCAATGTTTCATCCCAGATATGAGAACTCTTTTACTATTTCTATTTCCTCATTTTCTAGTTTGAATGTGTGTAAGTTCTCTGTGGTCATTATTTTTGTTTTCTTTATATTCAACATTAAGCCTACCTTTGCACTTTCTTCTTTGATCTTCCTTAGTAGTTGTTCCAGGTCTGTGAGGTTCTCTGCTAGTATTATGGTGTCATCAGCATATCTCATTGTTGATATTTCTTCCTCCTATTTTCACTCCTCCATCTTCCATGTCCAAGCCTGCTTTCCTTCCAATATGTTCTGCATATATGTTGAATAAGTAGGGTAATAGGATGCAGCCTTGTCTGACTCCTTTGCCAATTGGGAACTATTCTGTTTCTCCATGTTCTGTCCTGATAGTAGCTTCTTGTCCTGAGTACCGATTCCTCATCAGGACTATCAGATGTGTTGGCACTCCCATATCTTTAAGGGCGTTCCATAGCCTTTCATGATCTATGCAGTCAAAGGCTTTGCTGTAGTCTATAAAGCACATGCTAATTTTCTTTTGGAACTCCCTACTACACTCCATTAGCCATCGTATATTTGCAATGTGATCCCTGGTGCCTCTTCCTTTTCTGAACCCTACTTGGACCTCTGGGATTTCTCTTTCTATGTGTGGTTGGAGTCTATTAAAGAGTTTAGTCCACAACAGTTCTGGGATGAATGTGTAAAATTACCCCGAAACCTTCCAAAGTTACCCACCTCTGTCATTGTAGAGGCTATTAAAAAGCTTGTTTACACAGAACAAAGATTACATACATGCTGTGGGTGCCAATGAAGAGTCACTTCACTGCAAATCCTTGACCAATTGAGAAAATTCAATCACGGTTTCTTATGTCCTTACTCCATGAAGTCAAAGACAAAATTTGTTTTATGTATGTTCTCTAGATATACCTGGGGTTTTCCCTTGTACTTTTTCTTCTTTTGTTCCTTTCCCCCTAATGTAATAAAGTTGATCTCATTTCTTTGATGGCATTTCCATCAAATATTTCTTAAAACATGGAACAAAACAATCCCACTCTCTCTATAATTTTACTGAAATACTATTCCAATCATGCCTTTTTGAAGAGATGAAGTTTAACATGAAGTTTAAACTCTTTTTCTTTCTCATGCACACACAAACACAGAGACAAAGAACATTCATGTGAACACAAAATTAAGTATTACATATAGCTAAAACTATGAGGGGGAAAATCCAGGCTAACAGGCAACCCCTTAATTTAGGACATTTAATTGTTCTGGCCCCTTCTGGACATCATCTGCATCTCCTTCAGTGTAGATGTTTAATCAACTACTCTCACATTTATTTCTTTGAAACCACAGGCAGTTTGGGAAATAGAAGGAAACCCCATCTGCCCAAAATTTTCAGTAAAAAACCAATAAATACATAAAATGAAGCCAGAATTCCATTTGAAATGACTGACCATCTCATAAATTCTTTTTTGTTCCATGTATATATTTAAGGCATATTATTATTCAAGCAATGTGCTTTCCATCAAGATATACTGAAAAGGGCAGATTAAAATGTATTTTATGTGATAATACTGAGTGTAGATGGATTGCTTTTCAAGGCCTTAGCCTGGTTAACAAGATGCCAAAACAAATAGCACAAAGTCCTTATTTTGATAAAATAACAGTAGGAAACTACAGCCTTCCAGATGTTACTGAACTATAATTCCCACCAGCACTTGCCATTGATGATGATGGGAGTTCTATCCCATCAGGATTTCCACATTTTATTCTATTTTCATTTTTGCAGTAAATACTGATGAAGTGTGCACATTTCCTCAGGCCTTTCCTATCCACTATACTGCAGCAGTGTAATACACATTGACTTCTCTATGTACTGATATCACTGAGTGAACAGTGACTGTCATCATGGGGCATTAGCCTAAATTTCACATAGAGAAACCAGTTCCTTTTCTTCCATTGCTGTTCCTGTAGCACAGCCATATAATGTCTTGGCAATCAGGAAGCCAGTGGCTGGGAAACACCAGTGCAACTCTGTACAGTCCTTACATTACATCAGTTCCATGCCACTGTGTATTAACTATGTACCAGGAGACATAATTATTCATGTCAAATGAATATTTCTTCTCTAGGTTCAGCAGGTTCAGGTCTCTTCCAAAGAGGTCAGGCCAGTGAAGGATACACTTTAAATTTGATTTAAAAATGCCTTTTTAAAAAGCTGATGGCATAACCTTTTAAGCAAATAATTTTTCATTCCTAGATTCTTGTATAAGTAAATACAGAACTGTATAGATTGGTTATAGAAGCAAAGAAGGTAGAGGCAGAGTTCATAAGATAGATGAAATAAATCAAGCCAAAATGGAGATTTTCCTCAGCTATTTTAGAGGAACTGGTCTAACTTCTGGATTTACTTCATCAGCCCCTAGTTTTGACTAGATATCCTATAAGACCCCCACCAACTCTGGAATTCAGTAACAGTTTGCACTGCTTGGATTATCAAGCAGCTTCCAGAAGATCTTATGTGGAATACTATGTCCAGTTCTGGGTATCAAAGTTCAATAATGATATTGAAACCTGGAACATGTCCAGAGAAAGGTGACTAAGGGGGGTTGAAGACTGCTAGAAATAGTGCAAATTGAGTCCACTTTTAGGGTTAGGGTTAGGGTTAGGGAACTGTAGTTTATTGTGGCACCAGAGCTCTCTGACAGAGAAGGCTCAATGATTCAAAAAAAAAAAAATTCCCATGATTCCCTAGCACTAACCCTAACCCTAAAATTGGACTCAATTTGCACTATTTCTGCAACCCCCCTAATATGATCAAAGGTCTGGAAACCAAGTGTTATGAGTATCAAAACCAATTTAGGGAGTTGGGTAAGTTTAGCGTGGGGAAAACTGAGACTTGACATAATAGCCATCTTTAAATATTTGAAGGGATGTAATGTAGAAAGTGGAGTGAGATTGTTTAGCTTGGAGAAGTAATATGATAGCCATCTTTAATTATCTGAGGAGAAGTCATATAGAAAATGGAGCAAGATTGTTTTCTGCTGCTCCAGAAACTGAAACACAAACCAATGGATTCAAATTACAAGAGAAGAAATTCTACCTAAACATTAGAAAGAGCTTGTTTAACAACTATTCAACAGTGGAACAGTCTGCTTCAGGAAACAACTAACTTTCTTTGGAGGTCTTTAAACAAAGGTTGGATGGGCATCTTTCAGGAGTGCTTTAGTTGTGTGTTACTGCATGGCAGGAGTTGGACCCTTGCAGTCCCTTCCAATTCTATGAGTTGATGACATTCTAAAATGGAAATGTGCAAACCAAGCTGTGTTTAAGAGATAGTTAATTGAAACATGCTTGACAAATGTTTGTCAGACTGTATACATGCATTCTCACCTTTCCCCTTGTTTAACCACAACCTGTTGCATTAATAGAGCAAGAACAAATTCATCATTATAACAGCAGGTTTCTTGGTCAAAATAGCTGAGGAAGTTTTAGGGTCTCTTCATGGACATTTTCTTGACAGCTTGTACAACTATAGAAAACACAGGAATCATTTTTTTTGTAGCAGAGCAGGGCATTATCCATTGATGTCTAAAGCACTTTTAGTGTTAAATTCAGAGCATAAAAGTAATGGTGTCCCAAGGGGGAGGGGAAATGTTGTTGTTGTTGTTATTGTTGTTTTAAATTCTATCATCATTCAATATTTTTTTTTCTTCAAAGGAAAAAATAAATTATATTGAAATTTTCATGGGTTACAGGGGTGTGGTTCTTGTGCTTGCCAGAGTTGTGGGATGGCCAGGCTGTATGTTTATGGGTGTCCTGTCTTTGTACAGTCATTTCTCCAGCAGCTGGCTTTTTTGCCTTTCCTCCAGATAGAAGATAATCATGAGTAGGGAGGCCAGCAAAATCCACTGTGGAATGCACTGGTCCCATATTGTCCCTGTTCTGAAGGATGGCATACTCACCCTATTGGAATACCCTTGTCTCAATGAAATCTCTCACCAAACAGGAAAAGCCACTCACTCAGACTTTATGGAGATCTATATGTAGATGTCTGGTGAAAATATTGTGTTACTTTGAAAGTAATGGATGATGGTGAAAGAGATGGAAATGGAAAAGGAGGGAGAAGAGGTGCACTATTTCATCTACAAATGTATATAAGTGGTTTTGTATTATCATGCCTTGTAGCAAGAGAGAGAGAGAGAGAGTTACTGTGCATCTTACTTTTTTCAGCTCTAATCCACCAACAGGCAAAGACAAGAAATCAAAAAGATTGATCTGTGAACAATGGTGTGGGTAAGAGACCTTCCCTATTAAAATATATGTAGAATAGATTATATTTGGTTCTTACATCACTAATTGTGAAGTAATTCTAGTTTGATTTTGTTGTTGTGTTCTCCCAGATCAAGTAGTGTGGACAGGGGACCTGCAGAATTATTGAAGAAAGAGGGGACATTGGGCATGATATAAAGTGGAAGAGGAGGGGAGATCTTGTAGGGGATAGCAGAGCCAATGGAAGGGAGTAAACTGCTAAGAGGGCAGATGCAGGGTCCCCTCCACCTGCCTAGTAGGGCTTAATCACATTAATTAGCTGGGGTACATCTCATACTAAGGGATTTAAAGGAAAGGAGCAGAGAAAACCCGCATTCAAAAATTGGCTAAATGAAAATATTTGACCCAGTATTCCCTCTTCCTCAATGTACACTTATCAAGAGTGACTGATTTATGGTGGGTTTACGGCTGATTTATGATGGAATTATGATTAAGTTATGGTCAGTTTATGATTGATTTATGACCTTCTATTATGGATTAAAGTTGTGGCCATCTTGAAACCCAAGCAATGGTGTCTGTACCCTTTTTGCCCTCGTACAAATGCACAACACCACTACCAACATCAACAGGTATTTTAGATATCTTGAGAATATGACAGAGGCATTCAGAAAACTAGAAGATATATTTCAGTACACATTGCAATTGTGCAGAAATGAAAGTAATTTTTCAAGATAGAGTAAGAGCCTATTTAATGCAAGGGATATGTTCTAGCATCATTTGTGTAGAATGAAAACTGCAGATAATGGCAAAGCCTATTTTTCTTACCCAAAATGAAAGGCATATTTGGATTTCAGCAGAAGCATACCATAGGATTGTGCTGGAGGACCTAGAAATACAGAGAGAGAACACTTCTCTAGGCATTTATTCACCCTCCAGCATGATTCTATGGCATCTTTGGGCCAGATGTAGACCCAATCTTTACAGAACTAACAAGTGGGTAGTGTAAAGCAAATTAATGGGAAATAATACAGAAATATGAGACATCATGGGCAGCATTGAGTCCTTGGAAACCCTAACAAGGAGAATTCTCAACTTCACACTTCAAGATTTTATTTTGCACAAAATCAACACTTTTTTCACCGAAAACAGGCAAAAAAAAGAAGAAAGCAAGATTTTCTGCACAAAAAGTAATACTTCTGTGTGGAAGTATTTTATTTTATTTTTGTTCATAAAATGCTATTTTTCATGTCAAAATTTGTGTATTTTGTCCAAATAAGTCCTAAACTGCAGTCACACATCAGGAAGAAAATTGCTCACATTACTCATTGTTTCTTTTAAAAATCAAATTAATGAAGAAAGTATATCTCTACAATTGTGTGCATTATGATGAGAAGATTCAATACAAAGTTACAGGCAGTAAATAAACTAAGTTTAAAAAGTAAAAAGATATCAAGAGAGATGTTCTGTATACTTCATTATTACATATTCTGCTTTCATGTTCTGTTATTTGCTCTTTTCTTAGTAGCTTCTCACATCTGTTAAATGGCTTAAGTTAAAAATGTCTCAAGTTCTCAATGTTTCCCAATTTATGCCTTTAGCAGTGATGCCCTGTGACTGATGTGCAAAAATAGTTTGGAGGCCTGATTGTCATTATTGTATAAAATAAATGCCAACCTCCTTATTGTGAGTCCTTTTAAAAAATCTGTGTTTAAAGGTTTACATCACCTAATGGTTTTTGGTCATTTAATAACAACTTTACTGTTGGTTAAGGTCTGGTGAATACAAAAAATATGGTCATTCCATTTTCACTGTTTCTTAGATTATGACAAAAATATTTGGATAATGATATATCCATAAAACAGAAATGAAATATTTTCATCCCAATGCTATTTGGGTCTCACATCCTGGATTCATTTTAAGTATTGCTGCCAGGTTTACTAATGATATATGAATAAATTTATTCCATTTTTAATGGTGCTCCTTTATGTTATGCTATACTGTCCTTTTAAAAAATTGGGCTATTCATGACCTAGTGATGATGATGATGATGATGGTGGTGATCCCAAATAAAAGAAACCAAATGCCCCCTGGTAGTGAAACATTCTATTAGGATAGTGGTGATGTGGTTCTTTCACCAAGGCACCAAGGAAACCTCTAGAGGGCATTCTGTCTAGCCAGCAGGCCTCCTCTCCTACCAATGGAAAGAGAGTTCCACATCATCCTCCAATGGCATTTTTGCTGAGGAGTCCTGTTGAAGATGGCTATTCTATGATTAATTGACTTGGAAATTAAGCTTCACTATTGTAGTGGATCTTGTGAGTAAGCATGCCTAAGGAGGGAAGCAGACGACTAAAAGGGATGTCTTGGGGGCAAGGAAGGGGAGCGGCAGCCACACGGTGGGTGCCCCAACCCCTTCCCGAAGTCATCATCGGAGCGTCAGCCCCTCTGCATGGCCGGCGCTCCAATGATGACTTCCTGCCGCAGCGTCCGCAAATGCTGCGGCGGAAGAGTCGTTGAAGGTGCACTGCCAACTTTTTGTGGTGCACCTTCGGCGACTTGTGGAAGGAGCGCTATAGGTGTGGGGATACCTCGGCCCCACAGCGCAGCTTCCTGGGGTGGCCCACGGCTGCCCGTCTGCTTGGCCCCCATGTGAGCATGATAGTGGTTTTATTGATCTTACTAGTGTAGTCATGATCTCGCATGGTTTGAAAAAGCCAAATGGATTTCAGAATAAGCCTGACAAATTTTTCTGTTGTTTATTATTTTAGAAAATGGTGGTGATGATAGTATTATAGTTATTGCTTTGCTAATGATCTCTCCAAGGACATGTGGAGAGAAATCCAGGCCAATTTGTGATGCTAAGTTCTGTAGGCTCTCTTCTATGTCCTGCTCATGTGCAGTAACAAAAACAAAAACTAGGCCCACTAGAGATTCTGAAAGTTGGCACCAGCTCAGTTCACAGTATTTGGCAATATCGCACTGGCCAACCTTGAATGATTCACAGACACAGTTGGATTCTTCCAAAGTATTTGGAGGAATTTTTTTATCTCTTGTTGCAATACACTTGTCCTTCCACATTTGTGGTTTTGACTTTTGAGGATTTGATTATTCATGGATTTTATTAATATGTTCTCTCTAGGAATATCTAGGTCCTCCAGCACTGAAGGACCTAGAAATTTCTAGAGAGGTGTTATCTCAGGTCAAAACATAGTATTTTTGTTATTTGTAGTTTTTCCACATTCACAGGGATCCTGTGCCCCTAACCCCAGTGAATGTGGCTTGAGTCTCAGAGCACTTATATACAGTGGAGATTACTAAGGGCTGACATCTGGTGCTACTTATCATCTCCAGCCATACAAACTATTTTACAACATCTTAAAGGAACATTGTTCCCAACAAGTTCTGTGTTTCTAAAAGATTTGGGAAATGTTACAATTCTTTGTGAATAAAGAGCCTCAGGTAGGCACTTAGGTTACTCTATGTGGTCTCCTCACTAAGCAGTAAGGCCTTACTAATTAGCCCAATCATGTTTAGTTTCATTCACAAGGGTTTCAGTTGTGTGTGTTTATTTTGCACAGCTGCTGAGTGCGGGACCACTATGCTAGTAAGGCTAATTAAAGTCTGCATTTTGTCAAGTGAGACAAGTTAAGCTAAAGGAAAATGTTCCATCTCTCATTGTCTCTATTTGGACCCATATGCTTATGGATCAGGTCTTGCATTATTCTGGTCCTATGCACAGCACATGAATTTTATTATGGTTCCTTACTTTTACCTGATCCCACTTTTCCAAACTATTCTTATCTCTTTTGTGCTATAATAAATCTATCTTATCTGAAATACCAGATGTGGTGGTTATTCCATCAAGCGATATTCTAAATCTGGTAAATCCCTGACATTTTGACTCATCTGAAATCTGGCTGTTTAGATTTAGTTCTAGTTCTTTCTAGATTTAATTTGAAAGAAGGAGTAAATGTGACATAATTTTCCTTGATATTCTAGCCTGAGTACAGTTTTAGCAGAGTTGAGGAGCTGGAACTAGGAGCCTAAAGCTGTGGCCTGGTCTTCACCATGGCTCAGCAGATGCACTGTCTTTGTACTCACCACCTGTCATTTTCTGCCTGGTTTCACTTAGAAGGTTCCACTCTATTACATGAACTTTTGCCCCTCACCTGCCATAATTTCATCATTTAGGTAATGCATCAACCCAGGGTATGTGCTTTCTCAGAATTTTTGGTTATATGGTGAAATGCCTATATGCCCACATGCACATGCATGTAGGTTCTCTTCTGGTATTCAAACAAACATTGCTAGGAGCGAGGAGGCCTGCCATAATGGTATTCCTTATCCTTATGTATGTTCATTGCAGGGCTGTTCCATGACTTTTTTGCCACCTGAGACAAATAAAAAGATGACATTCTCCATTCCAACCACAAAGATAATTAACTTGGCTTAGAAATTAGAATTTTTCTTCAACATTGGCAATGAGACAATTTCCACCAGCACCATGTGTGAAGGCTAAATGAGTTTGGAAGGCCCAAGTTAGGCCATGTGATGCAAAACATCCTGTTGCTGCCACCTCGCAACTGCCATGAGTGGGATGACCTTACTCTGCCTGATGATAGGGATAGTTGTGATTAGTTGTACCCCATTTGGGTGTGTGACTAACAGTTGCTTTAAATCCAAGTGAGAAACTGAACATTTTATTGTTGTTTATCCTGATGTGGTCACCTGCATATCATATGGGTCTCAGGGAGAAATTGGCCTTCTCAGAGGGAAATGTTTCAGGATAACAATTCCTGTCTCCTGGAACCTCTGCAGCAGTCACCACTTGGCACATCCTGGAGTATTAGGTGAGATATCTCTGGTATTACTTTCACACATGCATTATACATTTCTATTTAATTACAGTGACTCAAACTATCATAATACACTGTAGTGAGAAAAGAACTTCAAAACATATTTTGGTTTAAATCCAGCTCCCAAATGTTTTGGATTTAGAGCCTAAACCATCTAAACTTGGCTTCAAATCTGTCAAAAAAATTGGATCTCATAACCTACCCAATATTTTCTGCATGCAGACTGTTTAGAAATATTGAGGAAAACAGACCGTGGTCTGATTTAGCAGTAGCTACAGTTTCAGCTTGCTTTCCAACACTGAATGAGTTGTGCCAATTCATAAATGGCAATATGTTTATCTTCTGTTGAAAGAAAAATTAATCAGAAAATGGCCAGGTCTGCAGATTTCCAGAATATAACTTGCTGCAGTTTCCTGCTCCCTTCACTTTCCATGCCAAAGAAAAGGCTGAAATGAAGGAGAGGGAGAGGGAGAAAAGAGTGGAAGTGAAGGGAAGGAGGACTAACACAGTAACTTGTAACTAAATAGACTTACAACCTAAAGGATCCTATCAATATGTGTTCAGTATAACCCTACAATGCTTCTGAAGTCCCCCTCTTCTTACTCTTGCAGAACAAAATGGGTTCTCTAGAGAGCACCTATCCTGTCTAATAAATTCACCACCACCATCCACTGATTTGAATCTTCCTTCTTTAGCAATGGGATACTGCTAGGATTTCACTGATACTGAGATGATTCCTTCTGTCCCCTAGACCTGGAGAAGGACTAATCTGTGTTAAGGCATATGAAAGAGGAGCATGAGAGAGATAGACTACATCTAAAGGAAAATGGTTTTATTCTAAGTAATAAATCTTAAAATGATATCTCTGTTGGTGTGTGGATGATGAGTGTTGTAGTGATGCCCTCTGGCACCCAGTAGAGTCTGCAGGACAAGCTGGCTGCTGTGATCCACAGCCACTTTGTAATTCTTACCACCAACTGTAGTTCATCTTCTCTTCTCCAGCATCCTGTCTTCCTCAGTCAAGAAGACACATTGTAAAGTCCAAAAACAGTTTATTAATGCATATAAAAAGTAAAAATAAGATAACTAAGTAAAATCCATTGTGATGAACTTGTCCAGTTCAGCCATGAAAGATTACATCTTTAACAATCCAAAAGCATTAAGATCCAACTTGTTGCAGTTAAAACCACTGCTTTTCAGCCACACACGCGCTCACATCTTGAACAATAAACAATCTTAGACAAAGGATTTTCTAGGCCCTTCTCATACTCCACCTTCTAGGTGTTAACCTTATTTTAATTGAATAATGTCTGTATGATGTATGCTAACCCAGCCTCTTGCTGTCCATCATCTACCACGTGACTAACTTTCCCAAGCTAACGATGTTTACGTATAATTGTTATTACTTGCTAACCATAACAAAGTCTATGACCATGAGTTGTATCTTTGGGAAAGTACATTGTTGATGTCTGTGTAAGCACCTGGAGTTGACTTACTTTGTTTTTCTAAATATTGTTTATGTTACTTCAAAAACTGTTCTCAAGTGGAAAATTACAGACACACACACATCTCTACATTTCACCTTTGACTATATAACCCATCCATATCCTAACAATCTCCACATGTCTTGTGGTGCCTCTCAGGCTTTTTATGACCTATGCTGAGAAGCATCTTGAAGGTTCTGCCTAGCAAACTCTTCCCAGCAAACTCTTCAGGGATTCCAATTTACTTTGTAATGTGTCAACCAGATTATTTTAGCCCACTCTTTGGGCCTATCTCATTGGACAATTGCTAACTTGTCATCCCCAGGGTTCTCAGCTTATTCTCAAGGAAATTTGCATAAGATAGTGTAATGTGGGCTGGAGGATTCTGGGAACTGTAGTCCAAAAACTAACTTTCCAAGATCTGATACAAGATTGTTACCTAACAGGATTTAAAAGTTAGTGGTTCATTTAGTGAGTGTTCCAAAGTAATAAAGAAAACACTTTTAAAGACCTTTGTTATATTAGATGTATAATACAAATAATAAACACAAGTAGAAGAGCAGGGGAGAGAGTCTGTGTACTGGAAATCAGGTCAATGAGACATGGAAGGAAATCGCACAATAATCAGCTAGTTGAATGGTGGCATGGTGAAGACAATGTCTTGGCAGCTCAGATTGGTCAGGAGCAACCAGTCCACTGTTTGAATAGTGATTTAAACTGTGTAGTGGCCCAACATTTCATACCAGTGCTTTGCCATTTTAACCAGTTTTCAGCCCATTTCCAAGCCAATTTGAAGTGCAGGCTTGAACTTTATGACTCATGGCTTGGGACCAGGGTACCTAATTGGCCACTCTCTCTCTCTTCCACATGTGCCTATCTGGATATCTTTGAAAAGCCTTATCCAAATTACCCCATCTGCAAGATATGGCAGCAATTGATGTCAAAGAAATGCCTCCCCACTGGTATTGTCCTGACTACGGAACATTTTTCCCAAAGAAATGTCCCTGGTAATTTACTATGATGCTATATGGTCCCCAGGTAAAACCATTATATTCCTTTACTGGTTAAATACATTTCTGCCTTTTTGGGTGTGTGTGTGTGTGTGTGTAGAAATACATTCCTACCTACTGGTCCCTAGTAAAAAGCTTAGAAGCTCTTTTAAGCCCAACACATCATTTTACCATTATTACAGCATTCATTGTAACAGTTATGTATAACCATGTGATAACTGTGACCTACCTACCTATACAAAGTGTACATTTTTACAAAACTTGTAACCAAAACATTCACTTGTTCAGTAAGCAATACACAATTAACATGAGACAGCAGCATAAATTTGACAAACAAAATGGTTACATGGGGCATACTGTCACTGCCATTTTGTGTCATTGCTTCAGCCACAGTGATGACACCAGGCCCTTTTTTCTTTGTGTCAGCATAGTGACAGTTGCTAGCAGCTCAAAGGTTGCCTCTTTCAATATTCCCAGCAAACTCTTCAGGGATTCCAAATGACTTTGTAATGTGCCAACCAGATTACTTTTAGACCACTTTTTCATTATAGGTGTACAGGTAGAAAAGTTATTAGTTTTTACATTTCAACCAGAACCCTTGAAACATGATAGTTTATCACCCTCCCTCTGGCATAGGTTTTGAACCTCTGGACTGGTTGAGACAAAGATGCCCAAAGGTAACCCTCAACATATTTTGCAAAGATCTTCCTAGATACTAAGGAAGAGACTATACCCTCCAACATTTAACAAATGAAAACTGGAGCACATGTAGCCAAACAACAGAGTGCAGTCAAGATGGCAAAAATTACTAATGAAAAATAACACACAAGATAATTAAGTGCAAACTACTTTTGCAGTTTGAACTCACTTTCCAACAACTGATGCAATCTGAGGACAGGAGGGAAAGTGGGAGGAAGAGAGAGAAACTGGGATATTTTTAAAGCAGTTTTTTTTAAAAAAGGATGACAGAAGATTAATTGGGACTGTTGTGATAAAATGGGACAGTTGAAGAGTATGAGAATCATTGGGCCCATTCACACTATTAAATAACCCAGTGTGGAATCTGGGTTATTTCCATAGCATTCATACTTGCACCAAGTGCACTCAGTGCAGTTTGTGTGTGTGTGTGGGGGGGGGGGGGGGGGGGGGAGCTGCCTGAAAACCCACTATCTTGGTATATTTGATATCAGTTTTCCCCCACATCTTTTGAAAAGATGCAGATCATCACAAATGAGAATGCACTATAGATTCCAATCAGGGCATTCTGCACCATTTCTTCCAAAACAGGAAGGGAGAGGTGACATGCAGAGTGCCGGGACATATACATCCCACCTGGTCTTTAAATTTTAAATGAGTGCTTTTGACTTTTAACTTTTAAACCAAAAAGAAACCTGCCCAATGCTATTACAGTAGTTTGGTTACTGTTATGTTTGTGGATACATAGTAAAACTTTAAATGAGTGCTGCCATTCAGCAACAGGGAGAGGGAGAACAATTCTCATTAGACATTGGACAGAGGGCAGGGGGCAGTGGCCAACAGCACCCAAAACATTGGATTTGTGGATCTATTGTCATATTGGATGCAGTAATAACCATCAAGAGAAGGTGGCCAAACCTCACCCTGGGATGTCTGCCTTCCCATTCAGGTCCAGGACAGTAACCTCTAGTACGGGGATGATGGTTGCAATGTTATAGTTCAGAAGAGGTTTGCTATGGTCTTCTGAGGCTGAGAGTTCCCCAAGGACAGTCTGTGCATTTTCCCAGCAGAACTGGGATACAAACCCTGGTTTCAAAAAAAAGTTGTGCTAAAATCACTATGGCACACAGGCTCTATGGATGCTACTCACTTCAGAAAAAAACCTAATCAGGTGGCCAGGGACCACATTTAAAAGGTGCTTATTGCAATGCACGTCCTGCTTGCTCCTCTAATGGTCTGATCATACAAAAAAATGCTTGAAAAAGCAGCCAAGAAATAAGATCCATGACGCTTGCTGGCAGACCAGGAGGTAATGAGGCCAGAAAAAGTGACAATGGAAGCAGAGTCATGTCATCAACAGTGAAAGTGGGAGCTGAATGATGAAGATGTGCATCACTTGATTGACATTTTTTACAACATATAGATGTTATTTAACATCTATATGAAGCCGCTGGATGAGATTATACGGATTTATGGTGCTGGGTGTACACTGATGACACCCAAATCTATTTCTCCATGTCTCGTTCATCGGCCTCGAATTCTAATGGCATCTCCTCTCTCAATGAATGTCTTTGAGTGGTAATGGGCTGTATGAGGAAAAACAGATTGATCTGTCAGTTAACATCATTAGAACGCTTTAAAAGAGCTGTCAAGATGGATGTCTTCCGGCAGGCCTTTCCGGATTAATTGTCCTGCCCTCAGGTTCCCCCACCACAGTGATATTCGCGTGGCCCCATCTTGATGGATGAAGATCATTGCCGCTGGTCAAGCTGTGCCTTAGTATATTTCTTTTTAAATGTGTTTTTAAATTTTATATTGTTGGAATTATTGTTTTAATCCCTTTTGATTTAATGCTGTTTTAAGGGGGAGGGATTGTTTTGGATATTATGTATCTTTTTAACTGTTGTAAGCCGCCCTGATTTGGTTCCCAAAGGGCAGGATAAAAATAAATTTTATTATTATTATTATTACAAAACCAAAAACAATCAAACACATTTGAAAAGGCGGCTCCATTGTAAATCTATACAATGGCAGTATGAACAGCAAAAGGGTTAAAATGCCATGGAGAAATTTGATCACGGTAAACATAGTGGGAACTTCAGTTAGGTAACATATTCCTCTGGAGATCTGGATCTCCTCAGTACAAAAACATAACTGTGTATGAGCCCATTGAAAAGTCCTTAAGTGAGAGTCATCATTAATTCTGGCCACTTCTTGAGGTGAAGCTACTGCTCACTTACAAAGATTTGCAGATTGGGTTAGGGTCCACCCTAAAAGCAAAATGAATTAAGTACCTTTTGACATGACCTCTGCAAATTGTTATAAATGGCTTCTAGTTCTGCTAGACCACAAAGAAGTACCTTACTAAGAAATATGAACATGATTTTTAAATAAAACAAAATAAATCAGGTTTTGTACACCTAGAGGATCATATCGTCTCCTAAATGCATTTGTGGCAATATTAAGGACATTAGTGACTGCAAATATATGTGCACATTGTGTGTGTGTGTGCATGTGTGCATGCACATGTGTGTACATGCACACATGCATGCATGCATGTGCACACACACATACATGGAGAGTAAGAGTCCCTAATATTTAGTATGTATTTCTTGTCTTCTTTTTCATGTATGGATGAATGGCAAGTTTGAGGAGAAAAGAAGTTATTGGGTGACAGAATGAAGAGAAAATGAGGGAGGATTCACTTTGTGTTTCTTTGTACATTCTGTGTACATTCTGTGTACATTTGCCATATAGCTATGTACCCCACAATTAAATCCCATTGACTCAAAGGTTCTGACTTCTAAATAACTCTATATAGGATTGCACTGTTAACTGGCTTTTTTTAAAAGGAAGAAATTTCATGTCAAAGTTGGGGAAGCCTTACAAACCTGTTCAGAAACAATCTCTCCTCAACTCTATTTTTGACAAGAGGAGCCCATTATTTTCTTAAAAGAAGTGCACTTAGAAGAGGCATTTATAATCTCATACCACTATGGAAAGCACCTAGTATTTAATTTGTATTTAAATATATAAAGCATTCTTTGTTCATTGACTCAGTAAGCCTAACTGCAGTTTTAAAAGTGCAATCTGCTCCAGATCCTGGTCTTCTGCCTGTTCCATTTTCACCTGGCCAGGAGGCCTAACTGACTAGAAGGGCAACTGGTGATGCCTAGAGGTTGTGTGGGTGGAAACTTTTTCAGTGGTTGTGGTTACAACAAAACTGAGCTTTGGATAAAGTATGTGTGTATGTGTTGCTATATAGATTTCTCTTCTTGGTTTTTATTTTCTTTTTTTTAAAGTAGACCTTTGTTGTTGTTGTTACATGCCTTCAAGTTGCTGCTGACTTATGGCGACCCTAAAGTTTTCTTGGTAAGTTTCTTCAGTGGGGTTTTGTCATTGCTATCTTCTGCATCCCAAGGTCACCCAATGAGTTTCAATGACCATATAGGGATTTGAACCCTGGTCTCCACAGTTGAATTCCATCACTCATACCACTACATCATGCTGGCTCTGATCGTCTAAGCTTTAGCATATATTTATTGTTGTGAGATACTCAAATTATTCAGTAATTATTTAAATCTTGGGTTGTAATTATGGAATTCCTTGGGGGAAAAACAACTCCAAAATTGGGTAAAAAATAGATATTGTTTTTCTCACTAGAATACAGAGGGATCATGAAATGTCACATGATAATTCAAATTTCATCATGTTTGTTGCCAAATGGAGTGGTAAATGGGTAATGCAAAGGAATGTGGCACAGTTGGTAGCATAGTGATATTTGGTTCATCTGCCATGCAGCCTCCAGACTTGAAAGAAAACCAGGTCCAGTGGATTATATAGCCATTTGGAGAATGGTTTTGGGAATACTAAGGGTTACAGCCAGGTTTTGTGCTGCGTATGGATTCCACTCTTGTGCAAACAGACCTGGGGGTGAAACAGAAGGGCAAAATAAGCAGGTTTCAGACCAGCTTCAAGATGAGACATGTAGATAACACATGCTTTGAAGCTGGCTGGAAAGTGCCCTCTAGCCATCTTATGGGGAGAGAAGTCACTTCAAAAAGAAGCTGCTTTTTTCTGCTTCTTCCCAGAAAGTGTGCATCTTTGCATGTGCATATAAATACACCAACTCCAGTGCAGCTCTAAAGGGGTGCTCTTTCCAAACCCTAACCCTAATTGTGCCTGTAAATGTCTTGTCACAGGAGCACACTTAAAAGGGACAGAGGTGCCATACACAAGTGGTGGGGGTGGCAATGCCCAAAAGAGTAACCATGGAACCTCTCATGGAGATGAGTACAACATAACAAAATGGACAGTCAAAGAAGGGGCATAGGGTGAAGGCAAGCATGATTGTACATTGCTGGCATCTGCATGGGCACACTTCTGCTCTGATGCCCTGTCCTGGTGAAGTACTGCACATGTGAATGAGTGCAGGTTCACAGGGATGGCCAAGCAATGTTATGGCAGTCACTGGCAGTTCAATTCTGTGAAGATATGCAGGGATGATGGTGGGGACAGTAAAAAAAAAAGTACCCAGAAGTGTGGCTTAAAGTTGTGCTGTATGGTCATGACATATGCACTCCAGTCGCCTTGGGATCCAGCTGTACGATTGAAGGGGTTTCAATGTGGCTTTGGAAAATGCAACTTCAAGCCACTTTTTCCTGCCCATCTGTTTTGCCCCTTGGTGATATATGCACCAAGTCCTGACTGGGGGTCTTAATTGGTTTACATCTTATCTGTGAGCCTCCCTGGTAATGTTTGTATTAACATGGCCCATAAATACTGGGAGGGAGGGAGGAGGGAGGGAGGGCAGGCTTGCAGGCAGGCAGTCAAGCATTTACAATGAGCAATAATAGGCCTCATATCTCTATGAACAGAGGATGGGTATATGCCTCAGCCAGTATAGTCTGATACAGAGAACTAGTGGACTATTTGGGAGAATCACTGCTCTGTCTGGGGATGAAGTTCAAAACACTGGCCAACTGTCAGGAATTCTGGGAGCTAAAGTCCAAAACATGTAAAGGCTCAATGAGTAAAATGCCAGGCTATTGAGCCAGTTGTACTTTAGTGAGAAAATGAAATAACATGAAAGCCAATCATTTGGAAAATCCTCTTCTTGAAACTACAATATTACATATTCACTTGAGCAGAAAATCACTTGGGGCACTCCAAATGTATGACAGCACTTTTATGGATTCGGGTGACCTTTTGAAAATTGGGACATGGAATATTCAGGGTATGAACACTCCTCATAAAAA
Organism: Phrynosoma platyrhinos; assembly: GCA_020142125.1. NCBI lineage: Eukaryota > Metazoa > Chordata > Lepidosauria > Squamata > Phrynosomatidae > Phrynosoma > Phrynosoma platyrhinos. The sequence continues at coordinate 235,039,908 of CM034701.1, read as the reverse complement.
GAAATGGTTTCTACCTGCAAAAAATAAAGCTAGGTGTTTAAATATTACAAGAAATGAGAATTAGAAAAAGGGATTCAAAACATTTTCAGTGTGTCAGATTGGGGCAGGAATTTGTCACTGCTCCCAATTTTTTTTTTTAAAGGATTGATAATAAATGTTAAGGCTAAATATGATGTAAAAAATCTTTGATGATTCAGAAGGACACTTCCTCATTTTAGAATTGGAATATAATACAAAACATTCTTTTTATTGGTTGGTGTTTATGGCCCATTGGAAAATAAAGGCAGATTTTATTTAAAAAAAAATAAGAGAGAAATTGATTTCATTAGACCATGATTCATGTTAGGTGATTGGAATGGGGTTGTGGACCCAAAATTGGATAGAATTTCTGATAAAATAATTAAGAAAGACCAGGGGAAATTACTGAAATATTTTTTTTTAATGATTGATTTATTGGCTTTACAGGATGCTTGGAAGTTTAAATATGATAATATTAAGGAGTTCACCTTTTACTCCAATAGGCACCAATCATGGTCTAGACTAGATATGAACTGGATTTCCATGCATGTAACACCAAAAATCCATAAAATGAAAACACTTCTAAAGGTATGGTCCAACCACAATCCAATAGTTTTGGAGTTGCAATTTGGGGAAAAATAATACAATTGGAGACTGAATTTAAATATTCTTAAGGATGAAAAGGTACTATTAAATATGAAAAAAACAGATAATTAACTGCTTCAAGGAAAATATATATAAAGGCTCTCTGATGAATATTGTGTGGGATGCCTCAAAGGCAGTTATAAGGGGTTATTTAATCCAAAAGACTTCTGAATGGAAAAAGAAAACGAGAGAGAAAGAGAGCAATTTGAATGAAGAATTAGCCAAGTGGGAGAGATTGTTGAAAAAAGATCCTAAAAACTGGAAGCATTAAATGAAACCAAATTTATTCAGAAACAATTATCTATATTAATGATGGAAGAAAGGGGAAAAAATGAAATTTATGAAACATAAATATTTTGAAGGGACTAATAAACTGGGAAAATTACTAGCATATTATTTGAAAAAAGAGAAATCTCAAAAAACAGTTGTTTTAACAGTTGTTTAAAAAAGGGATGGGACTAAAATTGTGACCAAAAAGAACCAAATATGAAAAGTTTATGTAAAGGATTTCATGGAGGTTTATAAAGAAATGGCCAGAATGAAGATAGGAATTGAGGATTATTTGGAAAAACAAAAAAAAAAAAATAATGACTTTAATGATGGAGCAGAAATCAGTGTTAAACAAACCAATTACTCGTGAAGAGTTAGCTGAGGCTATAAAAAAGTCAAAGACCAGGAAATCTCCGGGTCTGGATGGTTTTATGAATGAATATTATAAAGTGTTCGAAGCTCAATTAGCTACCCCATTTGTTGAGACAATGAAGGAAATTCTTAAGGGCCCAATTCCCCAAACGTGGAACCAAGTGAATATATCTTTATTTCCCAAATGTTATTGTTGAATTTCTTTTGCAATTGATTCTGAAAAGATGCAGAATCAATTGCAAAAGAAATTGGATTTCAAAGAGTGAAAACAGTGAAATATTTAGGTATTACTCTAACATATAGGAATACTGATTTGTTTCAAAATAATTATATTAAGGTATAGAATGAAATTAGAGGCAATTTAGAAAGGTGAAAAAATCTAAATTTATCTTGGTTAGGTCAAATTGTGGTAATAAAAATGGTGGTATTACCAAAAATGATGTTTTATTTTCAAAATATCACAATTATAATGAATAATGACCCTTTTCAGAAATGGCATAAAGATATAGCTGAATTTATATGGCAAAAAAAGAAACCAAGAGTTAAATTAAAAATACTTCAGGACTCCGTTGATAGAGGGGGGCTGGCATGCCCCAATTTAAAATAGTACTTTGAAGCCTGTGCCCTAAAGTGGCTACAGGACTGGATTAGATTAGATAATATTGGTGTTTTAGCCCTTGAAGGATTTGATCTGTCTTTTGGATTTCATGCCTATCTGTTTTACAAGAAAATTAAGGTTGATAAAAATTTTAATAACCATTTCCTTTGCAAGTCATTACTGAGAGTATGGAAGAAATATAAGATTAATTCCTCTATGGGCTTCGCCAGTCGAATCTCTTATAAAAAGGGAAGTGTATACGACTGGAAGATGGATTTGTTATGAGGATATCATTAATAACTTACAGGGTACCATCACTTTAAAGACTCAAGATGAATTAATAAGACAAGGGATTAATTGTAATCGGTTCTCTTATAGGCAATTTGTTGAGCAATTTAAAATGGATAATAAAACATTTGGAATCGGCCCAGGAGATGGAGAAATGGAGAAAATTATGTGGGGTGAGCCAATAAAACAAATATCAAAATGTCATAAGTTGATATTAAAATGGGAATGTGAAGAGGAAACTGTTAAAGAATTTATGGTAAAATGGGCAATTGATCAGAAGCAGAATATTGAGATGGAACAAGGAGAAAAGATTTGGAATGTAAGGATTAAATATACAATAAGTTTCATATTAAGAGAGAATTTATATAAATCTATGTGCAGGTGGTATTTGATCCCTAATAGATTGTCTAACATGTTTAAAGGATACAACCCTATCTGTTGGAAATGTGGAGTGGAAGTTGGTACATATGTACATGTATGGTGGAAATGTGAAAAGTCTGCAAGATATTGGAAAATAATACATTAGGAAATGAAAAAATCATTGATTTGAAAGGTCGCCCAGATCCTAGGTTATATCTCCTGAATATTCTAGAAGATAGTAAGTTAGAATAGGTGGAAGGTAAAATAATTTTCATGGCAGTAATTGCTGCCAGAATATTGTATGCTAAATATTGAAAACGAAAAGAAATCCCAAACCTGGTAGAATGGGAATTAAAATTCTATGATCTCTATGAATTGGATAAGTTGACATGTTTACTAAAAAAATATGGCTTTAGTAGGTTTTTATAAAGAATGGAAGTTGTGGATTGTGTATGTGCAAGCAGAAGGTAATGAAAATAGATATATAGCATTACTGAACTAATAATATGTCTTGACGCAAAGCAGGCTTTAAAAATTGGTATATCCTTCTCGTATATCGGTAATGGTTTAATGTTTTACTGAAGTTTTGTGAACCGGTGTGATAATTGACAATTAACCTACATGTAAGACAAATGTTGCAAGAGATTGATATCTGACCCTACAAGATCCAAATATTTGAGGATTTTTTTTTTCGTATTTTGCAATTTCCCAGATCTATGATGGGTCAAGCAGCCCAGGCTTTATCTCGACTGAATATTGATGATGGGTTTAAATTATCTAAGTTGTAAGATTTAAGACTCTATAGACTGTGATTTATTGAATTCAAAATTTAAGAGTTACGTGTGATTTATAATGTGAATATTGATCTTCACATGCACAGTATGGGAGGACAATGGGAAAGTTTTCTTTTAAGTTGTATTCTCTGTTATGTTTGTAACGCTGTTTTTTGTTTGTATGATTATTTTGCTTGTGATATTGTTGTTTGTTTGTTTGTTGTTTCTTTTGAATAAAAAAAATGTAGGACAGCACTTTCCAAGAAGGAAGAACTCTACACAGGACTACATGAAATCTGACTAACATTTATGGTGGAAATAAAGGGAGGTATAAAAGGGGGAGTGAAAAGGAGGGAGGAGGAGGGGGAAGGATAGGGAAACGATCAGTTCAAAATAATGGGAGGAGGGGAAATGACATAAAGTAACAACTACTGGGCAGCAGCAGTAGTGGTAGGTGTCCTAAAGTGAAGAACAGCAGTGACATCATAACTACAACTTGTTGGCACTGCACACAGGGAGGTGTAGGTGGTCTTCCTTGTGTAACCCCCCACCTAGAATACCCTATGAAGAGACACTGAAAGTGTCATACAGGTAGGACAAGAGCACTAACAGAGAGGTAGATAGAAACTAAAGGAAAACACTTGCAAGGGCAGTTAAGGGCAGCCAAAATGATGAAGCAAGCAGTAAAAACTCTCAGAAAGACGAGCCCCATCAGAAGCAGCACCACACATAAAATAAGGACATGGGATGTGAAAAGCATGAGCCAAGGAAAGATAGACATAGTGAAAATGGAAATGCAACAGATGAACATAGCAGTACTAAGGGTGAGTGAGGTTAAATGGAAAGGAATGGGCCACTTTGAATCAGACAACCATGCCGTGTTCTACTCAGGGAATGTAAAGACAAGAAAAAATGGGGTAGCTTTCATACTAAGAACAGATGTTGCAAAAGCAGTCAGATAATGTAATGCAAATCAGACCAAATCATCTCAGTAAGGCTCCATGGGAAACCTATGAATATCACCATAGTTCAAGTGTATGCACCAACCATTGAGGTAAAACAAGAAGAAATTGATAGATTT
>CM034701.1:235013525-235024049 GCA_020142125.1 Phrynosoma platyrhinos | reverse complement strand
TAGAGCCAGAGGTGAAGAGCTACAACTCCCATCATCCCTGACACTTAGGTCTGCCTTAGAGTCACCATAAGTTGGAAATGACTTGAAGGCACACAACAACAACATACAATGTGTAGAGATGCAAAGGGATTATGGACTAAAAGCACCCTGTCTAAGGGGGGAAGCAGACTGGCAGCTCTGTGCCACCCTGGGAAGGTGCTCCACTGGATCGAGGCATCCCCATGCCTTGATCCAGTGCCGCACTTTCGCCGCCCCTGAAAGGAGTGCAAAAATAGCGCTCCTTTCACAAGTCAGTGAAAGTGCACCTCAAAAGCGTGAGGCGCACTTTCGCTGACTTATCTGCCGCAGCGTGTGCGGACGCTGCGGCGGGAGGTTGCCCTAGGAGCGCCGGCCATGTGGAGGGCCGTCGGCTCCGAGGGCAACTTCAGGAGGAGGAAGGGGCACCGAGTGTGCGGCCGCCCCTCCTCTTCCCTGCCTCGAGGACGGCTTAACAAGCCGTCTGCCGAGGCCCTAAAATAACCTATTTTTAAAAAATAAACTTGTAATTTTATTCCACAACTAGGTTTTCACTAACAGAATCTGCTTTAAAGTTGTTTATTTTGTTATGAAAAAAAGGTCAGCCAGCCATAGTTGGAAAACCTTGTAAAATAATAAGAGTCTAATTAGGAAACTCTGACTCCTCCCTTAATTACTCTGAAGCCTGTAGGCTGCTTCATAATTACAGAGCTGTAATTCTCACATGTAGCTTGTAAATTCATTCCTAAAAGGCTTTTCTTATCAATATGCTTAGATCAGGATGGATCATTAAGGCTTCATGTATCTCATCATTTTCTTCTTTATAATTCCTAAAGGAGATGGACTGGATTTTTTTTTCCTCCAGCACATTAATATGGTAAATCATGCTATTCAAAAGATGAGAGAGGAAGGGGAAAAATCTCAACAAATGGCTCTGGTGATGATATTAAAGTACTTACTCCCTTCACATCAGAAGTAATAAGCACCAGAGGATGGGAAAGACAGCATATCAGATACTGAAAGGAGAGCACCAATTGCATCTCTTTAACTGCTGAGGGAATCCTTGTCAGGGAGGTACAAGCATAGCCATTAGCTAGTCTCAGAGCAGCTTACCAATGGAAGTATAGATGCAGACAGGAAAGAAGAAGACAGATACCCCAACGGAGGAAAATAATACAGAATGAAAGATGAAAGAACCAGCCTGTTTCCACTCTGTGGAATATAGTGTGTTTGCCCATAAGTCTACTCTATCCAGACCCCCCAAAAATGTACATTTTGGATTATAACTCCCAGAATGCACTAGCCAGCATAGCTACTGAAAATGGTGGGATTATTCTGGAAACTATAATGCAAAAAGGTACAGATCCCAAGTGCCAATTCCATCCCATTTGCACATTAAAATTCCCCTTTAAATTTGCATTTAGATATATGTTTTAAAATCTATTTTCTCCCAGAATATACATTTCTCAACATGAATTCTCACTCACAAAAACACATTTTTAAAAAATACCTATTACTTTTCTGAGGGATATTAAATGAATAACTGATGGAACAATCCTCACTTCCAGATGGTAGCTAAATAGACACACCCCTCAAAGTAGAGGGGAACTTTAACAGTGGGAACATATCAATCCCACAATATGTAAAGAAAAAAGTCAATTGATGTAGGTCTGTCAGTGTTTCTGCCATCAGTAGGTCTGACAACAGGTTGTGTCAATTGTGTGGTAAGGGTGAGATGCAGGAAGTTTCTGATATGTTGAATACAATGCTCCTTCTTTTCCCCAGGAGGACTCAGGATTGCCCTTCTCACCTTTGAATCACCTATCTACACATTTTGGTTTCACCAAATTTAACATTTCCCCTACTGCAAGTTCATTTTGGCCTGCATTTGCATAAAGTCAGTAAAAGAAGAAAAATTGTACTTATTTTAGGTGCACATTTCCACTAAAATACTCATTTTTGCACACATTTTGCTTTGTGTAAACAGTTTTTGCAAGCTGTTCCCCCTAATAAAATGCATTTTTGTGTGTAATTAATTCCTTAATATGCATATCATTAGCACACTTTTCTTAGTATGTGTTCATGTTTATGCATTTTGTAAGTTCCAGACTGGATTAAAAACTCAATAAAACCAAATTTCACAGCACAGAATTCCAGTCTCAATATCCTAAATGCACCAGATCTTATCTTGAAATTCAAGCAGGGTCTGCTGTAATTGGTACTTGGATGGGAGACTACCCTGTTACCCTATATGGCTCTCTCCCTTTTTAATATCAAGAAATATTATAAAGTTTCCCTCTCCATAACCCTACATGTAGAAGCCATGAGCCTCAAGCTTGAGAACACATCGGTCAGCTTAGGAGTTGCAAAGAGGATGTGACTCATCCACACCCTTCCAGGGAGATGAGGAAAAGCCTATCAAGGACCAATATACTAGTTTCAATATAGTATTGTTCCTATCTGAAATCCCACAAGCGATAATACACTAGTTTATGTGCAGTATTTGCTCTTGTATCTCAGGTCATGTGAGCTATAAAGCAGGAATTTGTTCATTTACAACAATTCTCACCTTGGAATTCTCCACCCAAAAGAGTTACCTCATGCAATTTGGACCATTGGGCCAATGAAATACCTGGACTTTTCCCCAGCATGGATTTCCCTTATAAAACCCCCAAATTTCTCCTGCTAGTTTGGATTGCTGGGGGACATGCTGCCAGTTTTTCCATTCCTAGGGCCTCGGCAGACGGAGGCCCCGGAGACGCCGCTGGACAGAGCACCGTGGGACTGCAGCCTCCACACCCTCTCACTCCTGTGGCGTCCCTGGAAGGAGCACTAAATCCTCGGTGGCTCCGAGGACGACCTCAGGGAGAGGAAGGAGCGCCGCGTGTGCGGCTGCTCCTCCTCTTCCTGGGCTCGGAGACGGCTCAATAAGCCGTCTGCCGAGGCCCTTAGTTCCCTCAGTCACTCACCAACCTGCATTGGCTGGAAAGGTCTAAGGGCCTGAACAGACTGCCAGAAATAATCCATCTTGAGACCATTTTAACTGTCCTGACTCAATGCTAGGGAATCATGGGAATTGTAGTTTTTTTCTGAGACATTGAGCCTTCTCTGTCAGAGAGTTCTGATGTCACAATAAACTACAGTTCCCATGATTCCTTAGCACTGAGCCAGGGCAGTTAAAGTGTTCTCAAGATGGATTATTTCTGGCAGCCTGTTCAGGCCCTGAGTCCACAACCTATCTCTGGATCTATCAAGAGGAGTTACAGCATTTAGAAACAGTATTTTCAATTAGAAAACCTAATTCTATCCCAGTCTAAGTCCTTTGATTTTTAGCTTCTTGTTTGAGTGTGTGTATATTCTCTATGTGTATGTTTAATTCTTTACTAAAATATATGGGGGAAGCAGACGAGAGCTTCCAGGATGCCGCTGGATGGTGCGCCGCGGGACCACGGCATCCGTACTGCGGCGCACCGTCGGCGCCTCTGAAAGGAGCTCAAAATCAGTGCTACTTTCAGAAGTCAGTGAAGTGCACCTTAAAAGTGTAGGGTGCACTTTCACTGACTTATCCGCCACAGCGTGTGGGAGGTTGCCCTCGGAGCGCCGGCTGTGCGGAGGGCCAGCAGCTCCAATAGCAACCTCAGGAGGAAGGGCACTGAGCGTGCAGCTGCCCCTCCTCTTCCTTGCCTCGAGGATGGCGCAATTAGCCGTCTGCCAAAGCCCCTAGTTAATAGAAGAATCTTTGCCTCCCCACCATGTAAAAATATGGGACAGTATTCTGGGCTGCTTGTAACTCAGCCGTAATTTATGCTAGTTTCCCTAGACTTCATATTTACAACCAATTAATATCAGGTGCTATGTCAGAGGAAGGAATTGTGAAAACCACCTCTGACTAGTCTTTACCCAAGAAAACCATATGAAATTCATGGGGCTGCTGTAGGTCAACAGGTGACTTGAAGACACACATATAATTCCAAGGGTTTTTTTTATCACCTGAAAAAATTCTCCTATATCCCCACCCTTAACTGTGCCAACCTAGAGAAGTAATAGGTATTTTCTCCATTGGAGAAGGGAGGAGGGAGAAGACCACCTCACTTCAGCCTGGATGCCATTAGCAACATGGTTAGAAGTGTCAGATAATTTGCTACTTCACTCCCCACCTACCATCACACTCTTAGTATTTCTTTGTAGTAATTCACCCTTATATCAGACCATTCTGGATTACTCAGGTCAGTCAGTTCCACAGGCATTCCTACTTTGTACAAGCCAGCCAAACCCAAGCATGTTTCTGCCATATATTTCAGTTGAGAGAGGAAGGTATACATGCTTCAAACTCTCACCTTCAAATTATTTAAGTATTCATATGTTTTGTGAGATCTTGCCTTTGCAGACTGCCAGAAATAGTGCAAATTGAGTCCAATTTAAGAGTTAGGGTTAGGGTTAGGGAATCATGGAAACTGTATTTTATTGTGGCACCAAAGCTCTCTGACAGAGAAGGCTCAATGTCTCAGGGCAAAAAAACAATTCCCATGATTCCCTAGCACTAACCCTAACCCTTAAAGTGGACTCAATTTGCACTATTTCTGGCAGTCTGCAAAAGAAAGGAGAAATCATCAGGCCTTGCAACCTTGCTCCTTCCCTTTAAAAATATTAGAGTAAAATTAATCCAAAATAAAGTTTTTAAAGCCTTTTTTCTGAACCTTGTGAGTGTAACTGCTTACATAAGAATCGTTTGCATTGTGATTTACCTTTACATTCAGTCAAATTTAAACCTTTTCAAGCTCTGTCCATTTCAGTGGGAAAGTCAGACAAGACTTTACCATTATAAGGAGGACTTTAAACTCTTTGCCTTTGTCTACAACACTCTTTTCTTCATTTTAATTTCTCTTACTGATTGATTTGCATTCCACTCAGGCTGGAATAGTATATTGAGGGAGGTGAGAATTTAATTTGGGTCAGCTTTTGAGAACAAATTTCCAAAATTCATGAACACTTCCATAGATTTGATTAAAAGAATTTGAGGGTTTTTTATTTTTTAAAAAAATCTGCATACAAAAGAAATTAAAATCACCCACCCAGACAGAGGACTTTGCATGTTTATCAACAAAAAGTCTGACTTTGAATCCCAGTGGATCCAATCATGTTTGATAGTCCTCTTCTTTCCTTTCCTTCCCTCCCTCCCTGGTTGTTCATCTTGAACAAATGTGTGGCAGGCAAGTACTACATGATCTCATATCTGGAATTTCTGTTGAATTTATTTGAGCATGTTGTTTGATTTGTCTTGGACTCAGCCTGGCATCCTTCCAAGGTCACTAAAATGAGTACCCAGCTTGTTGGGTGAATTAGCTTACAGTTGTAAACCACTTAGAGCAGGGGTAGGCAACCTATGGCCTGGGGGCCAGATGTGCCTCCCCCGAGGCCTTTCGACCGGCCCCAGGCTGGCCCTGCCTCCACCACTGCTGCCAACGACGACCCCTGCCGCTGCCCACCATGATGATATTGATCATAGTTGTTATTACTTTTCTTGGGGTTTTCTTGGCAAAATCTCCACAGAGGTCTTGCCATCATGGCTTTTCTGGGGCTGAGACAGTGTGCATGCATCCCTGCTTGTTTGTGGGCCTTCCTTCCAGTTGTTTCCATGATAATAAAGATTATTGTTGTTATTACTTGTTCTTGGGGTTTTCTTGGCAAAATCTCCACAGGATTTTCTGGGGCTGAGAGAGTGTGCAGGAATATTTTTTTATTTTTTATTATTTATTTATTTATTTTTATTATTATTATTATTATTATTATTATTATTATTATTATTATTATTATTATTATTATTATTATTATTATTATTATTATTATTATTATTTTGCTTCGGCCCCCCAATTGTTAGAGGGACAGCAACCTGGCCCCCGGCTCAAAAAGGTTTACTACCCCTAGAGACTGCTTAGTGTGGTATGAAGTGGTATATGAATGAAACTGCTATTGGATAATAACTTACCAAATTTTACAGTTTTCTCTTAAATTTGCCCAAAAGTGGATATTTAAAATTACTGAATGTGAAAAGAAGGTTACACTGACATCTTTGTCCATCCTTGTCTTATATATATTTTGCAGGAATCAAGTCCCATAGCACCTAACAAGTTCAACTTCTAACTTCATAAGAATATACTGTTATGACTACTGTCCTCCCTATGTCTGATAAGCTTTTGAAAGAAAGGAATGGGATGGGGAAGGAACCTGGGACTCATAGGATTAATCAAAACATTTTACATGGAATATTCTTTTGACATGTAGCAACCAGTAGAATGTGTGCAGAGTTGACAGAGGTTCTCCTGGCATCTTCTTTCTTATCATTTTGGTATTAGGTAAAAACATTCCCTGAAGTTTTCTGTCGGTTTTGCAGACTATGTGGTCATGGAAAGCCTACAGAAAACTATGGACGCCAGCCATGAAAGCCTTCGACTTCACAACATTCCCTGTATTTGTAGTATTCTGATTTAAAAAAAAAATTGTTGTCTGCTTTTATTTTATTTTTATTTTTATTTTGAAAATTTATATGTTTCATATTGCAATTTTTATTATGTTTAAGTGAAGTTAAATTTTGAGTGGGATTTACATTTTACTTGGGGAGATCAAATAATGGTTGTTCCTCTATATTATTCTTCAAAATTGCTTGCACAGTAATGGTATAATACAAATGTTTCTCCAAACACATCTTGTTCTTCAGTGAAGTTACAAAGTTTGGAAGCCTTTCTTATTTTATCATATTTTGACAAAGCCTTATTCAATGTCTTCACCAGTCTGGACAGAAGTGGTGGTCAAGCTGTGGAGAAACATCTTACTTACTTGCTGCATATGTTTGGCACCCTCCTGGTCAAGCAGACAAGTGATCCTAAATCCAATATATTATATGTATACTTGCTCCAAGCAGAAACACAATCTGATGTCTCAGCACACAGTAAGAGATTTATTATTCTTTGGTGAAAAAGCCCTGTGGCCAAGAGGAAATCAAAATAATTTTTACAATAGCTCCTGCCTGAAAATAAACAATCCTTCCACTCTTCATAAAATATGAATGAAGTTAAAATGGATGTCATTGGATGAGACCTTTTCTTTTAGGTCTCCACTGAAGAAATGTTTTGCTGTCCCATGCATGAATCATATTCTTTATTAATGTAATTCTGTGCCATGCTTTTTTTCAAAAAAGAAAGAAGAAAAAAGAAAACATAAAGGTCACATACTGTCTTTCTCACTCAATCTCCTTCTGTCTTCCTGTCTTTTTAACTAATTTTCAAGATAGAAGACAGAAATAATTCATGGTTTATTTCTCTTGCTGAAAAAAATATCAGAATTCTGTCTGTTACAATCAGACAAAGCAAAAAGTCTACTTCTGCCATTCTTATTGTCCTTGTTCATGTTGTCATCATGCCACTACATTTAGCCAATAAAAGTGAAATGCACAGGTGACCCCTGGTTAAAAGAAGTACAGGTGAACAGTATCAAGGGGTCTTTGTTGACCATAAGCTAAACATGAGTCAACAGTGTGATGTGGTGGCCACAAAAAGCCGATGCAATTTGAGGCTGTATCAGCAGGAATATAGTCTTTAGATCAAGGGTTGTAGTGTCACTATATTCTGCTTTGGTCATACCTTGAATATTGTGTCCAGTTCTGGGCACCACAGTTCAAGAATGCTATTGACCAGCTGTAACATGTCCAGAGAAGGGGGGGCCAATATGATCAAAGGTCTGAAAACCAAGTGGTACAAGTAACCAAGCCAACATAGGTAGTTGAGTAAGGGGGGAAGCAGATGGCTTAAAAAGCCGTTTTGGGGGCAGGGAATGAGCCACATGGTGGGCACCCCCAACCCCTTCCCCAGGTCGTCCTTGGAGCAGCCAGCCCTCCGCACGGCCGGTGATCCAAGGAGAACCTCCCGCTGCAACGTCCAAACACGCTGCAGCAGAAGAGTCACTGAAGGTGTGCCACCAGTTTTTGCAGCGCACCTTCAGTGACTTGTGAAAGGAGAGCCAATTTAGCGCTCCTTCCAGGGGCAGCAAAGCTGCACCGTGGGGCTGAGGTGTGGGGATACCTCAGCCCCGCAGTGCAGCTTCCCAGGGTGGCCCATGGCCACCCGTCTGCTTCCCCCCTAAGTTTGCATAGAGAAGTCTGAGAGGTGACATGATAGCCATCTTTAAATATCTGAAGGGATGTTATATGGAAAGTGGAGTGAGATTGTCTTCTGCTGGTTCAGAGGCTAAAATATGAACACGTGGATTCAAATTTCAGAGAAAAAAAATCTACCTAAACATTAGAAGAATTTCCTTATTGTAAGAAGTATTCAACAGTGAAAGAGACTGCTGTGGTGGGGTGGGGAGACTCTCTTTCTCCAGAGGTCTTTGAACAGAAGGGGGATGAGCATCTTTCAGAAGTGCTGTGGTTGCATATTCCTTAATGGCAGGGGTTTGTAATAGATGACCCTTTTGGCCTCTTCCAGCTCTAAGATTCTGTGTTTCTGTGATATAAAAACACTCAACTGCATTGCTTTCTGGGTATCTTACTGCACAAAATTATAAATATGATAATATTCCATTTTGAGGCATACACATTTCCAGAAAAAAGGCAAATGCCTGAGAAATATATATTGCCTCAAAATACTATTATAAATAAAGACATTTAAAAGACCAGGGGAAACCTCACACCAAAATACATTAAGAAAGTGCTAAGAGTGTCTCTCTCATGAAGACATTTCACTGTGGTGCCATCACTGAGAACCTTTACAACTGCATAATGGAATTTAAGAACTGCCTTATTTGAGCAATTTAAAAACTCCTACTCTTGCTCCTACTCCTACTCCTACCCACCCTATGAACCATCAAATCCATTATCTATAGTTTCATCATCTATGAAACAACCATGTTCAGATATTCAGAAAGAGGCCTAAATCCAATTGTTAGTTCTGACGAACGTAAACCCAGTGGGATTTACAGAAGTGTTAACATAAACAGTCAATAATTAATTGAATAGGTCTGCTGTAGTTGAAACTAGCAAGGGGATTTAAGCCAGAAACGTACGATACAAGTTTTTAAATTGAACAATTCTAGGACTATGATACCTGCCCTGTGGAGTGAAAATATAAATCCAGCAGTGCCATACTACTACCCAAGAGTAATTTACTCCAGTACACAGTGATGTAGACTTGAGTTGGTTGATTGGTTCAGATTTAACTCAGACTCATGTCACTTCAAGGGCTTAACTTGGAATCAATTCAGCAATAAATGACATATTGACTTGACTTAACCTGAGAAAGGGGTGAAACAGACTGCCCCTTTGCACCACCCTCCAGGCAGCTTCAGAACATGGGGTTTTGGTGCCACATGCTCTGAAGCTTCCTGGAAGCCAGCTTCCAGATGCCTGGCTGCCCAGACATGGGCCAGCTTCCAGGCATTCTGGAGGTGTGGTGTTTACATGTAGTGCACCAACAGAGCACCATAAAGCCGGCTTCCACCCACACTGGGGTGGGAAAAGTAAGCTACTCCTTTTTCAGCTGGCCAAAAGGCAGTTTGGGGCCATGGCATGAGGTTGCCACAGCCCCAATCCATCTTCAGAAGAGGCAGCATTAAACCACTCCTTTGGGGCAGTCTGTTTCACCCCAAAGTCATTGACCTGACTTAACCCCTTGCAGCAACCAACTTAAAGTTCATCCAGGAATTTCAGCCACATTAGGTTTGAGGCAAGGGTTGAGGCATCTTGTCTCTGCTGCACATTAGAGGAACCTTCTGAAACTTTTGAAAAATTTTAGAAGGATCCTTCCGCCTCAAGCCCATGTCCCACAAAATAAAATGGATAAATGTCATAAGGATTAAAGGGAGAGGTAAATACTGATCATAGCTCTTTCAGAAGGTAATGTGGAGATCCTTCTCCTATGTGGATGAACTCGAGAGGCATCAGATTGATAGTAAGTGAGGATCCCTCTCCCCACAAAGAAGATTTCCCTTTCTGACGAGTGACTGAGGGGATAGACTGTGACTGAGTGGGAAGAAGCTTTTATCCCCAGTCGAGCACCCTCTCGCTGGTCAAGCCGAATGGCTTTGGAGACACTGGTGGTACCAACATCTGCGAGGACAGAATTAGATTGAGGCTCCATTTGCTGACCCTGCCATTGCCCCCAGAGAGGAGGCTGAGAAGATTGCTGTGAGAGCTAGAAAGAGGACCTTTTGGAGTCAGAGCGGGCCTTGAGTGTAGAGGGGATTGGCAACAGGAGAATCGGTGAGAGACTGGTGAGGGCGGAGGCTGAAGTGCCCCGAGAGATCTGTGTTTGGTGGTGGCAGAGAAAGGGAGCATCAGGAGTATTTGTTCTCCCCTTCATTGCAGATTTTTGAGGTGGCCCTGAATGATAAGAGCTGTTTTCTACATATAGAGCTGTTTTCTACCATCACCACCCGGCAGCAGACCTTGCTGTGGCAGCGACGAGACCGGGGAGGTGAGCAGCTCCCTTATAGAGCTGTTTTCTACCATCACCACCT
>CM034701.1:234952188-234964344 GCA_020142125.1 Phrynosoma platyrhinos | reverse complement strand
GGGCGGGCTACAAATAAAAATTTATTATTATTATTATTATTATAAAAATATCAAAATATTTATTTAAATGTACACTGTGAGATAAATTGCACTAGGATATATATATATAGGGATGCAATAACTCAAGTGGTGAAGATGCTGACTCTGTTGATTGCAAGATTGGCAGGTTGGCAGTTCAAAGCCTGGGTGCTGCATGATGGGGTGAGCTCCTGTCAGTAGTCCCAGCTTTTGCTAGTCTAGCAGTTCGAAAGCATGCAAATGCAAGTAGATAAATTGGTACCACCTCTCAGTGTGAGGGTAAACAGTGTTCTGTTCAATCATGCTGACCACATGATCACAGAGCAGTCTTTGACAATACTGGCTCTTCAGCTTAGTAACGGAGATGAGCACCACCTCCTATGGTCGGAGATGGCTTGTCAACCTTGTCAACGGGGAATACTTACCTTTATCTTTACATATATATATAGAGAAAGAGAGAGATGGAGAGGGAGAGATACATCCAATAAAAGGTATTTTAAGGGGGAAAACTTGGTTAAAATATTTATTTAAATACAAATACCTTTTGCTGTCCACCATGCAAATTAATATGGAAATGGGATTGTGGATTTATGAGAATACTTATGAAAGTGATATAGTCCAGAAATAAACTAATCATCCCTTTTCTACAAGGTAGGAGAAAGAGGAAATTCCCCTCTAGCCCAGCTTATCTAGACAAAATTAGCTGAAGCATTATTGCAGAGTTCATAATTTCTCCCTGGAGAATTCAGCATTAGTATGGGATCATTCTGCACACACAGTAACAACACAAAGATATTTGAAAAACAGATCCATCAATGCAGATGTGGCACATTATATCCACAGTGAAAGCTACAGCACACATAAAGGCTCATCTATGGGGTTTGTATAATCTAATATTTGTTTTGATTAGTAGTGAGTTGAATTTTTATGAATTTCACTCTTCTTGTTGACATTTGCATGTTCCCTTTTGCAGAACATCCATGCAATTGGCACAATCAAATTGTTCCTCTCTCTTTTGTCCAAGTACTGGACACAATTCAGACATCAGAAAGCCTGCCCAGTGCCTATAGGATTAGATCCTGATGAGATGTTCAGAAGAATTAGTGGGGTCAAACTGTTTCTGGCACAGGACAGCCATCAGATATCTTTCTGGGATTGTCTTTGAGTTGGGAGTTTAGGATACATTGCTGTATTCAGAGTCATTTCCATAAAATGGTGCTAGGTGATTTTTACATAGACTCATGGTTGTGAACACTATTTTTTCCCTACATCTCAGTCGAGTGAGGTAATGGAAGTATGAATCAATGTCTTCAGTTGGTGATGTTCAAATATTTTTTTGCTGCAGGGGCCAAGAATGCAGTGTTTATCTAATTTTCTGTGTTATGTGTCAGAATGACTTTGAGGGCTGTGGGTACTATGCACTGTACCTAGGGGCAGCACCACTTGCTGCTCTATGGACGTTATCACACGGGGGCAAATCTGCTGGTTAATCCGCACAAAACCCAAACATAAACTGGATTAGTGCCCCATGTTTTCACATGATGTCGCACAGAAACTGGACAGAAAGTGGACAGAAACTGGTGTTAACCGCGATCTTTTGAAATTCGGTTGTTTGGAGGAAATGCAAATGCGCAATTAAGGTAATTTCGCATTTACTGTAATGTGATAACCAAATGTGCATTTGGGAGCATATCCCTGCTGTTGCCATGGTTCCAGCGAGCATTTCTCTATCTGCGCATGTGCAAGAAGCTCATTTCTAGTACATTTACGGACTTTTTTCACTTGTGTGTGGATGTTCAATGCGCTTACTGTAAATTTGCAATTAAGGGAATGACGTTTGCGGAATGAAGGTTTATTTTCCGTTTATTTTCGGAATGCCTCATTTCCACTTTATTTTTGCTTTCTGGCCCACGTGTGATAATGTCCTATGTCTTGGGACAGCCAGCCTTGACTCTCTTTAAAACAAACAGCACAGTGTAGTAGTATGAGTGTTGGACTATGACTCTGGAGACCAGGGTTCAAATTCCCACTCAGCTATGGAAATCTACTGGGGGACCCTGAGTAAGTCACACACACTGAGTCACAGAGGAAGGGAAAGGCAACTCCCCTCCAAACAAATCTTGCCAAGAAAACCCCGTGATAGATTTGCCTTAGGGTAGCTATAAGTAGGAAACAACTCAAAGGTAAGCAGCAACAAATAGTTCCAAATTTCTTTTAGATCAAGCCAAGTGAATTTAGTGGCATGGTTTGTTTCACCTTTTGCCACCTGATGCTCACATATTAAATGGATTCTGTGTGTGTGTGTGTGTGTGTAGTACAAAGCACCTTGAATAACTGTTTTTGCACAGAAAACTTTATGAATTAGTATATGGACAATATGCAGCTCAACTTCTGTTTTCCTTCTTCTAGTCTGAAGCAATGGATGAAACACCACCTGAACTCAGATCTCTGGAGGCACTTCTAGGATGAATGAATAAACTGAATGTGGAGCCAGATAAAAGAGAAATGTTGTAGGTCAGAAAATCTTCTGATCCAGATGGGATAATCCTGGTTAGGACTGCACCTCCATTGTAAGGGGCCTAGCACATTGTAGCTCCTGGGTTGTCTTCAGGCATTTCCCCGCCTCTCCATATGAGTGACATAGCCTTTAGAAACAGCCATCCACTTGGCTTCATGGCTGAGTGGGGACTTGAATTCAATTCGCTCAATTCCTAGTCTAGCTTCTAACCATTTGTTGTTGTTCTATTCCTTCAACTCATTTCTGATTTATGGTGATGCAAAGGCGACCCTATCACAGGGTTTTCTTGGCAAAATTTGTTCAGAGGGGGTTTGCTTTGCCGTCCTCTGAGGCTAGAAGAGTATGACTTGCCCAAAGTCAGCCAGTGGGTTTCCATAGCAGAGTGGAAATCTGAACCCTGGTCTACAGATTCTACACTATGCTGGCTTCTTTTCTAACCATTACAAGTTTACATACTTTGGCTAGTTTTCTGTTTATTAACTGTTTTATAGGTGGGAGGAGTGAACCCCCTTTTTTTCATCTATTGATCTGCTTACAATGTCTCATTATAGTTATTAGCACAAAAAGTAGCTTTGGGGATCAGTAAATAAAAGTATCTAGATAGTAGGCAGTTTAGTTCCCCTTGCTTCAATATTAGTAAAATCCATCCATTCAGTTTGCCCACATTGTGGATCATGTTTGCAAGCAGAATGCTTAAATGGAGGCATTCTTTCAGTGCTGCTTTGATTTCCCCCTCAAAACTGCAATTGTGAAAGTTGATTCCCTAAGCCTCTGACAGTTTTTTTTTTCATGAGGAACCTCCCCTCAACTTTCCAATCTTAAACTTTGAGCTAATTCAATTTATCTTGTCCATTTTATTCAAACAACTGAAACAGATCTATGGTAAATTAATGTGATATAGATAATTTGGAATTCAGAGCAAGAATTCAATGCATACCAGAACTACTGTATTACCTAAGGATATAAGATTTTAATTTAAAAAGTTAAAGGTCCATGAATCATATTCTGTATACACTTGTCAGTGTTTCTGACAACCTGTTTTAACATCTGGGATTATTTCCTCCTTTATCAGTTGAGAAAGATTTCGGTTTAACTCCACTTTACTCTGGAAGTTGGAAAGCTGGGAGACTAGGATGTAAGAAACCTGACCCATTATTTCTGTAGATTCCTCTGCTTTTCAGTCTTGTTTTATTGAATAATCTTTGAAAGTGGATGGAGTGTCTTGGGTAGTCTTGCTTATAGGGAAAACATATCCACACTGTCAGGGAGCAGGTTATCCTAAATAATATCTTCCCCTTTGACAAACCTGTAGGCCACTATAATCTTTAGAGAAGTCCCAGCTTTCCATTCTACTGACTGCAATTTTTTGCTTAGTAGCAAGACAGAGATGGGCTCTCTCTGGTGGCAGTCACATTATAGTGTAATTTCATTTGCAGAAAGAAATTTCATTGGACTTGACAAATGTAGCATTTTTACACCTCCCATAATTTACAAGACAAAATTCCAGGAAATAAAGTTTACACAAAAACTTGAATGATGTGCCTAAAATATAGGTAATTGGTGGTGGTAGTGGTGGTGGGGAGAGAAGCAGATGTATGCTTTACTTATCTCATTGCCTTCCTTGATCTTACAAGGGGGAAAGTTATTTAAATTGAGCAAATTGTATGAATAGATGTGTAAATTGTTTGAAATGCATTAAAAACAGTACAACAGTCAGGGTGAGCAGAAGAAATGAAAAGCCCTATTGCATGAGAAAACCAAGTGCAATAGCCACAACACTATTTTTGTAGTCCCCAGGAGCCCCATCATCCTCCCATTTGGGGATGAATGGGTCTGGATTTCACCATGGCCTCAACTGTTTTAGGTTGAAATGAATCCTTCTCTCTCAAAACCAGAAAAGACTTCTGGTTCACTCCCTGCTTTGGAAAAAAAATCTCTCCTAGACATAAAAATCCACTACACCCATAGCCTGCCTGCTTTGACTTACACATAAATGGCTGATATATGCTAAGAATGGTTGCACATTAAAGGTATCATCTCTTGGGAATGATTTGAGCACCTTTTCATCTCATGATAATTGTGGCCATATCTAGGTAGTTAACTGAGTGGACAAGGGGAGTTGCTATCCCCACCACTTGAGATATTACTTTTTTCTAGTGAAAAGTAGAATGTGTGAAAAGGAGCTTCCTCTAAATACAAAGACACTCCACAAGGGACTGAATCCTAGAAAATCAGTGTTGAGAATCATATTGTGATTCTTTTAACATTTCTATTTTGATTTCCTGCTCTGCATTTTAGGGTAAATAATTGTGGAAACAACCTCTCTGATTAAATAAAACAGAATAGTTAATAGGATATGAATGGAAAACTGAATATAGCATGAAAAATGGATTTGGGTTTGTTGCTTTTTATTTACTGAATGTGAATCACCTTTACTTTTGTACAAAGAACAGAACTCAGAAGTAGGAGGAGTAAAGATAGGAGGAAGGGTCATCAACAGTCTAAAATGTGCTGGTGACACCATACTACTAGCAGAAAACATCATGGACTTGGAGCAATTACTAAGAAAGGTCAAAGAATAAAGTGCAAAGATAGGCTTATTGCTGAACATAATAAAAGGTGATGATCACAAAGGATCTACATAACTTCATCCTAGACCAGGGGTAGGCAACCTTTCCCCTTTAAGGGCCGAAGGACTTCAGCTCCCAGAATCCCAGGAGCTATTGGCCAACATGGGACTATTGGCCAACATGGCTGAGGCTACTGGGAGCTGGAGTCCCTCGGCCCTTAAAGGGGAAAGGTTGCCTACCCCTGTCCTAGACAATGAGGAAATCAAAATAGTTAAATATTTTCAATTCTGATCAAACAAGGATCAGTATGAAGACTACAGCCAAGAAATAAGAAGAAAACTAGGAATGGGAAGGGCAGCCATGAAATAACTAGACAAGGTCCTAAATGTCAAGATATACAGCACAGCTTTACAATCAAAATTGTCCAAGCCATTGTATTTCCCATTACCATGTACATGTGTGAGAACTAGACAGTGAAGAAAGCTGACAGAAAGAAAATTAACTAATTTGAGATGTGGTTCTGGAGAAGAATACTGAGGATATTGTGGACAGCCAGAAAGACAAATAAATGGGTCCTGGACCACATAAACCTGAACTCTCCCTGGAAGCAAAGATGATGAAACTGAGGTTGTTGTACTTTAACCACATCAGGAGAAATCATGACTCACTACAAAATATGATGATATTAGTGAAAGTAGAAGGCACTAGAAAGAGAGGAAAACCAAACTCTAAATGTATAGACTCGATCAGGTCTGAATTTGCAGAACCTAAGTAGAGCAGTGGAGGACAAGGTGTCTTGGAGATGTCTCATCCATAGAGTTGCTGTGAGTCAGGGCCAGTTCTAGGGCAATTAACAACAACACTACTGCGGTGCTTAAAAAGTAGTAAATAGGTACTGGGAACAAATTTCATGAATGGAACCACAATTAATTAGGACTAATTTGTGGGATAAAAGTTTTTAAATACATCCTGAAACTCAATTCCTCTTCCACATTAGGTTTCTTGGAATTTTTCTGTCCCTTCTGTTTCACACACACACACACACACACCATGTCAAGAAAACTCAGGTAAATTTACATTTAGAACAGCTATTTCAAATCATATGGTTCTGTTTTGGCAGGATGTGTAATCACACCAACAATTATTTATGCTCCAAGCCAAAATGCCATGCCCATTAATCATAAAGGACCTATTTTTCAAATATGTATCCTTGTATTGTTAGGAAAAGACGTTCTTGGTTGAGAGATGCTTGACATTGATACCTATCATCATCATCATTCTGCAATATGACTATGGAATCCTAGAAATTCATATGGATAATTGATATAATTTTTGGTTTTATTATCCACAGTTAGTGGGAAAACCTTACCACACACTCTTGGTTTTGCCTTATAAAAGACATGTGGTCAATGGCAGGCATGTGTGATCTCATAACAAAAATAAACCTTAAGCTCCAATAATGCTTCTTGCTTTGGAACAACTTCCTGAAAATATGCTGTAATAAGTATAAGGAAATTACGGTGCGTCTTTGGGGCATGGTAACTGATTTTGGACTATGATAAATCTAGGCAACTCTTAAAATATGACATTTAGTTTTAAAACATCACCAAATAAGCACTTCTATATTCCCACAAATTATTGTGGTATAATAGGTAACACTGGGACATTGGGAACACTTCAGGAACTATGTCTATTTTAACAAATCTCCTAGGACAATCATAAGAAAAATTTTGCATTTAGTAGCAGTATTTAATCTACCAAATTCAATTAATGCATTCACTGTTTTTGTGTCATTTTTCTTCTTTTTATTTTACAAGCCAATTAATGCTAACTTGAGATTTATTACCTAGAAAAATACAATCAATTTGCCATCTTATTTTTGCATAATATTGTATTGTTTGTGTTTGTAAGGATAATGGGGGAAAGTATTAAAAGGGTAATATGAACAACTGTCAGTGTGATGTTATTTTTAGTCATGCAGATTTATCTAGAACTCTTCAGATGAGAAAAGAGAAGATCATAAACGGTATAAAAGTGAGTCAAAGAAACCCATAATTTGTTGTTTATTCCTGATCTGCATAATAAAAGCAAGAAGTAGTCAATGGAATTTTTAAAAAAGATACTTCCTCCCCTCCTATTCCCATAAGATACAAGCTCAATCACTGCACTGTATAAATAATGCAGTCTGACACCACTTTAACTGTCACAGATCCATTCTATAGAATCCTGGGATTTGTAGTTTTGTAAGGCACCAGCACTCTCGCAGAGAAGGCTAAAGACATTGTGAAACTACAAATCCCAAGGTTCCATAGGATGGAGCTACAGTACTTAAAGTTGTGTCAAACAGCATTGTTTCTACAATGTAGAGGCACCATTAAAGGAAAATTTTCACATATAAAAACAGACCTTCAGACAAGTAAATCAGAGATGCAAATCACATAAGGGGGAAGCAGACTGGCGGCACGGGGCCACCCTGGGAAGGTGCGCCGCGGGACCGAGGCATCCCCATGCCTCAATCCTGCGGCGCACCTTCCCCATCCCTGAAAGGAGAGCTAAAATAGTGCTCCTTTCACAAGTCAGTGGCACACTTTTGGCACACTTTCACTGACTTTTCCACCGCAGTGTGTCTGGATGCTGCGGCAGGAGGTTGCCCTCGGAGCGCCGGCCATGCAGAGGGCCGGTGGCTCCGAGGGCAACTCGGGAGGAGGAAGGGGTGCCGAGCATGCGGCTGCCCCTCCTCTTCCCTGCCTCCAGGACGGCTTTTTAAGCCATCTGCTGAGGCCCATAGTCTTTAGGCTACAGTCCCATTTTGTGACTCTCCATGATCTACCTCATCCCATTGTTACTTCCAAAAATGCTGCCGCAATTAGCCATCAAATTTCTGTGGCAACCTGCAGAACCCATAACTACATAATGCAGTACCCCTGCATGAAACAGAGATTGCTCAATCAATCCCCCCAAAATCCTAGTTAGCCAAATGAGCTCATAGGCCAAATTCACCATAGCAATGAGATGGTTATAACTGTTGATGGACCATCTTGTGATTCTCATCCCTCCCTCTCTCTCTCTCCTTCCTTCCTTCCTTCCTTCCTTCCTTCTTATTATACTATGAACTATGAATATTATAAAGTGATATGGGATACCTGATGATCCACCTGTAAGTAGAATTGTAAAATATCTGGATGTATGGATACGATTTTACTGAATTAAGGATGAATTTTCTGAACTACCACTTCCATATTTCACACAAACTCTTTTTGTTTCTGACTTATCAAAAAATAATAATCGTATAACATGCTTAGTGTCTATGACTATAATAAAGATTCTATGTCTATGAAATATTATGCAACTTTTCATAATAGCCTTTGTCATGCTTAAATTTAATTGACCTTTGTTTGATTTCAGGCACCCTAACTGTGTCAAGGATAGCAGCCCGACTGTTCATTAAATATATTACAATCTTTGTATTACAATTGCTATATTATCCACTATCCCTCCCTTCATTCTAATTCCCATTTCTATGCATCTGTGAGAGTTATTCCAACATCACCACCCCCTTTAATATCAACATTTTATTGAAGTGGATTAATTTTACCCTTTGAATGGCAGTACTATCGACAGTATGTGCTGTCTTTAGATAAGGACTATGTGTAAAGAGAGATCCTTTAATGAAAGGAAAACAACTTTTCATGTTCCACTGAACAACAAAATATGCAGCCGTCTCTCCTTTGTGTTTGATTATAAAGTTTTTCCCCCCGTGCATTATTGTTATAAAAAAGATAAAAGCCTTCTGGCAATACATCAAACCTTCCTGCTTGGTTTCACTCTAACAACTCCAAACTGAATACTCTTTTACAACTTACCCAGAACATTGTCCTTAGGTTTTCCTCCAGGCAATGGCAGCTATAGTCTACACTGAAGTATTAGTTGCTGCAGATAATACACCATCAAATAGAAAAATTCTTTTTAACTCAACATCAATTGTGAAGGTAGCACCATTAATACAAGGATTTTATGTTTCGTTTTTTTTTAAAAAAAATAACTTTTTTTCTTTCCACTCTATCACAATGTGAATTGAACTTCTGGGAAAATATGGTAGATAGCATTATTTTGACTCAGAAATACAGCTTTTTAATATGCATCAATGCAAAATGATGGCCGGTGCATAGCCAAGATAAGACTGCCCAACCAATATGGGAAATGACCCAGGATATAACTCTCAATATTGTAATCATTTTTCCTAAGGAATATTTAAGATATAAAATGCAAAATTCCAAGCACACTAAAAATGTGGTGTGGCTTTACATAGAAAAATAACATTCTTTATGATTCAAAATTGAGGATATTTAGGGTCACAACCCCACACATGCATGCTAGAACATAAAAACATCCTTGCTAAATCAGGCAATCCAGCATTCTGCTCCAAAAAGGGTCAGGATTTTTAATATCAGTAGTTTCCACTTGATATGGATAGTCTGACTCGTCCATTCAGCAAAGTAGAAGACAATCCATCAAAGTCAAACCCAAGGCCAATTTATTGGAGGGTCTCCAAAACTTTGAGTCCAGTTTTAGCCCCTTCCCTTATCATGCATGATAGCAACTTGCAATTGTAAGCATCATTCCAAAAGGGATGGAGGAAGACTGCTAGGTCTTAAGCTTGCCCTTTTCTGTTTGCCATTCCTCAGGAAAGAGGTGGAGCTCTTGCCCTTCAGGTTATTCTTAGGCTTCATTGAAGAAGTTGCTTACCTGGAATGATCCTTCCTATCTTGCATGACTGTGCCCTGTGAGTTCCTTGTCAATACCAGAGGGGGTGCAATGGAAACGTGAAAGAGTCTAGAGTAATGGTAAAACACTTACAAGAAACACAAAGTTTTCTACAACTCCTTGCTTCAGCTATCTATAATCAAGGCTTGGTGATAATGAACATTCATGTTGTTTGGTACCAACATTTGTTTTTCAGAAGCATACTGCCTGTTATAAAAACAGAGTTCAAGCATCATCTGGGACAAATGTTCTCCTCCATCAACCCTGCAATCCCTTGTTCCATAAATACAATCTCATGAGCTGTGAAAATTTCTGAAATTCTGAAATTACTGACACAAATTCTTTATTTCTGCAAATACCCAGCATCTCTTTGCTACAACTCTTTAATAATAACATCAAGCCTGAGAATCCTACAAGTAGACTAATCTTTTGGTGATCAATAAAGGGATTATCAATTTATTGTCCATTTATTCTAATGGAGCAAGGTGACTGCAAACATTAGTTAAAGTAACTTTACAGTTTTATACTTCTGGCTTTTTTATTACAAAATCAGGAATTAGTCCCCTAAAGTCAATTTTTCTCATGCAGAATATACAAGATAACTAGGTGATTCAACCATTTTTGCACTGTTTCAGAAAGCCAACAGTTTTTGCTGAGCTCTAGCTTCCTGAAACTTCTTTCAGCTTCTACCAGTCACTAACTACACACAACTACACACACTGGCTATGAACATTTGAGAGAACCTCCAAATTTTTATAGATGGATATTTGAACACATATGCAAACTTGTGAGTTGTATGGCTAAACATGGCAGCAGTGGGCAGAGGTATGGGAAGTCAACCCAAGAGTATAGTTATGAACAAAGGGTATTCATGAGGAAAATTACATAAAATTTCCATGTTGTTTCAAGATTTTTCTGCCTCCAAGTGCCTGTAGCAAATCCCTATACACATATACAGGCACAAGGAAATAGGTTTACATAAATATCCCCAATCATGAGCTGAAGTTTGTCCTTACTTTTTTACTCCTAGTAAGAGCAATTGCAATTGACCCATCTAGTCCTCTGGGCCCCAATAAAGCATAGCCCATATGTTGATGACCATATATTGATGCAAGTGCCAATGTCTCTGTCATTGCCTGCTCAATCTGACCTTTCTTATCTTGAAGGGGAAGGTCTAATGGGAGTTCTACTTTTATCTTCTCAGAGTTGATCTAAGGCACTGGTTCTCAAGCTCTGGCTCACACATGGTTTGGACCTCAGTTCCCAGAATCTCTCACTATTGACTATGTGGGCTAGGGTTCTGGAATCTAAACTGCAAAACATCTGGAGAACCAAAGGGATAAAGGACTCCAGGTACAAGAGTATTTGGCTGCTGAAGGTGGAATAGCACCAGACAGCCCAAGCTAAGATGCATGATATTCAAAGTCAACCAAAGTATAATGAGGCAGCAGTCACAATACCTCTCCCCATTATAAGCAGTAAAAACATAATAATAACAAATTTAATAACAAATAATTTGGAGCCTGTTCACAACACCCAAAATCTTCTGCCTGCATAGGCTGTCTCATTCAACCCAAGGACTAGACCTATATTCACTTAAATTGAAGCATCTATTCATTCCAGAAGCCTGCTGTGTTGGGGTTCCCAAATGTATGGAAATGTTTGTTTACATTAAAGCAAAGAAAATATTAATGTAGAAGTTTCATATGTACCTGCAAAAATGCAGGAACATTGAAGAGTGAGGGCACATGGACACTGGCACTCACACCCTATACCCACTTTTATCTCTCGCAAGTGCCAGCGAAACATCTGCAAAGAGGTACCTCATGAATGGCACAAGATTATCATGTCTCAGGTAAAGAATTACCCCTGGCCTAAATAAACTATTGACAGTAGCCAATTTACAATTTGTTTTGAGACAAATTTTTGGTATGGGTGCTCTGGAAATTATTCAACAGTCTGTCTAAATGGATCAAGAAAAATCTAGGCTGCTCAGCCTGACACAAGTAAGATGTTGCCTTTTTTATTTGATTTTTGTTTACATAAAGTTGGTTTGAGGCTGGTAGCAGCTGTTGAGTCATAAGTAGGATATCTATCAAGAGAGATTATGTTGTCTGTAGCCCAAAGTTATGCCAGTCAATAGGCAGTAAATTTGTGCCTCAACGGTCCATCCTACAAAAATTGCTTCTTGTTGTGCCTCATCTGGCATGCTTCCCCCCATTTTAATGCACAATTAGCAGCTGCAGTGAGAATTGTTATCTACAGAACTCTCATTGCCCCCCCCCC
>CM034701.1:234904576-234914699 GCA_020142125.1 Phrynosoma platyrhinos | reverse complement strand
CACTAGGCCCGAAGGTGCTGGGCCTAGTGTCTCTCCCTCAGATGACATAAATTTGTCATAAAAAAATATAATGGAATCCGTAAATTAAATCTGCCCCTTCCAGTTCAAAAATTCTTCGATTTTTTAATAATAACCATTCCTGTAACCAATCGAGCACACATGCGTCGTAATGCCAAATACAGTTAGGCAGAGCTAACCCCCCTCGCTCAACCGTATCTTGTAGATCTAATGTCTGGGTCCTATGTCTTTTATTTTTCCATATAAAGTTGAATATATCTTTGTTCCAAATTTTAAGAATTTTTTCACTATCAATTATGGGAATGTTCTGAAAATAATACATTATTTTTTGGAAGGACTGACATTTTGACCACAGCTATTCTTCCCATCCAAGTCAAATTTAGTTGCTCCCACTTCCTCATCTTTTCTTTAATTTCTTGCCATATTTTTTGATAGTTATTTTTAAAGAGGTCTGAATTTTTAAAACTAAGCCAAATTCCAAAATATTTGATTTATTTTTCACATTTAAATTCAGTTATTTCCTTTAATTTTTCAATCTCATTTCTACTGATATTCATAGTCATCATTACTGATTTACTTTTGTTTATGCTGTAACCGGACACCAAACCAAATTCATGTAGATATGCCGTAACTTTCTGAATACACTTTAGTGGATCTGCAATCGTTAAAACCAAATCGTCTGCATATGCACGGAGTTTGTAGTTTTGTTTTCCAATTTCAATCCCATTGACTTCTTTACTATTTCTAATTCAGGTAAGCAAGACCTCCAATGCCAAAATAAATAATAATGGCACGAGTGAGCATCCCTGTCGTACTCCCTTTTGTATTGCAAATTTTGATGTTTTATCTCCATTGATTATAACATAGGCTTCTTGTTCCGAATATATATTTTGAATCCATTTTACAAATGTTTCTCCCGCTTCCATTTTTTGGAGAACCCCAATCATGAAATTCCAATTAACATTATCAAAAGCTTTCTCCGCATCCAGAAAGATTAAAGCCAATTTTCTCTGTATATTTTTTTTGATGAAGATCAATTATATTCAATTAATTTCTAAAATTTTGTTTTGTTCCTCTGGATGGAAGAAAGCCATTTTGGTCATCATGAATCCAATTTCCTAGTATATTTTTAAAGCGATTTGCCAATATTGATGCCAAAAGCTTATAATCAGTATTTAATAATGAAATTGGTCTATAACTATTGGGATCTAATTTATCCTTATCCTGTTTTAATATCAAAGAAATATTAACGGATTTCCATGATTGGGGAATAGAACCATCAATGATATTATTCATTGTGATGAGCAATGGTGGAATCAATTCTGATGCAAAAATTTTGTAATATTCGTTTGAAAAGCCGTCAGGCCCTGGAGATTTAGAGGCTTTAGCCTGCCCAATTGCCTTCTCCAATTCGTTATGAGCAATTGGATGGTTAAGCAGATCCTGTTGTTATTTCGTTATTTTAAAAAAGCTATGTTGTTTAAATACTTCTCAATCTCCGTCTCTTGTACTGAATTTGCCTTGTACAGATCATCAAAAAAATCTGCAAAGACTTTTTAATCTGCGCCTGAGTTGAGACTATTTCATTACCCTTTCTAATTTGCATAATGGTTCTTTTAGCCCTTTCTTTTCTAATCTTGTACACCAACAACCTCCCAGGTTTATTGCCTGATTCATAATATTTTTGTTTAATATATTTAATTTTTTTTTCAATTTTTTCAATTTGTAAAATGGACAGCCGGTTTTGTATATTTTTAATTTCCCCTTGTATCTCAGATGAATTTGGCTCCTATTTCAATTTTGACTCTAATTTATCTAACTCTTTAGTAAGCGTTTCTTCATATTGTCTTCTTTTCTTTTTACATTCTGAAGTTTTCTGTATTATGACCCCTCTAATCATGGCTTTATGAGCGTCCCATACAGTATGTATTGGGACGCCCTTATTCAAATTCTCTTGGAAATAAAATTTTATCTGTTTTTTAATTTGCTCACATATTTCATCATTTTTCAAAATATTCATATTTAATTTCCATTGAAACATTGTTTGTCCGAATTTCATTTCAAATATAATCGGGTTATGATCAGAGCAGATTTTTGGCAATATTTTAATTTTAGTTACTTTATTTAGTAAATGACTTGAAATCCAGGCCATATCTAATCTAGAATAGGAGTGATGTTGATTAGAATAAAATGTATATTCTTTTTCATTACCCTTTTTTGCTCTAAACACATCCTTCATACTTAACATTTCAAAGTAAAAAATTCTTTGGGGAGATGTCCTTGTCTCTTCCTAATTCTTTTGATTGATTTTCTATTGCGGGGTCTACCACCCCATTGAAATCTCTGAGCATTATTATGTTTTCCTGGTCTAGATCTAAAACCTTTTCCTTCACTTTTTTATAGAATTTATTTTTATTTTCGAGGGGTCTGTATAATCCAATCAGCAAAAAACACTTGCCTTCCACCAGTATTTCAACCAACAAATAATATCCTTCAGGATCAGTGTAAACCAATTTTGGATCATAATTTGAATTTATATACAACGTGACACCTCTTTTTTTTTGAAAGGGAATGCTGCAGTGAATTCCAAACCCAACTTCGGATTCCTCAAATATTTAACATCTTTATTTTTAATCCTGCATTCCTGAAGACAACAAATATCTAATTTTAACTTCTGGAGATAGTCAAAGATTTTTTTCCATTTTTGTGGGGTGTTTAATCCCTGTACATTTAAAGAAAGAATTTTAAGTTGTTTAGAATATCCCATACCTTCCGCTTAAATATCAAATGTCAACTTTTAACCACTGAAATAACCAAAAGAAGATATATCTAACGTATCTTTAAACCCCCGATCTAACTATCTTATCCGAAAAAATAAACAACTAATCAAAATATGGTGTAGTAATAATATAGTAATAATCAAACAATTCACAATGTGATCAAAATATAATCATATCAGACCTCAATCATCAAAGTATTCCTCAAGCCCAACTGGAGAGGTTATAGTCAGAAAATATTTCTCACTTCTACTCAGGTCATCATCAACACTACGAAAACCTTCAATTCCTACTACCTCTTTAGAACCTTCCTCTTCCTCATCATCGTCGTCATCTTCCTCCTCATCCTCGACATCTTCATCACATCTTTTCTGGTTATTCTCTTGCTTCTCGTAATCTAATCCCAGTAAAGCTTCTTGAGAGTCAAGATTCCGACGAAAAGGGGCACTAGCTCCCTCAGTCCCAAACACTTCTTCATTGGGCATCCTGGAGATCTCTTCTTCCTCATCATCATCATCATCCTAATCATCCTTATCAGCAGGTTTCTGATCTTTTCTCTTGCCTTTTGCTTGCTTCCTCGATCTGTCCATCATCCTCTTCACAAAGTCAGAGGCTTGTTCCGGTGATGAAATTCTAATTCTTTTTCTCCCCCACCAAAAAGTCAAACGTTCAGGGATTTCCCATCTGTATAAAATTTTCTCTCTTCTCAAAAAGGAGGTTATAATGGAGTAATTTCGCCGCTTCCTCAAAATACGGCCAGAGACATCCTTTAATATTTTTATATTTTCTCCTTCAATACTGAATGGATCTTGATTATGCTTTGAAAGAAAAGAGTCTCTAATTTGTCTTCTCACAGAGTTGACCACTACATCCCTTGATAGTCCCTTTTGTTTGGCCATCACAGAGTTAACGCGAAACATAGTGTCTATTTCACTCTGCATATCCTGAGTAGTTTTTCCCATAAATTCTGCCATTTTTATTATTATCCTTTCCGGCAAGTTTTCCTTTCTCTCTTTCGTTAATCCTCTGATTTTAATGGCCTTTTCTCTGATTTTTTGTTCAAGTATAGCCATTTCATCTAAGTCTGCCTCTCTGTTACTTTCCATTTTAGCCATCTGATGTTCCGATCTCTCATTCGTGTATTCCAATATCTCCACCCTCTTTTTTATATTTTGCATCTCACTTAATAGCATGTCCACCTTTTGATTAATTTCCTTAAGGTCTGACCGGATCTCTTGACGGACCTCTTTTTTAAAGTCTGTTAGTTGTATTGTAAATTTGTTGGACATCATATCTATTTTTTCTAATATTAGATGGCTCAAATCCATATTCTTTGGCTTCTCCACAGATAATCATCTTTGCGGTTGTGAAGCCATTTTTTGAGCCTGAGATCTAGTCATCATTGTATTGTATTATATTGTATTGTGACCTTGTTCAGATATCAAATTTGAGACAGGTGTTATCGAGGACAGCTTGCCTTGCCCTTATTTTCAAGGATGGCTCAGAAAAACAAAAAATATCTGTAGTTCAAAATATGTCTCCACTCTATAGCTCTGACTGATAGATTAGTAATTTATACTCAAGCACTTGTAACAGGCAGAAACTAAAAAGAAAGGAGCCAAAAGATCCAAACTCTTTCAATTTCAGATTCTGTACCTTCAAAAAGTCAAAATCACAATAAATTCCAAAAGCGTCCCAGATAACTTCCAAGAAAGTTCAAAAGTACGTAAAAGTCCAAAAATAAAAGAGAGAACCAGCAAAAAGAAAAGAAAGTCCAGAGATTTTCTTCAAGTTCTTAATATTCAATCTACAGTAGTAATAAACTGATATTGGATAAATAGTAGATAATACAACACGACTATTTTTACCACCAAGGTTTTAACCCAGTCTATTGGAATACTCCCAATCAAAGGAGCCAATTAAAGCTTCCGAGGCTTCTTTCACTTTGACTGCACTCGGAGTTTATTTTAAACTCTTTCTCTCTTTCCGAGTGTCATTTTATCTCCACAGTTGCACCAAAACAACTCTTTATTGCCAGATGTGATTACCTTTTAGGTCTCCTTCTTAATCCCTGCCTTGACCATCGTCGTCTTGTGTATAATTCTTTAAAAAGTTATAAAAATTGGCGGCTCCCCTGAAGCAAAGCCGGTCTGCTGTAGGTCCGTGGATTGCTCTTGTGTCCACCTCACTCTTGCCGGCCGATCGTAGCAAAGCAAAATCTTGCCTGATTTACCAGTTCTAAGTCGGAATGGACCTCCTCCGAGCCCCCTCCAAACTCCCCACTCCGGGGTCGTAATTTCAAGACCCTAAATCAAAGTCAAAAGGGTCCAAGGAACTCCACAGCATAGGATGAGCACAGGAGACTTACTAATGCACATCCTCATGGGGAGCCATAGCCAACCGGAAGTCTCAGTTCACATTATTGAAGGCCTTTTCTAAATCTAGGAATAACATTGCTAACTTCTTTGTTTTGTAAATGTCATATAGTTCCAGGATATCTAATGTTATTCTGATATTATCTTTTAAGTGCCTTCTCGGTAGAAATCCTGCTTGGTCTTCATGGATTAACCTAGACAGCACTTTTTTAGTCTTGCTGCAAGAACTGTAGTATATAGTAATCAGTATTTAACAGTGCTATAGGTCTATAATTGCTGACATTTGTCAGATCTTTATTCTCTTTAAGAATTAGTGTATTAAGGGAATATCTCCAAGAATCAGGATATTCTCCACTATCTATTTTTTGTATTGTTTTGTGCAGCATTTCTGTTAACTCATCTCTAAATATTTTATAGTACTTTGTTGTTAGACTGTCTGGCCCTTGGGCTTTGTTATCCAGAAAGTTTATAATGGCCTGGTCAATTTCTGCCATCATGATCAGTGCATTTAAATCATGGATGTCTTGTTCTGTTAATTTAATTATATTTTCTTTGTTTAGATACTCCTGCATTTTTACTTTGTTTTCTTGTGATATTTGTGAATAGAATAGATTTCCATAATATTTTAAAATAACTTCCTTCAAATCTTTTTGTTGTGTAAATTCTTGATCTTTGTTTTTTTAATTTCAAAATTAGATTTTTTCCCTTTCCCCTTTTAGTCTTCTTGCTAGCCACTTGCCCACTTCATTTGCGTTTTCGAAATGGTAATGTTTCAAAAATTTAATTTTGTCTGTAATTTCTTGTACTGATATCTGTGTTAGTTTATTCCTTATTCTTTTGCTTTGTTTAGTGTGGATTTGTTTGGGTTATTTTTATGTTGTTTCTCTATTTCCATTAATTGATCCGATAGTTTTTTCTTTTTTCTCTTTCATTCTTTTTTCCTTTTTTTCTTGTATAAATAGCCCTCGTACCACTGCTTTGCTTGCGTCCCATGCAGTATGTGTTGGTGTTCCTTTGTTCATATTCTCTTGAAAGCACTTTGAAAGATCTTTTTTGATTTTAGTTACAATTTCTTCAGTGGCCTCCTTTAAATGCCAATTGTATTCCTTTTTCTTTAAATTTATTGATAGTGATATTGGTGAGTGGTCTGACATACTCATAGGTAATATCTTAATGTTAGATATTTCTTTGCTTATCGTTGAGGATATAAAATACATATCTACCTTTGACCAAGTATTAAATCTGCTTGAATAATAAGTGTAATCTCTATTTCCTTTGTTATGTAATGTCCATATATCTATTAGATTTTGTTCCTTAAAAAGTTCAAATGCCGATCTTGGTAATTTCCCCTGACATTCTTCTCTATTTTTTGTGTGGATCTATCTTCCATTGAGTTGACCACTCCATTCCAGTCTCCTATGATTATAATTTTTTCATAGTGGTGTTGTCTTATATTATTGCTTAGTTCTTTGAAAAAAATTACTTTATCTACTTGTAGTGTGTAAATATTGATTAATAGTATTTTCCCTAGCTCTATATTTACTTCTATAGTGATATATTGCCCATTCTTGTTTTTGAAAATCTCTTTAGTTTGGAAATTATCTCTTACATATATTGCTACCCCCTTTTTTTTATTTAGGAGATATTAGATACTGCAAATAATTTGCCCAATTTTTTTTTATTTTCTAACAGATGTAGGTATTTGCTCTTAATATGCATTTCTTGAATGCGTATTATATCCTTTTTTGTTTGATTAAATAATGTAAAATTCTATTTTGTTTGCTTTTTGAATTTAAACGATTGATGTTCCATAAAATTAGTTCAAACTCTATATTTTAACTGGGAAAGTTGGGGGTCATCTTATACGCCCAGTCGCCTTAGACGCCGGAAAATACGGGTAGGTGATTTTGAACAACATGCTTTAAGCTTTATTTTTTAGTTTCAAAAAAAGCTGGAAGTGCTACTTCTATGGTAAAAAAAAATCTCATCATTTCACTTTACTACAGTCCCCACAATACATCAGAAGAAGCTGCAAGACATATAAAACATCTATGATTCTACTGTAGGTAGCACTTCTCTGTGGAAGAAAATAAAAACAACAATCCAGTGGGAGCTTGAAATTTATTTTCTTGCAAAAATGGGCAGAACCTTCTGTTAGCTAGTGATGATGGAGTTGAAGCACTCTTCTTCCATGAAGCACCACTGCTGGTCATGTACTTCCTGCTGAAGTGTAAGGCCCCAAAATGAGCATTCTGAGGATGGATCCCAAGCCATTCTCTTCCCATATGCAGCCTAGATCAGATGCTTCAACTATTTTACCCTAATCTGATCTAGCTCACACTTTTCCAGCTTCCCCCAGTAGTTTTGTTGTTGTTAACTGCCCTCAACTCATGGTGACCCTATGGATAAGACATCACCAAGACCCTCTGTCCTCCATGCTCTGCTTAATTCTTGCAACCCCATACTCGTGACCTCCTTAATAGAGTCCATCCATCTGGCATGTGGCCTTCCTCTCTTCCTATTTCCCTCCACCTTCCCCAGTATTATTGTTTTTTCCCAAGAGTCCTCCCTTCTCATGATGTGTCTGCAATATGACAGTCTCAGTTTGGTCATCTTGGCTTCCAAGGAGGTTTCCAGCTTGATCTGCTCTAGGACCCATTTATTTGTCATTTTGGCTGTCCACGGGATCCTCAACACTCTTAATCAGCACCACATCTCACTTGTATTGATTTTCCTCCTAACTTCTTTCTTAACTGTCCAGCTCTCATCCATACATGGTAATAGGGAATACAATGGCTTGTATGATTCTAACTTTTGTTCTGAGTTGTATATATTTGCATTTTAGAATCTTTTCTAGTTCTTTCATAGCCACCCTCCCCATTCTTAGTCTTCTTCTGATTTCCCAACTGCAGTCCCCATTTCTATCAATGTTTGATCCCAGGTATGGGAATTCTTTTACTATTTCTTTTTCTTCATTTTCTAGGTTGAATTTGTGAAGGTCCTCGGTGGTCTTTTTTGTGTTCAAAATTAAGTCTGCCTTTGCACTTTCGCCTTTGATCTTCCTTAGTAGGTGTTCTAGGTCTGTAAGGTTTTCTGCTAATATTATGGTGTCATCTGCATATCTTAGATTGTTGATATTCCTTCCTCCTATTTTTACTCCTTCTTCTTCTATATCCAAGCCTGCTTTTGTTATAATATGTTCTGCATACAAGTTGAACAAATAGGGTGAAAATATGCAACCTTGTCTGACTCCTTTTCTAATTGGGAACCATTCTATTTCCCCATGTCTTGTTCTGACAGTAGTTTCTTGTCCTGAGTACAGATTTCTCATCAGGACTATCAGATGTGTTGGCACTCCCATGTCTTTAAGGGCATTCCACAGCCTTTCAGTCAAAGGCTTTGCTGCAATCTATAAAGCACATGTTGATTTTCTTTTGGAATTCCCTGATGTGCTCCATTAGCCATCATATGTTTGCAATGTGATCCCTAGTGCCTATTTCTTTCCTGAACCCTGCTTGGACCTCTGGGATCTCTCTTTCCATACATGGTTGGAGTCTATGTTGCAGAATTTTGAGCATGATTTTGCTTGCATGGGAGATTAGTGGTATTGTCCTATAGTTGCTGCAATCTCTTGTGTCTCCCTTTCTGTGTATGGGAGTGTATATTGATCACTTCCAATCTCTTGACCATCGTTTTCCATATCTGTTGACATATGTTGGTTAACACTAGAGTTGACTGTCAATGTGGATTACAGCAGTTCAATTGGAATACCGTGTTCCTGGTGATTTGTTTTTCAATATTTTTCTTATTGCAGTTTCCATCTCACTTTTTAGAATTGGGGTTCCCCTTCATATGGCTCTTCATACCATATGTCCTTCATTTTGTCATCTCTTTTGTATAATCCTTCTGTGTATTGCATCCAATCTCTTTTTATTTCTTCCTGGTCTTGAATTATGTTATTTTTATTGTCATAGAGCATCCCAGTCCTTGGTTTGAATTTTCCTTTGATTTCTCTATCTTGTGAAATAGATCTCTTGTTCTTCCCTTTTTGTTGTTGTCTTCTATTTCTCTGCATTGGTTATTGTAGTAATTTTCTTTATCTTTCCATACAAGCCATACTGTTGCATTCATAATTCTTAATTTGTTCCTATCTACCTTTTTTTTTCTTCTCTTCTTTTCTTTATTGTTTGTAGTGTTTTTTCTGTCATCCATGTTTTTTTCTCTTTCTTTTTGTTTATTGAAAGTGTCTTTCTCCATTCATCTTTTATTATGCCCTGGCTTCAGACCATTGTTCCTCTCATCCTTGGTCTATTAGGGGAAGTAAAATAAAAAGACTGCTGAGTTGAAAAGCTGGACAAAATTATTGTTGTTGTTTCTCACTTGTCCTTTCCCATGGATTGAGGTGGGTAACAACAATAGACCAACAAATACACAACCTCAATTAAAAATACCCATAAATTTAAAAGAACAAACAAGACTCATATGCATTAAAATACACCACATTTTAAATTCATCATTTAAAATTTATAATTTAAAAATTGACATGGATTGGCTTGTCTGAAGTGACTGATTTTTAATGTTGTTTAAATTCAGACAGCATATTCAGCTGTCGAATCAATTCTGGCAGGTTGTTCCACAGTCTAGGGGCAGCTGAAGCAAATGTCATCTGGCTTATTATTATTATTATTATTATTATTATTATTATTATTATTATTATTATTATTATCATCATGCGCCTTTGCATAATGCAACTGGGGAAGCATATAACATTAAAAATACACTTCATATCCCACAATCCCACCCATCCCTTAAAATACCATTAAACAATAAACAATTTAAAATACACTTAAAATAAAATACAAATAAACAAATAATAATTGCAGCAGAGTCAGGGGAGCAGGTTGTGCTGTCTCTTGATGGCTGGGATATCTATTCAGGAAAGGCCTGCCAGAA
>CM034701.1:234887393-234902914 GCA_020142125.1 Phrynosoma platyrhinos | reverse complement strand
GTTAAACGCATCACAGCAGGCCATTGTAGGGTTAAGTAATGGGTTCTGTGCAGGTGGAACCTGTGTCAGTTCCCATACCACCCTAAACAGCTCTGCTGGACAGGACTCTGCAGATGCAATACGTGCAGAGGAGAACGATTTCTGCGCTGCACATATTGCCTTTCTACAGGAACAAAGAAATTTTATGATGAGTCTTGTCTAATAAGAGTTGAGTTTTCCACCAGATGCACTCTAGTTGTTGTCCAATCCACTTCATCTTCCTAAGCTCTTTGGTATAACATGGTTTGCAATTTGAAGTGGGTTGGAAAGGCCACTTGGGAGCGATTGTGTCGATAGCCTTGGTGAAATTGGTGTTCCAGGTATTAAACAAAGCTTTGACAGAATCACCGGCGTTACCAACCATAAGACCCTCTAAGGCTTTCTGGAGTCCAATTGGTCCCATAAGCCTCCAAGGGTGGACCATTCTAATGGGTCCACCACCCCCAGTGGGGTAGACAGTGGCTCTCAGTTCAGCCTTGATCAGGAAATGATCCGTTCATAAAAATGAGATGGTTTTAATAACCCACAAAAATTCCTGTTCTATACTGAAGACTGCATCAAAGGTATGACCCACACAATGAGTGGAACCAATGACCAATTGGGATAGGCCCATGTTTGTCATGGATTCCATAAACTCCCAAGCCACACCTGTTAGATCCAACACACTGGTCTTGAGTGGAATGTTGAAATCGCCCAAAACTAGAAGTCTGGGTGACTCCCACAGCAACTCTGAGACCAGCTGTGTCAGCTCAGTTAGGGAATCTGTTAGATAATAGGGTGCATGGTATACTAACAGAATCCCCAAACAATCATTAGTCGTCAGGTTTAGGTACATACACTTGAAGTGGGCTGTTTTCCAGACAGGTATCCTGGTCAAGGTGAGATTGTTCTTATGAACCAGAGCCAATCCGCCTCCTCCACCCACTTTCCCTTAAATAGAATACCCAGCTGGGAGGGCCTGCGTCCAAGTTATAGCACTATCCTCTCCCAGCCTCTACCACTGTAAAGCAAGCCAGGTCAGCATCCTCATCTAAGAAGAGGTCATAGATAACATGGGTCTTATTTTTAACCAACCTGGCATTGCAAAGGAGTAAGGTAAGGTTCTGTGGAATGATTGGCACACTCTCCAGTCCATTCTGGGAAACAGAATGAACTGAAGGCATGATAGCTTTCAAACATGGATTCCCCCCTTCTTTTGGAACACCCCTTCACTCTGTTCCTTCCATACCTTCCTTTCCCCTGCACAACCTCAATTTTCACTCCCAGATCACTCCTGGCCACAAATAGTTGTCCCTTGATCAGTAGTAACCAGCACAGGGGCCAAGAGGCAACTTCCTCTGTAGTGGTGCAGGAAAAGGTGGCAGATGGGCCATGCAGTTGCTAAGCAGCAAACTCCCTCTCCTTCACTCCCAGATGGTCTGTGGAATCTACTGGCTCTCTGCAGAGTGTTGTGCTGGTACAGCCCAGAGTAGTCCCTGTTATATTACCCAGCCCAGGGGCTAACCTAAGGCAGCTGGACAATTGCTGGGAGCTGATGGCTGGGTCTCAGTCCTGCCAAGAAGCAGCTTCCTCTGTAGTGGTGCAAGAAGAGGTGGCAGATGGGCCATGCAGTTGCTAAGTGGCAAACCACCTCTCCTTCACTCCCAGATAGTCTGTGTGATCTTTTGGCTCTTTGCAGAATGCTGTCTGTGCTGGTACAGCCCAGAGTAGTCCCAGTCATATTGCCCAGTCCAGGGACTAATCCAAGGCAGCTGGGCAGTTGCTGGGAGCTGCTGGTTGGGTTTCAGCCCTGCCAAGAGGCAGCTTTCTCTGTGGTGGTGCAGGAAGAGGTAGTAAATAGGCCATGCAATTGCTAAGTAGCAAACTCCCTCTCCTTCACTCCCAGATGATCTGTGGAATCTCCTGGCTCTTTGCAGGATGCTGTGCTGGTACAGCCCAGAGTAGTCCCAACCCAGTCCTGGCTGATTGGAATAAATATCCCCCAGAGAACCTGAGTGAATGGGGCAGATTATACAGGATTATATGTATAACTCCACAAACACACAATACCCCACCCAACAAAGCCAGCAGGGCTTTCGATCAGGTGGCAGTTCACTCCTTAACCCCACTTAGGACTGCACTATAAAATTATTAATTAGAGCACATGTACTAGTTACACAAAGAGACAAGTCAGCTATATGCTTGAAATAGTCAAAGTCAAGTTTCAATCTATTTTTGTTTGTTTAATTAATACAATCTCTAGGCTGAGCTGCAAAACAGAGTTAAAGAGAAAGGACATTTAAATGAAGCCAGGAAAAAATCATTAACCAGTAAACCTACACTTAATTTCCTTACAAAAGGACAACAGGATATACAGCTGCCAAACAATTTTCAAAAGAGAGAGTGCTTCTTGTAAGACAAGTACATAAAATATGAGGGCAAAGATTTATGTGCAGATAGGTGGGTTGTTGTTTTTTTTTTGTATTTATGGGTTTTAAAGTTTAAATTAGTTTTTTTCTCCCTTATTCTTTAAATTGTCATCTTTGAAAGGTTAGTGATGATGTAATGTTTAACTATAACTTTACATCACCACTAACCTTTCAATTATGACAGTTTGAAGAATAAGTAGACTCTTTCAGAAGTATATATGCCCATAAATAAATGAGCAGGTGTGCTCAATGTAAATATATAAATATAATTTTATATTAGTCCTTTTTCTTTGGATAGTTGTCCTCTCTGAAAGGTCAGCAATGATGAATTGTAGTTTGTCGCTGAATATAAAATGTGGACCCTACAGCTCTATTATTTGCTGTGAAAGAAAACATGATTTATTAAAACATCAAAAAATATTTGCTCAAGGGCTGCAGTCCCTGAAAAATATAGCCTGCATTTACCGTTTTTACAGTGCATGTCCTCCTGAGGTCACAAATGAGTTGATCTATAGCTTTGTTTGTTGATCTGGCCAAAAAGAAAATAGAAAACAGTGTGCAATCAAGCAAGCATCTCATCAGAGCATGGAAATTTAACTTTGTTGGACTATACCTCTCAGAATGACCATGCTGACTAGGGCTACTGCCACACTGAAGAATTAATGCAGTTTGACACTGCTTTAACTTTCACAGCTCCATCCTATGGAATCCTAGGATTTGTAGTTAGTTGTGGCACCAGAGCTCTCTGACAGAGAAGGCTAAATATCTCACAAAACCACAGATCCCAGCATTCAATAGCATGGAGCAATAACAGTTAAAGTGTTATCAAGCTGGATTAATTCTGCAGTGTAGATGTAGCCTAGGGGGCTTCAAGGAGCTAAAATCTCAAGGACATACTCACCAAGGACATCTTCTGTTTCTGGTCTGTCCCTGAGACATTATCTGTTCTGTGTCCTCTGAACTGAGCTGAAACCCTCACAGTGGCTTAAGCGGAGAAGTGGATGTTCCAAGTAACAACGCACTGTTATATACTATCCCTATTACTAAGCAAACTATTTGAATAGGCAATAAATCTATTAGCATTACAGAAGACTTTCTCCTAGTGGAAATGAACTGGTTTGTTTACATGGCTCTATTTAGCTGTCAACATTTTGGATTCTTCTTCAGGATGTAACTATGGTCAGTATAATTGGAACTTCATCTGCACCTCAGATTACACCACTATAATTGCATTAATTGAAAATATTGGAGCTGTCATACCTGGCAGTCCACCTGGAGATTAGTGGACTTTCCACAGAACATCTTGGATTTTAATTCCTCTCAACCCTGACTAGCATTGTGAACTATGGCAGTAAGTGCATTCCATTTATATCTGAAAGGTCACATTTTCCCTATCCCTGAGTTGTGTGTATCTGGAATGTGTATGCATCTTGCTTCTCGTAATGATACAAGTCTTCACTTTTTATATTGTTCAATCCAAGAAAGTTTATTTCAACAATTTTCACACCATTTTTTAATTTTTTTTCACAAGTTGGACAAAAATGTTTTGGAACAAAAAATGTGATCTACTTAACATACAGTATTGTTGGCAAAATTGTTGGGCTTTTTGTACAAATGCTGGCTTTTTCACACAAAAATCCCAAAGTACGAAAAGTTCATAGCAGTTGACCATTTTATGTTTTTTTGAGGATGGGAAAAAGTATTTTTTTTTTCATACTCAGTCTCTTTTGCACATGAATTTAAAACCCTGTACAAGAACATTAAAGGACTGGTAGTACCTTCTCTGCCTTATCCTAACCTACAGCTGGTGATATATATATTTGGATGTATTATGCATCAGTATTGTGTTTTTACTATAAAGTATTATGCTTCCCCTACATTTTCTTTAATTAACTACCAGTGCCACTCCAATACCATATTGTCTTCATGATCAGTAGATTTTATTTTATATCATATTGGTTTTTAGAAGGCTATCACAGACTAAACAAAAAGCCAAGGAAAGCTCTTCTCAGTACAGAGTACACAGACAAGGAGACCTGGGGTGAAACAGACTGTCTCAAAGGAGTGGCTCTGTGCCTCCCCTTTGGTGATCAGACCGGGGCCGTGGCAACTGCACACCACAGCCCTGATCCAGCATTTTTCCACCCCCAAAAGAAGCAGCAAAATGCTGCTCCTTTTAGGACCAGAAAAAAGCCACCCTTGCCATTTCAGTGCTCTTTTTTGTGTGCAGTGTGTAGTTGCCGCACTGCCAGAGTACCGCAACACTGCCCGCCATCTGGTTGGGTGTGCCGTGTGATGGTAGCTTGGGGCAGAGTCGCAGTATGCGGTGTGCAGCTTCCATGCTCCCACTTCACCCCAACACCAGCCCTTTTAGCCGGTCTGTACAGCCCCCAATCTCATTAAAATCAAGAGCTTTAGGCGTGTCAACTCTGCATAGGTTTAGAATGTAAAAAGAAATTATATCAGGTCAGATTATCCAGACCATATTCAAGATTCTTTCCTGAGGCAAACAATTCATTCTGCCTAATGGTGGACAGAAATTCCAGTACTTCAATAACACAAGTTAGTAGGAACAGACATGCAGCCCAAACCTACACATCCTTATTCTGAAACAAATCTTACAGCATCCTGTGGGATTTGCTCCCAAGGCAAGTACACAGAACTGAAGTCTATTCCTTCTTCACTTTAATAGTTGTGATAAATTCATCCCAGGCACTACATTGTTTAGAACAACCCATTAAAAGGAGAATGTGGTACCATAACTGTTCAACCTACAGAAGGGCAACTGAATCTGACTTCAGCATTGGTGATTGGGAACATATCCCCTGCTCCTAAGGGAATGCTGGTTTAAAGGAACAGGGGAACAGGTTGCCTAGAACACACTGTTCTGTCCACCAAAAGAGAGGAATGGCCAGGGGCTTGTCAACCTTGCTCCTTTATACCACTCTGCATTTGTCACTTGAGACAAACACTCTATTCTGCCTAATGGTGCTGGATTCCTACTGCCTTCCCGTTAGTTCCATATATGTTTGGTTATTTTTAAAGGCTCCTGCTCACAGGGCTCATATTCCTGAAATGTTTGTATACCTTGTAAGTAATGAACCTCCCTGGAGGCCATCATTGCTTCCATAGTCTGGAAGCATGCTATGAAGGTACATCATCCTATGGGATGAAATCTTATTTAACCAGACCATGCTGGTCAAAGTATACACATATGGTTACTTAAGGGCCAGAAAAGATAGTCTGTCTATAGGCTGAGATCAATTGGAACCTAGTCCCATCTAGAAAGCATCTGTACATCTATTGGTCAAGAATGCCTTAGCTAGGTCAGGATGGGTAGGCTGATACCCAGACTCTTGTGTCCTGTCAGTTTTGGATGAGGGATGGGTCCCTCATACTATGCAGCCCACTGACAAAATGTGCACCTCTCTTCTGTGAGGCAAGTGTATGTATGTGTGACAGGGCAGCCAGGCAGCCAGCACTAGCAAGCACCACTGCTAACCAGCCAACTAGGCAGTTTGCAGCTGAAATCCACTTTCTGTGTCAAATTGCAGTTTGGAGTTTTTCTTTTTCTTTTAAAATGTAAGTAACAGGGCCACCAGCTGAGAGAACTCTGTGCCCTAAACTTCCTGGAGCTCAGCAGCTGAGCTGTTGACCACCTCCTGGCTTTGCATATCTAAACAGCTAAAGCTCTGCATATTTATCAGGCATGTCACCAAACGTCTACTGACAAAAAGATGCGTGCTTGCATGTGTGTGTGGTGTGTTTATATAATCACTACAGTCCAATGCTTGGGTTTTCAGGATCACTGGAATGGAGCAGATGGAGAAGCCTATAAGGGGAAAAAGAATAAATATGAATAACTCCATATATAGTTAAAAATAATGATCCAGGCCTACTGCGGGAAGGCCTATTATCAGGCTTGGTTTTCTTTTTCCTAGTAAGTACTTCTGATTCCCTTCAGGCACAAGTTTGGATTTCACAAATGAATATATTGTTGCTAAAGAGGGCAATATACACAGACACAGAGTAGACACTATTCCTCTTTAAAATGACATTGACAATACCAGGAGCCACACAAACTCTTTTGCTGCTTGAGGACAAAAAGCATATTTTCCCCCTCCCCATTCACCCAATTCAAGATTTACAGTACCCAATATTCTAGGGTCAAGGAGGCCATGTGGCATGTTCCACCACCTTGTGAAGTTCGTTGGTGAGTTGTATTTTGGAATAACTGTATTTTCAAATACATAAATAATGAAATATCTTGAAGATGGGACCCAAATTTAAACACAAAATTGATTTAGATTTCATATACACTTTATACACATAGCCTAGCGTTTATGTAGACACTATTGACTAGTGTCTATGTAGAAGCACTTATAAATGTTTGTTGTGTAGCAGGTTTTTTAAATGTGAAACCAGAAACAATATGTAACATTGCAGAAGAACATATGTTCAGCTCAGAAATCAAGTATTGCAAAAGTTGTGTTTTATTTCCATCTTGTGAGAAAAGCAGGATATAAATTCAATAAATAAACAAATGTTAAACAAATATTTATTTATTTATTTATTTATTTATTTATTAGAGTTACACTCAAATAGTACTAGTTTTTCTTTCCTTACCTAAAATTCTTTGGAGATGCATTACCATTGTAAGTTAAAACAACTTAATCTAGAACCAGAGCTTGGAAAAATTCATTTAATTTGTTTATTTATTTATTTTAGTCACTGTATTTTCCCCAGCCTCATATAGACTGCTTGATTAGCACAACAGTTATTCCTATCCCTTAACAAATTAGTTTTTGAAAAGGATTTTAGAATTCATAAGGGGGTGGAGAGATATCTCCCTCCCTCCTCTCCCTGCTGGATAGAATAAG
This sequence comes from Phrynosoma platyrhinos, assembly GCA_020142125.1. NCBI lineage: Eukaryota > Metazoa > Chordata > Lepidosauria > Squamata > Phrynosomatidae > Phrynosoma > Phrynosoma platyrhinos. The sequence goes on along the minus strand of CM034701.1, from coordinate 234,895,587 downwards.
ATAGAAGAAATTCAGGAGAAGGAGCATTATTGGAGAAAATGTATTGCATGAATTTGTGCTGCCTGCCTTATTCTAATCTATCCACTGAATCATGGGTCTTATGTGGAAGAGTATAGAAAAGAAGATACAGTGCCTCCCTGCCTGGAATGATTGAATAGAATGGGAGAGGTGGGGAAAAGATGATGATTTATTTGCTTGGCAAGAGCTCTCAGACAGCCAAGTTCCTTCCAGACTGTCACACCCTTGAAAGCTGAAAGTTGGCATTCCTTCCTCCCCCTGCACATATCTTTATTGGCCTACATGGAATTTGGGTTTGTTTGTGATGTCGTAGGCTTTCATGGCCTGCATCCATAGTTTTTTTGTGGGTTTTTTTGGGCTGTGTGGCCATGTTCTAGAAGAGTTTCTTTCTGACGTTTCACCAGCATCTATGGCTAGCATCTTCAGGGTTTGTTTGTTTTTAATATGATAAGTGGAAGAGCATTGTGTCACTTTTTATTTTTTCTCATTTATATTTTTATTCATTTTAGTCTGTTTCTATTGTATATTATTATTTTGGGGTAAGCTGCACTGAACCCCTTTGTACTTTTGTATTTTTTGTATTGCTCACACAGTGCTCTTGACACTTGATTATTAAGTGAAAGCTTTTCCTTAATCTCTTTACTCTTTCTTTCTTCACCAAAAGATCACACACATTAACTGCAAATCTCATGGCTTGTTCTGAAATGTAATGATTCAGGCAACATATGAATAAATGTAATTCAACATATTAAGTTACTTCAGACATTAACATAAATGACAACACATTAATCTGCCCATTTCTGTAGTTAGGAGATTGAGGCTAAGTGTGGAGCATTCCAAGAGAACTATTTTTGTTGTTGCGTGCCTTCAAGTCATTTCTGACTTATGGTGACCTTAAAGTGAACCTATCACGGGGTTTTCTTTTCAAGTTTCTTCAGAAAGTGTTTGCCATTGTCATCCTCTAATGCTGAGAGAGTGTGACTATGGATACAAATCTTTACTTATCTGGTTCTTGCATGAAAGAATAAAAATAATCAATCTTTTATTTCTGTTGTGCAAGAAAAAAAATCACATTTTTGTGGGCCCTTTTGTTTGTGTATATGTTTCTTGTATGAGGGTTTTTTTGCTAATTAGTGGAGGTTTTATGTTTTGTTTTGTTTTCATTTCACGACTTTTTGGCAATTTTAATGGCAGTTTTTGTGTATGAAGTTCATGAATATTTTACAAGCAAGTCTATTATTTAAAAAGTATTTTTTTCCAGCATGGATGAGAAATTTTGTGAATATTCACAACATCAATTATGATGATAGATAGATAGATAGATAGATAGATAGATAGATAGATAGATAGATAGATAGATAGATAGACAGATGCATGATAGGATACAATACATATGGCAGCATAGCTTTCTAGTGACATCTATCCCAGTCTAGTGAGTGACTGTATATGCATAAAAACAAATTCTATTGGAATTTCCTAAATTCTGTTAGAAAACATGCAGACAAATAATGAATGTAAAATTCCTGAGCTGGGGTTGTATAGACATAGCCCCTTTTAAAAGCTTCTCAAATAACAATCCAATATGGAAAGCAGGAGGGCTAGATTCAGGCTCTTGGTTCACTACTCCACCAAACAGCTGAACAATTTGATTTCAGCACTTACCTGCAAATTCTCTGTCACTGGATGCAGTATCAAAAGGATCCAGATGAGTGTTAACTTTCTGTGTTCTCTGTCTGCACAGGAGTGCTGAATCAGTATTGATACTATATTTGTACTTCTTCAAGGATGGGCTAACAACTCTCAGAAGGTAATTTCCTGGTAATTTTTTGACAATATAGTTTTCAAGTTCTTCTGAATATATATATATATATATATATATATATATATATATATATATATATATATATATATATATATATACACACACACACACAGTTTGGGCAGGAACTCTTTCTCTCTTCCCATATATATGGGAGAGAGAGAGAGATGGGGAGAAAGACTTTCTGCCCAAACTGTTGGATAATTTCATTCCCCCCTTGCTGCTAACAATTCCCTGAAAATTCAGCAAAATGCTCCCTCAAATTCAAGCTGTCAAGGACAGAGCTGAAGCTACTAAGGAATTAACATCCCCATTGTGATTTCCTGAGGTGTGCATGATTCACAGTTTTGATCCTGCCTTTGTCTTGCAAAATAAGATATAACTCCAAGCAAAGTAGGAGCTTTGTTCCCCTCCCCCTGCCGCCCCCATTCTTTAATGATCAGGCTACTCAATAATGTCTTTTTTCATTTATTAGACACTGAGAAAAAAATGCTTGTTAATTTTCAAGAACAAAATACTGCAGGTGGTGGCTCTGTTTAGAATATAACAGCATATCGATCAATGAGCTTAGTCAAAAGTTAGGCAGCTCATTGCACAGAGTTGTTGAGATGTGTGGTTTTACTAAGCTAATCTGAAGCAAAAAAAAAATTAAACACAGGTCAATAGTATGGATTGCTCCCCTTTTAACATCATGCTCAAAGAAATACAAATAAATACAAATAAATGCATTTATATCCATTTGCAATATAGATTTATGTATTCATCTTTAATGTTTCAGTATTTATTGTTACAGCTGTAGAACTGCAAGGTTCTTTCTTAAATTATTTAGTGTTTATGAAAAACAAATCTGAATATATATTAAACTGTGTACTTCCAATATACTGAAGAGTATTAGGATTTTTTTGAGCCTACATATGCCTAGTGGCAACTTTATTTATTCTTACAGAGTCTCCTCACATCTAAGGAATAACTTAAAAAGTGGACAGCAGTGATGAGGAGTGGGAAGATAAAGCTGTGTTTTATCCCAAATCTACTCTGTTACTCTTAGGTAGAATGGAAGAGATTGTCTCATTGCCAGTGTTGAAATAATACTCAATCCAGCCAATTTCTGATTACAGAAAGGGGTCCACATATAAAATTTAATAAAATTACAAAAGATAATAAAAATAGAAAGGTAATATAAATGAAAACATTACATAAAATACAAGATGTTTTGTGTTCATCTTTACATACAGTGAAATTCCTATCTCTCTTCTAGGGCGGGACAAGTGAAAGACTGCCAGAAATAGTGCAAATTGAGTCCACTTTAAGGGTTAGGGTTAGTGCTAGGGAATCATGGGAACTGTATTTTATTGTGGCACCAGAGCTCTCTGACAGAGAAGGCTCAATGTCTCAGGAGGAAAAACAATTCCCATAATTCCCTAGCACTAACCCTAACCCTTAAAGTGGATTCAGTTTGCACTATTTCTGGCAGTCTGCAACCCCCTATAGTTCACACCTCTGGCTCTAGTTAGACAGGGTCACTAGAATGGTTTCAAAGACCATTTTAGTAGCCCCCCCAAAACCCCAGCCAGTTCCCTGAAGCTCCCAGAGCACCTAGTTGCTTTTATTTTATTACAATTTTTTGTTCATTTTTCAGCTGAAAACCATGTCAGAACATTACACATTATACAAAAATACTGTAATCTGACCTCCCACATCTCAGAACTCCAACCCACAATACTTCTTTTCATCCATATGCCAGCCCTCAGTGTTGAAGCAATATCACCTTCATTGTGCCCAAACATGTGGGTGAGCCCTCTGTGGGTAGAGATGACAATTCACCACACCCTATTAAGGTGGCACGGTGAGGCCAATTTTGGCAAGGCCAACTTTCTTACCCTTGCTCCATTTATGCAGTTCATCATGCTTGACCTAGGGACAAATTCCACTGATAAGGACCTAGAAGGCCCTTTCTCATGTCACATTATCCATGTCTCAATTTTATTTGGAACTCAAAAGAAGGGTATTTAATGATAAGGATAGGCTGGAAAGAGGGAAGAGGTTCCAAATAGACTTAAGCTATTTGGGCCTGAAAAAGTCATAGCTTTTTCTCATTTAGGCCATTAAAGATCATTACAGTTTTTGTGAGAGACTGGTAAATAATGTAGCCCTTTAGAACAGATGTAATATGATTCCATATGCATGCATCTATCAATATACTTACTGCTGCATTCTTGGCCAGCTACAGGTTGTGCACAATGTTAGAAAGCAGTAAATATAAAGCATATTTACAGATACCTGTGAATGAAGAGCCAATCACATATTGCCGTGCGTGTGGAAAGCCATTCCTGTGGCAATAGCATGATTAACAGTCATGTGATGTGACTGACCCCCCTCTTCCCCTCTATCCCCCCCCCTTTTTTAATTATCCAATCTTTTTTCATTCTATTTTGGAGCACTGATGCCCAAAAGCTTAAAAAATTGTTTTAAGGGACTATATGAGGGCCGTGGAGCTCTGTAATTTTGCAAAAAATGTTGGATTTTTTTTAAAAAAAGCATGCTGGCCAAGGCATAAGAGAGGGAGGGAAGGGTTAAGGCAGAAGACTAAATGAAGTGCAATGCCAGCATCAGCCCCAGTCTCACAAAAGGAAGAACTGTGGTGGTGGCCGCTCCTATGTTGATATGTTAGCATGTTGTTTTTCACTTGCACAACTGCAGTGCAAAATGTGCTGGTGTGATAAAGTGCTAAGGTTTTACCCCTGGGCATAGTGCTTTATGGTTCTGTTGATACTCTTTATTTTTATTTTCATTTATGCTTCCTCCATTCTCTGTAGAGTTCTGATCTGTTGTAAGGTGTTTGTAACTTCAAAGAGATAGTTGTGGCAATCTGTTTTGCTATAAAAATAAGGGAAATTTTAAAGGGAAAAGAAATCTTGAGAACCCTTCAATTTATTAATATTAGCAGAAGCTTTCATAGATTACAATCCACTTCCTCCAGTGTATTGATGGAGCACAATATTCAAGCCTCAGGCATTCATGTACAGTTGCATAGTCGTCAGGATGGGAGCAGAGTCAAGTGGGAAAATGATAATTGTAGTAATGGTGAGAGATCTTCAAACTGCTGATGTAGCATTACTGTTCTGGTATCTGTAAGCTTGCTATGAACCTAGGTTGTTCATTCATATAATTGTTGTTACTGTCAAATCAGCTGGTTGTAGTTAGATGCTGTAGGCCTTGTTTCCCCCTTAAATACAGAGTGCCCCCATGGACCAAGTGGAAGTGGGACAGAAAGCAAGCAGTGGCATCACTACCAGGGTTTGGTGGGTGTACACAGCGCTGGATGACACCCATTAGGGAGGGTGATACCACTGGGGAATACCACTGGGGAGCACCCTGAAGAGAATTTATCCTGGTTGTTGGGGGTGGTGGAGGCATAGCCAGCAGTGAGCACTGCTGTGATTCTAGCCAACATCACCATCTCTGTGCTGGCCTACGGCACCATTCTCCCACTTGCTGTTTCTATGGCTGGTCTTGCTTCAGAGCAGAAGGAAGAGGAAGATCTGCCATACCCATCCTCCTCATCCTGGCTGGGCTGGCCATGTATCCTATGTATCTCCCAGTGAGTAGTGGAACCCAGGCAAATCAAGAATGTGTGAAGGAGCTTCTCTAAAGCCTGGCATACACTTTTGTGCATGGAGAAGCTAAGCATTAGTGGCAAGTAGGGAGTGAAGTATTGTGTGCATGTGGACTCCCTAATTCATATGATGCTTTGTTGGGGTATGCAGACAGGCAGGATTTGGCATACACACATGCAGAGTTGATGCACATAAGCAGGAATGCTTAGAAGGTCTCTGTGAAGAGTCTTGCTCCAGATGGCATAAGAAAAATCCTCCCACACGCATGATGCTGCTTTCAGCTTGGAGAAATGAATCACTGGGCAGTAACCCTGTTACTATTGCTCCAGTTCCTTTCAGTAGCTACATCAGTGTCATTTTCCAGACCAGGATGCGACATGGTCTTGACAGTCCCCTCCATAATGACATGTGATGTGTTCCATGTGTCCTTGCATTTGTCCCAAGTATAATGTAGACCTCATACACTGATACCCAGCCTACTAGCCAACCTCTTGTGGCATTCTACAGGTAGTGGCATTGTGAAGGTGTCAGCTATGTTGTTCTCTATACCAACATACTGCAGCTTCAGCATCCCTTTTTGCACAAGCTCTCTCACATTCTGATATCTCACTGAAATGTACTTGGTCCTACATGCCTGTGAGTCCTCGTTTACCACAGTTGCTTTTCTACAGTTCTCTCCTAGGTCTTTCAACAATTGCCTTCTGTCCTGGATTATGGCCAGCACACACAAACCTATGCCGATAAGGATGGCTCAACAAGGTAACTAGCTATGCAGCTGGAAATAGTCCACCAACCTTGCAGGAAGTGAGAGAAAGAGCAAACCAAAAGCTAGAGCTGAAGTCAGGTACACAGGGGTTACAATAGGCAGTTCAGTCCAAGGTTAAGTCAGCCAGAGGGTAGCAATAGTCCAGTCCATTCTGAAGTCAAGAGTCAAGGCCACAAAGAGTTGAGGTACAGGGAGCCAGTGCAAGCAGCAATCACACAAAAAGGATCATGCAATAAATTCTGGCATTGAGTTGGCATCTCTCTGCTTCCTAAATAGGGGATGCCCTTCCCCATACCAGATGAGGCTGATTAGCTAATTGCCTTGCAGCAATTCTTTGGGATCTGCGTCTGCCAGCACTTTCAGCCCTGTGCTGCCTGAAGGAGGGAACCTTCAAGGCTGATTCCTCCCCAAAGTCACCACTAGGCTGGTGTACCACCAGAGGAATCCCATGAGGACCTGGCTGAGCCTCCTCCTCTTCGGCTGGGAGATCAGGGCTGGGCTCTGGCAGAGCAGGATTAACACCTGGTGTAGCCTCAATTACCTCTTGCTCTGGAGGAGTCCCATCTTCATCCTCATCCTCCGAGACCTGCTCTTAGCTGGCCATGACACCTACTTACTGTATTTCATTTTCAACCTCTGATAACAAGGCAACTTCCACTTCTGTTGTACTGAGTGCTATGCAGCTTTGCTTTCTGCACCTCCAGGTGACAGGCAATCAGCATAACTGATGATCAGTCCAGTTACAGACTTCCTATCAGCTGTCTCAGATGCGAACGAACTGTCTGCGAAAACATCCAGCTCTGACATCCCTCCTGTTGTCAACAAGCATCTGTCTTTTGTGCCTTTCAAGTACCGCACAATGCACTTCACTGCCATCCAGTCCACCTGTCTGGGCTTCTCAGCTCTCCTGCTCAGTATCCCTACTGTAAAGCTAATGTCTGGTCTGGTGATGTTTGCCACAAACAACAGACTTTCTATCACTGCATGATACAAGTCAGGCCTCTCAAACAATTCCTCTGACTCCAAGTTTTGGTAATCAGGCATCATCAGGATCTGTACAATCTTAGCTTCACTCAACCCAGTCTTCTTTATCAACTTTTCTATATTTCTTTTCTGGCACAATCTGAAACCACCACTCTGGACCCTTTCTGTTATATCCCTATGTAGTTCCTCAGTTGTCCAAGGTCCTTGAGCTTAAAATTTTGTGCCAACTCACATTGCACTAGTCTGATCTCCTGTTGATCTCTGGCTGCAACACACAAGTTGTCAACATAAATGATCAGGATTATGCTACCCTTCATGTACATACAAGCATCGGCCACACTGCACCGATAACTCAACCTCACTAGCTCTTTGTGTATGCACAGATTCCAGCATCTGGCACTTTGCTTGAGTCCATACAATGACTTCCTCAGCATGTAAACCTTGCCGCTGCCTTCACATTCATACCCAAGAGCTTACTCTATGAACACAGTATCCTCTAGGGTGGCATTGAGGTATGCTATCTCAAAGTCAATGTGATTGGATGATAATAGGGTTTGCTTCTCATCCTAAATATTGTAATTTGTTCTTTGATCTTAACATCTATGATTTCACCTGAGGCCGGGAGTGCGAAGGGGGCAACTATTGGAGTGGTGTTGGGGAATGGGAGGTATGGTTGGACCAGGAGGAACATATGTTACAAAAGAAGATGGGATCGCTGTTTAGTAGCTATCCCGCCTTCAGTTCCTTCTGGTTCTCGGAATGACTTGGAGAGCAGACCCACCATTCCACAGAAACTCACTCTGCTCCTTTGCAATGCCAGGTTGGTTAAAAATAAGACTCACATCATCCAGGACCTCCTCCTGGATGAGGATGCCAACCTGGCTTACGTTACAGAGACCTGGCTGGGAGAGGACAGTGCAGCTATATGGGCACAGACTCTCCTGGCCAAGTACTCTGTTAGTGAGCAGGTGAGGGGAAGTGGGTGGGGGG
>CM034701.1:234846203-234870787 GCA_020142125.1 Phrynosoma platyrhinos | reverse complement strand
TTAATTCTCCTGGCCTTGGGCTCTTTGCCCTGCACTCCCCCTGTGGCCGCATAAATTGCTGATGGATGGGGAGCACAGCTGAGTCTAATCAGGGCATTTTTATTTTTTATGTTTGTTTTATTTGTGTTGGAATGTTTATATTCCTGTTTTAATTATCTTGCTATTTAATACTGTTTTAAGGGGGTGGGTTGGGGTATTTGTTGTATGGGGTTTTAAACTGATGTAAGCCACTTAGATTGTCTTCATTTAAGCGGGGTATAAATAAATTTTATTATTATTATTTATTATTATCTAATTTGCAGATGACACCAAATTAGAAGGAGTAGCGAATACCCCAGAGAACAGGATGAAAATTCAAAATGGTGTAAATAGATTGATTAGAAAGCTGGGCCAAAGCTAACAAAGGGGCTCTACAAACTGCCCCTAAGGGACAGTGGGACACCACCCCTTTCCTTGATGGATTGGGGCCACAGCAACTGCATGCTGTGGCCCCAATCTGGCCTTTTTGTGGCTTAAAAAGAAGCCACAAAAAGTGGCTCTTCTTTGCGCCACAGAAAGGGCACCCTTGCAGCAACTGCAGCAGCTTTTCTGCACTCCTTTGGTGCAGTGTGTGTGGACACTGCACCAAGGGAGCACCCTGACACCTCCCACCATGCGGTGGGACACACGGTGTGAAGCTAGCGTGGGAGCAGAGTCAGGGTGGCTGGCATGCAGTTGCCACACCCCCACTCTGCCCCCAGGCCAGTTTTTTGTGCCAGTCTGTTCAGACCCAAAATGAATTTCATTATGGAGAAATGTAAGGTACTGCACTTAGGGAGGAAAAATAAAAGGCATAGATATAGGATGGGGGACACCTGGATCAATGAGACTACATGTGAAAGTGATCTAGGAGTCCTAGTATACTGCAAGTTGAACATGAGCCAACAGTGTGATGCAGCAGTTAAAAAGGCCAATGTGATTTTAGGCTGTATCAGTAGAAGCATAGCGTCTAGATCAGGGGTAGGCAACCAAGGCCCAGGGGCCGGATGTGGCCCCCCGAGGCCTTTGAACCGGCCCCAGGCAGGTCCTGCTGCCATCGCCGCCACCGCCCCCTGCCATGATGATATTGATTATTGTTGTTATTACTTGTTCTTGGGGTTTTCTTGGCATAATCTCCACAGGTGTTTGCCATGGCTTTTCTGGGGCTGAGAGAGTGTGCATGCATACTTTTTTTAAAAAATTTAAATTATTTATTTATTTATTTATTTATTTTTGGTGCTTCGGCCCCCCAATTGTCTGAGGGACAGCAACCCGGCCCCCGGCTCAAAAAGGTTGCCTACCCCTGGTCTAGATCAAGGGAAGTAATACAGCCACTGTAATCTGCTTTGGTCAGGCCTCACCTGGAATACTGTCTCCAGTTCTGGGCATCACATTTCAAAAAAGGATGTTGAGAAACTGGAGCATGTCCAAAGGAGGGCAACTAAAATGGTGAAGGGTCTGGAAACTATGCCCTATAAAGAATGACTTAGGGAACTGGGTATGTTCAACTTGGAGAAGAGACAGTTAAGAGGTGATATGATAGCACTGTTTAAATATTTGAAGGGATGTCATAGTGAGGAGGGAGCAACTTGTTTTCTGCTGCTCCAGAGAGCAAGATCCGGAACAGAAAGCTACAGGAAAAGAGATTCCACCTCAACATTTGGAGGCACTTCCTGACAGTAAGGGCTGTTTAACAGTAGAACACACTCTCTTGGAGTGGTGGAGTGTCCTTCTTTGGAGGTCTTTAAACAAAGGCTGGATGGCCATCTGTCAGGTATGCTTGAGAGTTCCTGCATGGCAGAGGGTTGGACTGAATGACCCTTGTAGTCTCTTCCAACTCTATGATTCTATGATTCAAAGATTATCTGAAGTATCTCTTCTCTCTATGCCACCACTTTTTCAGGTTGTTTGGTGGGAATACAGGAGAGGGCCTGTTTGGTGGCTGCTCTAGAACTTGGAATTCTCCCCCCCACCCCCAGAGGCCAGGATAATCTCCTTCTGTCAGCAAGTCAAAACATGTTTATGCTCTCAGGCTTTTGAAAAGTGACTGGGCCAGAGATTTAATGCTCTACTGTGCTTTTTTTAAAGATTTGTATTAGGTCTTTTAATAAATTTTAATGTTCATACTTTTTAATGTTTTAATTTTATAAAAATGTTAACTGCTTTTTAAACAACTCTTATATTTTTACTTTTCTTAATGACTTTGTACAGTTTTAATCTGTCACTAGACCCCAGCTGCAGGTAGTGATGATACAAAGAGTTGCTGTGTAAATCCACATACAAGGTATGTGGATTTACAGAGCAGTTCTTTGTATCATTACATGCAACTGCAGCATAGTGACAAACATTTTCCCAGGTTCATATATTTTAGGATTTCATCTTTAAAACCTCTGAGTCTATGAATTGGATATGTTTCATATTACAGACAAGTGGATGCACATGGGCTGTCTTTTAAAAGATATTGATAGATTGATATATAGAGAAAAACAATTAGGTACGATTAGTAAGAGAATATTTGGACTCTGATATGAGGCAAAGTGAAATAGGTATTTTAAAAAAAAAATAAGAAAGGAAAACTCAGACTTGCTCAAATCTTGGTCTGCCCACATAGGCCAGTGCTGTCAACCTTAGATTTAGAGTTAACTTAAGATTTACAGAATAAAGATAGATGCAAGGGACAGATGGTAGAGAATGACGTTTTATTAGCTGTATCACATATCCCTCCAGGCCAAATTCCAGATTGCACTTATGGCACTCATGATATTTTGGAAAAAGAAGAAACTACTGGGTGAAGCTTCAAATGAAACACAGATAGAACAATGAACTGGACACATTGAGCAGCAAATAAATGGTCCAGTGGGTATTTTTAAAAGAAGAATACAATCATGGAAAAAAATGTCAAGGAAGTGCTTGTGTGAGACAGTTTGGAGAGATTCCGTGAATATGTGCTTCATTGCAGAACAGCCTGAAAAGAAAAACAACATCATTGCTATTGATTTTTGTTCTCTCCAAAGATCAGAAGGACTGTGGCAATGCAATCTGCTGTTTGTAAAGGGGGGGGGATGTTTCAGCTCAGAAAGGAGGAGAGTACACATGGGAGCATCTGCTCTGAGAAACTATTTGAAAAATAACCATACAATAGGATGAGAGAAACATCTGTGTAGTGCACACAATCCCAAGACTAACAGACTGGAGAAAGGAAAGAAAATTGTGAGTTTGTGAGAGAGGTAGTGGGTGAGTGGAAGAAACAGGTCAGGAGCAGACACCCCCATAAGTGGCAGGCACTTGTCTCACCCCTTTTCTCATTACACTTGCATTTCAATTTTAAAAGCATGGATATAAGGAGAGAGGAGCCTCTGGGTAAAACAGGCAGATGCTGCAGGCACAATGGCACATTGCCTGTCAGATGGCATGACTAACTGCTGAGGAAAGATTTGAGAGGATGATATTAATTTTGCTCACACACAGAGAGAACCCCCATAAGAATGACTCTCTGCTTCACCAGCTAAATATATTGCTAGCCAGGGTTGCTGTACAATGGCTTTTGTCATGCCATCCTTCTCATGCTAAGAAGTAGGCAAGGAAAGAAGATCACTGATTGTTAAAAGTACTAAAAAGTGTCTGCCTCTGTCTCTGATGAAGATGGAAAAGGGCAGCTGAAAAATCACTAGAGGGAGGGGTTTTATTATTCAGAGATACTATCCCAGGGCTTCAAGTGCTGCAGATTAAGTATTTCTTTGTAACACTAAGTTCAGTTCATTAAAGTTTTATAAACATAAGAGGCTGCAAAGAGCTAGTGTGTTATCCAGTCATTCTCTTGACATAGAAGATTAAATATAGCTTGATGAGCAGATAAAATGTGGGCTGTAGGCAAGGTACCATTTTGATTACATACTGTTTTCCTCCAGACTGTTTATAGATTTAGACTTCTGCAAAGAAAAGTGTGCGCGTCTTTGTATTCAGTCAGATGCACATGCACCCTCAAAGCTGTAAAATAAAAGTATAGCTTTTCTTCCCCCCCCCCATTCTTATATGCACACATTTGAAGATACAACCAACCCATGCCCTTGATGTCTTTTTGTGATGCCTCCACAACTAGCAGGTTGGTTACTTCTGAAGCAGGCAGAACAAAGAGACAAGCAGAGAGGAGATATTTTGGATAAATTTAAAATGTTTAAAAGCAGATTAAGTGAGTAGGGGAGGGAGAAAATAGATGATAAAATAATGGGAGATTAAGAGTTAAGAACACATTTGTATACACATTGGTATATTGTATATTGACTTTACATGCATTCTGTTCACAAGGCCTGCTCAAGGGTTCTTTCAGAAAGGCTGGTACTTTGTTTATAGTCTGTTGCCACCACTGGTAATTTCCTCCCCTACAATTTGTCTCAGGTCAACAGGAATTCCATTCTCCATTGTAAAAGAGCATGGGCTTTGGACAGGCTTTTTTTTGGCTTCATAGTGATTTAAAAACATTCTTTGTAATAATGTCTGTGTGTCTGGATAGCTGTGAGCCCCAGGAAAGCTGCTACTTTGTAACTGTCAAATTGAAATGATGCAACAGTAGGTCACTTTGTTTTGATGCCTGTTTAATGAAGCCATACCAAAAGATAAACTACTAGCATGCTCCTGTGGAGCACATTGATTCAGGATTCACATAGATAATACCTCTTTGAATTGCTTGCTGGGGGGAGGGGAGATAGTTTGCAAGCATGGTGGTAAAGCTGCTGCTGTTGACTTATGTTTTTATGATCTTTACAGTTGTATACAGTCTCATATCACAAATGGAGACCTAATTGTAGGTCCAGTTTTAAATATTCAGCCAAATTATACTAGGCTTATTAATTTCCTCAAAGATTAAGTGCCTCCAGGGTATGATATGACAAGTTGCTATGAGCAGCAAAGTAAAGACCACTTAAATACATAGCAAAAATCAGGGAAATGGTTTAAAGTAGTTGTCTTTATGATGAAACATCTACCCAATTTTATGTTTCCAAAGCTGAGTCAGGGGGTGTACAACTGTGCAGTTGTAACAGTTTGATACCACTTTAACTGCCAGGGTTACATGCTATGGAATTTTGGGATTTGGAATCTATTGATATGCTTATACTTCTCTAGTGCACCTGGTTGAGTTATAGGACCTTATCACAGCAGACCTAATCCAAAGGGTATCCGTAGCTAATACATATTATTTTCCCATGTTTACACACGACGTTACACCGAAACTCGACAGAACCCGGAGCTAATCCGTATTGTTTCTCCGTGTTTACACACGACGTTGCACCGAAACTCGACAGAACCCGGAGCTAATCCGTAACGAATTGAGATCTTTTGACATTTGGTTTTTCGGGGAAGTACAAGGGAGGTTTCGGAATCATTGCGCAATGGCCGCGCAGGCGAAATTCAGTTCATTTTGGTATAGAACTGAATTTATTCTTATTTCGGTTACTTTTCACTTCGTGGCCAGCGTGTGATAAAGTCCATAGTGTTAGTTCTCTCTGAGAAGAATTCTAGATTCTTCATGAAACTAGATCCCAGGATTTCATAGGATAGCCCTATGTCATTTAAATTAGTATCAAAGTGCTATAATTGTATGGAAAGGATAAATCCTATATTTGTTAATCTGCTGTGCCTTTTCTTGACTGTAGTGGATGATGGGGAAATGATACAATATATTGATGCACATTATATGCTTGAAAATCCATAGACTTGTTAGCAGAGTTACCCATCACACAATGATTATTAATATTTTAAAAATCTTATGTTTGAGTTGTCAGGTGATACTGAAGTTCTATTTTTGTGTCTTAGATTTGCTATGCAAAATGAGCAAGACCATGGGATGTATTGCCTGATGAACTCTACTGTGTCTAACTGCACGGATTCAACTGTGGGCATGTGGGAAGGGGGACATTACCTGAATAAACAAAAACATCAGACACACAAAAACACCCCCCCTCCAAAACCGAGCTTTCTCTTCTCTTATAAAGCCTGATTTTGAATGTGCAGAAATTATTTTATTTTGCAAGCTGGATAATTCAAATATGAGATGCCTCACTTAAAGTCTACAGTGATATTGTTCAACAAAAGTTTGGGTTTATTACTCATGTCTAATTTACCTGTGAAACATGATTATAGTTGAAATCTGTTGAATATTAAATGTGAACTAAAAGTTGGGGTATATATGTACTAAACATAATATCACTTTCATTATGGTAGGTCCATTTTAAGGAATCCAGGAACTTGTAATTCAGTGTGGCGCTGTTAGAGACCTTTAACTTACCTTTAACTTAATTAAGTTCAGGTATTTAAGAACTTGTCAACACTACAAAATCAAACTGATTTAATCCTCAGTCTCTCTCTTAGGGTCCCCTGAAAAGAATAGTTCAGGGGAGAAGACTGGCACTCTCTAGAAGAGAATTCTAAGTACCTAACGAGCTGTAAGTCTCAATATTCCCTAGGATGGCACTATGGCATTCCCTGAAAGAGGGATCATGATATGAAACTGATATAACTGCATTGTCAATACACAACCCATAGCTATCAGTTCTTAGGCTTCATTCTAGTATAGCTTTCTTCAGAGATAATTTTCTCTTTTTAAAAAAATATCCTTTCAGACTTATCTGATATTTTAAGATAAAGTCTGTGCGGGGTGCAATCTTAGTTTCCCAGGATGTTAACCCTTTTAAAGGAAACAAAAATATGCAAGTATGAAAGATAAACTTGTTAGAGTCTAGCTTTCATTAGCAGTACAGTAAAAGTGTGAATCCACTTATTTATTTTAAATATGCTTTCCTAAAAATACTTACTCCAAAGAACAACAAACATATAGTTTGTAGTTTAAAAAGCAAACAATAATTCCTTTAATAAATATTTACATAAAATAACTAAAACTTAATCTGACTGGTGATGGTTTGGGTAAAGAGAATAAATCTCATCATCTTTAATATAGCAGGAAGAGATTGTTAATCTCACTCAGAAGAGACTGTTACTCCAACCTGAGATTGAGAGGAGACAGTAACTGTACTGAGAGGAGACTGTTTAGAATCTTGAGAGATAGTTTGTTAAACAGCCTCCAAGAGTGAATGACAGGAGTCACATGTTTAAATAGAATGTGATAGATAGAGGGAATATCCTGTCTATCTAAGGAAGGAAAGGAGAATGTAATATATAAATTTTCCAACAGTCCATAATTTGGAGTCTACAAATGACAATTAAAAAATACTCTATTTTAATAGAAATGGGTGCATCCATCATCTATATATGAAGCGTGTTCATTTCAGTACTTCCTTTCAGTTAACCTTTCCTTGTTCACTGATTAAAACTATATATCAATGGTAAGCAATCATGATCTTACAGCTAAATACTTCCATATCCTTTAAGACTGTGATAAAGGTAAAGGTAAAGGCATTCCCCGTTGACAAGGTTGTCAAGTTGTGTCCAACCATAGGGGGCGGTGCTCATCTCCATTACTAAGCCAAAGAGCCAGTGTTGTCAGAGACTACTCTGTGATCATGTTGCCAGCATGATTGCACAGAACGCTGTTTACCTTCCCTCCCACCAAAGTAGTACCTATTTATCTACTTGCATTTGCTTGCTTTCAAACTGCTAGGTTGACAGAAGCTGGGACTAGTGACAGGAGCTCACCCCATCATGCAGCACTTGGGCCTCGAACTGCCAATCTGCCGATCTTGCAATCAACAGAATCAGCATCTTAACTACTTGAGCCACTAATTGTGATGGTGAACTTTTAATTGTGAATGGGTTCTAATCATTTATTGGTGTTTTACAGTGTCCAAGTCTTCTCTCATGCTGTACACTGCTTGCTGGAAATGTGAAATATAGTACTGGATCTCTCAAGCAGAGTACTCAAACTGACAAAGTAGAAGCTGAACAACAACCAGTCCCATGCCAAAGCACACACATGCACACATACACTGTCTAACAAAGAAAAGAAGCAAGCTTACAAAGAAACAAGTTTACTTACAAATTACAAATCTAAATTGTGTACCTTAGGAAAAATAAATCAAAATGAGCACAGGTATTCAAGAAAAATCTCAATGTCAAAATAATAATAATAATAATAATAATAATAATAATAATAATAATAATAATAATCCAAGGATAGGACAAGAAATGCAAGTGGGATTGAGAGAAATGTACTAAAATCAAGATTAGATTTTCACATCAGTAACTGCATAAGCTCCATGTTTTAATTTAAGTAGTTATTTGCATGCTGGACATTATTCTTTACAACAGAATTATTAATATGTATGGTGCACTGGCCACAGTTTTGATTTGTACTTTGGTATAGCCTTTCCTATTACCAAATTATTATTATTATTATTATTATTATTATTATTATTATTATTATTACTACTACTACTACAACTACTACTACTACTTCCATTTATGTCCCACCTTTCTCCTAATTAAAAACAAAAAACAAAACCATTAATAAAAGTATAAATATAAGATTAAAAAACAATTAATAAAGTTAAAACATTAAAAAAATATTAAAAATACACACACCTTAAAAACAGCACCACATGGCATTCAAAACCCATCCCTAGTCAGTTTGTAAAAACTTGACCTGCTGATGGAAGGAGAGCAAGGACAGGGGCAGCTTGGCCTCTCTAGGGAGGGACTTCTGGGAGCAGCCAATAAGACAGCCTTCTTCCTTGTTCCCTCCAAACATGCCTGGCACAGAGAGAAGGATCTCTGTATATTATCTCAGAATTCTAATGGATGCATACAGGGAGATAACAGTCCTACTAATAACCTGGACTGAAGCTGTATAATGAAGTGGTGAGATATTAATGCTTTTTGTAACATGAAGGAGCAAAATACAATAGCAACAAAATAAATTAGTAATGCAAATGGGAAGTCTTTACTCAAATGAAACTGCAAACCAGGCAAAATTTGAACAAATTAGACTTTAGTTCTTTGATTTGTTTTACAACTTCAGTACTTGGCAAATTTATTGCATGGAACTTTATTTTATATTAAATTAGCAAGAATGATTCCCAGTCATTGAAATGCATTCCACATTGATTGAACTAATTAGTGCAGGGCTACTCAATATTTACTTAAGATATGAATCTAGAGGGATTTGATAAAATTAATTAGCAAGAACTAATTATAGTTAGGATATGAGTTAGGATTTAATAAATATAATTACATAGTACAAATGATGGACTCTTAATTAATAGATACCAGTTTCTAAACAGTGAAGTCAGATTATTGTATTTCTATGCAGGACAAGGGATTCTGTGCACCTTCCAAATGTCAGTTATACTGGAAACAGTGGCATTTAGTGTGTGTAGGATGTAGGAAAAGAAAGGATGTAGGAAAAGAAAAGGAAAGAGAGAGAGAGCCATAAACAAACTCATTTGTTCTCATTCCAATTAAAATATCTCTTCAGTTAGAAAATTTTGGCTTCTGCTACATGTCATTTCATTTTCTCTTCTTTTTACAGTACCAAAATATCCATAATTTGGAATGTTTTCTATACAAAGACATTTTAATCATGTTTGCTGAATTTAACTGCCATTAGAATGCCAACATTAGTAGTATCCAGTTCACCCCAAAATTTTAGGATAGGTGGCCGGAATCCTTTTAGGGAGTTATGCCTTTGGATTTAGGTCTGCAGGAATTGGGTAGTTTTTTGACATCCATATCTAATGGAAGGTTGCTGTTATATTATTACATGGCAAAACTGGCAAATTGACCATTGAGCAATAGGACAGGTGCACAGTGGGACCAATGTAAAATGGGATGTACATTTGTCACCACTGCATATCGCACACTGTTGCTGGTGTCCTGTGACACATCTTTGGAATTCAGTAACAGGGTTTCTTTGTGTCTGGGCTACCTAGCTAAGTAAACCTAAAATTAAGTAGTGTAGGTGGATACCAGCATAAGTATTTGGAAGAGGCATGAATAAAAAGCACAATCCACAGAGACATTCAACTTGATAAACACAATTGAAATACATAGCAATAGCAAGTACATTTCTGTATGGCCACCAGTGCACTTAAGCACTCCCTAAGAAGTTTACAATGTGTAAGCTAATATACATACAATACTACAATAATGAGGTTTGTAGAAAGCATTTTGTCAGTGGATTATGTTCCAAAAGAATTTCTCTCAAAGCATAAATTAAACAATTTATTTGCAAGCACGTATTTGCAAGCATTGTTCCATGATGACGTGGTGGCAGTGGTGATCACCATCATAATCAATAATGTGTGTGAATGATAATACTAATAATAGGAATAATAAGAAATACTGAAGTTAAATTAGATTTTTTTTAAAAAAAAAATCCAGATATTATGGTGGGCTAATGCCCAGAAAATTATCAGCAAGACTACTTTCTTTGTATTGCCAGTCTTCAGAGTTAAAGAAATGCCAAATCTTTACAGCTGGAACAGTTTTCCAATGTGGAAATTATACTGGACAGTAAGTTAAAGTGGGAATTGGGGGGCATTGTTTATATACAGTGGCAATTTTTCACTGCTGCTAAGTTGATTTTACACCAAGAAGATATTATCATCATCATGATCCTCATCACTATCAGTATCCATTTATGAAATGCCTAATGTTTTCAAAGAACTGAAGACGTTAAAAGATAAGGCAGTGCTGCATGTCAGGCAAGAAAACACACTTTATTGCCATTGGCTGATTGCTCAGTTCAGTGAGTAGAGATTTTAGCTCCCCAGCCCTGTCCCTATACACAGGCCTTTAACAGAAACTTAACATAGCGAGGCCAACCAGCAAAATGTCATCATGCCATCTTGATGCCAGTCGAAGTTTTTCCTGTTAAATATCCACATATCATATATCCTCCTCTTCCTCCATTTTAGTTTAAGTCAGAGGAGCAGGTCTAGTCAGATAGTAAAATATTGGCAACCCTGTGCTGAGCTGATTTGAAAAATAACTGAACAATGTGATCTCACTGCAAAAAGGACTGAACAACACAAACCCTATAATGTGGATTCCTAGGAGCACCCTAGAAATAAGTCCTATTAATATCAGTCAGGCTTTTTGCTGAGTAGATGTTTGTAGGATTGTAAATTTATCATGTAATCTTATACCTTACCTGCACCAAAATAAGTCTTGGTGATATTAACTTATTTCTAGTCTACATAAGATTGCTGATTTGTACTCTAGTCTTCAGACCAATCTACTGAAGAAATGCTGTTAAAAGAAATGGAGGCTCATGCTAGATGAATATTTATGAGTGGAAACCAAGTAGGAGTTCCAAATGCTGCCGACACAGAATTGTCCAGTAGCTAGGGCTTGTTTTGCTATAAATATCTCGAATATAACTGCCAAAGACAGTATTCAGGTAATGAGATTTATTCTAGATTTTTGGTAACAACTCCTAAACTTCTTGGGTTTCCTTCAGTTGGAATTGATTTCCAGTAAATAAAATGGAAACCAGTGTATCCAGGCTTTCACCCATTGTGTCCCATCAAACATTCTGTATCTTCTCTGAATCTCAACTCAGTATCTTTTTTGTGAAGATAATTATCCTTTTTGTAACTTGTCGATGAACAATGTAAGGAAACCTCTCTGAATTTAACAAACATCACACTGTGGTGAATAGAATGTCCAGCTGGCCAATCAGGAGGCAGCTGAGAGCCAGCCAATGGGATTCCAGCTGGGAGCATTTAAAAATCCCAGGCTGACAGTTGGTGGACAGTTAGGGGCTAAGCAGACGGCTAATTGGGCCGTTTTGGGGGCAGGGAAGGGGAGGTGCAGCTGCACGGTCAGCACCCCAACCCCTTCCCCAGGTTGTCCTTGGAGCAGCTGGCCCTCCGCATGGCTGGCGCTCTGAGGAGGACCTCCCACTGCAGCGTCCACACACGCTGCAGTGGAAGAGTCGCCAAAGGTGTGCTGCAAGCTTTTGCAGCGCACCTTTGGCGACTTGTGAAAGGAGCGCCAATTTAGCACTCCTTCCAGGGGCAGCGAAGGTGCGCCACGGGGCTGAGGTGTGGGGATACCTCGGCCCCACGGCGCAGCTTCCCGGGGCAACCCACGGCCACCCATCTACTTCCCCCCTTAGTGTTGAGATGAGCGGAATGTTGAGAAAGTTAAGCCAGAGAGAGGACTGTGTTTTGGGTGTTCCTGAGGGAACTGTGTTTTGGGGAGTTAGAGTCTAGAAAGGAGACACTCTGAACACTAGAGAGTTGTTGTGGTGTTGTTTCCAGATAGATATTGTTAGCCAGTGTGGCTGAGGTTCTGTGAGTGAATTAGAAACAAATGTTATAATTTTGTAACCAAGAAAGACTATAGTAGCAAGTTCTGAAGCAAGTTACATTTATTACATGCTGATTTAAAATAAAACTTTCTTCTTGTTCCAACATCACTTGGCCTATGTGTTAGTCACAAAACATGCTACTAAAATTTTCAGGATTTGGATGGGGACATCATGCAAAAGACAGTGTGGATCCCTTATACTTCATTAGGTGGCAAGGGTGGGGATAGCAAATTCCCACAGGACTGCCAACTAGAATTAAAGTGCTAAAGGAGAAAAGTGGCAGTAGTGTGTGCCACACACACTAATAAGAACTATGGGGGTATTGCTTGTTAATGTTCACAGGGGATTGAACAAGAAGGGGAAGAATCATAGGGCATTTCAAATGTATAGAAAGCAGGAATACATAATTTATTTAATACTTGATCTATGTGGCCAGTTATTAAGTGAACTTTCATAGCAGTGATTGCAGAAGAATAAGCACAGTGGATTAAATAACTGGAGCTTCACAAACCTTTCATAGCTGGAACAGTGTGTGAGAATGATGTGGGGAGAGGGAAGTTGTCTGTCTTCGATTAAAATGGGAGGCACCTCACACTAACAATTGTAAAAGCTATTCATTGTTCTGAGGTTGGAGGAGAAATATATGTGAATTCTTTTTGAGAATGAAAAGACTACATAAACTCCCTCCCCCCAATATGCTGGAATCATAGAGTTGGAAGACAAGGACTATCCAATCCTACCCCCTGTTGTTTAAAAACTGTTTAAAAATTTCCAAAGACTTCATGGCATTTCGAGCCAGCATATTCCACTGTTGAACAGCTCTTACTTTTAGGAAATTCTTCTTAATGTTTAGATGCAATCTCTTTTCCTGTAATTTGAATCATTAGGCCAATTCAAAGATCACAGAAAAGTGTGTAGGTTTTCATGTCCTCCAGACCATATGTCCTCAGGCTAAGTAGTAAATACAGCAATGGAGGAGGTGACTGATGCTGAACTAGTTTTCAGTTGTGTGTGTACCTTCAAGTCATCTGTTGACTTATGGTGACCCAATGAATTTCATAAGATTTTCTTCAACAAGGAAAAATTAGTGGTGGTTTTGCCAATTCCTTCCTCTGAAATTCATCCTAAAACACTTGGTATTCATTGAAACTTTCCCATCCAAGTACATAACCAGGACTGACCCTGCTTAGCTTCCAAGATCAGATGGGATCTGGTGCTTTTAAGATACTGTATTTAAGAGTGCTTATCCCTAAAATAAATAAAATGTTAAATTAGATATTCATGTACCTTACTGTCAGGAATAATAATAATAATATTTATTTCTTACTCACCTCTCCCCATGGATTGAGGCTAGGAATAACAATTAACAGACAAATAGCATGTTTAAAAGCATCAGTTAATATCCAGTCTTCCACTTCTGGCCCTTCATTTATCTTCCAGTTTTTTGTTATTACCAATCTAGCTGCTAATGATATGTAACAATATCTTCCAATTTTTCTTTTCTGTTTGTTTATCTAGGTTATTTAACATATTTAATAAGTATATTTCTGGTTTCATGGGATATACAATGTTTAATGTTTGTTTTATTATGGTATGTACTTTTCCACAGATTTTTAAAAATTATTTTGCATTGCCACCACATATGGTAAAGTGATCCTCTATTTTCTTTACATCTCCAACAATTTTCACTTGAGTTCTGAGCAATTTTTGCAATGTTTTCAGGAGTAAAATACCACCATAAATAAATTTTATTAAAAATTCTTTTAGTATATTACTATTTGAGAATTTAGCCCATACTCTTTCCCAGTCATCTAAAAGAATTGTATTGCCTATATTTTGTGCCCATTTTACCATGTGGGCTTTGATCACTTCTTGCTCCATATACAATTTTAATAATATTTGATAAATTCTCACTAGAGTTTTCTTTTTCTTTGGTTGTAATATGTCATCAAATTCTTTTTCAGATAACTAAAAACCTACCAATTTTAAATCTTTTTAAAACCTTTCCATTAGTTGTCTATGTGGAAACCAATTACAAACTATTCCCTTTGGCAAAAGTTGCTCTCTTGATCTTATTTGCCATTGTGCATTGTTATTTTCTATTAAATCTTTATATAGTAACCAATCTTCCTTTCCTATTGTTTCTCTCTTTATAAATACCTCATGGGGTGAAACCCAAAATGGTATACATTGAAATAGTTTGTTTTTATATTTTAGCCAAGTCAGTAAGAGGGGCTTTCTAATGTAATAATCTAAAAGCTCTTTATGGATTTTGGTTTTCTCATGCCATTGGTAGGCAAGAAATCCAAATCTGGTATTGAAGCTGCCTAGGTTTAATAGTTTTCTATTTTGTAGTGTGAGTCATTCCAAAATCCAATTTAGGCAGCTTGCTTGGTAGTATAATTTCAAATTGGGAAGTCTTAGTCCTCCTCTTTCTTTCTAATCAAACACGACTTTCCATTTTATTCTTGGTTTCTTCCCAGCCCAAATAAATTTCCATAGTTCTTTATTCCAAGCCTTATATGGTATTATTATTGGTATATTTTGTAAATCGTATAACATTTTGTGTAGAATCATCATTTTAATCATTGCTATCCTTCCCAGTAATGATAGTCCTAATTTGTCTCATTTTCATAAAGTCAGTACAGACTGACCCAAAGGGCTGGCATGGGGTTGGAGTCAGGGTGTGGTGACCAAACGTCAGCTGCCTTGACTCTGCCCCCAAATCATCCTCATGCCGCCTGCCCAAACAGATGGTGAATGGCATCAGGGTGTCCCTTTGGTGCAGCGATTAGACACGCTGTGCCAAAAGAGCACAGAAAAGCCACCATCACAGCAGCAAAGGCAGCTGTTTGCCACTCCAAAAAGGAGTGGCATTTGCCAGTGCTTTTTGGAGCAGCAAAGTGCCAGATTGGGGCTGAAGCATGCAGTTGCTCCGGCGCTCCCAGGCATGGCATGGAGCTGCCCCTTAGGGGCTGTCTGTAGAACCCCTTAGATAATTTTAAATTTTATTCCAACCTTTTTTGTAGTTATTGCTAAATAGTTCTGCATTTTTGTTTGTTAAATTTATATTGAGATTTTTACAATTTTTTTGACTTTATACTTTGACAATTTTTCTAATTCTTTCTCTTCTTTTCTCTCTATATTTTTGGTAATTATAACTGTTTTGTCTTTGTTACCTTAAGTCTTGACCAATTTCCAAATTCTTTTAATATTAAATCTAGTTTCTCTAAACTCTCTTTTGGGTCTTCTAAGAAAATGACAGTATCATCTGCAAAGGCTCTATCTTTACAAATAAAACCATTAATTGAGGGGCTTTTTATCAAATTGTCTTTTCTTATTTTTCATAATAATATTTCAAATACCACCAG
Organism: Phrynosoma platyrhinos; assembly: GCA_020142125.1. NCBI lineage: Eukaryota > Metazoa > Chordata > Lepidosauria > Squamata > Phrynosomatidae > Phrynosoma > Phrynosoma platyrhinos. Next base: position 234,855,133 of record CM034701.1, on the reverse strand, counting down.
AAAGAGTAAGGGGGAGAGGGAGGCAACCCTGTCAGGTACTCTTACTTATACTAAATGTAGAGTTTTCCCTCCATTTATGATGATTTTTGCCATTTGGTCATTATATATTGTTCTAAACCAGTTTGAAAAGTTTTGCCCTATTCCCATTTTCTCAAGTACTGCAATCATAAAATTCCAATTGACATTATCAAAGGCTTTTTTGGCATCCAAGAAGACCATAGCCAATTTTTTATTGTATTTTTCATAGTATTCTATTAAATTTAGTACAATTCTTAAATTATCTTTTGCTTGTCTTCCTGACAGAAATCTTGCTTGATCTTCTTTCCTCAGAAAGAAAGGAAAAGACCTATGATTGATATGATGGACCAACAAGATATTTCCCTGGTTGATTCAAAGGAAATAGTCTGCTAGCTGGACTCCATCACCCTCACCAGCAGCACGGCAGTAGCGGGGGCTGAGTGACAGGCCAGGGCAGAGGATTTAAAGCCTGTCCCATGTTTACCAGTGGCCCAGCATTGGGGCTAGACATGCTCATGCCTTCCAGCACCAGGAGGGGAGGTGCCAGTGAGAGCGGCACATTCCAAAAGTTAGTTCACCGGTCGAACCCTGTGTGTTGGATGTTGGGATAATTCTGGTTTGTCAATGCCAGTTCCAGATGGGGAAAGAGGGATGCCGGTGAGAGCGGCATCTTCCAAGAGCTGGCTTGCTAGTCAAATCCTTTTTTAAAAAAATTAAATTTTATTATTAAAACAATAAAACATACATTCATTCTGCACTTAAACACTGATTACTAACTTATTGTCATTCCACAATTTTAGACAATTTTATACACCTGCTATATTTAGTTATACAAATATTCTTAAATCAAGAATCTAATAAATGTATCTTCAATATAACATCAACACCTTTAACAGTCCTTCAATCCGTCCTTTCCATCTTTTAATTCTCCATTCTCTTCCCTTTACCTCTCCATTGTACTTTCTTGTCCCTCTCTTTTTACTTCCACCCTTAAAAAAACTTTTCTCTCTTTCATCTTCTACCCTTCTCTTCTCTTTCTTCCCTTTAAATCCTTCTTTACTTCCTTCTCCTCCTACCTTCCCACCTTTCCTATCTACATACACACACCATCTTCTACTTACACATACCTTCAACTCCTCCATCTCATCTCGTCTCCTACCTTCTTTTTTCTTTCTTTCCTTTCATTCTTACTTCCTTTTGTCTTCACTGGATTAACTATTGTTTTTGCCTCTCTCCTTAATTCCCTTATACACCAGGTTTTACAATAAATTTTTTGCAAATACTATACATAACTTACATATTTATATATACTACCTTAGTTCACTAATCTATTTTTTCCCTCTTAGTTGCTCCATACATGTACATACTTCTCTCTCCTATTATTATCATTGCTAGTTGCTTGCTATTCACTAATCTTTTTTCAATTTATTTTATCCTATTTTGGCTGTTTTATTTGTATGTGCCTTTATACCATTGTACCTAAAAAGCCCTCCCCCATATTATTAGTCTATGTCTATAATGTCTGATCCACTACAAATACTACAGCAATATACTTATTCTTTCTATAGTCCACATCACTCGTTGTGTTGTTATATGCACAGTAACAGTCAGGCTTATATTTATATTACTTTCTAATTTCTCTTATTTCTACTATTCAAATACTGTATTTACTTAGTAGCTAATTGTTGCTAGGATTCCCCACTGTTTTTTGAGATATTTTAATATTGGTTCTCAATCGCTATGCCTTTCTTCCATTCTTTGGTCTCTTAAATATTGTGTTAATAAGTCCTTTTCTATCATATCGTATATTTTAACTAGTCAATCTTTTAAATTTGGTACATTCTTAATTTTACATTTTTGCACTAGAGTTATCCATGCAGTAGTGATTAAGTAAAAGAGAATTTTACCTACCTCCTTTTCTAAATCTTTATTCCACATATTTAACAAATATATTTTGGGGCAAAACAATATTTTTTTCTGCAGCACTGAATTTATAGTCCCATTTAGTTCTCTCCAATATTTTTAAACTATTTTGCATGACCATAAGCAATGATAGAGAGTGCCTGGTTCATTCCCACATTTCCAACAAACATTACTTCTAAATTTGTACATTTTAGCAATCTTTACCAGTGTTAGGTACCAGCAAAAATAAACTTTATAGAATTTATCTTTGAGACTTTGTGAAGCAGTATGTAAGTCCTTTTATCCAAACATGTTCCCATCTTTCAAGTTCTAATGGATAGCCACAGTTTTTAACCCACTGAATCATATTTTCCTTTATCATTTCATCTTCTAGCTCCCATTTAAGTAATAATTTATTAAAAATTTCCTATCCATTTATGATAATCTCTTAGACAAATTTTATCAAACTCATTTTGTTCTAAGTCGATTCCTTGTGTTTTTAAATCTGTTTTATAACATTCTGTTATTTGCCTATATTTGAACCAATCCAAGAAATATCCTTCATCTCTTAGTTCATTTTGTGTTTTCATTTTATAGTTGCTTGATTCATCTTTCTGTAGAAGCTTAGCATAAGTTAGCCATTTATGATTTTGTCTCATTTCTCTTCTGTGTATTGCTTCATGTGGAGAGAACCATGAGGGGAATTTTGGCATTGACCTTGGTTTGTATTTGTTCCAAACCTTCAGCAATGATTGTCTAATACAATGATTTTAAAGTCCATGTTAGCCTTAATTTTTCCGTATCCCAAATAAGTGTGCCAACCAAAACTTAGACCCTCACCTTCTAATTCTAATAAGTCCTCCTTTCCTAATAATACCCAGTCCTTGATCCACGTTAGGCAGCACACTTCAAAATATTGTCTTAAATTAGGCAATCCTAATCCCCCTCTTTCTTTTGCATCTTGCAACAATTTTAGGCTAATTCTTTGCCTCTTGTTTTGCCAAATAAATTTAATTATAGCTCTATGCCATATTTTCACTTCATTGTCTTTAATCATTATTGGAATCATTTGAAACAAGAAAAGTATTTTGGGTAAAACTGACATTTTTAATCATTGGCATTCTCTCCATTAGTGATATTTGTTTTTTACTCCAATGTTTCAAATCTTTTTAAATCTCCATCCAAATCTTAGTATAGTTGTTATATAAATATAACATTTTATTTGTGATTGTTATACCTAAATATTTTACTTTTTTTGTAGTTTAATCCCAGCTTTGTTCTCTATTTCAAACTCTCTATTTTTAGATGTGTTTTTTGTAAGTATCTCAGATTTTTCTTTGCTTAGTTTGCAACCAGTTATCTCTCTAAATTCTTCTATAACTCCTATTAACTGTTTCACACAGCTATCCAGATTTTTCAAAAATATAACTAGGTCATCAGAAAAGGTCTTTATCTTATAATTGAGTTTCTTGATTTTAACACCTTGAATTGTTTCCTGGTTTTTGATTTCTTTTATTAATCTTTCTATTACTACTAAGAATAGAAGTGGAGAAAGAGGGCATCCTTGCCTCTTTCCTCTACTAATCTTTATATAATCATATCTTTCCCCATTGATAATAACTTTAGCTCTTTGTTCCTTATATATTTCCATTATCCATTTTGTGAATTTATGGCCTAATTCCATTTTTGTTTCATAATTTCATACAACGTTTGCCAATTAACTATGTCAAATGCTTTCTCACCATTCCTAAGCTTTTGTCATTGTGTCTCTCATAGTATTCTATCACATCTGTGACTATTCTAAGGTTATCCCTCATTTTTCTTTGGGGTAAAAACCCTTTTTGATTTTCATCTATCCAATTTGTTAAATATTTTTGAGCCTATTTGCTAATATATTGGAAAATATTTTGTAGTTGATGTTTAAAAGAGAGATCAGCCTATAATTCCCTATCTCCAATGTTGATTTTCCTTCCTTGGGGATAACTACAATTTTATCTTCTTTCCAAGTTGGTGGTGTTCCTTCCTCCAGGATGGAATTCATAACTTTTTGCAGTGGGATACATAATTCTTCCATGAACGTTTTGCAAAAAGCGGTGGTAAACCCATCCGGGCCTGGAGCCTTCCCCTCTTTGCACCTCTTTATTGCTTCTCTGACCTCTGTAACAGAAATAGGTTTATTTAAATCCTTTAGTTGCTCTTGAGTTGGAGTCTGGAATTCTTGTTTATCTAAGTATTGCAAATTTTATCTTTCTCTATTGCAATACTTATCTAAGTATTGCAAATTTTATCTTTCTTCATATAACTTTGAAAAAAATTGTGAAATGCTTCCCTTATTTCTTTTTGTTGTTATTATTTTCCCCTCATTTTCAATTTCTATTATTGTCTTTTTCTCATGTTCCTTCCTTAATTTTTCAGCTAACCATTTCCCTGTCTTATCGGCAAGTTCAAAGTGCTCCTGTTTAAGCACTTTTAAGTTTTCCCCAATTTCTAATGTATTTCTCCTAGTTTTGGGGTTTTTTTAATACTTTAATTTCCTCTAATATTAATTTATCTCCCAATTTCAATTCTAGATCTTTTTCTTTCTCAGTTGTCAAATTGCGTATTTCATTGTCTTTTTCCTTTTTTGTTCTTCATATATGAGCCTGTTGATTAATAAAAAAACCCCTTAGTACCGCTTTCACTGCTTCCCAGATTGTAATCATTTTAGTATCCCCAACCTTATTTTCCTTGAAAAAATTATTTATTGTTTCTCCAGTTTTTTCTATTACCTCTTTATTTTGAATTAGACTATCTTTTAATTTCCAATTAATTTGTTTTGTTGCTCTTGGAATGATATTATTAGTGCATTGTGATCTGATACATCCCTCTGTAAAATTTGTATAGATTTAGTGAATCCAATAATTGATTTTGGTATCCAAAACATATCTGTTCTAGAAAAGGAGCAGTGTCTGTTAGAATAGAAAGTAAACCCATCCGTATTTTTATATAACTATCTCCAAGCATCGTATAGAGCCTAACCTTCAATTACATCCAATAAAGTTTTGGGGAGTTTCTGTTGAGTCTTTTTTTTTTATTAGTTTCAGATTTCCTATCTTTGTTCGGATCTGTTACTCCATTAAAATCACACATCAATTACACTTTGGCATCTTCCTTATCACTAATCTTTCTATGCATTTTCTGATAGAATAGGCCTTTGTTTGATCTCCATAAATTCCCATCAACAAAATTTTCTCTCCATTCCAAATTATTTCTACCCCTATATATTGTCCCTTCGAGTCATTTATTATTTCAGTTGTTGGATTTTGTTGGAAATGTATATTACTACTCCATTTATTTATTTATTTATTTATTTGGCTGATATAAATACTTTCCCTAGTCTTTTATTTTGAATTAGTCTTATTTCTGATTTCTTAATATGCATTTCTTAAAGGCATGATATGTTGCAGTTTTGTTTTTCTAAAAAGTGGAAAATTCTGTTTCTCTTTAGCTTTGAATTCAGTCCTTTTACATTTAGAGTTAGCATTTTCATTTTTTACCTAACACTTAGTTGCTTAAGTACCAAATATGATTTGAAACTTTTTTCCTTTTTTATTCTATGCTTCTTTCCTCCTCCTCCATACTGTCTACTCCTCCTCCTCTTGCTAAGTCATCTTTGCTTTCCTCTTCTCTGGTGAAGGTTTCTTCTTCATCATTAATAATATTTATATTTGAATCCTTTGATTGGGCTAGTCTTTCTTTATCATTCTCTATTTTCTCTGTACTATTAACTAAGTCATCTCTTTGCTCTCCCTCTTCTTCTATATTCGCTCTTCTGTTATTACCATTGAATATTTCACAATCTCCTTTCTATATTCTTTCAGAAGGCACTCACTTTGTCTATCACAGTTAATCTAAATCTCCTTTGGTTCCATGATAGTGAAAGTCCTTCTACTTCCACCCATCTAAATTGGATTCTGTAATACTTCAGTTGCTCTGTTTGGAAATGATATTCCTTCTGTTTCTTCAAAATTTGTACTGGAATATCTTTAAATACCTAAATTTTGTTGCCTCTAACCACAAATATTGTTTTGTAGCTTTTTTTGTAGGAATTCATTCTTCGTTTACTTTCTGGTCCAATATATCATGATAATAATAATAATAATAATAATAATAATAATAAGTTTTATTTCTACCCCGCCCCTCTGCGTCGCAATCGGGGGGCTTACAGTAATTAAAAAAGTACAGTTAAAACAATCCAATATCCCAATCCCTCCTCCCATTCCCTCCCACACCCCTTAAGACAGGATTAAACTTAGCAGTATTAAAACACAGAATATAACAGTAACATACAATAAAATACAATAAAATACAAACAATACAGATACTGGGAACGACAAAAACAGCAGAGAGCTTTGAGGGGGGGAGGAATCAATATTCGTCCTCTGGGAGGGTTATTCCGGGAAGGCCTGCCGGAAGGCCTGCCGGAATGATGTCCCTTGGCAGTTTTTGTTCTTTGCCAATGTTGAGTTTATCGTACATTCTGCCTATTTTGATGTGTATTTGTTGTATTGATATATTCAGGTATTTTGCTAGGGATGGTGTCAAAAATTTGTATAGATTTTCATTAGGTTTCTCAGGTAGACCCCTAAATTTTAAATTCTGTTCAAGTTTGAGTCTTCAGATGGCCTCTTGGTCTCCTTGTTGTTGCTTAATTGCCTCTTCTGTTTTACTTTCTTCTTGTTTTGTTTTATGTTCTAATTTTTCTATTTTGGCTGTTATTTTTTTCCATATCTTTATTAATTTTGTCAAGTTCCTTTCTTATTTATTTAGATTTGTGTCTTACTTCTCTCTTTGTTTCCTCTTTAGATTCCCTAATCTCCCTATTTGTCTTTTCCCTTGATTCTCTTATTTCCTTTCTTAACTCCATGTGAAGTTTCTTTATTTCTTCCAAAAAGTTAAAATTCTGATCACTCCCCTTCACTGCTGTTTCTAGGGAGGATCTAGATCTAGTTTTATGGCCTGTGCTTATTTTTCCTTTTCTTTCCTTGACATCCTAAAATCTTTACCTCTTAGTTTTCCTCGGGATTATCTTGTGTGCTTTCTTTTCTTTAATTGGTAATTAATTAGTAATTACAAGTAGTGCTAGTCACTTTCCCTTGTTTGCATTTTCTTACTCTTAGAGAAGGTAAATATGTTCTATATATTAAATTATATATTCAATTGTCAATAGCATAGCTGATTATTTGATTATTATTGATAAGGATTTCCTCTTCTTTAATTTTGTTTATATATTCAATTTCCAAACAACTATTTAAAGGTGTGATTTTAAAAAAAGAAACAAAAAAACCCCAATATTCTTTACTATCTAGATTCTCCACTTATATTCTTGTAACTAGACTAGAAGAAAAAAAAAAACAGAGATAATAACTGGGATTAAGAGAGAAAAAACAAATTCCCTACTTACTTCCCAAGGATAAATTGTTATGCCTTCCTAAAAAACACTCAGAAGAGATATAGCTAGTACTATTTCTAAGCCTCTAATTTATCTTCAAAAAAAGAAATGCAGTTCAAATAGTACTGAATTCTCAACTTGTAAATAGCTGATATCCAAGTACACTAGTTCCTAACCTAATATAAGAAAAATAATCCAAAATTTTAATTATGCTTATTTAAGAGTTTACACAAGAATCAAACCTAAAAACAGGCAAGTATTAAGCATAGCAATCAAATACAAATTACTGAATTTCTTCCCATACACCCCACGATATTTATCTACACTAATCACTTTCCGCTTCTTCGACAATAATCAACAATAATCATTTAAGGTTGTCTCAAATCAAAGCATCCACATTGAAGTAAGATGAACAGAAATAGAAAGGTCCTTTTCCTTTTTAGAGATACAATTTGGGTGGTAATAAATTCCCTCCTTATAAATAGCTAATAGCCCAGTACAGTAGTTCCTAACCTAGAAATGAAAAAAGTTCCAAAATTTCAATTATAACTTTGTAATTATAAATTTGTTATAACCTTATAACAAATAAATATTATGTAGTGAGATCAGATACTATAACTATAACTATAAAGGTGTATACTACAGATATGTACTACAGATATGTAGTACTACAGATATGCTGTTTGCCCTTAGACAACTGCAAGAGAAATGTAGAGAGCCGAACAAGGGATTGTATGTAACATTTGTCGATCACACCAAAGTCTTCGATACTGTGAGTAGAAAAGGTCTATGGCAGATCCTGGTAAGACTAGGATGTCCCCCCCAAATTCCTCAAAATGATTATCTTGCTACATGAGGACCAGCATGGTCAAGTCAGATACAGCAATGCTCTTTCAGAGCCCTTTCTAATAACTAATGAAGTGAAGCAAGGTTGTGTTCTTGTGCCAACTTTGTTTACAAGCTTCTTCATCATGATGCTCCAAAGGGCTACAGCAGAACTCGAACAAAAAGATGGCATCTATATACGTTACCATGTTGATGGTAGCTTGTTTAAATTAAGCCATCTGAGGGCTCGCACGAAGACTCTAAACTATCTAGTCCGTGAGCTGCTCTTCGCTGACGATGCTGCCCTTGTTGCCCACAGAAGCAGCTCTGCAGTGCCTAACATCCTGCTTCGCAACAGCTGCAGAGCTGTTTGGGCTGGAAGTCAACCTGAAGAAAACGGAAGTTCTCTACCAGCCTGCACCACAGGACAAACACCACCATCCCCACATCGCTGTAGCAAATCTGTGCTTAAGTCCGTTCAGCAGTTCACCTACCTGGGAAGCATCATCTCCTCCGATGCCAAGATTGACAAATAGATCGATCACAGATTAGCAAAGGCATATAGCGCATTTGGAAGACATTACAAAAGAGTCTGGAGTAACGAACACCTGAGGTGAAGCACAAAAATCAGTGTGTATAGAGCCATTGTACTGTCTATTCTCCTTTATGGGTCTTAAACATGGGTCACGTATCGCCAACACTTACAACTCCTTGAACACTTTCATCAGTGCTGTATACGCACAATCCTAAATAT
>CM034701.1:234830912-234843640 GCA_020142125.1 Phrynosoma platyrhinos | reverse complement strand
TTATTATTATTATTATTATTATTATTATTATTATTAAATTAATTATATCCTATTTTTCTCAAAAACTGGAACTCAAAGTGACTTACAGTATAAAAGCACAGTACAATTAAAAACTTACAAAAGTGACAATTAAAATGGTGCTGGTTATGACCTTTAAAGCCCTTAATGGCTTGGGTCCAACTTATCTTCGGGACCACCTCCTCCCATATAATCCTCCAGTCCTCTGGGAGGAATTTGTTACAGCCGATGAAAACTAGGCTGATTGTCGACAACCTAGGCTAATTGTCGTCAACCTCTCAGAGGGCGTTTTTGGTCACCACTCTGAAATTATGGAATGGCCTACTGGATGAGATCCCTCAGTTGACAACCTTAAGCAGCTTTAAAAAAGCTGTTAAGATGGATCTCTTCTGACAGGCCTTCCCCAATTAGATACCCCGGCCTCAGGGGTCACCTTTTTCCCTTTCTATTTTGGTTGCAATCGTTGCCCTGCCTATTATTCATTTGTTTGTCCCAGTACTGTCTATTTTAACTTAACATTCTAATTATCATGTTTTAATGTTATTATTAGTTTAATTCTTTTTTAAGGGGTGGGAGGGTTGTGAGACTTTGGATTGTATTTTAATATTGTATTAGTTTTAACTTCTGTGAGCCACCCTGATTGTCTGACAGAGGGGTGGGGTATAAATAAAATTTATCATTATTATTATTAAACTGTTTCAATATTAAAACAGATCATTTGCTTAAAAATAGAATGCATATAAAAAAGATAAAATCACTTAAAACCAAAACAAAACCATAAACTTTAAAAAGGTAAAACACCTCCAGGCTCTTCTTTTAAAACTTTCTATTTTAAATGCTTGTCAGAAAAAAAAAATCTTAGCTTGCTGGACGAAGCACAACAAAGAGGGGGCCAACAAAGACAGTTCCAGAGTCTAAGGGCGGCCACTGAGAAGGCCCTCCCTCACGTTCCCTCCAACCATGTTTGTGATGGGGGTGGGATTGAGAGAAGAGCATCTCCTAAGGATCACAGAGCCCAGGCTAGTTCATACAGGAAGATATGGTCTGTCAATAGCCTGCACCTGAACCATATGGGGTTTATATGCCATAACAACACTTTGAATACAAATCAACAGGCAGCCACTGAAGCTCTTTCAACAGAGGCATTGTGTGGTCTCTGTAACCTGCCCCAGTTAACGGTCTGGCTGAAGCTCTTTAGACCAGCTGAAGTTTCTGGATACTCTTCAAAGGAAGCCCCAAGTAGAGCAAAGCAAAGCAAAGCAAAGCAAAAGCAGCTTCATTTATATAATAATAATATAATAATATAATTTTTTATTTATAGCCCGCCCCTCTGCATAGCAATCGAGGTGGGTTACAGCATTTAAAACAAGCCAAGTTAAAAACATTCCCTCCTCCCATGATCTGCCCTCCCACCTCCCGCTTCATATCGCACTATGGGATGTCTTACAACTGTAAGCTCATTGCCCCCCAACAGCTGGGTACTCATTTTAGGACCTCAGAAGGATGCAGGCCTGAGTCTAGCCTGAGCCCTGGCTAGTATTGAACTCGCTATCTTGTGGTCTATGAGTGAGTGGCTGCAGTACAGGCATTTAACCACTGCACCACCAGAGCATGTTACAATAGTCAAAATGGGATGTAACTAAGGCATGTACCACTGAGGCCAGATCTGGCATCTCAAGGAATGGGCACAGTTGATGCACAAGTTTTAAATGTACAAAAGCAGTCCTGGTCATTGCAGAGATCAGGAACTCCAGGTTCAAAGCTGAGTCAAAGAGTACCCTCAAACTGTGAACCTGCATCTTCAGGGGGAGTTTAACCCCATCTAATACAGGCTGTATAACACAGGGATAGGATGGCACCATGTGGTATGCCATATAGCAGCTCTTTTTTTGAGGAGCAGCTATCCCCAAGCACCACCGTCTAGAAGAGGGGTAGGCAACCTTTCCCCTTTAAGGGCAGAGGGACTTCAGCTCCCAGAATCCCAGGAGCTATTGGCCAACATGGGACTATTGGCCAACATGGCTGAGGCTTCTGGGAGCTGAAGTCCCTCGGCCCTTAAAGGGGAAAGGTTGCCTACCCCTGGTCTAGAACTTTCCCAAGCATTAGAACCAAAACCATTGAAGCTGATTCCCAAATCCCACAGGTATTCCCGAAGGGTACCATGCTTGATAGTATCCCATGCCAATGAGAAATCCAAAAGCACCAGCAGTGACACATTCCCTCATCAATGTTCAGGCAAAGATTATCCACTAAGGTGATATCCTGCTCTGAAGCCAGTTTGAAATACATCTAGATAATTTGTATCATCCAAGACTGCCTGGAATTGGAAAGCAACTGCCCTCTCAATCACCTTGCCTGGAAAAGAGAGATTTGATACTGGTCTATAAGTCCAGGGAGTACAGGGAGGGCTTTTTTAGAAGTGGTCTTACTACCGGTTCTTTAAAACATGATGGAAAACTTCCCTCCTTGAGAGATGCATTAATAATATCTATCTATCTATCTATCTATCTATCTATCTATCTATCTATCTAATTGCACCTCCTCCCTGGCTGACCAGTCAGGAAGGAGAGGGATTAAGAGGACAAGTTGTCTTCCTTACTTTCTCCAGCAGTTTGTTCACATTGGCAGTACTCACCAATTGGAACTAATCCAGTGTAATCCTACTCACTACTCACCTACATTGTCAGCATCTCCTACAATGATGGCATCTAAGTAGGCTCTTATTTGAGATATTTTATCTGTGAAGTGATCATTCAAAGCATCGCAGTGAACTGCTGAAGGTTCTAGAACTGGATTCACAAGAGAGGGTCCCTGAGTTAAATTTCTCCACACCCTGAACAGTTCAGTTGAGTGTGAATTTGCAGATGCAATACAAGAAAGCTTTCTTGTTGGAACAGACATTAATTGTCATTACTAAATAAACTACATCCAGCATAAGTTACAAATCAGAACCAATCATTAGATCACTTAAAAGATTAACAATCCCTTTCATACTCCCATTCTTTCTTAACTGCCTCAGAATTCTTGTCCTCTTCTCCAGCTGCCATTAAATTTCTGTGATCTCCACATCAGGCTCTTCTCCATCCATAATTCCACCTAGCCCCCACACTGGCTTACAGGAATGCTTGTAACTTAAATGGGATACTCATCTATTGGTAGGGAAGGAGGATAAGTGTTTCTAGAAATTTACTCATCCTAAAGATGCAGAAGTGTAAGCATGAGTGAATCTGGTTTGTGTTGCTTTCATGGTTTTTAGTAAAGCTTGAAAAGTTATTTTTTAAAAGTAACAATTTCAGTCATTATTCAATGGTACCCCGTGTTAGTTATCTTTTTAGTTACAGATTTTTTTTTAAAAGAAACTCTTACTTTCCACTTTTTCATAGTTAGAATAGGTAATTTTAGCTACTTTTTCCACACACAGAAATCAAATGCTACAAGCTTCTGGCCTTTGGTACACAACTTTCCTCCTGTTTATCCCAACACAGCATGTGGCACAGCATGAGCCAGCACCTGAACAATGTAATATTCCTCCACTATCATTTAGTAAGGCCACCCCAATAATTATAAAAATAACTAATAGTTACAGTTGCAACACAAAATGAGTGGAGGGTCCTTCATTAAGTTACCATTGTAACATTGCAAGATAGTTTATTATTATTATTATTATCTTATATCCCACCTTTCTTCCAATATAGGGGCTTAAGGCAGCAAACAGCAGATTTAAAACAATACAATTTTAAAGAGTACAATATTAAAATGTATAAATATAAAATTTAAAAAACAATTAAACCATGTAAAAAGTTAAAACAGTTGTGAGTTAAAATCAAATGTTACAATACCAACCTTAAAATGTAAATAGCACAACATTCCCAGATCTCATCAATTTACAAAGGCCTGCCAACACAAAACTTCTTTACCTGCCACTGGAAGTATAGTAGAGATGGAGCCATCCTGGCCTCTCTAGGGAGGGAGTTCCAAAACTTGGGAGCAGACACTCTTGTTTCCACCAAACATACCTGAGAGGGTGGTGGGACAGAGAGAAGGGCCTCTCCAAGATGATCTCAATATTTTGAGGGGCTCGTACAAAGAGATATGGTTTTTCAAATAGCCCAGACCCAAGCAAAGGCCTTTGTATAGGGCATTATAGGTCAAAACCAACACTTTGAATTGTTCCCAGAAATGGACTGGCAGCCAATGGAGCTGTAGCAACAAGGGAGTTGTATGATCCCTGTAGCCAGCTCCAGTCTTGTTGGAGTTCTTTGAACCAGCTGAAGTTTCTGGGCACTTTTCAAAGGCAACCCCACATAGAGTGCATTACAGTAATCCAGATGGGATGTAACCAAGGCATGTACCACCGTGACCAATCTGAGTTCTTCAGGTATGGGCACATTTGGTGCATGAGTTTTAGCTGTGCAAAAGCACTCCTGATCACCACTGATACCTTGGATTCCAGGCTCAGCACTGAATCCAGAACTACATATTCATTATTAGGAAAATAGGTTTAATGGCAAGGAACTTGTTCTTTGTAACAAGTGATTTCCAAGTTGTGATTTTTAGCCATAATTCTTTTCCATCACAAATCTTCATTAATCTGCAAATGTTGAGGAGCAATTTATATAAATATTATGTATATTTTAAATGAACTTAATTTCCTGTTGCCTTTCAAAGTATAGTTTAAATATTTCATTTTCTCCCAAAATTTGTAATTACATTGGATACATTTTTTTAAAAAAAATGTGTTTATACTAAATATGAATTTTATCTCAAAGTACTGTTTAATTACTTATTGGGGTATATTTATACTATGTCACAGCCTTTTCAGAATTACATGATCTGGTGGGTAATTAGGCAGAGAACTCAGATGAGGTCATACCATGTAGGAAGTCACAAATATCCAGTCTCTGGAGAATTATATGTGGTCCAAAACATACTGAAGAAATAATCCAGTGTGAGACCACTTTAATTCTCCTGGCTTAATGCTAGGGAATTCTGGGAACTGTAGTTTTGTAAGACATTTAGCAAAAAGCATATGACACAATAGTCAGACATGTTTCCCTTACCAGCACATGAATGATTGGTGGACGCACTGATAGAATGAAAGGAAAGAAATCTGTGACAACTCTAGTGTAAGCTAACCACCATTTTGGCTTCACATTGTTATATTGTCTTCTGTGTTTATAAGGACTGTGAGGATAAGCATTTGCTACACTATTTTATTTTATTTTTACTTTGCTGTGCAATGCCTCCTCAATGGAAATGCTGCTGCAGTTTGTCTTTTATTTACTTTCTGTACACACACACTAAAAAAAGAATAGCCTTGTATAAATGGCTGACAGTGGGTACCTCCTTCAGCCTTACATCTCTTTGCTGCTATCATTATCTCTCCATAGTTTATTGCTTTCTAGAGTTGCCACTCTTTGGTACTTCATCAGACTAATCTCACCAGAGAGGATCCTGATAAAAGATATTGTCACTACAGGGCAAAATTGTCACAATACCATCCCATTCCTTCTTTGTCAGTGGAACTTTGATAACGTACATATAACATCCTCTTCTGTGGACTTTGTTCACTGAGGTAGAGCTTCTACATAAACCTCACAGCACATATAGATTGTCTGATGATTTATGCTACTGTAGGAGAGAACAAAATGAAACCATCAGAGAACCATGGGAGGAAAGGATTGTAAAGAGATAAAGAAAGGGAAGTTGGAATTTGTCAGTTTATTTGGTCATCTTAAAGCCTTCCATGTAACCTTGGGCAAACCACTTAAGATACTTTTTTTTTTAAAGCCTAAGATGTAAACTACATGCTACACAGTACTAAAGGATGGACAACCATTTCTTTGTAAAGTGACATCATTGACTGAGTGACTGGCATTGCATTTACCCATCTCCTTCCTTTAATTTTTCCCTTGCCATGGCTCTCCCTAGCAGCCGTTTCCTCCCTGTTGGTGTTCCAGTTTTCTGTCACAAACATGGATGTATAACCTCAGCAGGGGGGGGAAAGAAAATAGGTCATGAGAATCACAGAAGAAAATAAGTTGACAGGAACAGGCTTAAGCATCCCACCTCACACCCACATATGTCACTACCTATTTGCCAAGTTGTCCCATTCTACATTGTGGAGAAGAAATGGGTGCTGAGATTTAACATGAAAACTGACTGAACAACATACAGCCCTTCTGGCTGCAAGTACATTTCTCATATTCACATCTGTATGTGAAGATCCATCCAAAATAAATGTCAAAACCCTATGTGCACTCACTTGGGACTCACTTCCCTACTGAACACATAACAGGTCCTAGGTCTGAGAAAACATACATAGAATTGTGCTGCAAGGCTCTTAAATGCATTTATTAACCAGTACACAATGAAACTCACTTCAAAGTTCAAAACTAGGTATGCAAACCTTTGATAATTTTGTTGTTAAATGAAAGAATGAAAAATGCCCGAAGTTTTCCTTTTGCTGGGAAAAATGCTATATAATTTAACAAAGCTGGAGAATGTTTGCAAAAAATAAAATTGTTTGCACTTAAAATTTGGTTTTCTGCACAAAGTGTATGGTTTATGCAAAATAAGTGAAAAAACTTGTCTTGTGCAGAAAACATTTTTTGTCTGCATACTATTTTTTTAAAAAACAAAGTAGTCCAAATCTTGTGGCAGTTTCTTAATGGTCTTTTCTCATTGAAGTCAAGAACATTTGCAAGTATTTATTTATTTAAATCCTTAGCAAGCACACATCAACCTGATTCTTAAGGAATATAAATGTAGATAAACTGATCTCTTGCTATTTTCTCTGTATATGCCGCTCGGGGTCATAGCACAGAATGAAATATGTCCCATAAGTTCCTCACCCAACCTGCACTATGAGTAGAGGGAGAGTCTCCAAACCTATTCTGGGAGTTGGTTTTCTGTTTTCTGTAAGGAACAGAACCCTTGTAATCTTGCATTGCTCATTGCTCATTGCTCCAGACCCTATTACAACCCTACAACTCACATTAAGGGACCCCAAAAGTCTGCTGTCTTCCCTGGAGAGAGAATATGGATTTCTCAGTTTCTGGATTCAGCCATGTTGTTTGTGTTAACTACCTTCTAGTCAACTTCAACCTCTGGTGACCCTATGAATTATAGACCTTCAAGTCCCCCTAGCCTCAATCGCCCGGCTCTGCTCCTGCAGACTCATGGTCATGGCTTCTCTGATTGAATCTATCCATCTGGTATATGGTCTCTATCTTTTCCTATTATGAAGCATTATTTGTACTTTCTGGTGAGTCTTTTCTTCTCATGAAAGGACAAAGTATGACAAGCTCAATTTAGTAATCTTTGCTTCTAGGAACAGTTCAAGCCTGAATTGCTCTAGGACCCATTTACTTGTCTTGTTAGCAGATCATGGTATTCTCAACATTCTTCTTCTCCAACATTACATCTCAAATCAGATTATTTTCTTCCTATCAGATTTTTTCACTGTGTTCTGGATACTGAAGCCACAATCCCCCAGAACTTGAGTTTCCTTGGTAGTTGATTCATTTATAGGCATGTGAACACAGACCTTCCTCCCTAAACACAAAAGGCATCTCAGCCTTAAAAGGATATGTTTTATTTTTAAAGAACAAATTAGATTTTAGTTAGCTGGGGTTATATACACAATAACAACAACTATACAGTGTAATAACAAAAGGAATCATTTTCTCTGGCACAGTATTGGAGTTACAGCAATCAATATACAACTATTAACCCAAAGGGGCCCTCAGATGGGGAAAATATAACCTAATTGTGTCTGAGCTAGATGTTTTAGACAGTAACATTTTTGTAATTCTCTGTTTTGCCATTCCCAAAGCAATGATGGCATTCAATTGCCTTGGCCATCTACATGTCTGGCATCTGAACTTCATCAGCCATGTCTTATGTTCTGTGCAGCCAAGCATCTAAATAAGTGAAAGGAGGGAATAGGAACTGACACACCCAAAAGGAAACCTTTCTGAAGTCACTTGTTTTTCAGCCAGTTCATGATTTCTTACTATTTCCTCTCTCTATGGCCCTGAAGGTCATAGCACAGTATGAAGCATATTCCATAAGCTCATCCATATATCACTCATATGAACATACTTTTGAGGTTCCAGCGTTTAGTGGTTTCTCTGGAAAACTTACTTTTCCAGGCATGGGAACCATTATATATTGCTAGATTCACCCTGAAAAACCCAGGGCAAGCCATGCTGTTGTGAAATGTGCTTGGTAGCATGGACCCTGCAATAGGAGAGAGAGGACTCAAGCCCCTTCAAGACCCAAAATGGAGAGACCAATTCCCCCCTGAAATCATCTGGGGAAATTGGACCACCAAGACTTGTTATTTATTTAGTTTCAAAAGAATTAATCATTAGAAGTGTACTAAATGATCAAGCACTATGAAATATTCAGGCAGCAATTGTCATTGATCTCTCCCAGAAATAATAAAGCCTGCCTACAGTCTATCCCATGCATACTTCTTGAGAATAACCTCACAATCACTTCTAAGTAGACATTGTGCCTGTAAGAGCCTTCATGTTTAAGGCTGTTTCAATGATAATGGATAAGAAAAATCATTTACTCTTCCACTGTAAGTACCTGCAAGTAGGCAAAATTAATAACAACCTGTGTACTAAGGCTGAGTTATGCCCCCACCTTATAAACAGTTCCAGGGCCCCTGCATGGTGGTACATATACAAATTAATTGCAGGAAGCTGAAGGGTTTTAAACAAGAGTACTGTGGTCAGTAATGGAGACTGGGCAACAAGGGTCAAGCAATTTTTATGAAATTTTGTGGAAATGCTCCCTGTTGCATTTCCTCTCTGCTCTCTTCAAAAAAGCCTAATAGCTTTAACAGACCTCTTATTCTGAAAAAGTGGGATTTAGGTACATTCTGAAGCAGTTACAGGATCATTTTACCGTGACCCAAATCAGCATACATACCCTGAAAGCACATTTCCCATTTGCTTTCAAGGCCTTTACAAAAGTTCCTTTACATCTTTCAAATATGACATGAGAAATAGCCTTCATATCTATCTCAATGTATCTCTGTGTAACAAATGCAGTTATATCCACTTCCCTCATTTATGTGTTAAGGCAAATGAGCTAATGTTTTTTAAAGCAGTTTAAATCCTTCACATGAGTGGCTTTATATATAGTCTGCCAAAATTGACTGAGACAGCTCATCTCTGAGAGGCATATCTCCTTATGGCAGCTTAAACATGGTGGCTTCAGTCCAGCCCTGTTAGGCACACATTACAATAATATTGAATGGAACAAGAGTTACACATACACAATTGTCACAAATTGCCTAACCTGTTGCAGGCTTTGTCTTTTAGGAGGCATTCACCTTTAGAGAGAGGTGGTGGCATTCTCCATACAATGAAAAAAACCTATTAATTAGCTATGCTAATATTGCATACTTAGTTGTACACATTCTGGTACTCAAGATTTATTCTCACACATATTCATTTTTCTTATGACTGATTTTGGGATACAGGCTACAGATCCTCAATACTTCCATGAGCTATACTCATATTGTACAATCCTTCATCAAATATAAGCTGTCTTGAGTGGGTTAGGATGAGGTGTAAGGGACTTGTGCATGCTAAACTGGCCCTAAGTTGGCTGATCTCTCTATGTGCTGGCATAACCCCTTGTGCAGGTTGTTCCCAGCAATTATCTGGAACAAGAACTGGGATCAGCTGGTTGAAGGGCCAAAATGGGAGGACACAGAAGGAGCAGCATGGTAGAGGAGCCAAATTACACCACATCCAAATCTCACTCAGCCCAGAGACAAAGTCCCTGTGCTGGTACAAAGTTAAGCCGAGGTTAGGGTTTGCCTCAGTTATTTCCAACACACAGAAACCAATGGGGCTTCCTCCGAAATAAAATCCCTTGGTCCCAATTCATCAACCAAAGCCACATTTATCCCAGAAGGACCAAAGTTTGGATTTAGCGCAGTTTCAGTCAACCTACTGTTGCCTCAGTTGGTTGTTGGCTCTTTTGCTTAGTTAGGATTGTATTGTAGGCTTTTGATTTTGATACATCAAATGTAAACCTGATGTAAATCAGAGAATTATTGCATTGGAATGTATGTAGCAGTATTTATACATTCATTATATAGTTTGCCACTCATAATGCAAAGAATACTGAACAATTATCCCATCTTGACACCAATATAAGACAGCAAAGAACCTGTCTTATTCAGTGCAAATATCATTCTCTCTTGGCTAGAGAATTCTTGTGTCCAGGAACATTTTGCAACAATAGTATGTGAATGTGTTAGCTATCCCATCCTTTCATGCTTTGACTTTCTCTATTTTAATTGCTTGCAAACCATTGTAAAACATAAAAGTACCCTTTTCACCAAATTTGCAAATGATTTTGCCTTCTGTAGAATTCTGGTAAATGACATAATCATCCATGGTGCCCTTTCACACCACTTTACCAGCCATGGCAGCATCCTATGGAATCCTGGAATTTGTATATTATGGAAGGGTACTTAGAATTTTCAGCTAGAGAGCTCTAGTGCCTAACCCCAGCACTACATCCCCCAGGATTCTGTAGGATATTGTCGTGGTAGTTAAAGTGGAATCATTGTGATCTAACTATATAATGTAAAAGGACCCATTTTTTAAAAAGGTGGTAGTTTCTCTGGAGGAATGAGTTTGTCAACCAAAAAGACACCTATTCCATTGTCCTCCACAAAACATGTCTCACACAGATCAGGGTGGAGGGGAGAGATACATGCAAGGGAGGTGTGTATAGACAGACTTGATACATGCATCTGGTAGTCATGCAAGGGACATGGTGAACAGGACACACAGACAAATGTTACTCCAGGAGCCCCCCCATCATTCCAGGAAATGGTGTGCAGGTCTTATGTACACCTGTACAGAAGAGGTCACAAAAGCCTCTTTCATGCAAAATACTGTGCATTCTGGCAGCAAGCATACATGCAAAGGAATGCATTTATTGTCATAATAGGGAACAGTTACTAGGCACATGTGTAGGGTTACAATTAGGGTTAGGGTTAAGGTTCTAATATTCAAGTATACCTATAGTGGTGCATCCATACCTGGAAGCATAGAGCACTTTAAATTAAAGCCTGCATCATAGGGCGCATGCTCTGGATCGCTGACTCAATTTCCGCCACATGTGTGTGGTGCATTTATACAGCCATTTTAAATCTCTGGCTCCTTTTTCTGATGCACCAGTGCCACTACATACATATGCACATGCGAAGGTATGCATCTTTCTGGAAGTAAAAGAAGAAAGCTGCTCTTTTTTGGAGTGGCTTTTCCCAGCATGCAGCACCTAGGGGACACTTTCCTGTTGGCTGTTAGGTGTGCGTCATCTAAACAGCACACCACCAAGTCAGCCTGAAAGCACCTATTTTGCCCATCTTTACAGCCCCCAAATGCCTCACCAGACTACAAAACCCAGGTTTATTTGGGCTGGGGCCATGGTTGTGAAAGGTATCAAACTTCAGTCGCTGTGGAAAAATAAATGTGCTCTTAGATTTGTCCTGAAGTATTCAGGATGCTGGCCCTATACCCAGCTGTGATAGCAACATTTGCCTAAGGAAAAGAATAGTAATAATGCAGAAGAGGGGACCACCCCATTCTGCCACTGCAGGTTTGTCAGGTTTTGATGGGATATATAGTCAATGTTGAAATGTAAAGATGTGTGTCTGTATTTTTGCCATGGTGAGAAAACTGCTTCTAGGGCCTAAAGCACAACAATCCCAGTCCAGGTGTTTTAGAGTCATAACAAAGGAGGCTAACAAGCTAGAATACTGCGAGAAAGAGTTTTTGTTTATAGAGTGGATTTAATAACAAAGATTGTTTTGAGAGAGTAAGGGCCTAAGCAGACTGCCAGAAATAGTGCACATTAAATTGAGGCACTGCCCTGGCTCAGGGAATCATGGGAACTGTATTTTTTTTTCTGGGACATTGAGCCTTCTCTGTCAGAGAGCTCTGGTGCCACAATAAATTACAGTTCCCATGATTCCCTAGCACTGAGCCAGGGCAGTGCCTCAATTTAATGTGCACTATTTCTGGCAGTCTGCTTAGGCCCTAAGTCACATGGTAGAAGATGAACAACAAGGGGTTTGGTTAACATATGTCATGTAGGAATCATCCAATGAGCTTAGAAGGTAACGCCCAAAGAGGTAGAGAAAAGGTGGGCTGGGAATTGTGTCTTGGGAAAAGCAGTCAGTCTGTTCTAACCTTTCAACAGCATGGATTAGCTTAACTATTTTTGCAGAAGCTGTAGCTTGATTAATTTTTCACAATGTAGCATTAAAGATTTATAGTTTTGTTCCTGTTAGCCAACCTGGCTAAAGTGATATTTTACTGGACTTTGTAGTTTTACTTTGCCTATGCTATTTTACAATAAAGACTAGAGGCTTGCTGGAACTGCCTGCGTGTTGGTGATTTTTGCAGGGCAAACAGCCTTGCTATATGGACCGCCTCCTGCATGGAGCTCATCAACCCCATCCATCAAAATTTTCAACACAATTCACACCAAGGTTTTTGGACCTGCAAAGGTGTGGCCTGCCATCTTCCTACTTTTACACTCTAGTTGGCTATACTTTGGGAACTTGATATCCCCACTACTACCAACTAATAAAGTGTCAGGGAGTCACCCTGCCTTTTTTAGTGTAGTCCCACCTCCAGAATAACAAAATATTGGTAGCGTGT
>CM034701.1:234815625-234830812 GCA_020142125.1 Phrynosoma platyrhinos | reverse complement strand
AGTGGAGTCAATTTGCACTATTTCTGGCAGTCTGCAACCCCCATTAGTTACAGACTTATAACATATGTTACTAATTCAATCATAGTACCTCAGTCCCACTGGCTGATAATATCTAACTGGAGAGAACACCACAGTAAGGGGGGAAGCAGACAGGCGACTGTGGGCTGCCCCAGAAAGCTGCACCACGGGGCCGAGGTATTCCCACACCTCCACCCCGCAGCGCAGCTTCGACACCCCTGGAAGGAGTGCTAAATTGGTGCTCCTTTCACAAGTTGCCAAAGGTGCGCCGCAAAAGGCTGGTGGCACACCTTCGGCGACTCTTTCGCTGCAGCGTGTATGGACGCTGCTCTGTATAAAATTCAGATATGGTGGGGCTTTTGCACACAAAACAGCAGTTTGTATTCAGGAAACAGCATTTCTGTGCAGAAATATTACTTTCTGTGTAGAAATGGCTGTTTCCTCTAAAAAGTCTGTTTCCTGCACAAAACAATTCCCATGTAGGAATTCTGCACAGAATAAGTTCTGAATTGCAAATAGTATGTGCAGTATTCCCAGAGTTTTATCATAGTGGGAAGAAAATTGTTAAAATTACTCATTGCTTCCTTCAGGAATGAAATTAGCCAAAAGATATTACATCCTTAATAAGAGCCAAAGAGCCAAACCTTTGCTTCCTCCTTTTGAAGCAACTGCCCCTCCAAATAAAACATACACACATGCACACAGTTCATCCAGCTCAATTTTAGTAAGTATGTTTTTGACTTTCCTGACTTATTTATATGTCTTTATCTTAGATATACTGCCAATGGAGTAATACTGAAGTAAATGAAAGGAAAGAAGGATCTTTCTCTGGAGATTCAGGCTTTGCAAAAAAAAAAAAGGGGGGGAGGGCGAACCTACCTGCAGAAGGGTGAACAGAGGTTTGCTCATCTTGTTTAATAGCTGAATGCTGAGTTTGATAGTAAGTCTAGCCTTGTATGCAGAGCTGGGGTTTGATTTATTGCTTCATGGAGATTGCTTGATATAATACATATTACAGCTTCAATTGATCCAGTGTTTTGATTTTAACTGCACTCTGCCATGTGAGCAAATGATGAATTGATTCTTGTGAGCATTTATACATTCCAGACGGTTATGGATAATATCTTGATATAGACCTAAGATTAAATAATTCTTTAAAAGAATACCTTTGCCAGTACTTTATGTTCTATGGCTTGCTGAAAACTTGGGAAATGAAAAATAAAACCTACTTGTCAGTAGTAACATTAGACAGTGCTTATCATATATTAACAACAATGTATCTTGTTTATTTAATTCAGAACCATATTTGAAGATCACAGTCTCATATGGGGTTCCCAACTTAGCTTCTGTCAAGTCTGTTATCCATTTACCTGTAAAGTTTAATGAATCTTCAAACATTAATAAATTATTTTACCTCTTCAAGTAAGAGTTATATTCTTGAATGCCTCTTCTAGCCTCTTCTAGATTATAAATTATGGGTGTTATGGTTAACTCATACTATGATGTCTGATGGTGATCTTATTACTCTCTTGGTACAGATGAAAACCTTGAATTTTGCTGTTATCAAGTTTATTTATCATCAGAGAGAAGAAATAATTGGACACTGATTGCAAACTCTTAGACAAACCCATTGCAGAAAAGCAAAAAGCACAAGTTAAATATGTATCAAGAGGGACACTGGTGTTCATGTGCCTGTCAGCATTCAGTGAGATAAGTGAGATGCATATTCCCACCCACACCTAGTACAAGTAGTCAACATCTGTATGGCAACTTGTAGCTATAATGCATGTCAGTTTGCAACAACTGCATCTTGAGAAAAAGCCAGGAAGTCCAAGATGACTATATAGAACAAGGAAATAATTTGTACACATTTTTGTCATTGGGACCTTTAATAACACAACAATGGCTATATTTCTATTAAAGTCCTCAATCTCCATTTACCAGGTAGCAGTCATTGGGTAGGATCTGTTCCCCTGTCAACTGGGAAGCATCTGGCTGATGGTCCTACACCACTTATGCAAACAATCTCTGGTGGGAGAGACCCTGCTTCTGGCTATCACAATGGAAATCATTATGGGAGGGGGTGGGAATCATTATGGGAGGGGGTAATTTCCAATTGACTGGGAAACAGACCACCACTGTTCACAGCAGCTGCTGCCCAGTAAGTGGATATTGGGGAAACTGGGATGGAAATCAGTGTGTAGCACTATAACTATGTTGCTTCAGGGGGAAGCAGACGGAGGCGCCGGAGACGCCGCTGGACGGAGCGCCACGGGAGCGCAGCCTCCGCACTGCGGTGCTCCGGGGGCATCCCTGGAAGGAGCGATAAATCAGCGCTCCTTCCACAAGACAGGGAAAGTGCGCTCTAAAAGCGTAGGGTGCACTTTCCCTGCCTTTTCCGCCGCAGCGCGTGCGGACGCTACGATGGGAGGTTGTCCCCGGAGCGCCGGCCGTGCAGAGGGCCAGCGGCTCCGAGGATGACCTCAGGAAGAGGAAGGGGCCCCGCGCGTGCGGCTGCCCCTCCTCTTCCTTGCCTCGAAGATGACTCAATTAGTCGTCTGCCGAGGCCCTTTGACATTCATTATTCTCCAACAGGATTCTCCAACAGTCCATTATGTTTATGTTTTCTATATCATTGCCTATGCTGTGTCTATTCCTTATAGATAAAAAAAGTCTAATAGCACATTATTCTATTTCTCCATATTTTGGCATTTCCATTCAGCCATGTGTTTGTTCCATGACATCATCATACACAGAGAAACAAGATTCTCAGATGTGTGCTTTGATTTAAGAACAAAATGCAAGTTTTTAACTCTCAAGGTTGCTGAAAAAGAATGAAATATCCAGCTCTGCACCAGCTGAAGTCATAGGTACTAAAAGATTATTTGAACGGTTGACAAGCTACCAGAGATTTTTCAAAAGCAGATAGCAGTGCTCTATAGAGATCAACTCCCTTTGGCTACTATTTTACTGGAACTTATCTTCCACAACATTCAAATGGATAAACAACTGCTCTTCCCCCTCCTTTCTTCTTTCATTCTACTAGATATGCTGAAAGAGAGAGAGACACTGAAAATATAAGCTGGTGAAAATGGGTTCAGTTTTTGGCTTGCAGTCACCTAATAGTGAGAGGAACTTGAAGGAAGAGATGCCAAACCTTAAAGTTCCCAAAAGTGTTATCTAGTTTGACTGTGGTTGCCAGATTTAATACACTCTTCATCAAAGTAGGAGTAATTCTTCACTCTTCATCAAAGTAGGAGTACTTGTTAAATGTAGCTTTTGCAGTTTGAGCAAAACTACAACCTCATCCATTCCCCTCATTTTACCTTACAGGAGGTTCTGTTCACATAGTGAACCATTTACGGGAACCCCATAAGTCATGAGGCCCAGGTCTTGAGACAGTTCCTTCATCATTAAGAGAGGCATGCAAAAAAGAAGCAGTGTAGAATTTCATCCTGGCAATCTGGTGGGTACATACAAATGTTTTGATCATCTAATGTTGCAGCTTCTCTGTTTTGTGATGCCAAGATTCTTGGCATATGCTGGAATTTGCCTTAAGACACAATTGGAAGAGGGGTGTTGAAAATTGTGTGTGATTTAATAATCTCACTCAAAATTATTACAGTTAGTGTTGGAAATTCGTAGCTCATTGAAGACGTGAATAGAGAAGGAACTGATTGGCTTTTCATTTTGCCATTGTTATTGTTTTGCTCTAGCCTGTTTTCTGATAGTTTCCCTCATAATTGGGAAAAAATAGAAATGTAATTGCATTTTTAAATGAAAACCAAACATTTGTAGGTATTGCAGAATGCAGACACAATTATGGGGTGTTGGAAAAAAGGGGAGCACTTCCCATTTTCCTCACATCAGTCACTTCTTCCTGATAGTGAGGTTAAGGTCACTTTTAAAAAAAAATATTACTCAGTGAGGTTTAAAACTGTCCTGAGTTCAGACTGAAAACATAAGCTATACTAAGTTCAATTGAAGGACAGATATAATGATCAGCACTATTTAAAATCTGTAAGGAATGAAAGGAAGATGGGAGCTATATTATAGTTAGGTACTCACCCTAAGCTGGTTTTCTATGTTCAGCAGTAATGTTGATCACACACATATTGAGAAAAAGCCATTCAAAATATAACAGCTTGGCATACTTTTGGAAATTTAATAGCAGAAAATCTGCAAAATAATTTTTAAAAATCAGCATGGATATATCATCATTTGTAATGGCTGTATCAAATTGCTACTAAAGGAAGAGCAGTATGAGCATGTTCAAAAGTTGACAGCTCTTTTTAAAATGTTTTTAAAGAAGGTCTTAAAAACACTTAAGTCCATTTGGTTACACAAAAGACCCTATTCACAGCAATCTAATAAAACATTCTTGAAAGGAAGTCATTTGCAAGTGACACCTGAATATTGGCACATCATTTTCTTTCTTAACAACAGCATAAGGGGAAAAAAACTTTTCTAGAAATTGAAATTGGAAGGATTAACTTGCTCAGTTTTGGAATCTGTGGTTACTGTTAAAGAGACATACCAAGAACCAAGCTAACTATATGTGAGTTTACTTTCTGATTTTCCATACTGCAGATATAAAGCAATTCAACATGACTATAATTGTTATGGTTCCATCCTGTGGAATCCTGAGATTTGTCATTTATTGAGGTAGTTGGCCTTGTCTATCAGAGAGATCTGGTGCCTCAACAAATGACAAATCCCAAGATTCTGTAGTACAGAATTGTGACAGTTAAAGTAGTATCAATCTGCTTTCTTTCTACAGTGTGGATACACCCTTTTGTGGTGAACAGAGATCCAGCTGGCCAATCAGAAGGCAGATGAGAGCCAGCCTATGAGAGATCAGCTGGGAGTAGTATAAAAGCCCAGGATGACAGTTAGAGGAGAAGAAGTTTTGGGCTAGAGGGTGTGTTGGGAAAGTTAAGCTAGTGAGAGGGCTAGGTTTAAGGTGTTCCTGAGGGAACTGAATTTTAGGGAGATAGAGCTTAGAAAGGGTAAACTCTGAACACACACAGAGCTCTGGAAGAGAGTCAGGGGGGAAGCAGATGGCTTAAAGAGCCATTTTGGGGGCAGGGAAGGGGAGGGGCAACTGCACAGTGGCGCCCCAACCCCTTCCCCAGGTCATCTTTGGAGCAGCTGGACCTTCGCACAGCCGGCACTCTAAGGAGGACCTCCTGCTGATACTA
Source organism: Phrynosoma platyrhinos (assembly GCA_020142125.1). Classification (NCBI taxonomy): domain Eukaryota; kingdom Metazoa; phylum Chordata; class Lepidosauria; order Squamata; family Phrynosomatidae; genus Phrynosoma; species Phrynosoma platyrhinos. The sequence continues at coordinate 234,825,593 of CM034701.1, read as the reverse complement.
CTTTAACTGTCTCATTGGTCGATGTTTCTCTTTGTTAAGGTTTCCTAGTGCACAAGAAACAAGGGTTTGGGTTTTTTGTTTTGTTTTGTTTTTACAATTTTAAAAGTTTGAATGTTTTCATTCTTAGCTTTTGTTTCAGTCCACACTCACACAGAGAGAAATGCACATCTTGTCTCCACATTTCAGCTTTAGTCTAGAACCCAGGTTTTGTTTTTATTTTCAGTAATTCTCAAGTCTAGATGAAGACTGAGGGGTTGTACAGATGTCCCCTAAGGGGCAGCTCTGTGTTGCCCCTGGGAGTGCTAGACTGGGGCTGCAGCAACCACACGCCGCAGCCCTGATCCAGCATTTTACTTCTCCAAAAAGAGCTGGCAAATGCTGTTCCTTTTGGGGGTAACAAAAATCTGCCCTTAGTGCCACCGTTGTGGTTCTACACGCTGAACAAATGGGGTGCCCTGATGACATGTGCCATGCGGTGGGGTGTGTGCCATGATGGAGGCATTGGGGAGGAGTCAGGATGGTTTGCATGTGGTCGTCCCAACCCCAGGCCAGCCCTTTGGCTGGTCTGCACAGGCCCTAAGTTGACTTAGCAGCTTTTTACCTGTTGAGTCTTCAGTACCATGAGATTTGCTGTCCAACTTGAAATAATGAGACCAGACACAGACATTGGTTGAAAATGGGCCACTTTATTTAAATGAATCTATTTAACTGTTTTCCTGAAAATCTGCAAAACTGAAGGGAGCAACCTGGTGTGGGAGCAGCTGTGGCAGGTGGCCTATTCATCAGACCTCCTCCTCCCCTGGGTAAAATATCTGAGCCCCTTGGAAAAACCCGTAAGTGGTTTGCTTCTTGGCCAGCTCGCATCTGGAATGCCAAGCTGAGATTTCCTCATTCAACTCACAGGACTTGAGTGAAGGTTGTATCCAAGGCCAGCCCTAAGGAAGGTCTCTTTTCACAACCTAAAGAGAAAGTTTCAGAGGCTTAACCTTCATCCCAAGAGGTAGCCTTAGGTCAGACCTGCACAATTTAGCAGTGGACAGGAGCCAAAATTAAAATAAGTTGACTTCTTCGGGCCACAGATAGGAGGGAGGTACAGCTGCCTTCGGAGCCCCTCCTGGCATCCATCTCACAAGACTTGGAGGACATGGGATGTGTGTAAGGTAATGCCCTCTCAGTCCCTGGTACTCAGAGGGCATGGTGTGTGTGTGTGTGTGTGTGTGTGTGTGTGTGAGAGAGAGAGAGAGAGAGAGAGAGAGAGAGAGGTGATGCCTTCTCAGTCCCTGGGACTCAGCGGGCATGGTGTGTGTGTGTCCTGTTTACCTCTTCCAAGGACAGCACTGTAAAGGAATAAGCAAAGGAGTAGTCAAGATTCCATTCCAAAAATCACACAACAAGAGTCCAGTACTTAACAGCAAAGGGAGAAGTAGAAGCATAGCCACAAGGTACTTCCAGAGGTCAGAAAAAAGGAATCCAGTAGCAAAGAACAGGATATACAACAACTAGGGAGGCTACATGACTGATTGTCAGCTGTAGGGAATCATATAATCTGGAGCCTTTTTTAAAGCCTCAGTTGATTGCAATTAGCTAAGCCTCAGCTGGTCATGCTTAGCTTGGTCATGCTTAGCTCTCCTTTTGGCTTCTAGCCTAGATGAATGCCTCAAGGATTCCTTGGCTTGTCTTTGCTCCACAAGTCTTAGTGCTGGCAGCATAGAGTCTGTCTCTTCCTCTGCAGTCTCCTGCACCATCTTTGAGACTACAGAACCTCCAGGTAACCCCAGATCTGTCTCCTCCTCAGGCTCAGAGTCTGTCCCTTCCTCTAAAGCAAAGTCAGACCCAGAGCAGTCTTTGACAGTGTGTTTGTGAGGCATTGCCCTCAGTCCCTGGGACTCACAGTGTGTGTGTGTGGGGGGGGGGGTGATGGCCTTAGTCCCTGAGACTCAGAGAACATGGTGTGTGTGAGAGGTGATGCCCTATGAGGGTTGCCATAAGTCAGAAACAACTTGAAGGCATAAAACAAAAACAACAATAGGCCTAAGCAGACTGCCAGAAATAGTGCACATTAAATTGAGGCACTGCCCTGGCTCAGTGCTAGGGAGTCATGGGAATTGCATTTTTTTTCTGAGACCTTGAGCCTTCTCTGTCAGAGAGCTCTGGGGCCACTATAAATTACAGTTCCCATGATTCCTTATCCCTGAGCCAGGGCAGTGCCTCAATTTAATGTGCACTATTTCTGGCAGTCTGCTTAGGCCCAATGTCCCATTGGGAAAGCAGGGTGGTGTAAAGGTTTAAATCCCCTCTTGGACCACTGGGTAATGTTGGATAGTCACACTCTTTCAGCCTGAGAGGAAGACAAGGCAAACCCACTTTGAATGTAATCTTGCCAAGAAAATCCCATGACAAGGTCACCGTAAATCAGAAATGATTTGGAAGACACATAAAAATAATGCATAGGATTGCCATAGATTGAAGTCAAATTGGAGGCAATGAACAACAATAAAATATTGCTTTTAGAACCCAGCTTGGATCTGATGCCTCTTGGGGCAGAGGGCTTGTGGACTCAACCACCAGGGAGGGTGCTGAAGGAAAGGGGGGTGGGAAAGGCCCTCTTTCTTGCCACCTTCTCTCAGCCTCTCCTTTCCTCTTCCCATCTATAGAGCCACCAGCTGGATTCCCCAATATTGCCACAGTAAGGTTTTTAACTTTTGTTATTACTCAATAGAGCTCTACTCCTGCTGCAGTTTCTTCCTACCAGGGCTGTCTGAGTTTTCTGGTGTGGCAGCAGAGTGTGGTGAATTCTCTTGCCACCTTTCACCTTAGCATTGATTTTTTTTAAGATGGTAGTCCTGGTTCTCTTTTGTTTGTTTGTTGTTGTCCCACAGCTGCCATCCAAATATGTGTAAAAGGACCCACACTAAAAGCTCTAAAAGGTTAGTAGTGTGGTTTGGTTTGAAAACATAGGCCAAGTGATGGTTAAATGAGAATAAAAGTTTATTCTAGAACAGAATGGAATAAATATAACTTGTATCAAAGCTTGTCACTATAGTTTCTTTTGGTTATATATAAACAACATTTGTTTCCAATTCCCTTTTAATATTTCAGCCACACAAGCTAGCAATATTTCTCAGGATATAACACAACTGCAACTCCTTTCCTTAGAGTTCTGTATGTGTCTCAAGTCCCTCCCATCTAGACTCCAACTAACAAAATTAGTTCCCTCAGGAATTCCCAGGAATGCAGCTCTCTTTCATTGGCTTAATTCTCCCCAATCCCCAACTGCTCTCTCAACTGTCAATTTGAAAAAAAATTCTCAAGTGCTCCTAGCTTGAATTCTATTGGTTGGCCCTCAGCTGCCTCCTGATTGGCCAGCTGGACATTCTAATCACCACACACCTCCCCCCCTTTAGCAGGTTTATGGGCACATATAACCTATCAGTTATGTGGGCCCATAAATCCCTCTAATAAATTATACTTACCACCAAACCATAATATGTATAACATCCAATAAACAACAACATCTATATACAATACATATACATACATAAGACCTATCACCTGTTCAATTATACTACATTATCATCTTTTATTTTATCCCTCTTCAGACAATCTGGAGAAACTATCAGCTACTATATTCTCATTACCTTTTATGTATTGGATGGAGTAATTGGATGGGCCAGCGCTCCGACGATGCCTTCCTGCCGCAGCGTCCATACATGCGGTGGCGGAAGAGTTGCCGAAGGTGTGCCGCCAGCCTTTTGCAGCGCACCTTCAGCGACTTGTGGAAGGAGCGCTATTTTAGCACTCCTTCCAGGGGCAACAAAGCTGCACCGTGGGGCTGAGGTGTGGGGATACCTCGGCCCCATGGCGCAGCTTCCCGGGACAGCTCAGGGCCACCCGTCTGCTTCCCCCCTTTCTGTTACTTCCCTTGGTGTGATTTAACCAACACAAGGGTGAGTGATCTGTCTTAATTATAAACTTCCTTCTCCATAGATAGGGCTTGAACCTGTTTAAAGCTCACACTATGGCCATACATTCCTTCTATATGGTGCTTAAATGTCTTTCCCTGGGAAACAGCTTCTTACTCATAAAACTGGGTGTATTTGGCCATCTTTACCCTCTTGGCTCAACACTCCTCTGAGTCCAACATTAGAGGCATCCATAGTGACTATGAAAGTCTTGGTATAATTTGGAGCCATTAGAACAGGAGCTGTGGTCATTAGGTGTTTCAACTCCCTGAAAGCATTGTCACATTTGTCTGACCAGGAGACTTTAGCAGGTTTGTCTTTTTTAGTTAAATCAGACAAGGGACTTGCAATGCTGCTAAAATTGAGAATAAATTTCCAATAATATCCTGCTAGTCCCAAGAATGACCTCACCCTTTTTTTGGAAGTAGGCCTTGGCCAATTAACTTTAGCTTCCACCTTAGAAGTTTCTGCCTTGATGGTTCCACTGTCTACAATGTATCCCAAGTATCAGCTTTCTCTTTTGCCTAGGTGACACTTGGAACTTTTGACTGTCACCCCAATCTTTCTAAGCCTTTTTAGCACTTCAGTAAGATGGTGTATATGTTCACTCCAGGAGTTACTGAAGATACCAATATCATCGACATAATGTTTCAGCCCAACTAAATGTTTTCCACCAGTCTCTGAAAAGTTGACAGAGCTTTAATCCAAAGGGCAATACTGTAAATTCATATAAGCCTCTATGTATGACAAAGGCAGTTTTCATCTGACCCTTGGGACACATGGGTACTTGCCAGTATCCCTTGGTCAGATCTAATGTGGAGATGTATTGAGCCCTTCCCATCCTTTCAATCAAATCCTCAGATCTAAGCATAGGATAGGCATCAGTTTGGGCAATCTTATTCAACTGCCTATAGTCAAAACATACTGGATGGTATGGTCAGGTTTTTCTACCAACACTATTGGTGAAGCCCAAGGACTATTGGATGGCATAAGCATCCCCATCTTTAGCATTACATCAGTTTCATCCCCAGTACTGTAGACTAATGGACCGGTTACTCAATATGGAGATGTGGCTATGGGGCTTGCTTCCCCAGTATTGATATGATGCTATATTCCCTGGTCTTTTTCAGGTATATCTGATAAAATATCCTCAAACTTTGTTAACACATTCCGTATCTCTGACTGTTGCTGGGGAGTAAGAAAAGTGTCAAGAGTAACCTCTTGTATCTTTTCATTCCCTGCATTCTCATATTTCCACTGAGGAAGGACAATGCTTTCGTTATCCGTCTCTTTGACAGCATATAACACCAAATTTTCCCACCTAAATAGGGCTTCAGCATATTTACATGTACCAATTTACATCCCCATCTTCTCCCAAGTCCACTATATTGTTCATATTGTTGATCTTCTCTGTGACCTGAACTGGACCCATCCATGCATACTGAAGTTTATTTCCTGTTATTGGTTGAAGGACTAGCACCTCATCTCCCGGAAGGGAAACTTGAGTTCAGGCCTTTCTGTCATACTAAGTCTTTTGTTGACCTTGAGCTGTTTTAAAGTTTTCTCTGGCAATTCTCAAGACTTGCTTTAAGTATATCTTCAGGTTCTAGACATATGATACCACATTTCCCAGCTCTCTTTCTTCTGGGGACTCTCACTCATGTTGAATGAGATCTAAAGGTCCTTTTACCTTGCGTCCAAACATTAGCTCAAATGGACTAAATCCCAAGCTTTCTTTCTGCACCTCTCAATAGACAAATAACAGATGTTGCAACTTGGTGTCCCAATCATTCCAGTTTTCTGCATTATAGGATTTTATCATGTTAACTAATGTTCTATTAAAATTTTCTATAAGCCCGTTGCTTTGTGAGTGATAAGGTATCATGGTTAAATGTTTAACTCCACAGACCTCTCATAACTTTTGCATCACTTTAGAAGTAAAAGAATTTCCCAAATCTGATATCACCCCATGAGGAAATCCTAGTCTACAGAAAATGTTTATCAAAGCGCCATAGTAGTTGTCTCTATTCTGCAAAGCCACTGCTTCAGGATATCTTGTGGCATAGTCCATTAAAGTATCTATTTCCTCTTTCTATTGCCTGTGGTAATGGCCCTATGATATCTATGCCTATTTTCTGGAACAGCTGTGACTTTACTGGTAATGGACAAAGCTTGGCTCTGGGCAGTTTTCTTAATTCCCCAATGACCTCTGAATGAAGTAGAATAGGCTATTTCCAGTATCTTGCTTCTGTATTTCTGAGGGACTACCAACTGTTTTTGAATTTCCTTCTGGGTATTATATTTACATTTGAGAACCTCCCTATATAAGTGATCTTGAATGATTCTAAATCTGTGAGGGTGACTGTCACTCTCTACATTAACTTCTTCCTCAGCTAGAGTGAATAAAGGTTTTAAACTTTCATCTCTCTGTTGTTCTTGACTTTGTTCCCAACTTTAATTTCCTCACAACTCTCCTCTTCTGTTATCTCAGTTGCACTAATCTCCATGTTAGGGACCACATCTTGTTCTGTTCTTTCTCCAGGTATTTGATCCACTGGTTAGGAAGATTTTTCCTTTTCCTTTTGTCTAGTGACCACAAAAGCAAATCTAAGATATCTATCCAAATAATTTCCAATTAGACACGGAATGGGAATGTCATCCCAGAGGGCAAATTTCCACTGCAGTTTGTGTCCTCTGAAAGAAATGTCTAACTTGGCTATTGGTGCTACAAACGCAGGGCCCCTAAAATCTTTAAAGTCATCATTTCTTCTGGGCATAAATTTTGAGGGTTTACTACATGGGGTTTAATGATACACACTTTGGACCCAGTGTCATAGAAACCCCACAACCAGGTCTCATTTATTTTTATTAATTCCCTGTGTTTTTCAAGACTTAATTCCTCAGGAAAAGTGGTTACAAGTATGCATGGCCTTGGAGAAGGCTCTCTTCTAATGTTAGATGCTTTACCAACTGTCATTTCCATGGCAATTAAAGCCTCTGCATTTCCTCTTTGGCAACACTCTTTATCTGCAGGACTAACTGATGTTATACAATATACTGACTTTATAGGTGACTCTGAATTCTTAGGATAAAATTTTGGGCAGTTTAATCTTAAGTGTTCCATTTGCCCATATTCATAGCAACTTCTCTGGCCTGGTTTTGACTGATTTTCTACTGACCATCTATCCCTCTTCTGGTCTTCAGGGCCATACTCTCTTGACCCAAAACCTTTCATCTCAGTATCCTGTGTTCTCCCTTGATGCCAGGGTTTATAATTTTTCCCCTCACTATTCCTCTCTTATGTGAATTGCCAGGTTTTGGGGTCCTTTTTGTCTTTGAGACCCTTCTCATTGAGACCCTTCTTTATTTCTTTTCATTCCCTGGTCCTCTCCTCTAATTAATACTAGTTCATCAACCATTCTAGTGGCTTCTGCTACTGTTTTGGCCCACTTCTCTTGAACTAGCCATTTATACTCTTGGGGAACTGCTTCAAGACTATTAAGCTTTGCAGTTCTTCTTTGGAAGTTACTTTGTATCCATCCACCCAGCTCTTTAGATAATAATCTAGTTTAGATGACAGTTGAGAGAAAGTTTCATCTGGTCTTTTCTTTATTTTACGAAACTCCCTTCTGTGGTGTTCTGGAATTAATCCAAATCTTTATTTCACCATCTCTTTGAATAACTCATAATTTTGAGCCTCATCTCAGCATAGATTTCTGTTAGACTACCACAAATCTGGGATCTAATATAACTCATCCTTTCTTCTTTTATTTTCAATTCTTCACAAGTTCTCTCAAAATTGGTGAAGAAGGAATCAATATTGTCCCCTTTATAATATCTGGGAAATCTTTTCATGTCAATCTGCAGTGCCCTATTTACCTCAGCCCCCAATTGGGTTTGAGAAATCCCTGGATCTAGACTCCTTCTCCTAATTTGAAATCCATTTCAGCTTGTCTTACCCTTAGTCTCTCCATTTCAATTTTTTGTTCCTTTTCAATCTCTTTTACTTTTAAAAGTCTCTCATTTTCTTTTCCCTTTAAAAGCCTATCATTTTCTTTTTCTTTTATTCTGGCCATTTCTATTCTTTCTTTTATTTTCCAAATCTCTAAATTTTCTTGAGGTTCAGAAATAGCAATGTCAAGACTAGCTATCATTTTTTCTCTAATCTCCTCTCCTTCCACTAATTCAGCCACTGCCGAGGTTTTAACTTTTTTTAGGAGACATGTTGATAGCATTTCCCTATAATTACCTAAGATGTTTACCTCAAGAAATATATCTAAAATGTCAATGCTTCAACTGAACGTCAAGACATCACTTGCATTTTGAAGTCAGAGTAGGGATTCCTTATTTTACCACTAACTTTTACTTCAGGAACCACTAAGGGCCTAAGCAGACTGCCAGAAATAGTGCACATTAAATTGAGGCACTGCCCTGGCTCAGTGCTAAGGAATCATGGGAACTGTAATTTATTGTGGCACCAGAACTCTCTGACAGAGAAGGCTCAATGTCTCAGAAAAAAATACAATTCCCATGATTCCCTAGCACGGAGCCAGGGCAGTGCCTCAATTTAATGTGCACTATTTCTGGCAGTCTGCTTAGGCCCTATGTAAGCTTTTACCCTTGCCAACAGTCTCCTACCAATACCTCAGCACATTTACCTCAGAGACTAATTAACTTCCAGCATGGTCAGTTTCCAAGTAATCTCCTACAAATACCTTGTGTGATTACCTAGAGATCACTTTACTGACACCAATGCCTAGATTTCAAACATTTGTTTTTTAACCTTTCCAATTTAAACAAAATATTGGGTGTCTGGTATCTTGCACTAAGGGGGGTTGCAGACTGTCAGAAATAGTGTGAATTCAGTCCACTTTTAGGGTTAGGGTTAGTGCTAGGGAATTATGGGAACTGTTATTTTCCTGAGACATTGAACCTTCTCTGTCAGACAACTCTAGTGCCACAATAAAATACAGTTCCCATGGTTCCCTAACTCTAACCCTAACCCTAAAAGTGGACTGAATTCACACTATTTCTGGCAGTGTGCAACCCCCCTAAGACCACTACAATTCAAGCACACTTCTGGATATGGGATTTGTCAGATCCCACCACTGCCACCAAATTATGTGGCGAATTCTCTTGCCACCTTTCACCTTAGCACTGATTTTTTAAAGATGGCAGTCCTGTTTTTTATTTTTGTTTTTGCTGTTATTCCAGCCACCCAAATATGTGTAAATATAACTTGTATCAAAGCTTGTCACTATTGTTTCTCTTGGTTGTATATAAACAACATTTGTTTCCAATTCCCTTTTAATATTTCAGCCACACAAGCTAGCAATATGCCTCAGGATATAACACAATAGCAACTCCCTTCGTTAGAGTTCTGTATGTGTCCTGAGTCCCTCCAGTCTGGACACTAACTAATAAAATTTATAGTTCCCTCAGGAACTCTAGAAATACAGCTCTCGCTCTCTCTCTCTCTCTCTGGCTTAACTCTCCCCAATCCCCAACTGCTCTCTCCAACTGTCAGCTTGAATTTTTTTTTCAAGTGCTCCCAGCTTGAATTCTATTGGTTGGCCCTCAGCTGCCTTCTGATTGGCCAGGTGGACATTCTAATCACCACATGGGACAGCCATAACAACAAGTTAAAGTGGAGTCTGTCCACTCCCCTTCCTTCTTCTCTTCCTTGTCCTCCCCCTGGACATATGCTAAGGCAGCCAAAGAGCTGTGGCTGCCTCTTACTGGTGCGGCCATCACCTCAGCCATCACACAGGACTTTGGAGGCCTGAGGAGGGGGTAGTGCCTTTGGAGGAGGAGGAGGGCCAGGCAGGTGGAAGGAATAAGGGAAGAAAATCTGCATCCTCCACATTCCCGTGGGCCGCACAAAATGCTTTGAGGGGCTGCCTATAGCCCATAGACCATATGTTGTGCAGGCCTGCCTTAGGTATTAAACTGACAGATAATTCTTCCCCCTCCCCCTATCAACAGCCAGTGACCAATTTTATTTAG
>CM034701.1:234749796-234777123 GCA_020142125.1 Phrynosoma platyrhinos | reverse complement strand
TAGCTTTGAGCCATGGCAGTTAAAGCAGTGTCAGATGGCATTATTTTTGTAGTGCAGATTAGATCTAGGAATTGGATTTAGGTCTTTGTATTATTTATATCTCATTAAGTGGAATTTGTCTTTAATTTAACAAAGTGGAGATATCTATTTTCTTTATTGTACAAAAGTAGTGCTACTGACAATGAACAGAAAAAATACATTTGTGCAGCTAAAATATCAGCTTAAGACTGGATGAAGTCATTATGGAAGAAATTTTTGATCCACCTCAAAGCAATCATTATGTCAAAAACACTAAACGGAAACAACACAGTAGTGATATGTACATGAGTGTGAATACTAAGGGCCTTTGCAGACTGCCAGAAATAGTGCACATTAAATTGAGGCACTGTCCTTGCTCAGTGCCAGGGAGTCATGGGAATTGTATTTTTTTCTGAGACATTGAGCCTTCTCTGTCAGAGAGCTCTGGTGTCATAATAAATTACAGTTCCCATGATTCCCTGGCACTGAGCCAGGGCAGTGCCTCAATTTAATGTGCACTATTTCTGGCAGTCTGCAAGGCCCTAACTCCATCTTTTTATGATTGATTAGAGTTATTGACTGCAATGTTTTTCAAGATGAGGTCTATATGATCTGCCAGTGATGTAATGATAAAATGGAGCTATAATGATGTAATAATCCTTGTACTTAAAAACTACTGTGGTTACCCATTTCAAGAGAGGAACTGAATCAGCAACCCATTTTGGATGACTACTTTTTATTTATTTAGATAGCTGGCTGTTTTAATTGAGCATTTTGATTTTCAGATGCACACATCCCATGGTTATTAAATGATGGATCTCTTTGGAGTTTAAACTAGTGACACTTTATGCCATTAATAAATATTCATTTTCCTACTATCCCTCCAGTGGTATTTCATCATCAATCATGGCTGAAATCACAGCTGTGGAAGCTGTTTATGCTTTACTGTTCACCTCTACATGATTTGGCAGATACTTATGAAATTATTGGAGTGTGGAGGTATCAGCCAGGGGAGGCGGTGTGTTTCCTTTGTTTTATTTGGCGTTTTGAAAATCCTCTCGCCCGTGTTGATTCCCAGAGTGTCCCTGTTTTGTTTTTCCTTCCAAATTACACATAAATCACTCCACTGGTCTCAACTGTCCTGTGAAAATAAAAATGATCCTAAACAGTTCAAGAATTACTCAGGGACCATTCAGGGTTCGATATGTCAGGGAGAAGCAAAGACAGACACTCAGGAAAGCAAAGATTACAATCAATGAGGAAAAATCTATAGCATGTAGAAGTTATCCTGCTGCCAGCATTGTGAGGAAGAGGCCTCTCTTTCCCCAGCCTCATTACCTGGAAGAGATTATTAAAAGCTAAGCAACCAGACTCCAGCGGCTGTCACCCTTTCATAGTCTCCCCCCTGCCCCAGCCTTCCTTATGTTCCTACTGTAGATCAACTTTTTCTTGGTTTTTTCTTGCTCCTATTTTTATTATCATTATCATACTTTTACTTTGTCATGATAAGCTGTATAAGATAGTGGTTGACTGGTGTAACATTTCAGGTAATTCCCCCCCCCCTACACACACACACACTGTTCTTTACCTTAATAAACTTCACATTGTGTCCTAACCAAAGGTTTATCTATGACCAGAACAATTGGATGAACTGCTTTCTTTTGTTTACATCCTTTTCTTTTACTTCCACCTGTGTTTTGTACACATCTCAGGTGACTAACTCAGTTGCTCTGCCTTTTTGCTAAACAAATTGCCATTGCCAATTATTTTACCCTGGAAATCAGTTAGCCAGACAATATATCCTTCTGTTCCTTCAAAAGAAATCAAAACACATCCTATAGATATATTTATAGAAGTAGACTCAGTGTGTCATTTTTTTGTATCAATTAAGCAAAGCTAGAAAACAGACATCCTTAACAAATCGATTCCTTATAACAGAACTATGAGTTCATTTTAGTAGTTTATTTAGAATTAATTAAATCAGTATATTACTTTTCCTCCAAAATGGAATTCAGGGTAATGTGTAGCTATAATACTGGGTGGGGTGGGGTGTGGGGTAGGTATATACTTTTATTATTTAGAAAGGTATTAGTACTTTTGCATAGCAAATGACATGTATAGCATTGTAGCATTACATTTAACAGATATAAATTCCTACATAGCATGAAACTGTAAGGAACATATAGAAGTAAAGACAAGCCTATCAGTTGTTGCATTAATGGCCCTCGTCAGCCCTGACTCATGGTGACCATGTGAATGATCCAAGACCCCCTGTCCTCCACTTCTCTGCTTAGGTTCTGTAAATTCAGGCCCATGACTTCTTTGATTGAGTCTGTCCATCTGGTATGCAGTCTTTATTTCTTTCTTTCTTTTACCTTCTACCTTTCCTAGCATTATTGTCTTTTCTAGTGATTCATGTCTCCTCGGACGTTATCACACGGGGGAAATCTGCTGGTTAATCCACACAAATCCCAAACAGAAACTGGATTTGTGCCTCACGATTTCACATGACGTCGCACAGAAACTGGACAGAAACTAGTTTTATCTGAGATCTTTTGAAATTTGGTAGTTTTGAGGAAATGCATTTGCGAAATTATAGTAATTTCGCATTTACCATAATGTGAAAAGCAAATGCGCATTTGGGAGCATTTCCCTGCTTTTTCCCATGGTTCCACGGCGACCATTCCTCTATCTGCACATGTGCAAGAAGATCTTTTCTAGTACATTTACGGGCTTTTCTCACTTGTGTGTGAACATTAAATGCGCTTACTGTAATTTCACAATTAAGGTAATTACGTGTGAAAGCTATTTGCAGAATCAAGGTTTATTTTCGGTTTATTTTCTGAATGCCTCATTTCCACTTTATTATCACTTTCTGGCCCATATGTAATAACATCCCTCATAATGTGGCCAAAGTAGGACAGCCTCAGCTTGATCATCTTGGCCTCTTGGGAGAGTTCAGGCTTGATCTCTTCAAGAACCCATTTGTTTGTCTTTTTGGCTGTCCATGGTATCCTCAGCACTCTTCTCCAACACCACATCTCAAATGAGTTTATTTTTTTCCCCATCTGCTTTTTTTTACTGACCATCTCCCACATCCATACAAGATGATAGAGAATACAATAGCTTGTTGATTCTAACTTTAGTGTTCCATTGTATATTTTTACACTTTAGGATCTTGTCTATTTCTCTCATGGTGGACCTGCCCATTGTTAGTCTTCTTATGTCTTGACAGCACTCTCCACTCTGAGCATATCAGCATAGATGCCAGTATTGGTGGCAACTAGCTGAAAGTGAAGTTTTAAACACTGATGCTGCATAGAAGAGGGAGTTTATAAAAAATTACCCTATCACATTACTCTCTGTCTCTCTTTCTTTTTCTAGATGTAGATATAGATACGGAGAAAGAGAGAGAGAAAAAAAAAATGAGAGAGATGAATGAAAGCATTATTCCACTTTAACAGAGCTTTCTGGACTATATTTCTCAATAAAGGTAAAGGTAGTCCCTTGACATGAATATGTTGTCATAACTGACTGTTGTGGTGCTCATCTCCATTACTAAGCTGAAGAGCCACAAATCTGATGGTCATGTGGCCAGCATGACTGCACCGAATGCTGTTACCCACTGAAGTGGTACCTATTCATTGCATGCTTTCAAACTGCTAGGTTGGCAGAAGCTGGGACCAGTGACAGGAGCTCACCCCACCATGCAGTGCTTGGGCCTCAAACCGCCAACCTTCTGATCTTCCAATCATCAGAATTGGCGTCTTAATCACTGAGCCACTGCATACCTATAATTCTCAATGAACCTACCTAAACTGCCAGTTCCTTAATTCGATAGGATGTTGCCATGATACTTGAGTGGAATTATGGGGGTATACTAATGTCATATGTAATGGCCCTTGATAAAGGATGTGGGGGAGCTCTGTTGCTGCCTTCATGAATAGATCCCCACTCCACCCATTGAGAGTGTGGGAAGGGAAAGGCTACTGCTAACAATAGTGGGAGCTAGTATAAGAACCTAAATGGGGCATTCTGAAATGCTACGCTACCCTGGAGTTGATGTACTTCATCCCCACTCCATCAAAAGTATGTTTGTGCAAACTTTATATTTATCCATCAACACATTTACATCTTAGCCATTAACACATTTAAAATGTGCATGAAGCATACAGCATAGAGATAATGTTCAGATTTCTCTGTGAATTTCTCAGTGAATTTCTGCAAGAATCTCAAAACTGCCAAATTTATATTACACCCTTATTCAACCCCACTGAGGATTGTTCTGCCCAATGCCACTTGAAAAGTATTTTAAAAATCCAAGGAAAATAGGTTTCTCAAAAGCTATCTGTATGATGACATGGAACTTTCATGTTCAAAGATAGAATAGCTTTGGATATCAACCCTGATAGAATTAAACAATAGGATTAGTCAACAAAGTTGTAGTTCTTTACTAATTTTGTTCCTGAAGGAAGCAATGAGTCATTTTAACAATTTTCTAACCACTGGGGGGAAAAGTGGTCTTTAAAAATTGCATTATTTCTGTGCAGGAAACATCCTTTTCCATGCAAAAATATTATTTGTGTATATAAAAGGTGCTTCCTGTGCAGAAAATGCTGTAGTTGGGAATTAATTCTGCACAAAATGTACATGTGCATTTTTACACTGGAAATATCATTTTCTGTGCAAGTAACATCACTTTCTGAATATAAAATAATATTTCTATATGAAAATATTATACTTATTAGCCAACATCAGGGGTAGGCAACCTTTCCCCTTTAAGGGCCGAGGGACTTCAGCTCCCAGAATCCCAGGAGCTATTGGCCAACATGGGACAATTGGCCAACATGGCTGAGGCTTCTGGGAGCTGAAGTCCCTCGGCCCTTAAAGGAGAAAGGTTGCCTACCCCTGGCCAACATCTTCAAACTTTATCAAGATTATCACATGGGAGGAAAGTGTTTTCCCATCCATAAACAGTAATGGACCCATCATTTGATATTAACAGGAGTTTCTGTTAATACCAAAAGGGTCCATTACTGTTTATAAATGGGAGAAGAATGGGATAAGTGCACAGGGGTGTGATAATCTTCCCTCGAATCACACGAATAACATGGGTTAATGATGGGAGAAGGACATACATAACTCCAGAAATATGTAACTGGGCCAGTGCTAGAAAGAGAATACTTACTTAAGTGGGCCTTAGCTGGATTCCCCAAGGCAAGTCTTAGGAGTGCTAGAAGTGTTTTTCAATGTTTTATAGCAAACCTGCTTTCATGCAGGCAGAAATAAATATAATTTCTGACAAGGTTATTAGAAAGAGATTTAAATGCCTGAGTGCATAATATATCCCTTTTCTGCCACACAACCCCAGTTTTCACCTTGTATAAGTGATTTCGTGCCTTGCAATTTGCAATAAAGCCTCCATAGTAGCCCCACTCATACAATCTGTTAGGGAATCACAAAATAATTTAAACTTCAGTGGCTATCCTGGAGCAAACAGACCCCACCCCCATGCTAAAAACTTTACCTCACTTCTCATTCTCCAGCTCTGCTCTGATTGGGCTTACTTGCTATGACAAGTTTACACCCACATACTTTGTCAGAAGTTAATTTGCTTTTGTGAGTTACAGTCAAATTGTATGTTATGCTAAATGCTTAATGTGCAACTAGGGAAGAATGGATCCACCTATTTCAATGTCAGTTTTACTTGTTCTTTATAAGCTCATTCTGCTCTTTTCCTTCATCAGTTTATGATAAATTATTACTTTTTTTTAAAAAAAAAGTGGGTAATTCACATTATTTACATATAATAGTTTTTTATGAAATACAGTTTCTCTACACAATTCATCCTGAAATATGTGTTTTAATACAGATATTAATCTATAATAAGCATTGTAGATTCTGTGAGCTGTGAACTATATCTTGAAATTTGGGGAAGAATGAAGACTAGAGGATAGCTGCACTCTGATTAGAATAGTACTCTGAATAATGCTAAGCATATCAAATGATTTTAAAAAGCAGACCAAAAAAAATCCTCAAGCAACTGCATATGCTTTGTCTTTTTTAAATTAATGACAATGGGAAATTTTAATTGAGGGTAGCCCTTTCCTCCACAGCTGCAATCCTGAAGAAAATGTCTCTCTCTGTCTCTCTCTCTCTCTCTCTCTGTCACACACACATAGATGCACACAGACCTAGCAATGAGACTACAGGGGGGAAATGGTTCTAATGACACCCAGAAGCAATTCACATTCATTGGAGCCTTTTTTTTCACCTCATAGGCAAATCAAGGAGAGATGCGATTATTATCAAGATTGTGTCTGAAAAAGAAAGGGTTAAACCTCATTTCTCCATGAGCCTGATGAAAATTGGGCCATGGACATGGACACACACATAGCAGGGGACTACTTCTCTATCAATTGTAATCACTAATTGCAGTATCTTTTGTACAATACTTATAATGCAGTAGTTAACATGAAATACAATGGTTCTGTGTTCTTTCATGTAGCCTTTTTTTTGTAAATGTCATATTAATATTATGTATAATATAAGCCATTCCCAATATGTCTGTAAACAGAAATAAAATACGGCATAAATCCAATTAGCAGTCTTAACTAGAGTATGCTCACTCTGGATCAACTAGACTAAAATAAATGGGATTTACTTAACTGGATTTAGTCCAGGGATGGAATATGTGTACCACTTCAGATATTGTTGGACTATATCTCCTAGAATAATTAGCCAACATAGCCTATTGCAAGGAATACTGGGAGCTTCAATTCAACAACATCTGGAGAATCATACAATTCCACATATCATTTAGGTTTCCCCACCTTAATCCCAAAACAATTCAGCAGCCAGACTTCATTATCTACTCCTGGGATGGGCCATGAAAAACTGTGTGAATAATTGGAGAGTTTGAAAAATGAAATTGTACAGTTTGCAGGGAAGGAGGACATAAAGAATACTCACAAATGTTATAAACTTCATTAATAAAGGATCTCTCAACAAATTGTGGGATTCTGTTGAAAAAAAATGCAGCTTTAAAAAAAAAAAGAATTGTACAAATTAATGGCGTTTCAGCCTATCTAGGTTGATTAAGAAGGGGTATTAAGAATATGTACAAAATTTCTTATGATCAGTAACTTGTTGCTCTTCTCCATGACAGTTCTTACTTCCAGAATGAGAATGAGAATGAGATGGCTGCTTTTTTATGATGATGTTTCCATATATTCCATAACAATCACTCTGTACAAACTACTGTCTTTTCCCATTGTGAAATAAAGCACATGCATATTATAAGAACAGAAGAACTGGTTGGTTGATTGAAAACATGCAAATAACCTATCCAATGTACTAAATGCCAAAAAGAAAATATTTGTGTCACAGGCACTGTACTTCTGCATGGCCTTTGTAGTTTTGCACAATTGCAGTTTTGTTCAATTATACAATTTATCAATTCATGCATAAAAAACTTTCGTGCAAATTCAGGAATTCTTGTTGGTAATGGCAGGAAATATCTCATAGCCAAGACAAATAATATATGCATTTCCTCACTCTCAAACCCAAGAACAAGACAAACAAGAATTTATATCTTTAAATGGACAAATGGACATTTTGTATTCCATGAGTAGTGTATTGCTTGATTTCCAGCTGGTGCAGGCTGTGGCCAACAAAAAAGAAGGAGAGGACTATTCTTCTTGTTCTGCTGGGAAGTTTGTGGGGGGCATATGGGTGGGATACCCTTGGAAACAAAATGATCGACCAAATGGTCCCCATCCCAATGTATTAGGATCAGATGTCCACATGTTCTGATACAACATAATTTTTTCATATTACACAACTAAGGATGTCTGAATATAAATGCTATAAAAACAAAGCCTACAAACAATCCATGACTAAACAAAGCCAAATATTCATACTGGAAATACAAATATGGAGGTTGCATAAGGTTCCACTTTGTGGCATATTTTTGGTAATGGAAGCTGAATTTCCAGTTGGGAAAAGAAGAGAGTGACTAATGGAAGTATTAAAACCGTAGGTGAATTCTAGACTTTGAACAGATGGCATTCAGTTTAGCTTCTACAGTGAATATGTGAGAGTGAAATAAAATCAATTCTTTTATGGGAGGAAATCATAAATAGTGCTAAGTTTCACTTTCCTGCATGATCTTTCAAGCTGTACAGTAGATAATTTGTCACTTTTGAGAGGTATGGGAAGTGAAAAGTTAATTCTTAAAAAAAAAAATGGGGGGGGGGTTTGAAACCAAGTGGTGTAATTGACTGGCCTATGGGAGAAGGCTATTTGTCTAGCCTAGCCAATGTGTCCTTTAGAGTTAAAAAGAGAACTGTCAGATCAAGCAGTCTGCACCAAAATATAGTAAATGAAGAGTAAGATCTGTCTAGAAATAATCTATGGGGTTTTTTTTGACATTGCACACATATTGTTTTTTACTCCCCATCTTTCCAATAAGTTGAAATTTCATATACAAGTGTAGATTTCCAGCATTTTATGCTGTTGTATGTAAACATTACATAATTATTCTGCCAATTTGGATAGAATATATAAGCTAAGCAATGGACAAACAAGGAAGCCAGAAACTGTAAAAATAAGAAATTTGGTGTGTTTTGAAGTACTGAAAGTACCTCTTGACTGAAAACAACCCCTGAATTTCATAGGACTTTTAAAGGCAAGGAATGGTTTGGCTTTGCCTTCATCTGAAATACAGTCAACACTACATGGTGTTCCCTGGCAGTCACCCACATGAATATTAACCAGTCATAACCCTGCTTAAGTTATGAGACCACATCAGAACCAGGGACTTAAGCGTATTTAAGTTTCTATCTTTATATATGTATTTATTTAAAATATCTGTGTGATAGGGATTGAAACAATATTAAACCCTATTCAAAAAATGGTCAAAAGTGTTTTTGAATGTTGACAAATTCTGACAAGAACAATCCTGGATGGATGAGAATCTTCATAGCTCAGGATTTATTCTGCACAAAATTCACATGTGATTGATTTGCACAAAACATTTTCTGCACACACAAAAAAAGCATTTTCTACACAGATAATATTTCTTCATAGAAATACTTTTTTTAAGCACCAAAATGCTCTTCCTTATTTAGACAAAATTATTCTGTACAAAATTTGCATAGAAAATAGTGTTTTCTGAACAGGGAACAGCTTTTTCTGTGCACAAAATAATATTTCTAGAAATATTGTTTTCTGTGTGGAAAATACTGTTCCTTATGCAGAAAATGCTGTTTTCTGTACAAAACAACCATGTGTGAATTTTGCATAGAATAACCACCATATTGTGAATAGGTTTCAAAACTGTGTCACTTTCAAAGATTTTTTGTAGCAGAACAAAAACTGCTAAAATTAATTCTTGCTTCTTTCAAGAAGAAAATTAATAAACAATTACATCCCTACTTGTGCAGATATACTTTATTATGTTGTAATTAGGATTAGAACAACAATAGCAGGTGAAGTAAAAATGTAGCACAAGCAAAGGTGAGTTACTGTGGTCCCTTGATATGGGGAAATGGAGCACTATGGGAAGAGATGCATCATAACTATGCTGGTGGAACAGCAACCATATACTGTGTGCCCAGAAACTGTGGTAAATGAACTACACAACTAAAAATGGCACAAAAACAGGAAACAGCATCTCTGGGAACACCACAAACCATATTCTCTGGCATTTTCATGCTATCCAAATCTGGAAAATAACAATGGACTTACAACAGTGAGGGAATACCCACAGTGAACCCCCGTCCCCCTATTGCCATACACAAATGACCTATAGCAATGCAAGAATGTGGCTTCCAATTACTTCTTGGCAGACTCAGGCCCAGGCCTTCCACACCAAGCCAAGTGTCATCTGGAAGCTGGGTTATAAATTCAGGCCAGAACAGTGCCAGCACCTTCTTTGAGGAAAGTCCAGGATGTGTTTGTCAGCCAACTAAGAATCCTGGTATCAATTACCAGTGATGTCAGTAGTCAATACTTTTCTTTTAACTCATCTTTTTTCTTTTGCTGACCAACTAGGGAAATAATGAGAACAGGCACAGAGAACTGGGTTATAAATGGGTAACTTTATTTAACTCAATCTATTTACCTGTTTTCTTCAAGCTCTGCAAAAAATAATAATGGGGGAGCAACCTAGTGTGAGAGTGGGTGGGGCAGATGGTAAGCTCCTAAACCACCTGCCCTGGGCAAAACACCTGAGCCCCAAGATCAACCCAATGTTTGGTTGCACCCCTGCTGGCTCACATCCAGAATGCCAACCAAAGATCCCCTCACTTAACTCATAAGATTTAAGTGAGGGTTTACTTCTTAGGCCAACCCCAAAGCAAGTCTCTTTCGCTACCAGTTTAGTCTCAAGACCTAAAGAGTCAGTTCCAGAGAGCTAATCTTCACCCAAGAGGATTCAGTGGGTGTTCATCAATCTATTATATCTCCCCCAATATATGCCAAGAAACCTATTTATGACCACACCCTAGCCAATTAACAATGTCCCCAAACAACAGTGTGGGGAGGCAAAAAAAAAAAGCCAAAAACTTGGAAATGGCATAAAATTCCTACCCAGCCCTGAAATTATGAGGAAAATCTCACACTGATGTAGAGGTGGTGGTGGTGGGGGGGTAATGAAGCAAAAGAGGGAGACCACAGGGTGGTCAGGCCTTAAATAACCTAGACCCTGCCCTTGCATTTCTGCAAATGTGGCACAGATGCGCCATGCTTCATTTAATTGCTGGTCTCTTCTCCCTAGAGGCCCACAAAGTCCTATACTCCAACCAATTCGATCAGGGGATACTCATTTTGGTTATGTTTATCCTTTCACTGGTAACTCTTTTTTTACAAAAATATTTTTACTTTGGTATGGCTCCTGTTTCTCCCATTTCTTCTAATATGAAACCTATCCACTGTCTTCCTTCTTTCCAGCTTCTCTTGTCTTCTCCTTATGGAACTGTAGCTCAGTTCTTACGGGTCATGATTTATTTCTCTCCAGACTTTTTCACTTCCTTGCTTTCACTAAAGCCTGGCTCCTGACCATGATAGTGCTACTTCAGTAGCCCTCTCCTTCTTTTCTCGTATAAGTTATCATGAGGGCAGGGGGTTTGGGGCAGATCTTCTATTATGCCACTTTCAGCTTTTTTTCCTTTCCATCAGGACACTGCTTCTCTTCTTTTGAGGCCCATGCTGTGATATTCTTTTTGCCTTTGCACTTGTGAATTGCAGTCATTTACTTTTCCACCTGGCCCATTTTCAACTATTATTATTTCAGACTATCTTTCTGTCATATGACTCTTATTATTTAATATTCATATGGATGATTCCAAAGATCTACTATCTTACATTTTCTTTCTTTGTTGTTTTCTTTTGAGCTCAAGCTTTGTTCTGCAGCCTTCCTTCCAGAGTTTCATTTGGTCAATTCTGAGGCTTTTTTCTCAAGCATTAGTCTCTTCTCTGTCTTCCTTTAATTCTTTTGGTTCTTTGAATTCAGGTGTTTCTTTGTTCAACTCAGCTTTCTCTTCAACTCTTGATAGTTTTGATCCTTTGTCAACATTGATTCATGCCAACTCATGATACTTACAGCATCTCTTTTCTACATTTAATTCTCAAGTAAGCCCTCCCTTCCACCTCTCCCTCCATCATTCTCTGTGATGATTTTGCAACGTTCTTTATTACTAAAATTGAAACTATCCATTCTGATCTAGCTGCACCTAAACCTTGTTCATTACCCACATAACAAATGTCTGTTTCTTCTTTCCTATAAAATGTCTGTTTTCTACTCTCCCCTCTCCCCCTCCCTCCAGTCTTGTTAGAGGAACTATACAAAATACGGATCTTTTTGAACCCTTCTACTTGTTGTCTTGATCCTGTTCCTTCTTGCTTCTTAATTACTGTTGCTTCTGCCATTCTCCCTTCTCTTATCCATACTATTAATCTGTCCCTTTCTACTAGTTCATTTCCTTATGAGTTTAAATATGCAACTGTTTTCCCATTCTTAAGAATGCTTCACTTGATCCATATTCTATTTCTATTTGTATCAGGGGCTTCTCAATATTCACATCACACAATAATATCCTGATGGTGAGCATCTGTAAATACAATACAACTCTTCAAAACAATCCTTAATAGTTTTGCATAATACCTTTAAGTTTTCTCTCCACCCAAACCATATTTCCCTTTGCCTACTTTTATTTATATTAAATCTAGCTTGGAACCCCAAGGACAGCTTCTCTCTGACTTCATCTTCCTTTGCAAACAATACTGAGCTGTGTCAGAATTTGATGATTGGATGAGGTTTATTATGTTATTACCCAATAGCCTAAATGGTAAATGTCATGTTTTGACCATGCTTATTCATATATCTGACTATTCCTGGGGGGTTTATGTGCAGCTATTAAAATAAGAGGACTGGAGACAACAAAGAAAGCAACAGTTCTTGCAGTATATCTTTCTACCTATAGCTTTCTATCTTTCTTAAACTGACACATGAATGTATGTAAGAGACATAATGTAAACTGGGGCCTACTATAGCAATCCGGTGTTATGTATGGCTTGAAAACAGTCCTATAATGTGCTAAAGCCCACCATACCAATTACTCATGATAGTGACCTTGGCCAGGGCATACACTCAGAAAGCTCAATTACATCAACGATAAAATTTATTTGGCAATTTTACTTGTCTCAAATGGATTATTTAATGTCTGTTCAAAGCTTTCAACTTTCAAAACAAATTCAAAATCCTGAGTATCATTACAGATACGTACCAATAAAGGTGTTAAGTAAGGGAAGGTTGTTTTTACAATTAGCCATTAACTTATACAAGTGGACCATAAAACTGAAATATCATCTCTTTGCATTGTCAGTACCTTATCAAAGAGACATAGAACTAGTCATAAATAATCCCTGGCATTCTGTACAGAAGACAATATTTATGTTGTCTAGCATTTACCTGTCCCATAGACTTTTTTTCTGATTTGTTCTCATTGTTTCTAATTTTGCAACACAAAAATTGGAAAGGGGGAAACTGAGGTACTACAGCAGCAACAAAATTTCCCTAATAAAGCTGAGATAATGTGATGTATTTTGATGTATTTTAATATTCCAGTTCTTTTGTAGTGCACAGACTTTTTGTTTTGGTCCTACTATTATTTTTTCAGCAAGTGATTTTAAAGGCATGCTGCATCCTATGCATGGGTACTCTAAGATGAATTCCATTGTCTTTATTGAGGTTTATTCTTTAATAAATGTACTTAGGGATCCACCTTTAGAGGTATACACCACAATTTGCTGCATATATAGTTAGAATTAAGTCCCACAGAGGTGACCCACATCCCAGTAATTCTGCATAGCATTGCAACCTTCGATTCTGAAGCCTGCAGTGCTTTCTGGATTAACATCAATGAGCCAGCTCCATCAGGCCTAGCTAGAATTGGAAGGAGAGCCCTCCTTCCAGTCCATCTGATACCATGCAGCCTCAGAGGAAGAGAGTCAGGCCCACTCCTTGGGCCTAGCTTCGACTAAGAAGAGCCCTCCCTCCTGTCCACCTGATACTATCCAGCCTCAGAGGGAGAGAGTCAGGCCCAACTCTATCAGACCTAGCCTCAACTAAGAAGAAGAGCCCTCCCTCCACTCATCTGATACTATCCAGCTTCAGAGGGAGAGAGGCAGTCCAGCTTCATCAGACCTAGCCAGAGCAAAGAGAAGAGCCCACCCTCCAGTCCATCTGGTACCATCCAACCTCAGAGGGTGAGAGGCAGGCCAGCTGCATCAGGCCAAGCCAGAGTAAGGACAACCCTCCCTCCAATCCATCTGCCATGGTCCAGGCCACAGAGGGAGAGAAGAACTGTTGGACCTGTCCCCCTTCCCTACTGCCATTCCCTTCTCCTTTTGTGTCATGTCATTTTAGATTGTAAGCCTGAGGGCTGAGAAGTCGAAGCTAGGCCCAAGGAGTGGGCCTGACTCTCTTCCTCTGAGGCTGCTGGGAAGCATCTAATCAACCATTTGTAAACTACTCTGTTAGTCTTTCTGGCTGAAAATCAGGGTATAAATACTCTAAATAAATAAATAAATAATAAACCTGCACATTCTAAGGTGGAACAAATCATGGCATATGTAGAGATGCTAGCTACTGTGTGGGACAGTACTTGTAAGTACTCTGAGATTCCTCCCCTATTTGCAAGTACTGTCCTAAAGAGTTAGCTAGCATCTCTACATATAGGCACAAGTGCATATGGGAGCATGTAAAAAAGATATGAAGGGTATTGCTGTGTGTGTGAGAGAGAGACAGAGAGAATTTGCATTTGAGACTGTGTGTGTATGAGCCTATCTGAGGAAGAGAGAGTCAAAAAGTGCCCTCCTTGCCTTTGTTTTCCCTTCCAGGACAGAAAAACTTTTGGAAGATGAGGAGAGGGGGATTAGGGCCAACAGGCCTTGTGCCCCCCTTGAGCAACTCTCATGCCCCCCCCTGGAGTCCCACCCCACAGTTTGAGAACCTGTGTTTACAATTACTGGGCTACAGTTGGCTTCCATGATGCTGGAACTGCCAGCTCCACACTGGGGATAGGGAGAACCAGGCTTATGCCTCCCATTTCCACTATTAGGCTTCAGCCTCTATCTATTCTGCTGAAAGTGAACAATACACCTAACAAATCCAATTAGTATCTTCATCTTTCCACATGAACATTCAAGGATCTCTTAATCTGAAGGTTTCTTGATTGCTCATAGACTCACTGCTGAAAATGATGGAGGGGAAGACAATAAGAACAATATTGATTAGAAGTTATTGGAAATTTTACTTCATTTTGATTTGTTTGAATCATAATTTACCCAAATTCACAAAAAATAAAAAAGTAAAAAATGAAACTGACATTTCCATTCCCTACTGGGGAAAGCTGAAAATGCAATTTCTCTTTCCCCCCTGTAAGACATTACCCAAATTCACATTTGACTGTGAGTGAAACTTTGGGGGGAAGCAGATGACTGCTTCCGGGTCGCTGCGGGTCGGAGCGCCGGCGGAGCTCAGCCTCCGCACCGCGGCGCACCTCCGGCGACTCTAAAAGGAGCACCAAATTGGCGCTCCTTTTAGATGTCAGGGAAAGTGCACCCTAAAAGCAGCGGGCGCACTTTCCCTGACTCTTCCGCCGCGGCGCATCCTCAGGAAGAGGAAGGGGTGCTGCTCGTGTGGCTGCCCCTCCTTTTCCGGGCCTCCAAGATGGCTCAATTAGCTGTCTGCCGAGGCCCTTAATCAGACAGCTTTGCCCATCTGCATTGCCTCCCAAACTGTATACCTGTTCAATGAATGTCTGCTTAGGGCTAAGACAAGAACAACGTGTGTATCACAACACTGGGCTTTTTCTGATACTTAGCATTTGTGGATAGAGTAACATGTCAGGTTTTCTTCCTCCACAAAATGTTTAAACCTCAGGTTTTCTCTGTCCCAAATATGTGGTTGTGATTTTTGGTAAATACTTCAAAATTCTTCAAAAATGAACCAAACTAAAAACAAACCAAACAAACCAAGCCCAAAACAAATCAAACAAACCAAATTTGTATCCAGCTCCACTAGCCAAATGGAGAGGGCTATGCTATACTTGCCTGCTAAGTAGTTGGTAAAGCTCCTCACAAGGAAATGTAGCAGAGCCACAAATATAGTTTTTAATGTGTAGGAATTCAAAACCAGCCTTTTAAGAGTAAATCACACAACAACCTTGGTTTTGGTGGATAAATCTATCAGTTTCTTTTGCATTTGACTTTTTAACTTTTCTTGATATTTTCTTCCCAAATGAAAAGAAAATTGCAAATTTGGGAGAAAATTGTGCAGAAATTGAAACAATATTCTTTCACGTTTCTCTTTAACATTTGTTGCTGTTGTTTTTATCATCAAGTTGACCTGTGATTGAGAAACTTTCAAGAGGTATGATCATTAGCTGGTTTGCTCAGGTCATTCAAAGTCAGGATTCTGGCTTATGTGATTGAATGAGACCACCTATCTTTCCCTTTTCTCTTCCACTTTACCAAGCATTTTTGACTTTTCCAGTGACTCACTTTATCTCAGGATATGTCCAAAGTATGACAGCCTCAGTTTAGTCATCTTTCCTTTAATTGAGGATTCAGGCTTGATTTTTTTTTTCTAAAACCCACTTGCTTATCATTTGAGCAGTCCATAATAACCATGGATCATAGTGTGTGGGGGGGAGGGGGGAGAAGAAAAATGCAATTAATTCCAAGTAGCTAGACTAAGCCTTTGTTCAACTGCCTTATTCACTGAGAGAGCTACTTTACTTGCAAAACATCCTTATTTAAAAGTCCCCTCTAACTTTAGATCTAATGAGCTAAGATATATTGATATTATAAATGCAAACAGAAAATAAAACATGGTGTTTATTGCCTTTAGAGAAGATGCCTTTGCAAGGCAGAAGATCTTAAGCAAAGGGTGAGATCCAGACCTTTCCTGTCTCCTTCTTGAGTAGAGATGCCTGAGATTCTTGACACTTTCCATATCACTTTTGACTTCTGCTCATGACAGATGCCTGCCCTAGGCTGAACTCCGATACACAAGACTCCCCCCCACCTTCTTTCTTCTGCGATCTTATTTTATTTTACTCTTTTTGTTACTTTATCTCTGGGGCATGTATCTGTCAAATCCCTAAATAACAGAACAATTGTTATACTGTTCTTTGGTTTTGTTGGAAAGATGAAGGAAAAACATAACAATATTTATTTTTTAAAAATGCTAGCTGTCCTTCAGGATGTCTGAACATGCATATCTGTTTGTAGCTTACAGAGGGACTGGCATAGTGAACCAGCTGTAGAAGCATACTGTATCTATCTATCTATCTATCTATCTATCTATCTATCTATCTATCTATCTATCTATCTATCTATCTATCTATATATTGTCAGGCAGTGCTTTTTTGTCAAACTCCTTTATAGCTCAGTCCATCATTTTAGTACAACTGAGCATAAGCACCATGATAACTAACACCAGAAATGATGTATGTGTGTGTTACATTTTTGCAATAGCTTCTCAATCTACAGAGCCATAACCAAGGCAAGTATCCATTCCAGACAGTGTATTATGGGGACAGCTTTTTAAAAAGCCTGTTTGGGAGTTGTTATTACAGAGGTCTGGTGTCCTCAGGCAGGATTAAAGAGGTCATAGCTCTTTTGACAAGAAGACATCCCTTGTGTCCTGAATAAATTCCACTTTGAATAATTACTATTTTGCCCTACATAAATTCCAGCTACAGCTTTAATTATGCATAACATCAAATGTTAAAAACAGATCAGGTATGCAGACTGCCAGCCAGCTATAGAGGAAGCACACACATACTTTTTTTGGAGCCTATCCCCTGGAAATGCCTCCCTCCAACAAATTTTTAAACTTGCATGTTCCAGAGAGAAAGAGAGAGAGAGAACAGCTAGGGAATACATCCACATATTTTTGCAGTTCACTTTTAAAAAGGAAAAAGAGGGATGCACATCCCTGAGGAGAGAGAAATCTACTCATGTTTTGACACAGTGAAAAAGTGCCCTCTTCTCTGTCTTGGTTCATGTCTCCCTTAATATTCAAAGCTCCATGAAAGGTGGGACTGTGTCTTGTGTATAATTCCATGATTCCTTTCCTTGCAGAGTTTCTTTTATCAGGCAAAACACCTATAAATAGATTCAGGGAGAAACAAAGAAGGTGAAAGGGAGAGAAGGACATCCTTAACCTCTTTGGCTGCATCTGCACAACAGAAATAACCCAGTTTGACACCACTTTAACTGCCATGGCTCAATACTATGGAATCCTTGGATTGGTAGTTTGTTGTGGCTCTAACAGAGAAGCTCTGACCAGAGCTCTCTGACAGAGAAGGTCAAATGTCTCACAAAACTATAGTTCCCAGAATTCCATAGTATTGAACCATGGCAGTTAAAGTGGTGTCCAACTGGATTATTTCTGCAGTGTGGATGCAGCCTACTTGCCATACCATTCAGGTTCTCACGTTTGCTCCCTTTTCAAACTGCTGCTCCCCCTCAGCCATTTTTTTAAATCTCCAAGTAAGAGAAAACATACAAACCTATATTAAAAAGACACAGGTCCTGTATATTTTATTTTTCTTGAAGAGTAGAATCCAAAAGGGAGATGATTCTGCATAGAAAACCACTTTGAAAGAAAGGAATAGATGCTCCTTTCTTTTCTGCACCTCTTTCTCTCAACCTTCCCACTCCTACCAAAATTCTGCTCTGGTTATTCACAGGATAAATCTTTCTTTGTAGAATTACTTCCTGTCTTAGAGTCTTAATTTTTTGGAGACAGGCTATTTAAAAAAATCTCTACAGCTTTTAAATATATTTCATTATTTTGTTAAGATTTGTTGTTGCTGTGATCGTTCAAATCATGGTAACCCTAACAAGAACCTATTACAGGGTTTTCTTGGCAACGTTTGTTCAAAGGGGGTTTATATTTGCCTTTCTCTAAGGCTGAGAATGTGACCTCCCCAAAGTCACCCGGTGGGTTTTCCATGGCTGAGAGAAGATTTGAACCCTAGTCTCCAGAGTCATAGTCCAACACTCAAACTGCTCCATCATGTTCACATTATATGTACTGCTATTTGTTGTTATTTGTTCTATTTCACATCCATACTACATCTCATTTGCACAAACCATACTGAAAATTTTCTTGAAGAGCAGGAAGTATAAATGTTTAAAACAAAATAAATAATAGGAAGCTTGGCTGAACTCCTTCTTTTGTAGTTTCCACAGGCAGGCCAAGATTTTTTTTTTTAAAGAAATCCAGGCTTTCCCCCTTAACCCATTGTGGTGGAACAGTCTTTTAATCGGAGAGGGGGTTGCACCATTTTTTTTTTTTCTAAATCAGCTTTAAATTTTTTAGTTTGGGTTTTAAATAGAATATTTTTGTTACTTGGTTGTTTTTACTTGTATATGCATAATTAATAAGAAGAGTTAATCATTGGTGGATTATTAATATTGGCTGGGAGTGCATCTACAGTCACCTTTCCATTTTTGCAGGGGATCCAAATTCTGGAGCACACTCACACCCACAAAAATAGAAACTCACATATATTCAAGCCCCATTGGCTTGAATTCCCATGCATCGTTGTGTGCAGCCCTGTCACACACCATAGGTGTATGTGCCATTTTAGCCAATGGAGCTCACTCCTCTGTCAATAATCGAGATTTCAAGTCCACAAAAACAGAGTGGCAACTGTACAATGTAGAAATAATGCAGTTTAACACCACTTTAAGTTTTGGAGCTCCATCCTATGGAATCTTGGGATGTGTAGTTTTACAAGGTCTTTGGCCTTGTCTGCCAAAGAATGATGGTGCCTCACAAAATTACAGATCCCAGGATTCTATAGTGTGCATTCATGGCAATTGAAGTGGTGTCAAATCCCATTATTTCGACAGTGCAGATGAACCCTGGGATCCTATTCAGTATTTATGATGTTGTTGAGAGTCAGTGTGGTTCTCAACATGGTTTGATTGTTGGACTAGGACTCTGGAGACTGGGGTTTGATTCCCAACTCAGCCATGAAACCCACTGGGTGACCTTGGGCAAGTCACATGCTCTCAGACTTAGCCTCTGACAAAGGCAATGGCAAATCTCCTCTGAACAAATCTTGCCAAGGAAACCCCAATGATAACCTAGCCTTAGGATTGTCGTAAGTTGGAAACAACTTGAAGGCACACAATATACAGAACACAAGCCAGAGTTACACAGCCTCATCAATGGAAGGATTTTCAAAGTGCTAGAGAGTAGGGCAGTGTCAATGATATGTCCATTCCACTCCCAGCAGAATGGTGTTTTTGGTAGGCAGCCACCAGGATTGCACAATGTGCCTACCACAAAAGGACTCACTGTCAGAGCAATCATTGCACACCCACCCACTGTCCAGCACCTTGGAAATCCTTCTGTTGGTGGGGCTGCATGACTAAAAAGATAAGAGTTTTGTGGGTAGCATTAGGAGATATTGTTACAGTGATGGTGCTCCATCATCATAGCCTTGTCTCCTGATGCAAGATCTCAGCCGTGAATAAACATTAATATCATTAAGTTGAATTATTATTAAATTTCAAAATTATAAAATTTAAATGATTAAAAATTAAACATTGTTAAATTAGCATTATTAAATATTCATAATTAAACATTATTGTATCAAAAATTCTCTATTTGAAATTGTAGCAAGCTGCCTTGATCCTGGATCTGGAAAAAGACATAATATAAATTAAATAAAAATAGGAAGCCAAAATGTGAAAATATTGCTATAATTGATGTGCACTTAAGGTGCACACATAAATAATAGTAGTGTGACAATTCTCATCAGGTGGAAGTGGCATACTTTTGCATATACAGGGGTAGAATTCAGAGACATAGGAAGCTCCCATTTTTGAAAAGCAGCTGGATGAGTGTGACTGGGACCTGGGTTGCATGCGGGTTTCAGTCGTCCAACAGCAGCAGCAGTGACTTGACTGTGATAATACTAGCTATTAATCCAAAACACAACTGTATCCCATTGGAGATAAGTTCCATTATTTGAAATGCAATAATTCCCATGGTCATAATAGTCTGGAATAGCAGTATGCAAAGGGATCTTATAACACTTTTGATGATAAATGTGTGAAAGAAGTTAAAGCATACATTTTTGTAGACTTTTGTAGACTTGTTCTACTCCATGCATTGAGGAAGTAGACCAAGTTTCTGAAACACCAAGTTTCTCAAAAGTGTTACAAGATCCCTTTGCATTCTGCATATAGGTTTGGGATTGTTCTCTGGTCTTGTTGATCCAACATCATATGCATGAAGAAGAGCATGTTAGGTGACACTGATGTCACTAAGAGATTTCCTGTACACTGAAATTCCATCTTCACCTTTGTCTCATCTTCATGTAACTCAAGTTATCAGGTCTATTTTAATGCAGTTACTGCATGAGTATCTGTCTCCTTTATTCAGGCTAATAAATTGGGTTTCATCCCTTAAAGTTACAATTGCACTGTTTCATTTTCTGCCTGACAGCACCATCAATAAATCACAATGATATCTGTAATGCACAGTGATTAGCCCATTAATATTATTAATCAGAGAATAGAATTTTTCAAATTAGTTTGCATATCTTTGATTTTTGCCTATTAATATTATTCTCCCTTACACATATACTACAGATATTTTTTAAGGGAGCAGTAACAAAGCTCATGTTGTTGCTGCTGCTGCTCTTTAATGCTGGTGTGCACAGTTTCATCATACCACATATATAATACCTTCACCTTCTCACAATGGAGATTTTTGCTACTGCTATTACATCTCTTTCATGCTGTCCTTGTGCTTGAAGCTGAAAAACTGTCTTTTCTGAAAGTCAAGACACAACTTTTTATGTAGTGATACCTTTTGGGAAACTCAAAATGATCCTCTGCTACAGCTGCTCACTTTTTTTTTGGCACTTTTATTTAAAAAAAAAAAACATGGCTTGCCGAAGTTTCCAACCTGAACTGGATCTTTTCCACTAGTCCTGGCTCTACCATTAGACAGAGAGACAGGTGTCTCAGGCTGCAACTACATTGCAAAATTAATGTAGTTTGACACCACTTCAGTGGCCATGGCTCTGTGCTATGGAGTTCTGGGATTTTTGTGAGATATTTAGCCTTCTCTATCAGAGAGCTCTGGTGGCACTGTAAATGACAATTCCCAAGATTCCTTAGCACTGAGTCATGGCAGTTACAGTGGTGTCAAGATGTATCAATTCTGCAGGGTAGCAGTATCCCCGAGTAGCAGATACTCAGGGGAATTAGTAGTTGTAGAAAGGTATTGAAAGATAGAGTAATACGGATTTCATGTATGGCCTCTAAATAAGCCTCCTGCCCTCAGGAAGTTCCATCAACAGTATCAAAATAAGGAAATAAGATGCAGTTGCCAATCCAATTGGCTTCTATACATGAAATGAGGGGAACCACCCTGCCCTTTTCCCCAGGCAGTAAAATATATTGTGTGGGCTCTGTTTTCCACCTGCTGATCCTAAATAGTTCTGAGACATATTCTGGGGTTCCCATGACAATGGCCAGGCTAATTGGTAACATAAAGCAAAAGAGGCACAGAACTAATATCTCTGAACCATTGAACTCTGCAAAGTTCACATACTTTGGTATCCGGTGTGTTTTTTTTCCAGGACCCCCATGGATACCAAAATCCTTGATAGTCAAGTTCCATTATATACAATAGATGTATCAAAATAGTGTTCCCTATATAAAATAGCAAAATCAAGGTTTGCTTTTTGGAATTTATATATTTTTGGAATATTTTCAAACCATGGATAGTTGAATCCATGGATAAAGAATCCATGGATATGGAGGGCCAACTGTATTTTATTAATAATACAATTACCTCAGGTCAAAGTGCTGCTAAGCAATTAACCCAATAATTCATTCATTCATTCATTCATTAATAAAATATATACCCAATATAGAGCTACTTTGGATCCCATTGGGGAGAAAGACAGGATATAAGTGCACTAAATAAATAATAAATAAATTATATACACACAAATGCAAATGCGTGGAGATTTGTTTTACAGCAATATAGATGTTGTTCACTTGTGTCAGCTGCATACTTCCTTGCTCTCTGGTAGGTCATTTTTTTCTTGCACCTGTTGCTCTCATTTTATGTTGCATTTGGGTGCCCCCATCTCTGCTTATGAAATAAAGGCAGGTACTAAAATGCACCAATTCCTTTGCTGCAGTAGCCTATTTCAAAGAAAGGTCAAGCAGTAGGCATTTTAAGAGGCTTCTTTCTCTCTATTGATCATCATACTGAGAAATCCCTTTTTTTTTTTTTTTTTTTTTTTTGAGGTATCGCACAGTTCTCTGGAACACAGTTGCAAAGCTACTAGAAATAGTGTTCTAGTTGAAAGATGTGGAAGAGGGAATTCATATAATAGCCCAGGACTTCGGGTATCTTTATGTCAATGTTATCAAAGTGACAAGACGTACTATTTTTATAATGACAAGAGTTAATTATTTTATAGAATTTATTCCTGGTCCTACAAACAGTAGCTTACACATTCTGTTGGTGTTGGTGGTTTTGGGGTTTTTGGGGAAAAAAAGAAAAGTCAGAATCTAAATGACAAAAAAAATGAAACATTGACAGGGAGGGAAAAAGAGAAATTCAAAACACTAATGTTGCAAGGTTTTCCAGCTTGGTGGAATGGCTATTGGATGAGAGTTGTGGAGAGGCAAAGCACAATGGAAAATATTTCTTAGGCTAAATGCACACTGCAGAAATAATGCAGTTGGACACTGCTTTAATTGTCATGGCTCAATGCTATGGACCTCTGGGATTTGTTGTTTTGTGAGACATTTAGACTTCTTTGTCAAAGACCTCTGGTGCCACAACAAACTTCACATCCCAGAATTCCAATTCCATTGAGCCATGGCCATTAAAGTGGCATCAAATTGGATTATTTCTCCAGTGTGGATGCAGCCAAAGGGCCTAAGCAGACTGCCAGAAATAGTGCACAGTAAATTGAAGCACTGCCCTGGCTCAGGGCTAAGGAATCATGGGAACTGTAATTTATTGTGGCACCAGAGCTCTCTGACAGAGAAGGCTCAATGTCTCAGAAAAAAAATACAATTCCCATGATTCCCTAGCACTGAGCCAGGGCAGTGCCTCAATTTAATGTGCACTATTTCTGGCAGTCTGCTTAGGCCCTTAGAAAGGCTGGGGCTGGTCTTGCTTCTCGTCTCCTCTTCCTCAGCAAGGTGGAATAGCTGCTGAATGACAGATGAGGAGAGACAGCTCAGCTAATAAACCTGAAAGAGCAGGAAGATCATAATGCCTACCAATTGAGAATGACCCTGGAGAACTAGCATTCAAGGCATGAGAAGCTGACTCCCTCCCCTAGAAATTATAGCATCAAATGATAACTTCCTTGTCTTTCTCTCTTATACTTCCAGAGTATATACATAAGTGTTAAAGTAAGATGGAATCTGTTTCAGTGCTGCTGACAATGGTAGATGAAAAGTAATGCATAATTCAACTCTTGTGAGAGAGCAAACAGTCAGAGACATTTACATTTCAGCAGTTCAGACCCATTAGCCTGTCCCAGTGTATAGGATTTTTTGCACAGAAAGGAAATTTTCTATCCTGCTTTTCAAGCCAAGTAGCCAGAGATTGATTCAAGAGGAAACCCCACTGGGGGTCAATGCAATGTCTAGCTACTGAATTATTATTCTTCCTTCTTCACATTCCTGGTTGCAGAAAAAGACTTTTTAAGCAGTGCCTACTGCTGCAACCACAAGGAAGTTCTAAGAGGTTTTAGGAGGGAAAAGAAGAGGTTCCTCTAATTAATTTTTCAGGAAAAAAATGTCATACATGAGTTTGGCAGAAGTAGCCATTGCTTTTAACTAAAAATGGAGCAAACATGTATAGATTTTAAATAAAATTCCTAAGAGCTGAAAAACTGGAGTTTGGAGGATTGGGAGAAAATTAAGAGGTCTGGGGCCTCATATTGTAAACCAGGGGTAGGCAACCTAAGGCCCGGGGGCTGGATGCAGCCCCCCGAGGCCTTTGGACCGGCCCCAGGCCAGTCCTGCCGCTGCCGCCACCCCCCGCTGCCGCCTGCCATGATGATATTGATTATTGTTGTTATTACTTATTCTTGGGGTTTTCTTGGCAAAATCTCCACAGGGGGTTTGCCATGGCTTTTCTGGGACTGAGAGTGTGCGCATGCATATATTTTTTAATTTTTTAATTATTTTTTAATATTTTTAATATTTTATTTATTTATTTATTTTTAGTGCTTAGGCCCCCCAATTGTCTGAGGGACAGCAACCCGGCCCCTGGCTCAAAAAGGTTGTCTACCCCTGTTGTAGACAGTAGCACTCTTCAGGCATTTTTATTTTAGGGGTGTAAACAATTTTGATAAATGTTCTTGTCCTGAGTGGAAAAAATGTGGCTTGGTATGTTCAGACAGATCACAGGGAAAAAAAGATCAACTACTATGAAATATTTCAGCTTTACATGAAAGCAAAAGGGTCCTGCTTTTTTTTGTGCATGCATGCACATACATATCTTTTTAATGTATTAACAGTAATTTTAAAATATTACTTGTAATATTAATTTGGTGCCTTGTGTTTTAAAATTGTACTGTTTTGTAGTAGTAGTAATAGTAGTTTTAAAATATTTTTTCTGAACCACCTTGGTTCCAATTTGAAAGAAAGGCAGTATATTACATAAATAAATAAATAAATAAATGGGGTATCATCATTTAACAATCACTTGAGTCACGTTGGTGGGGCAGTTCTCATTAGTAGAAAAATTGGAAATTGATGGGGACTCACTGGGCAACTTTGGGTGGAAAAAAATTTCCCCGACTTGCATCTAAGATTGGGATACAGGTGCTAAAGGAGAATTCCTTTGGGATCAGTCCAGGGCAAACTTCCAGCAAAACTGGAAAGTTTACAGCAAGGTGGGGCCAGAAAAGTGTCGCTGGTAAGGAATGACCAGCCACTCTTTGTAAGCCTGTAGTTATACCAGATGGCAGTGGGAGCTAGATGCTCAGCCTTGGCAGTTGAGATAGAGATCTGAAAATGACTGCATCTCAAGTGAATTTTGCCCCAAGGAGACCTCACTGCATATTGAGGGCTTTAAATAGTTAAATAAAAGTGACCCTAATTTGACCCATTGTCTGTGTCTTGACTCTTTTTATCTGGGTGGGTACACAATTGACTAGCTATTCTCTCACACAGCCTGGCCTACATTCTTGTTGTGAGTGCCTTGTCTCCTCTCTTGAACTCATTGCAGTGCCATGTCCACTACCTAGCACTCACTAGAAAAAAAGGAATGATACAGTTATGACAAATAAGTATGTATGTAAAGGCAGAAACAAGGATGTATACACTTGCTATAAGCTGCTCTATTGTAATTCTTATGGAGGGTGCCTATGCCTGGGAGAGATATTCTATCCATGGATATTTAAAACCATGGAAAACTCAGGTTCTGATTCTTAGGAAGGGCCTCTATAGTCAGAGGATGCACTCCCTTCAGGACACCAACCAAAATGAGTGCAACCTATATTGGAAAAAGCTATATGCAAGTGTCCCCTAGAAGAAAAGACCATTTTAAATTAGAATTTGTTTGCAACAGGTACAGGAAAACCTTCAATACAAAATGAAAAACACAAACATTTGGACCAATTCTAGAATGTTCATTTCTACAATGAAGCAGAAATCCAATGTATATAACAGGGGTCCTTAAACTATGGCCCGCAGGCTGGGGCCTGCCCCTGGAGGTTTTTATCCAGCCCGTGACCTGCCTGGTGGTTTTGTTTTGTTTTGTTTTGTTTTGTTTTGTTTTGTTTTTTTGCCAACTGGCTTGTTCCCAGAGCTTCAGGGGAGGAAGGAAGAAAGACTGCCTGAGCTTGAGGTGGGTGGGCTGGCCTTCATGTGCTTTGAGCCCCGCCTCTGCCTTGGCTCCCTTCGGGGAGGGGAGGGAAGGGGTCAGGAGGCACCCAGCCAGGCTCCCAGTCAGTCCCCCGTGTGCCGCCTGTGGTGGCTTGGCCTGGGGGAAGAAGAGGAGGAAAAGGGCTGAGGCGCGGTGTTTCTGGGAGGGCCTCCCTTCCTCCCTCCCTCACTGCCCTGGGCTGGTCTGCTGCCCTCTGCCTTGCCTGTCCTGCCTCTCTACAGGGAATACCCTGTAAAAACCCACTGGGTGGTCTTGGGCAAGTTACACTCTCTCAGCCTCAGGGTGGGGCCTCAGCTTGCTTCCCTCCCTTCTTTCTTTCCTCCATTCCTCCCTCCCTCCCTTCCCCTCAGCAAAAGCCACCCCCCCATGGGGGGAGGAGGAGGAGGAGGAGGAGGAGGAGGAGGAGGAGAAGAGAGGGTCAGGGAAGCCCCCTTTCAGGGTGGGGATGCCCTCTTCCTCCTCCTCCTCCTTTCCCTCTTCTTCTTCTCTCCCAGGGAGTCCCCTCCCCGCTCTCTCTCTGGGGCCCCAGCACTTGCCAGCCTTCCTCCTCTTCTTCCCAACGATGGCAGGGCTCCCTCCTTCCCTCCTGGAGCCTTTTGGGGGGGGGAGGAGGGGGAGGAGGAGGAAGAAGACTTCTGGCAATTCAAAGACGAATCTATCCTGGGGTTTCCTTGGCAAGGTTTGTTCAGAAAGGGTTTGCCAATGCTTTTCCCTGAGCCTGAGAGATTGTGACTTCAAAGAATGTGGTTGCTGTGGCTGTTGTGTGCTTTCAAGTCATTTCAGATTTCTGGCAACTCAAAGACAAACCTATCCTGGGGTTTCCTTGGCAA
>CM034701.1:234676054-234690962 GCA_020142125.1 Phrynosoma platyrhinos | reverse complement strand
CCATATTTTGCACCAACTGTAATTTCCAAACCAAGCACAAGGTTAGCCCCATGTAGTGCGTGTTACAGAAATCTAGACATGAGGTTACCAGCACATTGTAGCCAAGGGTCTAATTAAGGGGAATTTCCAATAATGCGAGATGGGCTGGCTACAATGCCCTGCGGTATCGTCTTCCCTATGTGTATACCGAGAAGACCAGGGAATTCCAGAAATAGGACAGAGGCAGATGCTTCCAATGAATCTATTTTTATTATAAAGCAAAATCACACACCAACATGCACTCACTCACTCACTCAAGGCTCAGGAAAGTCAAGGTTGGAGGTTGGAATAGATGGCAGGCTTTGCTGAGGGAGATGCTTACCGAAATGTAGTTCTCCTCCGGGAAACGGATGGGGTGAGAGGCGATGGGAGACAAGCCTCACTCCGCAGCGTGGGTTTCGAGTGGACTTGCCAGAGCTAACCTCAAAGGTCTGAGTGACGTGGAGTCGTTTAGACCATGAAATTAGCACACTGACTGACTAAAATCTGGGGTTTATATAGGACCAAATGGGCCTTGCAGCTAAAGGCGATGATTGCGATGATGGCACCCTGCTGTATAGGGTCTAATTGTATTTGGTGGTCTTAATCCGAGGAGCCAATATCCTGGGGGAATGTGTGTGTAGGTGATACAATGCACCTTTCGATGGGTGGGGGTGTGTGAGACTGGTTGGCACAATACAGACATTACACCCTTAATGGCTGAGGGTGCTTGTGACTGGGTGCCACAATACATTCAAATGATTGGGATGATTTGATCAGGGGGAAATCCCATCAGCAACTCTCCTAGACTATCTGGGGCTATTCAACGGGGATTAAGGGTGGTGGCCCATGCCATGGGCACAGAGGATTTTTGCCTCCAATTCTACTGCCAGAGTTCATCTGGAGGTCATTATGGAATTTCATATTTTTCATATTTGGATATTGAGGATTCTGGGTAACAGGTGAGCAAGTTGAAATACCTCTTTCTCCACAAAAGAGCAGGAAGAATAAAATAATTTCCCACCCCACCCCCTTTTTCAGGGATGAAAAGAATAAAGAGATAAATTTACATCACTAGCTGGTGAACAACATTTAGCCAGAAGCAGCAGCAGGAACAACAGCAGCTTCCTTCAGCCTTCAGATACTCTCTTGGGCCCTCAGAAATAGAGTGAGCTTATATTCATGGTGGGCACCAAAAGGAGGACTTAAGTAAGCACTTTTTTTTTTTTTTTGCTAAGTCAGCACCTGTCTCTCTCAGTCTAAAAGAAGCCGAGCAGTGGACCCTTCAAAAGGCTTTCAGGTGCTCGAGAAAAGCCCAGTGGTACTGAACTCTAATGCTACACCTAATTGTTGTCCTCACTATTGCATGCAAGAATGAACAATTTAACAAGTTTTCTCCATGCTAGGCAACACAATGAGAATTTTTAGATTATTTTTTTCAGACATTGGTGTTTTGTGGTTCTTTCATTTTTGAAAAATTCATTTACACACACATACACACACTGATTTTTCCAAAAGAAATTGTACAAAAAGTTGGTATATATGCAAAAATAAATAAATAAATAAATAAATAAAAATAAAAATCCACCCCAAAGCCCACAAACCATTTCTGTGCAGAAAAAGACACCCTCCGATGAGTCGGGAGGGGTTTCTTGTTGTGCTGGCCAAATAAGGACAGGAGACGCCTGGTTGGTCAAGGTGCACAGGGGAATAAGTACACCTGCACGCCTTGTCCAATAGGGTTATTGATTGTAGCTCCAAGTCTCGCAGTGTTAATGATCTTGCGAGACTTGGGGTGAGAGTTTGTCATTTATAGCTCTGCGCTGCCACGTGGAGGCAGGATTTTAGAGCTGAGATGGAGCAACCCATCCCACCAACCCTTTATTAAGAGTCTTTAATTGTTACTCTCAGGCTTAGGCTGGTCGCCTTCGGGGGCCGGGAGGGAATTTTTTCCCAGGGTTCTTCCCTGGGTTTTTCACCCTCCATGAGATTTATTATTATTGTTGTTGTTGTTGTTGTTGTTGTTGTTTAAGTAAATTAATTTGGGAATGGGTCATGGTGTGCTAATTCATTTTGTTTTAATTGCTTTGTCACAACTTGGGAATAGGGTCTATGAGTTGAAATTGCAGTTGTACTGTAGGGCGGATAATGACCCCCACCACACAGAATAATTTAATCTGGCTAATTAAAAATTGGGGAAAAATTGGAATAAAACAAATTTGAATGAAATAACATATGCACTTAAAGGTATGGTGTCATAAAATTGCATGATGTCATATGATGAAATATGATGTCATTTCCAGGGGGAGGGGTTCATAAATATGTTGTTATTATTGTTTACTTGTTTTGTTACGTGCAGTGAGGGACCACCCACTTGGGGGTTACACCTTCACTTACACACGTGACAAATTTGTTAATGTTTATTGGTTAGTAATAGACCCTGTACAGTTACATAAAAGTTGTGGCCTGTTTAAACCCAAAAAGAGGCATATTTATGTAAAATAGATTGTTTTCTGTGCAAATATGACTCAAAAAAGCAAGTGCTGTTACAAAAATGTTTTCCTGCAAATTGATTTTTACTCAAAAAATGTTCCAAAATGTAGGAAAATACATCTGAACTACAACAGTTTCAAACAAGATAAAGTTTGGGACACTTTGGAACAAGATTCCATTTTGGGGAGAGGCAGGATATAAATGCAATCAATCAATCAATCAATCAATCAATCAATCAATCAATACATGGGCAGGTCATTTAATCTGTGCTGCCCAAAGGACCTACGGAGCAAATCTATCTCCCCTAATAGGTAATGATTGGCCCATATTTTCACCATGGTAGTGACAGTTGCCTGAAAAAACATCTGGGCATTTTTTCCACTTACAATGCATTCCTTTGCCAAAGGCATTTCTGTCAAGATGTATATTGCCCTTTCTAGTTGCATATCATGCCTTCTTATAAGGCCCGAGGGTGACAGGCTAATATGCAAGTAGCCTAAAGGGATCAAGCTCAACAGAAACATTCTTTCACACCACACAGTTATAATATTATGATTCCACATTAACTGCCACAGTTACATCCCATGGAAACCTGTAGTTTACAGTTTAGGTAGGAGTATTTTAAATTCTCACCCAGAGAGAGCTAGTGCTTTATCAAACTATAAATTGCACAATTCCATGGGATGCAGCCAGAGTTGAATCATAGCACAATTATGCAGTGTGAAAGGGCCCTCAACGTGTTGCATCCCAGAATCAGCTAAACTACCTGATCTTTCTAGCATTGTTGTTCTATGGCTATATGGCTTCTAATTATCAAATCTTATAAATCAGAAGTTAGACTGGAGGCTAAACACAAATGTTTATACCCTGTCAAGAACTGCCTTTTCTCCCCAGAGTTCAGTAAATGAGTCTTTTGTATTACAAACTGTAAAACTTTACTTCAGAAAACACATAAGTGTTACCAGGAAGACATCTGCAGGCAGAAGTGCCTTCATCCTTCAACACTGGCATACCATTAACGACATTTGTCCCAAACCTTTGCACGCTTCGCCTTAAATTCTTTACTAACTAAAACATACTAGCCCTCTTTTCCATTCATCCAACTCCCAGTACCATCCTATTCCCATCTCCACTTTCTGTTTCCCACCAGCGATTCTGAGAAAATTCATCCTCCACACATCTGCACATTCCTGCACTAGGCCACAAGCATTCTTTTGAGCCACCCCCAATTCTTTCTACTAGAACTATAAAAAGGTAAAGATATTCCCCACTTACAAGGTTGTCAAGTCGTGTCCATCCATAGGGGGCAGTGCTCATCTCCATTACTAAGCCAAAGAGCCAGCATTGTCAGAGACTGCTCTGTGATCATGCGGCCAGCATGATTGCACAGAACATTGTTTACCTTCCCACCAAAGTGGTACCTATTTATCTACTTGCATTTGCATGCTTTCAAAATGCTAGGTTGGTAGAAGCTGAGACTAGTGACAGGAATTCACCCCACAATGCAGCACCTGGCCTCAAACTGCCAACTTGTTGATCTTGCAATCAACAGAGTCATTGTCTTAACCACTTGAGCCACTGCATCCCTGTGAACTATCCCTGTGAACTATACCTTCCATCATTCTCATCATGTACCAATAGATGATAACATTCATATAACTCTTCTATATCTATAAAACATTAAACGTGTTACATATTACAGCAGCAACAACAATCTTATGAGACAATGTGTCAAGTTCTGACATATCCAGATAATAAAATGAATGTTAATAAAAACAAGCAAAATAATTAGCAACATGGGGAGGGTTGAGAAAAGTGCTGAAGCAATTCACTGTTATGTATGAATAGGTATGAGAATTTATGATTTCCCCTGTAGTATAGGATGCACCAAAACTGAAATGAGGGAACAAATAACAAGCAACAATGCAATGAAATGCTAATGACTTTGTAAGATTGGGCCTGCAGAAATGCAGATTTAATTCAGGGAAGTTTATAGTAGAGTAATTAGTGTGGGACCAAGAAATTGGTGTTCAGGACATTGCAATAGGAAGAATGCTTTTTGGTAGTAGTAAAAAAAGGGTTGGGACATTCCTACTGTGTAATACAATGTTAAAGAAAAGCATATCATAAAATTAGATGCTGAAATTTGAAGATATCACCAAAAAACTGAGGTACTAATGAGGATAAAATAACATCTAGCTCCTTGGTCCCATATCACCTATTCAACACCACATTTCATTGAGTTAAATATATGGACTTACTGCTTTACATCCTCTTCCCTGACACCCTCCCCCCTTTCTTTTTACCATTGGCTCCCAGGATCCAGTCCCAATACACAAAGGATGGGAATTCTGAAGCCTCCAGATGCTGCAGCTTGCAGAATTCTTCACTATTGGCTGTACTAATTAGAGCTGTTGGGAGTTCAACAGCCTCTAGAGGGTAACATGATTCCCATCCCTGCACTATTCTGATTATTTTTTTACTCCATTCCTCATAATTAAAATATCTAAAAAAAAATTCTCATCATTACATGCACACACACACACACTTTGGCTAATCACATACACAATGCTGGCCCAAGACATTTTGCTGCCTGAGGCAGAGCAGCAAAGGCAGTACAGGACCCACAACCAAGTTATTTGACATCTGTGATAAAAATTCAACAAGCATCTCTCCTCTTCCATGGCAGTGAAAATGCACTAATAATAAATATGATTTATTTATTTATTTATTTTGCCAGCCTTTCAACAAAAGTCAATTGCTTGAAATATCTGTCTCACTCTGCTTAAAGACAGCTGGCACTGAACATGAAATTTAAGCATTATGGCTGAGATTCTAGATCAACTACTTAGTTATGTAACTAGCTCAGTTAAATATTGGTTACCATCCCCCAACCTGACCATCATGTCGTCATACCTTCTTGGGCAGCTTCTGCCACAAGCAACTAGGGGTCTGCAGCAAACTGATATTTCTATCCTCAGCACAAGTGATCTCCAGTAACAATGTGGGAGTCAAAAGTAAGTTCCCTGTCTCAATAATAATAATAATAATAATAATAATAATAATAATAATAATAATAATTTCTATACCACCCAATGGTTACCCAATCCAGGCAGTTTACAAGATAAAAACAGTTACAATAAGCAACATATTCCTCCCCCCCTTAAAACAGTATTAAACAGTATATAGTTAAAAACAACATAAAACAATATACAACAGTTAAATGATAAAAAACTGTAGCACGTAATCTAATTTCTCAATTCCCACACACACCAGAGTTCATTTACAGGAGGGGGGATGGAAACATCAGCCAGCTGCTTCCCAACCACTGTTCCTCACAGTAGTTTCTTCCTGGTATATAAGGACTGGGGGACTTTCATGATCCTGAGATATTCCATGAACAAGTGAATAGATAGGGATTGTGAATACAAACCAGACATGAATGTATAACACTATATTATGAATTTGTACTTGCCTTGGTGAATTCTGACCCAACTCTGTAAGCAACATGATTATGTCTTTGGCAACAACTCTACTAGATGAATCCACTAGGTTTTCCCACTAAACTTGTACATATTTTCAGGATTTATCTTTCTTCTTGTTAACTACAACAAATACACAGTTATGTTGAACTAATTTAAAACAAAAACAAATAAAATCTTGAGGTTCAAATCCAATTGCTAGTTCCAACCAGCTTAGACTCCTTGAATGAATGAGATTGATGTAAATGTTGACTTAAAAGGTAAAGGTATTCCCTATTGACAAGGTTGTCAAGTCGTGTCCAACCATGTGGGGTGGGTGTGTGCTCATCTCCGTCACTAAACCAAAGAGTCAGCATTGTCAGAGACTACTCTGTGGGTCATGTTGCAAGCATGATTGCACAACGCTTTTTACCTTCTACCAAAGTGGTACCTATTTATTTACTTGTATTTGCATGCTTTCAAACTGCTAGGTCAGCAAAGGCTGGGTCTAGTGATGGTAGCTCACCCTATCATGTTGCATCTGGGCCTCAAACTGCCAACCTGCTGATCTTGCAATCAACAGAGTCAGTGTCGTAACCACTTGCACCATTCAGTAGGTCTACCCTAGTTGGGACTAGCAATTAAGTGTGTGAAAGAAAGATAAGGAGACAGAGGGGGTATGCAATTGGTAGAAGATGATCCAAAAGTTTTTTGGGATTTTTACTCAACCTTTAACTCACTATGCTAAGCACTGTATCATACCAGCTTTCCACATATGGCATCAGCAGTGAAGATTATTTATGCAAAGTACTGATAGTCATACCAACAATAAAAGGATGAGAACAGAAATTATGAACCGGTTACAATGGCTAAATCAGGGGTAGGCAACCTTTCCCCTTTAAGGGCCGAGGAACTTAAGCTCCCAGAAGCCTCAGCCATGTTGGCCAAAAGTCCCATGTTGGCCAATAGCTCCTGGGATTCTGGGAGCTGAAGTCCCTTGGCCCTTAAAGGGGAAAGGTTGCCTACCCCTGGGCTAAATGGTTGATTATGTTCACGTGTATGACAAAAGATAGAAAAACATGTGTGGGATTCACTTAGCCAGTTATCAATGTGTAGCCTGGAGTTATAGATTCATGTATGCATTTGTGACTGTCTTGTATTCATGATCCCTATGTATTTTTTATTCTAGAGGATGTACAGGGACTGTGAAGATCCCTTAGTCCCCACTTACCAGGCAGCAGCCACTGCAATCAATAGAAGTCTGTTTCCTTGTCAATCAGGATACTGATGTTTCCAACCCCATGCATATGTGATCTCTGGTATGAAGGGGAATTGAGACAGGGATCTTGTTTCTTCCTGTTGCA
Source organism: Phrynosoma platyrhinos (assembly GCA_020142125.1). NCBI lineage: Eukaryota > Metazoa > Chordata > Lepidosauria > Squamata > Phrynosomatidae > Phrynosoma > Phrynosoma platyrhinos. Next base: position 234,683,626 of record CM034701.1, on the reverse strand, counting down.
ATGGAAATCACTCATGGGAGGCATAGGAACATTAATCAGATAATTCCTGAGCAACAGGGGAAAAGACCCCATTGATCACTGCAGCTGCTTCCCAATAAGTGAGGACACGGGGTAGCCCAGGATTCCCAACCAACTACAATAGTATTCTAGTATTTGTAACTGCCCAAGTGAGTTTTGGCCAATTTATTTGAGTTATGCTGATTGACCTTTTATTGACCCTTAACATTTTAATGAAATTGTTCTATAATGGGTTTATTGAACAGATCCAAGATGTTATAATGAGACAGTTCAAGATACTGCATGAAGCAAATCAAATCAAAGATCAATTAGAAACACAAGCACATTGTGGAATAATGATTATTTTGGCATTTTCATTGTATGATTGTGTATGTGTCTTGTGCAAGACTATTCCTGAGTGGTGTTTTACATCAAATAGTATTAAGCGTCCATGACTAACAAGATAATGTTGTGTGTTGCAGCCACATAGTACCCTTGGCCTCATTCCCATTATCTCCATATTGTTGAATTTCTCTTTCATAACTTGCATCCCATGGAGATGTCCTCAGTCATACATACCATAGCAATAAGGGTGGCAGTGCTGACAACCTAATTGCATGGTAGAACTTCCTGATCCTTGAAAATCCAGGATCACTTTATAGTACTATATAGTACTATATAAAACACTTTATAGTAGCCTATATTCATATCATGCCATTAAAGATGAAGTAGAGAACCTGCAGAGGGACAGTACAGTGTAGTGATTTGAGCATTAGACTACGATTCTGAGGACCAGAGTTTACTCAGCCATGGAAAACCACTGTGTGACCTTGGGGGAGACACACACTCTCTGTCCCAGAAAACTTCACAACAGTTTCTTCTTAAGGTCACCATTAGTCAGAAATGACTTGAAGGCACACAACAACAGAGAACCTGCACAAGTGGCCAAAGTAAGGGTAGAGTAACCTCTTTGCAAAATTACTTAAGGTTTTGAGAGATGAATCATCTTCATTAGTTTGAACTCATATATCAAGACAAAAAACCAAAACAAAAAGCATCTAATCATGATTGCATTATTATAGGAAATTATTTTTAGACTTTTATCATTATAATAACACATCTCAATGAAATTCTTCTAGTGCAGAAGAATGCTGCTTTTCTTTGAAAATCCTCTCTTGTGAATGCATGGTATAAAAATTGATTTTTATCACTTAAACCAGAACAACTGTTGTTTCTTTAATGTACCTCCTTGTCATAACACATCTGATATTCACAACCCAACTACCTCCCCAGCACATCTTGTTATCCTATGTTATTGACAATGTAGTGTGAAATGTATAAATTTCACCATAAAATATTCATTATGCTTTGTGAAAATGCAGAACTTGTCCTCAAAGGGAATCGTACTCTAAACAATCAAGAAAATATTGTGGAAATGCATAACATGCCAGGGACAGAGAGAATCTGTCAATGTCAAAAATTAGAGACAGACAACATTTGCCAATTAATGTTGACAACCCTTTTGCTTGTAATTGATGGCATTCACTGTTGATTGCCAACATTCAAAAAATCATGAAAGTTAATGTTAGACACCTTCAGTTTCTCCTACAGTTAATGTTAATAGACCTTTAATCCTCATGATTTTTTGTGAATGTGTGTGTGTGTATTCCTATACCTTTTTTAAATATACGCAAATGAAACTGCAAGTGTATTTCTGAGCTGTTAACATACTCTGAAATATTCCTAAAATGTGTCTAGGACTGCCAGCATTTATACATAAATGTCAAGATTCACTCACTTTGCATCTTCCCTAGCCTTCTTCAGGCATTCAGTTTCATGCAGGTGGAGTAAAAGTGTATAGGAAGAAGCAGAAATGAAATAGCCTTGATTATTTCATTGTCACATGCAAGTTTAAATGATTACTGTACTCCCCCCTCCATTATCCCCAGTATTTTTCATGTATTCTACAATATTCTTCCCATATTCAAACATCCCAAAGTGTTGTGGAGGAATTATTTTGTAAAGAAATATATGTTGTGCTTTCCAACATTTTCTTTCCACAGAAAACATACTTTCTACATAATGTTTTCTGTGCTGGAAACCTTGGTGCAGTTGGGTGTGTGTGTGTGTGGATAGATATAGATATAGAAGTATATATCTCAATCGATAAGACAATTCCTGCCCACCACCTAAGGATGTTTGAATACCAAACAAAATTTCACAGAAGCCTTGCTGTTTTGATATTCCTTCTAACAGGGTTTCCTGGCTGTCAGGAAGCCTATTTTTCCAATCTGGAAAGGAATTCTTAAAAATATCCTTTCCATCTTTAAGGGAAAGGGCCACCCATGCAAGCTTTGCATTCAGAATCCCTGTGTGCCCCCTCTGTACATTCATTGTATAAAAATGCTTGCTCACTCCACACTTTTCAAATGTTTGCACTGTACATGTAAAGATATCTTGAGAGATTCATGTGACTTGGAATGTTTGGGATGGGGATTGCAAGCATACTCATGTTTGGGTAAGCACCTTTACAGGATTGTGTATAAAAGTACACAAAACCTGGAGTCTAGGAAGCTTTTATAATGTCTATATAAATTATAAGGGGAAGGGTTTTAAACCCTTCCCGGTCTCTCCAGCCACGCTCCAGCCACAGGTGTGTTGGAGGGGAAGGTGTTGGTCCCTGGCGGCCCTAGTGCCTCCGCCTCGGCCTCCTGCTCGCGTCGCCACTGCAGCTGCTCTGTTGGTGGGAGGGATGAAAGCCGGCAGGCTTTTAAGCTCTTCCTGGCTGCGCTCCAGCCACAGGTGTGTTGGAGGGGAAGGTGTTGGTCCCTGGCAGCCCTAGAGCCTCCGCCTTGCCCCCCCCTCGCGTCGCATTTTACATTCCAAAAGTCCAAGCAAGCAAAGAAATATAGGCCTGAAACAGATGGGCCAAGTTAAGAGGTGGGAGACTGTGCTGGCACCATTCATGCCAGAACCATGGCAACCGCAAGTGTCTAGTTCCAATCTGGACCACTGCTGTGGTCCTCAACTAGGCTGCCAGAAGGGGCAGATTCTATATGCTCCTTCTTGGCCCAGTTCTTTACAAATAGCACAGCCTCAAAATGCCTTCAGGCTGAATTTGGGGACATACATCATGTAAACAGCACACTACCGTGTGGCCTGAAGCTGCATCATTTTGTCCATGAGTTTTGGGCCATAGTCTTGAAATCTGATAGAAAACATGGACTGGAAAAAATTTAGGTAGGATTTGAAGAAACTTAACAAAATCATACCTAAGAGATTTCTACATCCCTCAATATGACTTTGAAAGTACTGTCTATGTAACTGCCTATGTGGCCTTCTTGTCTTTTCCCAGTAGGGAAAGTGGGGGACAAATACATCCAATACTATGGTTGAATTACTGGCTTAAGAAGCTCCCCAGCCACTGGCCTGAGCTGGCCCATCTGAGTGTCATTGGGATGGGAATCTTGGAGAGATATTTGTTCATTTTTTTTCCTCTGAAAGGAAGCATGTGTGTCACCAACCACATGTTCAAAGTGTCTCAGCATTCATAGAACAGAATGTGGAAGCACTCAAGCTTGTTTATTCATGTTTTGGACTTCAAGTACAGAATTCCAAGGAAACCTTGCCCACATTTAGTGCCACTTTTTCTCAGATTGTACAGTTCCACTAAACTGCTGCCAAGGAAGACTATGTCCTGCCCAAATATTCCAATTATTTATTCTGGACTATCCAGGCAGTGTTTCCCATCTACCCTTCAAGAACAGAGTCAAGGCAACTTACAAAGCTAGAAAGACTATATGTAACAGTTTACTCCTAAAAAGGATCATAAATTTAACAAAAAAACAACAAACCACCTTAACAATGGTTAGTATTTAGACCCCATAAGAATGGTTTTTAAAATTGGCAGTCATAAAAGGAAGTGCTTTAAACAAAGACAGTGAAAAGGGTATTGAACCCACTGTCTGATAAAATAGGTATGTTTTAAGCATGGATACTGATTAACTCCACCCAATGGCACTACATTTCCATGATAGTGAAATTGTGTGCTCCTGTGAGGCAAGAGAATATGCTGATGGTAGCAGTACTGCTGGTTGGGTCTTCTATATCACATAGGCTTTTGCTGAGGAGCCAGACTAAGGGCTGAAACAGATAGCCCTGAAGGGACAGCTTGAAGCTGTCCTTTCCAAAGACAGATTGGGGCTGCTGCAACCACACATCATGGCCCCAATCCACCTTCAACCCAGCCAAAAAGGAGTGGAAAAGATCTGCTCCTTCTTTTGCTGACACCCCACTGTGGCCCCATGGCAGCTTCAAGCTGTTCCAGCAGCATGCTGGATATAAATTTGATACCTCTGGAGTGCCTTGAAGTCGCTCACATTTGGGCAGTTGCCCAGCTTCTGGAAGACTTCAAGGCATCGTCACAATGTGCAGCGTCTAAACGCTGCACACTGATGACGCCCTGAAGCAGGCATATTTGGGCCATCTGTTCTGGCCCCATGTGTGACAAACAGCTACTGGGTAGCAGGGGGAATGGGGGAAATGGCACTGGCAGATCATATCTCAGAAACAATTGTTGGTGTGGATGATAGGTGTGATGGTGTGTGATTTACCTCATTGCAGAGTTTCAAGATAAGGCTGTCTGTAGTCCTTCACAGCCCCAGGCTTCTCTTCCACCAAACTGTGGTACAGCTTCCTGTTTCAGCCATGTAGCTGTTCAGTAACCATGAACACTCAAATTTGTAGTCCAATAAGTAAGTCTTTATTGCTACAACTAACAGAATAGAAAATAGCTATGTACAATCCATTTTGCTTGTCACAGTCTCAGATCAAGCAAGAGAAAGTTTACATTCCAAAAGTCCAAGCAAGCAAACACACACGCACTTTAAAGGATTTTGTGCCAACCCGTTTCCACCCACTTGGGCATAACCTTTTCCAACCATTGGCTGTTTAGTGTTTCTCAGACCCACAGTCCAGCCCCTGCTATCTATGTCATTCCCCTTGTGTCCTATTACAGTGATGTAATCTGTTTATGCCCATCTCTTCTCCTTTTCTCACAACATGTACTTGTGTTTACTTTCTCTGTGGGAATGATTTTGTCTACAAGATATCTGGTGCTAGACTGAGGCCTGTTTACTTCTCCTTTCTCACAGGAAATTTCTAATCACACACACACATCTGTACATTTCCATACTATGACCACATATCCCATGCAAAATCCTGACAACAATGGCAGCGGCACCATAGATACTGCTTGTTAATAGTACATAAAGGGAGACATTCTTCCCTTCTTTTGAAGATCTTTTACTGTAAAAATACTATGATGTGACAGTCCAAAATGTAGCAAAAGATAGTGTCAGAAGGCGAGATTCCAGGCTGGATGGCACTCAATGAGCTACTGGGGAGCAGAGGATAACTATGAGTATCACTGTGACTAATGATTCAGCTGGACTCAAACCAAAAAGACATTCTGCTTTTGACATGCTCAGAGGTGAATGGAAAGTCCAAAACCACCCAACATATTTTATAAGAATGTAAAAAATGAAAAGCATGAATTGTGGTGAGCTAGATATAATAAAACAAGAAACAGAATGTATAAACACTGCAGAATTTCAGGTAAGCATGCAAAAGTGGACAGGAATGGGACATTTTGAGTCAGATATTTATACAATTTTTACTGAGGAAATGAAAATCCAAGGAGAAATGGGGTGGCATTCGTCATGACAAGAAATGTAGCAAGAGTAGTCAAAGGATATAATGCAAAGTATGAAAAAATTATGCCAATAAGACTACAGGAAAAACCTATCAATATAAACTTAATCCAAGTTTATGCTCTTGTTAATCATATGTGATTGGAATGCAAGAACAGGAAAGAGAGGAGAATCAAAAATTGTAGGAAAAAAATGGCCTAGGATCAAGAAATGAAACAGGAGACCAACTGATTGAATTTTGCATCACAAACAAATTCTTCAAACAACTGAAGAAGCAACTATATACATGGACTTCACCTGATGGCCAATACAGAAATCAAATAGACTACAGAATTGGAGTAGAAGATAGAGAAGCATAATTCTCTCAGCAAAAACCAAAAGAAATCATAGTCAACCAGTAAATCTAAGGGGGGGATTATCAATTTTGTTAGGCAAAGAACATTAAATCTATTTTAGTGTTAATGTTTCTACCTCAAACAAAGGTTAAAAAAGTGTGTTTTTTAAAAAAATGGGACAACATTTCACATGTTTTACCAGAACAGAACAGAACAAGTTTTATTGATTAGTCGACTGACCATATCAACAATAAAATACAGTATTTCAAGAAAAAAATACAGCATATCAAAATACAAACAATAATAAAATAATTCAGTCCCAAAACAAATATAAGATTGACTGGGGCTAAAACATATTCAATTAAATAAATAAATAAAATGATATACAAAATAAGCTACAAGTACAATATAAAATATAATGAGCTAAAACTGGGGGAAATGACTAAAGGACTAAGAAAATTAAATAAACTCAGCACCATGACATGACACTTCATGCTGCATGATGAACTGATCTCTCAGATGGGCGGCTTTTATAATAAATTTTGCCATACACCTCACCAAATGTAGGTTCTTCCCAGAGAGAAAATAAAACAATTTAACAATAGGATCCCAATTAGTTGTTCTAGTCAGGTAAGATTGTAAAAAGTATGATCTCTCCTTGACATATATACTACAATCAAACAGGATATGTATAGTATCCTCCACAGCTGGGGGGCATTTTAGGAGTATGTACTGATGTACAAGAAAGATAACCTGGGATATTATTAATGTATAAGTTAAATTAGGGTGGGAACCAAAATACAACCTTGTCTAACTCCGTTATACATAATAATAATAATAATAATAATAATAATAATAATAATAATAATAAATTTTATTTATATACCGCCCATTGGTGACCCAATCCGGGCGGTTCACAACATTAAAATAATACAACCTAAAACCAATGTATTTCCCACCCACCCCTTAAAAAAACTATTAAACCAGATTTAATTAAAACCAGTTCCAACAAGTTTAAAATATACAATAATAAAACAACAATAAAACCCCTGCAGCTTCCTGCAAGGGGAGGGTTATGAAGGATCTGCTGAAGGGGAGGAGGGCTGAGGCTGGGATAATTAGTTCAGGAAGGCCTGCAGGAAGAGATCCGTCTTGACAGCCATTTTAAACCTGTCTAAAGATGTTAATTGACAGATCTCGTCCAGCAGGCCGTTCCAGAGCCTGGGGGTGACAACAGAAGAAGCCCTCTGGGAGGTAGCCGAGAGCCTTGATTTTTGAGGCTGCAGCAAGTTCCTCCCAGAGGACCGGAGAGCGCAGGGAGGATTATATGGGAGGAGGCGGTTTCTGAGATAGCTTGGACCCAAGCCATTTAGGGCTTTAAAGGTGATAACCAACACCTTGTATTGGGCCCAGAAGCCAATAGGCAGCCAGTGGAGGGACCTCAAAACCGGGGTGATGTGTTCCCTTCTAGATGTTCCGGATACAAGCCTGGCTACCATGTTTTGGACCAACTGTAGCTTCCGAACCAA
>CM034701.1:234628991-234644162 GCA_020142125.1 Phrynosoma platyrhinos | reverse complement strand
ATGGGCTGTGGAACTGATTAATTTCGTAAGTAGAGGTACCACTGTACTTTGTTACACACTCCTTAACTTTAGAAAACATCAGATATTCTTTTTTAGGACCCTCACACTGTCCTTATTTACTGTAGTCTTTCCAACCTTATTTCTACACTAGCCCTCAGGCTAACTAAGGGCAGATGCAGACAGCCCATTTGGGGTGGCTCTAAGCCGCCCTTGGGGAGCAGCAGATCGGGCCTGTGTCAACCACATGCCATGGCCCTGATCCTCCCTTTTTCCACCCTTAGAGCCACGACCACAGCTCTTTTGCACCCTTTTGGTGCAGCGTATGTGCACGCTGTGCCAAAAGGGTGTCCTGGCACTGCACAGCTTGCAGATGGGAATGCAGCATCAGGGTAGCATTGGGGTGGATTTGGGGTGGCTGGTGTGTGGTTACTCCACCCCCAGGCCAGCCTATAGTGCCAGTCTGCATCAGCCCTAAATCCCAGAAACTCCCTCACTTGGAGTTCTGTCCTAGAACTAAGTCCTTCCCTTCTGAACTTTAGCCCTTACAGTCCCTTTCTTCTGGACTGTTACCCATCCAGACCCAGTCTGACTTCAACTGTCAGCAACAGTCTTATTTAACACCTCCAGTCTACCATTTGATTGGCTGCTGCCAGCTCACATTCTATTGGCTGTTGCTAAGGCATGTTCTATTCTGCCTTCTCTCCACAGTGCACAATCACATCAGCTATCTTCTCAAGCTGAGCTCTACATAACTGCCTGGTCAGTGCTATCTTAGAAATGACAGAGTCTCTTAGATATGTTTCTCTGAAAACACACCAGCTGTGTCTAGTAGATTGATGAGCCAAGTATTAATAAGAGTTGTGAATTCTCTACAGCAAGCCCAATTCATGAATGGACAATCTCCTCATTTCTGAGATCATCTCCATCAGGACTCTGAAGTGGATCAGTCACATACTGTCACAGGCCTTCCTTATTCAGGAAGAATTCCATTTTCTGTGCCCAAGCTAAATAGTTACTGCCATTTAGCCTCTCCAAAGGAACTCCACCAATCTGTCCACTTACTGCCATCTCTGCTGTTTCAATACAGGAACTTAAAACAAAGTCCACACAGCAGGCTCCTCCACACTAAGCTCAAAACTCACCACAACACAGGCTAAGCTTCCAGGCTTATATCATGGTGACAGTTTCAAAACCTTGAGAACTACAGTAACAAACACGTTTGTTCTTCACTTGTTCATTACCTGCTGATGACTTTTGAAATGGAACAAGTGATGAGTTGTGAACACAGAAATGAGAGCTCACCTCAAAGAAATATCAAATATCTTCCAGGAGAAATATCAGAAAATTTAAAATCATTCTTCCAGGACAATCAAAGGTCTCAGGGAATAAAAAAATGCTTCTATAGAAGTCTTTGCTGCACAATCCTATTGCCTTATTCATAGAAGTTGATTAAATGTCCCAACAAAATCTTCCATTTACAGCTCTCCCATCTTTTCCTATTTCCCGCCATTGGACCACAGAAAACCTAGTAAGGGAAAAAGATAGAATGGATGCACAGTCCTTGTAATATGTGAACACTAGGAGCCCTCTAACAAAAAGAAAAAATAACCTATGCTAATCAGAGGACAATTAAGTGACAGCTTCCCAGTTGTCATCAGGGTTTCTTTCTCACTCTGTTTCCTGGCAGTCTTCACCTTTGCCCTTGCTTCTGTTCATAAGACAAAATTGTTAGGTCTTCCAAGAGTGATGCCAACAATAACAAACAATATATACATGTTCATAATGCCCTCAATGGTTGCATTTCTCTGTAATGTATTGTTTGTGTGAGTGAGTGAGAGGTACCACCAGAAGAGAAGTGGATGAGCTTATATATAAGTTTTCACTTTCTCAACATGGAGACCTGCTATGAGAGGAAGGCACCTTGTACAAGAAGAAGGGCACCTTTTGATCCAATCTATTCAATCAAGATGGCTAACTCAAGAGAGTTTGCTGCCTGGGAGAGAATAATTGGTATACACACACACACACACACACACACACACACACAGACCAAGATTGACTGTATTACTGGGGTGTTTGAGGCACAAATCTCAACTACTTCTTCCCCAATTCCTTAGCAGGAAAAATATATAAACATAATAAAACTAATTGACAGTTTGCCAAATGGAATGCCTACCTACAGGTATATAAAAGTGAGAAATTTGCCATGGGTGCTGTTGCACATTTCCTAGATACTTGAACCAAAATTATACTCTTTGTAAGAATGCAATAATGGTGAGAATTCTTAGTTCTGCCTCACTTTGCAAGACTTTGTAGCTCTCTTACTTTAATTTCATCAATGGGAATAATGGATTCCCATTATATTAATCAAACTTTTACTACACTGCTCAGATTTAAGGCAAAAGCTTATCAGTGAGACATATTTTCCTGTCTTACCTTTCCTTTCCTTTCCTTTCCCTTCCCTCACCCCAACTGTTCTGCATGTCTGTTTCACAAGTGTTCCAGGAAAGTCAGCCATTTGAGTGGATATACCCCATTCCTCATGGACTAAAAACTACATTTGCCCATCCTGCTTTTCTCTCAAGTGAGTACCCTTTGCAGAAACAAATGGGGAGGGGGAGCCTCCATGCTATTAGCATTGCAAACACATAATGTGCTAGCAGGAATGTCCCCTGTTGCTTTTCATCATTCCTCAACTACTCAATCATTTTCAGAGCCAGGCTACTGGCATATTCATAATGTGGTGCTTCAATCATCAGAATATTCTTTTGTAAAAAAAAAAATCCACTGTTCCAGGATCATTATGGCTGCTTGTCATGACTCAGGAGTAGCTGACTCAGGCTTACCTTTAGAATATGGTGCAATCATGGAAGATAACTGCTGCATCAAATTCCACCGAGAGGAGGGCTCATGGTGGATAGCAAAGACATAATGTTCAATTAAGTAGTAATCATGCTTGGCATGTTTTGCTTGAAGAAACAGAGAAATGTTCAACATGGAGAACCAACATCTATTCAATATGAGGGTCAATCTGATCCAGAGATCCAGAAAGGAGACTAGAAAAATTTCTCTCTGCTGGTCAAAATTATAAGAGTTTTGCACATTTTTTTGGTTCAGGTTGTTATTTACATTTCAGAGATTTTTTGGGGGGGGGGACTCATTTGCACAAAAAAATCATGCTATTTTGGTCAAAATACACTGTTTTCTGCAATTGGTCTTGAAAACAAAGGGCCAAAAAGGGAGGGGAAAAAACAAGTATATGAAATGTCAAGTTTTAGTTGAGTGAATCAGTGGCTTGGTTCTTCTCCTCCTAGCTTGTCTTCCCCATCTCCTCTGTCCCCACCTCCTCCTCTGGCTTCTTGGTTCTCCTTTGGACGTTTGTGTCCAAAATGTGCTTGTACTTCAGGCTTGGACTGATGTGTATTTCAGATGTCCAGTTGTAGTCTATCACTTTGGCCTTGATAATAATATCCATTTTGGACTCTAGTTCTTTATAAGGGGCAGGGGAATGGATTCATCTATTGCAGGAATATCCAAGCTATGTGCATGTGTGGCTTTACAACTCCTTTTGTGCCTCAAAGTTCTCAGGATAACCCCTCCAAAAGGACAACTCCATACCTTCTCTTTATACTTTTTTTCAGAGAAAAAGTCATCCCCAATTGCCCAAACTACTTCAAAAAGCAGGCTGAACAATGGCTGCTTGCTCAATTAGTCTTTTATATATATATCACATACACACAACCCCACCACACAGAAAAATCAAAACCAGAAGTGACTGAAAGAAACATAGATCAAAACTGGTGTGTCCTGCTGGGAATAGGGACAAAACCTGTAGCACAGTTCCCACCCTTGACCTACTCAATGCTAATGTCACATAACTGCCACTCACTCTGCACTGAAGTTACAGTGTGGATACTCAGCATGGGATCTTCTCAGATCAAGATAAGAAGCTTCTGCCCATTGGGAGAGTGACCATAGTACTATATAGTGCTCTGGAGCAGCTGCTTTAACTTAATGTGCTCTACATTAGACTACCTTTGAACCATGTCTGGAAACTCTAACTAGTTCAGCATATGGCAGCTAGACTGATTATGGGTACATCCAGAAGTGATCACATTACACCAATCTTGCAGGGGCAGGCAAACTCACCCCTTTTAGGGATTTTGGACTTCAGCTCCCAGAAGCCTCAGCCATGTTGGTCAATAGTCTGGGATTCTGGGAGCTGAAGTCCCTCGACCCTTAAAGGGGACAGTTTGCCTGCCCCTGCAAAGCATTCTATTGGCTGCCAGTTAGTTTCCAGGCAAAGTAGAAAGTGTTAGTTATTACCTTTAAAGCCTAATAATAATAATAATAATAATAATAATAATAATAATAATAAATCCTGTTCCATAGCAGCCAGTGAAGACCATGGTGGTGACTGCACAGGCCAGGATACTCCAGGAGCATTCTGGAGTATGCTGGACTCAGAACTGCCCTGACCTCGCTCCATTACTCTATTCCAGTGGTTCTTAAGCTGGGTTCGATCAAACACCAGGGGTTCGATGAGTCAGTCTCGTGGGTTCAGCAGAAGTCAAGACACACATCTAATTCATATGATTCGTAATGACACGCCTTGCTCGTCCATCACTGGCTGCAAGTGATAACGCCACATCTCTAGGCGGCCTATCTGTGCTGCAGGGAATTTGGTGCACCCAGAATGCAAATTGTAACTGTTGTGATGGTACATCATGTGATTTCTTTCTTAATATTTTAATCCCTTCATACTAACTATGTAAAGAAAAAAAAATAAAGTGGTTGGACTAATATGCACAATATGGATTCACATGTATAATGGAACGTGATGGGAGTCAGCGTCCTAACTGCATGATTTGCAATGCCAAGTTGAGCAATTCTAGTCTAGCACCAGCAAAACTAAGAGAACACTTCCTTAAGCTGCATGGAAATCACAAGAATACAACGCTCACTGAATTCAAGGTGAAGAGAGCTAGATTCGATGAAAAGGCTACTCTGCCTGTTCTCGGCTTTGTACCCATCAACAAACCGATCCTCACAGCATCGTACAAAGTTGCTTACCTGATTGCAAAGCAGGGCAAACCACACACAATTGCTGAAACACTCATAAAACCAGCTGTGCTAACGATGACGAATATCATGCTGGGAAAAGCAGCTGAAGTTAAGTTATCCCAAGTTCCTCTTTCAAATGACACCATCAGCGACAGAATAGAGGACATGGGCAAAGACATCTTGGCTCAAGTAGTTGCAGATCTGATTTCAAGCCTGGCAAAATTCAGCCTTCAACTCAACGAGAGCATAGACATTTCCAATCTAAGCCAGCTTGCAGTATTAGTGCGCTATGTGAAAGAAGATGTGATAAAGGAAGATTTTTTATTTTGTAAGCCTCTTACAACAACAATTAAGGCAGCCGCTGTGAAGAAACTTGTGGATGACTTCTTCAAAGACAACAATCTTTCGTGGGATATGGTTTCTGCAGTTTGTTCAGACAGAGCTCCAGCCATGCTGGGAAGAAAGTCTGGTTTTGGTGTGCTAGTGAAAGCCGATGCACCACACATCATTGTTACGCATTGTATTCTGCACAGGCATGCGCTGGCAACAAAAACCTTGCCTTTAAAACTGGCAGAAGTATTAAAAATTGTAGTGGAATGCGTGAACTATGTGCAAAATAGTGCTCTGAGGCACCGCATCTTCAGAGAGCTGTGTAAAGAAATGGGATCTGAATTCGAGGTACTTCTGTACCATTCTAACATTTGGTGGCTATCCTAGGGACAGGTGCTCAATCGTGTTTTTGCCGTATGTGTAGAATTAGCCCTGTTTTTGCAAGAGCACCAACATTGTCATGCAGATTGCTTCAAAAATTCTGAGTTCATTCTCATTTTAGCGTACATGGATGATATCTTTGCAGCTCTCAATAATCTCAATCAACAGATGCAGGGCAGTGGAGTCAACATCATCGAGGCAGAAGAAAACCTGAAGGCTTTTCAAAAAAAGCTACCGTTATGGAAACGACGAATAGAGAACGATAACTTTGCAAACTTTCCCCTGCTAGACGACTGTGTAAGTAAGATCGAAGATGTATCTGGAATCAGAGACATTTCTGTACCCATGGAACTGAAGCAAGCAATTGCCACGCACTTAGATTCACTTGCAAAGTCTCTCGACTGATATTTTCCTACACGAGAGTCATATCCAGCATGGGTGAGACAGCCATTCATGTTTACTGTTGAGACAACAGATGTCAATGATGAATACCTTAATGAAATCATTGAAATTCAGCAAAGCCAGGTTCAACAGCAACTCTTCAGGACAACAACACTCTCAACGTTTTGGTGTCAACAAATGGTAAAGTACCCTGTTATTGCTAAGAAAGCTCTGGAGATTTTCATACCGTTTGTTACAATATATCTTTGTGAGCAATCCTTTTCAAGGATGCTGGACATAAAAACAAATAAAAGGAACAAACTTTGTTGCAAAAATGATATGAGAGTGGCACTTGCCAAGGTAAAGGTGCTCATTTCTGAACTGGTCTCTGAAAGGCAACAGCAGAAGTCGCACTGATTTGCAGTAAATATTCATTATTATGGTTTTGTTTTTGTGTGAAAATCATGTTTTAATATTTTGATGGTTTTGTTCTTTGTTCTTAATGGTCTTATTCATTTTGTGCACCTATGATTAAAAATATACCTAAGTATAAATATATACCTATGTTTTGAAGTTGAATAAATCATATTTTATTTTTCAAATTAAGAAGAGTTCGGTGAATGTGCATATGAAACTGGTGGGAGTCAGTACCTCCAACAGGTTAAGAACCACTGCTCTATTCTGACATCGAGCAGCTTCTCACATGCATATCACACTGTGTTGCCTGGCATGGCTGCATTGGTGGCAAATCACTCACTCTGAGTTCAGAAGGAGGTGCTTAGCATCAGTCAGAAGCTGGATGCCGTGTTCTGACCTCAGAGCAAGCAACTCACTGTTGCTGCAGCTACACCTGTGTGTATGCTTGTACCAGGCAGCACAGTAGGACACATTTTAAGCAGCCATCTAGCATCAGAATGGAGGGCTTCAGATCTTCTGAGAAGATCCAGAGCAAATAGTGTTACTGCATTTTAAGAGGTGTATGCCCTGGGTTTGCCACTGAACAGGCCTGATGTTGTCTAAACTTCCCACCAAGAGAACAGGAAGACAATTTTATTTGGCCCATGCAGATATGGCCCAGGGCCCAGAAACTAGAAACTGCATCTCTGTGATTTTTTTTAAAAAAACAAAACAAAACAAAATAAAAACAATATGGGAAACAAGAGAATTAGACTTTTGGTTAGTTCAGAACCCTGTCTAATTTGTGCTTTCTCTGAATTAGTCTCTTGATTGTTATTCTTACTCTCAATTTAGCTCTCAACTCAAGAAACAGAGGAGAAAAAAACAAGATCTATGAGGAATGACCTTGGGAGCTGTGGATACTTAATTTGGAGAAGAGAAGACTGAGCAGTGGTATGATACTAGTCTAGGTATCTAATCTAGGGCATCAACTTCATCAACATTCTCCAGTCACAGTGCTTGTAAAAGGTAGGAAAAAATGGTGTAAAGTCACTGAATCCTTTGTACATTCAATTCTGTTTTGCAGGCTTGTGCTTTTTTCCCCTTGATTTAGCTGTGAGGAGCATATCTCTGCTTGCCTGCCTATCCTCTTAGTGCCCATCTTGCATTGCCTTTCAGCACATTACTTCACTTTTGGCCATTACTTATAATGCAACTGTACATGAACTCTAAAACATGGGGTGATTTGGGGGGAGGGCTCCAGCACAATGCTAGGCGAGCTGTGTCTACCTGGAAAGTGTGTCTTGTTTTTCCTTCCATCTCTTAATCTTTTCTCTACTGTCTTTCTTTACTCTGCATGCATGTGTCAGCTACAGGCACACAGATAGCCAACATGCACATCACAAACACTAGAGTGCAGAAAGCATCAGTATCTGGCAGCACTGAGCAGCCAACTAACTTTTAAACTCTATTTCATGTTGAGAAGAAGAAAAGGGAAATTTAAAATTGGCTATTGTTCTTGTTGTGTTCCTTTAAATAGACTCTCACTTATAGTGACCCTACCTGGTTTTCTTGCCAAGATTTTTTCAGTGGAATAATTCTCCTCATAGACTGAAAGGGTGGAACTTGCCCAAAATTACTCAATGATTTTCCATGGCTGAGTGGGGATTTGAACCTTGATTTCCCAGAATTATAGAATTATATCATCACAGAGTTGAAAGAGACCAATAGGGCCATCTAAAACAATCCTCTGCTATGCAGGGATATATAACTAAAGCACTCCCAAAAGATGGCTATGCAACCTCTGTTTAAGGCCTTCAAAGAAGGAGAGTCTGCCACCCTTCATGGCAGTCTATTCCACTAATGAACAGCTCCTACAGTTGAGATGTTCTTCCAAATGTTTAAGTGGAATCTCTTTTCTTCTAATCTGAATTCATTGGTGCGTATTCTAGTTTCTGGGCCCATAGAAAACAATCTATGTCCATCATTTTCATGACATCCATTCAGATATTTCAAGACTAGTATCATACCACTGCTCAGTCTTCTCTTCTCCAAATTAAGTATCCACAGCTCCCAAGGTCATTCCTCATAGATCTTGTTTTTTTCTCCTCTGTTTCTTGAGTTGAGAGCTAAATTGAGAGTAAGAATAACAATCAAGAGACTAATTCAGAGAAAGCACAAATTAGACAGGGTCCTGAACTGCCACAGCACTATAAATGTTTTGATTTCCCCTTTATTCCCTAAAAAAGAACTAATTTATCAAAGCCAGCATAGTGTAGTGGTTTTGTTAGCAGCAGTGCATTTTTCTGAATTTTGGTATGTGTATGAATTCCACATGGCCCTAGATGCACTCTGCATTGAACCCCAAGTGCCACCATGGCAAGGCAAATAGGCCATGTCCAGGTCACTTGGAAGACAGGAAAATCCCCAATCCCCAGAGCCGGGCAGATAGTATGGGAGTTGCAAATGGACCATCATCACCTCCATAATCAGAAGGATGGGTGATAATTGCCTAGATGTCTCACCTGATGGCCCAGCAAATGACTTCATCCTCTCCCATTTCCCCTTTGAATATTGCCAGACCAGATTAACTCAACTCAGGCAGTTTCACACCTTTGCCCTGTGGATAGTTTTATCCCTTAAAAAAAAAACCTAGATTTTTCCTCTCAGTGTCACTAGTCTGAGTTCAGGAGGACCCTGAGTCACTTTGTACTCTGATCTAGTTACTGACACCTCCGTTCAACCCATGCTCTCAGAACGGTTGTGTCTTACACTGCTTCACTCAATTGGATCCAGGAGAAGGCTTCATCTGTAATAAGTATCACCTGTAGTGTTGCCTCTGGACCTTTTCCAAGCTAACCCCTGATTTCCTGAGCCCTACATGACTGTGTGCATGTATGTGAATTGCTGTTTGATTTTCCCCTTTAATAAATAATACTTTAATTGTAGAATTCTGTCTCGGCACCAATTCTTAGATCCACCGGACTCTTAGTATACACGTGGGAGATGGTCTCACAGGGTCCTTATAGCTAACCCTCTCTAGATTTGAGCTAAATAAAATTCCCCATACTAGACTTTTGACTACAATTTGAGCATTGGACTATGACTTTGGAGACCAGAATTTGAATCTCTGTGCAGCAATGGAAATCCACTTTGTGGAATCAAACTTCCTCACTCTCAGAGGAAGACAAATGCAAACCTTCTCTGAACAAATCTTGCCATGACAATCACATGATAATTTAGGGTCAGTATAAATTAGAAATGACTTGAACAACAAATTACCATTAATCTTTGTGAATGGGACTGAAGTGGGTGGGTGTTCTTCAAAGATAGCCATTTCAGGGGTTTGGATGGCTCCCCATGATTTCAGCTACTGAAAAATGAAATAAGAAGACTTGGAACTGCTGGAAGATAGCTATCAGAAGGCTCAGTGCACATCCCAGCCTTAACATGAAGAACCACATTTGCACCCTGCCAGGTGCTCATGCTCTGTTCACCACTTATAACAATATTTGTTCATGAGCAACAATACATAATAGCCAAACATGAAGCAGTGTTGAATGTGGTGATGACACATTCTTTTCTATATGGACAAAACCATAAATTTATGCATAAAGAATCAGTGATGCTATGAGATTGAGAAGAATTAAAGTTGTAGTTTAGGGTAAAGCAGATGATGTCATATTTGTCATGTCCTGCCTCCAGGATCCTGGAATGGACTCTGAGTCTGAGCAGGAAGGCTATGATATAGAGCTTGAGAGGCCAGAGGACATGCCAGGTCTGCAGTAACAAAGGGGGAGGTTTCAGCAATCACAGGACTAGAGTTCAAAGCAGAAGAAGAGCTGGACTTACCAATACTTAGGGGGGTTGCAGACTGCCAGAAATAGTGCAAATTGAGGGGGGAAGCAGACTGGCGGCATGGGGCTGCCCTGGGAAGGTGCGTTGCAGGATTGAGGCATCCCCACGCCTCGATCCTGCAGCACTCCTTCCCCGTCTCTGAAAGGAGCGCTAAAATAGCGCTCCTTTCACAAGTCAGTGAAAGTGCGCCTCAAAAGCGTGAGGTGCACTTTTGCTGACTTATCCGCCACAGCGTGTGTGGACACTGCGGCGGGAGGTTGCCCCCGGAGCGCCAGCCGTGCGGAGGGCCGGCGGCTCCGAGGGCAACCTCGGGAGGAGGAAGGGGCGCCGAGCGTGCGGCTGCCCCTCCTCTTCCCTGCCTCGAGGATGGCTTAATAAGCCATCTGCCGAGGCCCTGAGCCCATTTTTAGGGTTAGGGTTAGGGAGTCATGGGAACTTCACTTTATTGTGGCACCAGAGCTCTCTGACAGAGAAGGCTCAATATCTCAGAAAAAAAAAACAATTCCCATGATTCCCTAGCACTAACCCTAACCCTAAAAGTGGACTCAATTTGCACTATTTCTGGTAGTCTGCAACCCCCCCCCCCACTCCAGCAAAAAGATGCCAGGACAGAGAAAGTCATAGATGCTCACAGTTTTTATATAGGAAGTACACTGCAATTAGAGACCTTGACAGGCTATAAATAACTCAGCACCTCCTTCAGATAAGCACAGCCAACAACTAACCTTTGCTTGGGAGAAATCTATGCTCGTGCCCTGTTCCATGACTGGTTGCCTGTTTGCTTTGATTTCTGCCTGGACTTCTGACTGCTCTTCTGGACAACCTTTTGAATTGTCTGCCTGGACTTCTGACTGGCCCATAAACAACCTGGACCAAACTGAACTACCTCTGTTCTTCAACTGATGTTTTGGTGAGTTCAGACAGTCTCTCTCATTAAAAATTCTAGGATGCTGAGCCTTTCGTTTTGCTTCCGAAGGGCAAAACAGGACAATATCTCACTCTGGAATCTGAAAACATGGACACAAAGGAGTAAGATTGCCAGGAGTATATGGTTGAAGATACCAATGTGATTTCATTGAGTTGGGGCATGAGGCAGTTGGGGGACACACTCCCCAACAGGTTGTGGAAGATCCAAGAATACATCTCCTTCCTTTGACCATTGCAGAAGAGATAAGGAGGGGTGTTTATTAAATAGAAGACTCTGACTCATTAAGCAACTGGTGTCCAGAGATATCTGCCTATAAATCTTCCAGCAGCTCCCAGGTGTCTTTGTTGCTTACAGCGTTTTCAATGACAGGCCGTTCTCTCAACTTTCAAGTGCTTTTGATCTTGGAATGGCTACGATTGATGGCTCAGTGTCTTACTCCTTGTTGGCTTTGTTTAACCGAATTACTGTCTTGGTGAATTTGCTCTTGTTCCTCCCTTCAACTTTTTGGATAACCTTGGACTGAATTAACAACCCTAACGGTCTTTGCCTTATAAACACCTGATTTTGGGGGCACTTCCTAACTGTAGCACAAGACAGCTGCTTTGCATGTAGAAGGTTCCTGACATCTTCAGGCCAGGCTCCTGTGTAAAACCCTGTGTAAAAGCCTGACGAGTAGCTGCCAGTGCATGATGACAACACTAGGCTAAATGGACCAGTGGTTTAACCCAACACTAACTATGTTCCTGTACTCGGGTATTTAACTTTATGCATCCCCTGTACTCGGGTATTTAACTTTAAAGCCAAACAAATTTCTCAGCACTTTCCTCTATTTAACTGATCTACAATTGATATCTCTGACACAAACGGCCTCTGCAGACGGCATAAAGCACTGTCTTGGAGGCACGGAGGGGGGCAGCCACATGGCATCCACCTCAACCCCTCCCCGAGGATGTCATCAGGGTGCGCGCCATTATGCATGGCGCACACCCTGAATACATCCTCCTGGCACAGCATCGTCATGTGCTGTGCTAGAAGAGGTACAGAAGAGCTGTGTGGCGGCTCTTGATGCCCCCCTTCTGCCGGCTCTGGAAGGACCGGCATTTTAGTGCTCCTTCCAGGGCCAGCAGAAGGGAGGCTGAGGTGTGGGGCAGCCTTGGTCCCAATCCTCCACTTCCCAGGGCGGCCCATGGCCACCCATCTGCATCCCCCCTAAGTGAATGCCTTTTATATCAGAGACCTAGACTAGAACCCAGTATACAGCTCTGAGACTGGTTTGGCATTGTAATAGGGCCATTCTACGCTAGATCCATCACTCACTGTAAAAAGAAAAGCACTTTTGAACAGGCCTTGAGAGGGGGAAATAATGTAATCAGCTCCCAGCTCAATAGCTGAAGTACACGATTGCTGTGTTCTTGTTTTTGCTTTTCCACTAGAGGAACAAACCCACTCAATTTCTGTCTTCTGGATTCAATAGCACTGAAAGTCTTCCTTAAAGAACTTCACATTGTCCCTGCACTGCTTGTTGTGCCAACACACAAGAAAAGAGGTCAACCAGCTGTTTGCTATGGCAAAAGCCATCCTGTATTGCTATTCAGATGTGGATTTCTCATTCAAGTGGTAATTAACTATTCCTGTGGAAACTAAGCATGCTAGAATAATTCTGGCATGATGCATTCTGCCTTTGGGTTTGGCAGCCAATATCTAAACAAGAGGTAGTCAGTCAGCATCCTTGTATCTCCACAGCTACATAAACTAACAATTCAGATGAGCTGGTCCAATATGGTGCTCTACATCTGTGGTCCTGGCAGTTATTCTGTAGAAAATTGCTATTTACAATAGTACTTATTCAAAGTACATTTTCCCTTTTGTCATTTACTGATCAATGAATCAACTGCAAAACAGCTGTATATCCAAGTCCCTGTAAAGGACCTCACTAGGTTCCTCACCACCACCTCAGTCAACAGATCTCTGCAATATTAAAGTTCAAAATGATACAGAGAATATGCTTCCAACCATCACTACTCAATTACAACTCTCTTGTTGCAACAGCTTCACTGGCTGCTGATTTGTTTTTGGGAACAAATCAAAGTGCTGGTTTTGACCTATAAAGCCCTCTATAATTCATGCCAATATTATTTGAAGGACCCCTATGGACCTGCTCATTTTTTGAAGTCTGCTAGGGTAGCATTTCTCTCTGTATCATGCCCTCACAGGTACATTTGGTAAAACCAAGGGCCTTCTTAGTCATTGCCCCCCCCACTCCACCCTTGGAATCCTCTTCCCAGAGAGCTTAGACTGGCACCCTCCCTGCTGTCTTTTCACAGACAGGTGAAGAGCTTTCTGTTATGACCAGTCTTTGAAGATTTATTGTACAAGGATTGTGCAGTTCCATCTAAAACAATGTGCTGGTTGTTCTATTTGTTATTTTTGTTATGTTGGTGTTGTTTTTTTTAACTGGTCTTAGTTTTTTATACTTAAAAGTGTGTGAATGATGGGTGTTGCAGTGATGCTCTTAGACACCCAGCAGAATCTGCAGGACAAGCTGGCTGCTGTGATCCACAGCCACCTTGTATCTCTTACCAACAACTAGCTCAACTTCTCTTCTTCATGATCTTGTCTTCCTCAGTCAAGAAGACACATTGTAAAGTCCAAAAGTATAATTTTATTAATGCATATAAAAGAAAAATAAGATAACTAAGTAAAATCCATTGTGATGAGCTTATCCAGCTCAGCCTTGAGAGGTTACATCTTTAACAATCCCAAAAGCATAGGATCCCAACTTGTTGTTGTTGAAAGTTAAGAAGAAATTATAGATCCATGTTTTCAGATCCAGGAGTTATATTATAAAAACAATATAAACATATTCAAAAACTACAAGCCAAAAGTTCCATGGTTAAAACCACTGCCAGGACACTCACACACTCACACAATGTTGTGTTTATAAACAAAACTAGACAAAGGATTTTCTAGGCCCTTCCCATACTCCACCTTCTGGGTGTTAACCTTATGCTGATTGAATAATGCCTGTATGATGTGTATTAACCCAGACCCTTGCTCTCCATCATCCCCCATGTGACTGTTTTTCTCATGAGCTCAGATATTGATGTATTTGTTATCTCTTTGGTTTCTTGCTTCTCATAACAATATCTGTGTCTTTGTGTTGTATCTATGGGAAAGTTCATGTTTATGTCTGTGCAGCCATCTGGTGCTAGATTTGCAATGGCACAAAGGACACGAGATGCCTCTTTTTGGTTTAAATAGGCCACAACATTCATTTAACTGTACAGGGTCTATTGATAAACAATAAATAATAATAAATTTTGTCATGTGTGTAAGTGAAGGTGTAACCACCCTAGTGGGTGGTCCTTCACCGCATGTGACAAAATAAATAAGCAATCATGAACAAATTAACAAACAAACCCTTCCCCCGGAAATGACGTCATATTTTGTCATATGACGTCATGTGATTTTTTTGACATCAAGCATGAAATGCCTATGTCATTTCCTGTCAATTTGTTTTATGCCAAAAAAAAATCCCAATTTTAATTAGCTGAACTGAATTATTCTGTGGGGTGGGGTTCATTACCTGCCCCGCAATACAACTATAAATTTCAACTCATAGTCCCTTTTCCCCCAGTTGTGGCAAGCATATAAATAATGAATTAACTCTATGACCCATTCCCAAATTACGTTACTTAACATCACCAAGGAATTCTCAGGGAGGGTGAAAAACCCAGAGGAGACCCTGGGAAAAAATTCCCTCCTGCCCCCAGAAGGCGACCAGACAAAGCCTGAGAGTAAGAATAACAAACTTATTATAAAGGGTGGGTAGG
>CM034701.1:234552934-234565291 GCA_020142125.1 Phrynosoma platyrhinos | reverse complement strand
ATTCACTATAGCTTTCTTTGCGGCCTTGAGAATTAGTGAGATTGTCCCTGGATCTCACAATGATCAATCTAGTAGAGCACTTCTTCTTTCAGATGTCATATTATCAGAGTATGGGATTTAGATTTCCATCAGGCATTCAAAGACCAACCAGTTAGCTAGAGGTCAGTCTATTACTTTAGCTAAGGCACCTGAGGGTCAGATTTTCCCTGTGCTGGCATTGGCAGAATACTTGAAGGTTAGACCGAATGTGCCAGGATATTTGTTTGTGCATGTATCAGGCATGCCACTAACTCAGTTTCAGTCTAGGGCAGTTTTGAAGGAGACTTTGAGGTGAGCCAACTTGCCTCCTTTTTCTTCTCATTCTTTCCATATTGGTGCAACAACAGCCATGGCTGTTCATGGTCTAAGTGACGCCAATATTTGCTGAATTGGCCAGTGGCGATCAAGGGCATTCAAATCTTACTTATGCACTTGATGGAACTGTCCAACTTGTGGTAAAACTAATTGATCTTATTTGTTGTTTCAAGCAGGCTTATTCCATGGGAAGGTCTGGATAGTGGGCCACAGTCTTGTGTTCTGGGCAGAACACCATATAGTGGAACAGCGATGCGATCCCACCTTGGGACTGGCGAACATTAGCAGCCTGCAGTGGTTTGGTCGCAGGGGCATGCAATGGGGAGCCTTAATTCCCACGATTATTGAACTTTCAAGGGCCCATCCACACCCCTAGGTTTTAGTGATACACTTGGGGGAGAATGACCTGGTGAAGATTCCGTGTCTCCAGCTTGCAAAACAAATGGTGAAGGACTTGCAGGAGATACGGAAGCACATTCCTGGTGCTGTCTTGCTATGGACTAAATTACTACCAAGGCGTAGCTGGCCCGGAGCCCATAAAGGCGCTGCAATTAATGGACTTCCGGTTGGTAATGGTGCCTGATTAAGCAGCCTCTAAGTGACAGCAGAGGGGCAAATAGATCACTGAGGCTAGTCAGAAAGGAGATCCCCGGGTATGGAGGACCCTAGAAACCGATTACTGGGTCTATTCATGTGTTCCTGAAAGTCGGAGCCCAGGGTGGCAACAGATTCAGAGGCAAGGCAATAAGGAGCAGTAGAAGAGACCGAAGAGGTAACTGACCTTATTGATTTTATATTGTCTAAAGATGACCCGGACACCACCAATTTGATTTAAAAGAAACTTCTATGAAAGTGTCTAGAGGCATATACTGATCGAACACTACTACTCTTACAAGTAACTTCATTGTAACAAAAATATTTGGACTATCATTAGAGACTGTTATTCGTGAGGGGAAAAGAATTCAAGTTAATTAAAAAAAATTAAAAAATCATATCCAGAATCTAAGATGCTATAATATGGACATATTGCCTCTAAAAACACAATAAATCAGAAACAATAAGCATCAGATTCCATAGAAACTACAGATAAAGAAGATAGCTTGTCCTACATTTTACAAGAGTGGTACTGGAGGCTTGAGAGTCAGAGAGATTGAGTTTGTTTGGAGTGAGGATTTTGAGAGTGAGAGTGCAGGAGGCTTGGAGAAGTTCCCCCAGTGAGGCAGTGGATAGAGGCAAAAGAAAGTGAGAGTGGAAGTGAAAGAGAAACAACTAAATTAGAAAAGGTTACTTTTACAGTGGAAATCACCTTGCTGTGAAAAGGAGAGTTAAAGTGTGATCAAAGAGGAGAGATTGGGAAATTGGTGACTGGGGGAAAGTAGAAGAGAAAGGGATGCTGAAGGAGAAGGAGAAAGTGATCGGGTGGGAGCTACATTTGAAAGCGAAGGAAAAGCTATAATTTGAATTGAAATGGCAGAGAGAAGAAGGTGGAAGAAGTATGGTCAAAAACATTGGACTAGAGAGAGAAGAGAGAGGAGACAGCTGCAAATCAGCAATCACAGTATCTGTGGACGAGTGGAATTACAGGATAGACACGTGGAAAAAAAAACTATATCTGGCCAGAGGCGAGGAAACTGGAAAGTGAGAGTGGAGAGAAGGAAAAGAATCAGACCCTGGCTTGCCATCTATGAGAAAGGAGACCGATTGCATTGGAGTTTGTGAGCAGTGAATAAGAGAAATAATAAAGGGTTGAGGGGAGAGATTTGTGTGGGAGTCGGAGGCAGAAATCACTGTGGTTAAGCGGTAAAGTTGTGAGTTATTATATGGTTGTCTACTGCTCTTGAAAATTAAGAGAAGCTGGGGACTTTAAAAAGAAAGGCAATGAGGATTTTGATTAGAAATATTGAGCTGTGTAAATGTTTTTTCTTGGTAAGATTGAGTGAGTAAATTGATAGGATAAACTGAATTTATTAAATGGAACAGGAAGGAAGGTCTAAACAAATAAACTACTTATATTATTTGAAGAGCATTGTGGGTACTGTAGTTCCCACAAGGACACACACACACACAAAAAGCATTGTGAGATATGAAACACCTGGGTGTAGAAAAGTGATTAAATAAAGTAAGAGAAGAGATTCTCAAGAAATTAAAATAAAATAAAATAAAATAAAAACAAGAATAATAAAATTAAAACAACATAAAACAAAACAAAATAAATTAAAATTTAAATAAACAAAAAGACAAAAAAGATTGTTCCAAAAGAATACCTACACAAATATACATAATCAGATAACAAAAACAGTTAATAAAAACAAATTAGGGGGGGAAACTTAGAAGTAATTAAATTAAAAAAGAACATTTATAATAAAAAAAATCAAATTTTAAAAGAAAAGTAAATTAATTATAAATATCAATTGAATATATATTGGTGGGGAAAAAATAAAAAAAGAAAAGAAAAGAAAACAAGGTAAATAAAAGGAAAAAAATTATAATTTTTAGTGTATTGAAAACAAACTATTTGAATTAAACTAAAATGTCAATGAACTTGAGAAGTTAAACAGTAAAAAGTGCAGCAACTAAATCACAAACACAATTACAATATGTAAGGAGACCCTCCCTAGACCAACAAAAGATGGAGACATCCAACCAAATTTTATTAGATGAAATTAGAAAATTGAGGTCAGAATTAAGGCAGGAAATAAACGATTTTAAGGCAGAAATCCGTCATGAAATAAGATCAGAATTGAAAGAAATAAACCAAACAGTGGAAAAATTAACAAATGAAATGTCAATAGCTAATCAATAAAATTCTAGATTGGAGGATAAAGTGGAATTGGCAGAAGAAGAATTTGACAAATTAAAAATTAGACAAGAAGAGGAACTCAATGAAAAAGCAGTGTGGGAGCAAAAATTAAGAGAGAAATGCTTAAAAATTCGTGGATCACCAGAATCTAAAGGAGAAGATTTAATAAAATTATTTACTACAAATTTGGCCAGATTTTTGGAAAAAGAAGAAAAAAATGAGATTGAACTGGACAGGATTTTCCAACTTAATTCAAAAATTGCAAGAAGAAGGGATTTACCAAGGGACATTGTACTGTATTTTGTCAGAAAGCAAACCATAGATGATGTCATGAGACAACACAATGAAACACCTTTGACCATAAGAGGCCATGAGCTTCAACTTTTAAGGATGCCCCAGATAGAATACTCAGGAAAAGGAAAGACTACTCCTTTCTAACAGCTTCATTATGAGAGAGGGAGATCCCATATAGATGGATCCAATCAGAAGGTTTGTCCTTCTGGTATAATAAAAGAAGGGTAGTAATTAAATCTCTGGAAGAAGCAAAGAATTTCTGGGAAATATTAGAAAAAAAGCACTATCGGGAGAGAAGAGAAAGGAAAGAAAGACAAGAGGAGAGGCTAAAACCCCCTAGAGAAGAAAAAATAAGAAAACAAAATCAGGAGATAATGAAAACAAATATGGTAAGGGAACAAAGAGAAATAAGAAAAATTACAACACCGAAAATAGAGGAAGCTTGATACCTGGAAAACAGACAAGGAGAAGAATTCAGAGAAGATTTAATCAGATTAGAAAGATCCCAAGAGGAAGAAGAAGAAGAGGAATTAGAGGAGGAAGAAGAATATGCAGTTGGACCAGAACGAGAATGGGACCCAGAGAGATATAGATTAAGAGACAAATACCCACCCACAAATACAGAAATGATTAATCAAATGAGGTTCCTAACTTGGAACATAAAAGAACTTAATTTACCACAGAATAGGAAAAAATATTCCACCATCTACAAAAAAATGGATGTAATTTGTATGCAGGAAACATATATAAAAGAGAAAGATAAAAGATATTTAAAAAATAAAAATTAGTTAAAGAATTTATTTTGGCATCGAAAGAAAAGACAAAAAGAGGAATAGTCATATATGTAAATAATAAGATTGAAGTGAAAGAAATAAGAAATGATATAAATGGAAGATCCATTATGATTGAATTAAATTGTACTTTGGGGAAAATATTGTTAGTAGGAGTGTATGCTCCTTCAGAGGGGAAAAACAAATTCTATAAAGAAATTTTAAATCAAGTAGAAGAGTTAGATTATGATTCAATAATTACACTATTAATTACACTATTTTTGCCATACAGGGTCTATTTACAAACAATGTACAATTAAACACACAATGCTTTGTCACATCATGTGACAAAGCATGTAAATAACAACATCAAACAATTCGCCCCTCCCAACCAGAAATGACATCATTTTTTGTTATATGACATAACTAAATTAATGAGGCCATGCACTTAAGAATTGACATCACTTCCCCTAATTTAAGTTAGCATAATTAATCCAAATTAATTTTTTAATTAGCCAATTATTTGCCTGTGGGTAGGGGGTCATTACCCACCACAAGAGGGGGCCAGTCTAGATTGACATCCCCTCTCCCTCCCCACAGACCATTTTCTTGATATGGTCAGAAAGTGACTACAGATAAACATCTGAACCCTCTGAAGAGAGGTGTACCCCATCCCCCCTGTACACCTCTCTTCAGAGGGTTCAGATGTTTATGTTGCTATTTACATGCTTTGTCACATGATGTGAAGGACCATCCACTTGGGTTGGTTTCACCTTCACATACACATGTGACAAAGCATTGTGTATTTAATTGCAAATTGTTTGTTAAATACACAATGTTTGTGAAAAAGTGAACTTCTGGTTAGGACGGCGGGCCGGGAAGACGTGTTCTGGTCTTAGTCCGCTACAAACCGTCTAGTTTTTGGGTGGTCTGGCTGTCATTTAAATAGACAGCAGAAGTACCCCTTTGGTAAAAGGGGTCCAGAAGATAACTTCCTTAGAGAGCCCCCACGGACATTGTAGTTGGGGGTGTGAAATCTACAAGGAGGAGGAAGAAGAGGAAGAAGGCTGATAAAGGGAGTATTCTCGGCTGCCCAAAACTCTCCCCATATGGGGGTATAGGAACACCACTAACTTTTATTTTTTTTCTTGGTACTGTGCATGTTGAAAAAGCAGGGCACCTAGTCAAGCCATCTCTAAGCCTCTTACCTTGGGACTGTTACTTGGATTTGGAGGAAGGGGGATGAGACACCACCCCCTCAAGAAACTAAAAATGGAGCAGTGTGGGCATGGCTTGGTTTTTTATTCGGTATCCTGTATTCCTTAGCTCCGGCATTGTTTTCAGCTATGGAATTTGGAATTCTACCTGTTAAAATTATTTTTATTGGTGACTTCAATCAATATCTTTACTGAGGTTTCAGAAGCAGGACCGAATAGCCTTACTTACTTTAGAGGAGTCCACATTCCTGTTTGGAAACGCCCTATCGGAAGTGGAAAACCTTGTATGCTTTGCAAAGCTCCATGGGAGTGGTAGTGCTGTTAAGATGAAATTAGAAAGAAACACAACACTGCGCCTACAAAAGAGACTGCAAAACGGAACTTGCTGGGGATGGTAGCATTGGAATAACAAGCTTGGAAAAATCCTGGAAGAAAGCCCTGTAACAATTTGAGGAAGAGGCTTAGATACACTCTGTTTGTGGGTGAAAACTATAGCAGTGAAGAACATGGAATTGGGGGGCATTTGTACTTGGTAATGGACTCTGGACAACTATAGGCATTTATCTTGACTGAGTAACTTTATTGTCTGCTTGCATAAAGAACTGCTGCATGGATCGGCATAGCTGGAAAATGTTGTTTGGAAGGAACGGATTTTCTCAATTGATTTATTGTGGGAAGGGAATAAAGAAAGAAGAGAAGTCTGTACTTTATCTTTAATGTATAGTGACCCTTTGTCTATGTATAGTTTTCTCTTTTTTTGAAAGAGCATTGTTTAGCTAATATTGGTCTCAGCAAATAATTTCATTGATTCTATCAATATTGCATACTGAGTCATATAATTTTGAATAGTTTATATGTATTTGTTTGGGAAAAGGATTATAATCAAAGCGATGCATATCGCTTAAGATTATTGACAGAGAGAGTTCAAACATTATCAGAAATTTATTTACGGTGGTCTATGCTCTTGGTTTTGTATTATATTATCCATTGTATAGAACATTAGAAGATTTTTTTTGATTTACAAGGAAGATAGACTGTGGGCCTTTGCAGACTGCCAGAAATAGTGCACATTAAATTGAGGCACTGCCCTGGCTCAGTGCTAGGGAATCATGGGAACTGTAATTTATTGTGGCACCAGAGCTCTCTGACAGAGAAGGCTCAATGTCTCAGAAAAAAATACAATTCCCATGACTCCCTAGCACTGAGCCAGGACAATGCCTCAATTTAATGTGCACTATTTCTGGCAGTCTGCAAAGGCCCTGTGAAACACAGTTGAGTAGTATAAGAATTAAATTAAAGAACTCGCAGAGCCTCAATAGATCTAACAAAGCCAGGTGAGGGAAATATGTCCCTTATGGAGGAACTTAGGAAAATTAGGCTAGATTTGAGTAGAGAGATACAAGAGTTGAGAAACGAAGTATCTGATTTAAGACTGGAAATTAAAAATGAACTTAGAGCAGACATACAGGGAATTAGTGGAGCATTAGAAAATATGTCAGTAGAGATGAATAAAATCTAAAGTAAAGTAGATTTAATAGAAAAAAACATGAGAACTTTGAAGGAGATCTAAAGGGAATTAAAGTCAAACAAAAGGAATTATCAGATGACAACATTATGAATAAAGTGAAAAATAGAGAGAGGACCTTGAAGTTAAGGGATGTGCAGGAAGAAGATAATGAAAACCTGTGGAGTAAGATAGTTAATTTGATTAGCTCATATTTGGGGAAAGAATATAGTCTGTGTGAAATGGAGATAGACAACCTATATCGTGTAAACTCCTATATTGCAAAAAAAAACCCTAAGAAACCGAGAGATATAATCATACTTTTTGTGAGGAAGCAATTTAGGGATATGATTTGGTTAAAAAACAGAAATAACCCCATTACCTTTGAAGGCAAAGAAATCCAGCTTTTCAGGAATTTACCACCGGAGATAATTAAAAGGAGGAGGGAATTTAACTTTCTTACCCAAGAACTGAGAGAGAGAAACATAAACTATAGATGGAAACTTCCTGAAGGTCTCACCTTGTGGTTTCAGAAAAAGAGGGTAGAAATAAAGTCCTTGATAGAAGCTAGAGATTTCTATAGATATTTGAAAAAGGACTTTAGGAGGGAAAGTAAAGAAAGGAACACACAAGGTAACAGTATCCTCTCAACCAGATAAGGATGAAATGAAAACATTGCTAAAACTACCTTCCTTAAAAAAGAATAAAGAGTATGATACAGTACAAGATAAAACCCTTCAGACTCTACCTGGTAGAAAACACGAATTTGAACATTTATCAGATACAGAACATTCTGGCCAAGCAGACAGCACACACAATTTAGTGGTTACCAAGGCTTGGACTCTTTTAGAGGAAGAATTGGAATCTGATGGTGAACTTGAGGATAGTATACCTGAACAAGAAAGAGAAACCTCTAGTATTTAATGATGAACAAATTACTTTTGTTTAGTTGGAATGTCAAAGGCTTAAATGGACGTGATAAGAGAGGCAAAATATTTCATTTTATTAAGAGATGTGGATGTGATATAACGTGCCTACAAGAAATTAGAATTAGAAGTAAAGATAAGATGCTACTGGAAAGACCGAGTTTGGGGAAAACATTTACCTCTACTATGGATGAGAAAAAAAAGGGAGTTGCCTTATACATTAAACCCAAATATGAACCTTGTGAATTGTTTAAAGACAAGAAAGGGCATTATGTGGCAGTTTCTGTAAATATCATGGGTATCAAAACTATGATTTGGGGCATCTATGGTCCATTAAACAAAAAAGCTAAGTTTTTCAGACATTTGTTAAATAAAATTGAGGAATTTCCTATGGAAGCTTACATTTTTCTGGGGGACTGGAATGGTGTGTTAAATCCAATTTGTGATAGGAAATCAATGAAGGAAATTAAAGAATCTCAGGGTAAACTCCCCAAAGAATTTTTTGAGCTTATTGAAAGAATAGGGATAAAAGATGTTTGGAGGGGAAAAAAGGGACAGCGAAAAGAGTTTACGTTCTACTCGGAACGACATCAGTCCTGGGCCAGATTGGACATGGCTTTGGTATCCACCAATTTATTACCTAAAATTAATGATATTGAAATTAAACCGAGAGTCCTTCCTGATCATAACCCAATTTTAGTTAAAATAGGCATGAAAGTAAAACCATTTATTTGGAAACTGAAAACAGAATTATTAAATAAAGAAAGCATACTAAAAGAAATGACTGTAGTAATAGAAAATTACTTTAAAGAAAATGCAAATAGAGAAACTAATTCTGGCATGGTTTGGGAGGCAACTAAAGCAGTTTTCAGAGGGGAATTATTGAAAAAAGGTTATGAATTTAAGAAGCAAAAAGTTAAGAAGATGGAAGAGTTACTGAATGAACAAAAATTGAAAGAAAAAGATTTAAAGAAATTTCCAAATGATAAAAAGATAATATTAGAAAATTAAACAATACAATAGTGAATCTCTATATGTTTGATGGAAGAATTTCAAAACAAAATTAAATATATGAAACAAAGAAGATTTGAAGGAGTGAATAAGCCAGGTAAATGGCTTGCTTATCAACTGAGGATGGAATCCCAAAATAGACAAATAACAAATCTTACAGAAGCAGGCCAAAATTATGCAGACCAGGAAGATATTAAAAAGATTGTCTATGAGTTCTATTATCAACTATATAGGAATGAAGAAAATAGTGTAGAAGATAAAGAGATAGAAAATTATCTGGACGAGGCTAAGATAACCCCTTTTGATGATGAACAAAGAGAGTTATTGAATAGAAGGATCTCAATACAAGAAGTAATAGAGGCGATCAAAAGGGCCCAACCTAATAAAACCCCCAGACCAGATGGATTTCTGGCGGAATTCTACAAAACATTTGCAAACCAGCTTGCACCTCCCCTGACAACCTTAATAAATGAAATGGTAGAAGACAAATTGAAATTACTGCAATCATGGACTGAGGCGGATATAACTCTGCTCCCGAAAGAAGGGAAAGACAGATCTAAGATAGGAAACTTTAGGCCGATTTTGTTGCGATTATAAGCTGTTCACATCAATTTTAGCTGAAAGATTGAGAAAAATTCTAAAAAACTGGATTAATAGTGACCAAAATGGTTTCCTTCTGGCAAGGAGATTACAAGACAATATCAGATATGTGATTGATTTAATAGAACTCCATGAAAGGAAACCAGATAAAAATTGCATTGATTTTTTTGGACTTCGAAAAGGCCTTTGATAAGGTAAGTTGGCCTTTTATATTTAAAGTTCTAGAGAAAATAAATATTGGCAGTAATTTCTTAAAGTGGACGAAAATGATTTATAAAGAACCAAGTGTTAATATAATTGTCAATAGAGATAAAACAGACAAACTTAAAATAAAGTGAGGGACTAGACAGGGTTGTCCGCTATCCCCTTTAATTTTTGTAATTGTCATGGAAGTTCTGAATAATAAAATAAGGGAAGATAAATTAATAAGAGGCGTTAGTTATAAAGGCTATGAATATAAACTAAAAGCATACGCTGATGATTTGTTGGTAACGGTTGCTGACTCAGGGGGAAGTGTTGAGAGGTTACTACAACAACTGGATAATTTTAGTTATGTCTCAGGGTTGAAAATTAATAAAGGAAAAACATTTGTTCTAACCAAAAACATGACGAAGGAGGAAGAAAAAGAAATCTGGGAAACATCAGGATTTCAGACGATGAAGAATGTCAAATACTTAGGAATTGAAATAACAAGCAAAAATGAAGACTTATTTAGAAATAACTATGATAAGTTATTTAGGGAAATAAAAAAAAGATCTGCTTAAATGGAAGAAACTTAGTGTATCTTGGCTCAGCAAAATTTCATTGGTAAAAATGAGCATATTACTGAAGTTTATGGGTTTTTTTCCAGAATTTGCCGGTTATAGCAAACTCAATTCCATTCAAAAACTGGCATAATGAAATTTCCAAATTTATATGGAGCGGGAAAAAAAACAAGAGTCCGCTTCAAAACATTACAAGACACTGAGTATCAGACTTGAGCAATGGGAGGAAATCTGGGAAAAAACATCAAAATATACCACTTGTTATGATCTGAGAGAAAATCTCTATAAAATGCAGTTCAGGTGGTACATGACACCAGTTAGATTAACAAAATTCTGTAAGAATCTTTCATCAAAATGCTGGAAATGTAAGATGGAAGTGGGAACTTCCATGTAAGATGGAAGTTTGAACTTTTTACCATACCTGGTGAAGCTGTAAGAAAGCGAGAAAATATTGGGTTACTATTCAAAGGTCTATGATGGAATTTCTACAAACTCAAATAGATTTGGACCCCAAATTATTTCTCCTCAACATTTGTGAAGATAGACAGCTTGAAAATAAATATGGTAAACTCATAGTTTATATGACTGTATGTGCAAGGACAGTCTATGCCAAGAAATGGAAGTGTGATAGTCTCCCGAGTAAGGGTGAATGGTTAGATAAATTAATTACTGTTGTACAACTAGATCAAGCCACAGCCTTTTTAAGAGGGGATGACTGGGAAGAAAATGAGATAATTTGGAAACCGTTATTTAATTACATTAACGAGGAAAGGGAAAAACCTTATTGAAATGGAGGAAAAGTTTCTTTTATTGATGGGAGATGAGACATAATAGCAGTAATATGTATTTAATTTGACTAGAAATGTTGTTTTGGGTTCTTAATCTCAAATATGGATGTAAGAAGAAAGGTAGTTAGTCTTAAAGATAACGACTATGACTTGACTGCGTGTCTAGGAAGTCATTGGAATATAAGGGTGTAATCAGTTGTTATGTGTTAGGTGTAAATATAGATTGTGTAATGTGTTAAGAAAATGGCTATGTATGTATGTATGTATGTTTATATCTATTTTTTTCTTTTTTCTGTTTTCTTTTTTCACTTCTGTGTTTAATTGTTTATTTCATTTCTTTCTTTTTTGTTATATAAAGTTGTATGTATGTTTTTTCTCACTTCTATATTTTAAATTCAATAAAAAATAAAAATAAAAAAACATTACAAGACACAAAAGAAAGGGTAGGTTTGAGTTTACCAAATTGACAACTTTATTTTGAGGCCTGCTGTTTGGATTGGCTAGTTAAATGGATACAGTTAAAAGATGACAAATTACTGGCATTAGAAGGTGTAGACCAGGTTTACATGCCTATTTATATTATAATAAACAGAAAGTACATAAAGATTTTTTAAATCATTATGTTAGAAAATCTCTTTTGTGGTTATGGCACAAATATAAAGAAAGACTAAGCCCAAAACTTCCCTTACAGACATCTATCCATGAAGCTTTCCATAATCGAGAAGTAATTTATCAGAAAGCGTGAGTTACATATGAGGATTTAACTGTATAAAATTTGGAAAGTGGGAAAATAGAATTTAAAAGTTTGGAACAACTGAAACAGGCGGGTTTCACTATGGGCTGGTTTGTGTATCGCCAACTGAGAGAGAGGTTCAGTATGGGCCAAAAAACAATAGGACTGAGACCTGACAAAACTGTGTTTGAGGATACTGTCTTCTCTGATAATTCTCACAGAATAGCCCAATTCTACAAACTACTATTAGAAATAGACCAGAAGGAAGAAGTAGTTAAGAATTATATGGTGAAATGGGCGCAAGATGTAAAGTATGCAATTACTCTTGATTCTTGGGAAAAGGTTTGGACCAAAACAGTTAATTATACAACATGTTATGACTTACGTGAAAACTTGTATAAGCTGCATCATAGATGGTATATGACTCCCTCTAAATTGGCAAAAAATTATAAAGGCAGATGGAAATGCAATAGAGAGAGTGGTACCTTATATCATCTATAGTGGAACTGCAAAAAAGCAAAAAAAAAATTGGGTTACTATTCATAAAACAATTGCGGAGATTTTGCAAATTTGTTTTGAAATGGACCCTAAATTAT